>CAJQUN010000006.1:10923838-12123838 GCA_907163345.1 Haberlea rhodopensis | reverse complement strand
CATGGCGGCCACAATTATATTAATAATAATAATAATAATTTATTATTATCATTATATCCTGCTTGTGGTTGACAAGTTGTAATGTCAATGTTTTACGCAATAATTTTACTATGCAGTAATAAAAATAATATAATGGGTGCTGATTTTCAGGGCATCACAGCTTGTCAACCAAGATGATTGAACTTGTATTAATGGTGAATAATAAACGTGGATTTCTCGAGTACATTATCAGCTCGTCGAGCCGTGATTGTGGACAGATCATGCCCCGAGATTTATTATTATTATTATTATTATTATTATTATTGCTCATACCGTTCGGACGCAGCACGTTACTCACATATACTTGTTCGAAAGAACGATCAGCTCGAAATTCGAGAACTAGAATCACGCGGTAACATATAACTACTATTATTATAATTATAATTAAATTATTATTGTAATAATGTTAATAATAATAATTATTATTGTTATTATAGTACTAATAATAATAATAATAAGTATTATTATTATAATTATTATATATATATATATATATATATATATATATATATATATATATAGTAGAATTCATCCTTTGAAAAGGACGAAATATCTTTTCAACGTTTTAAACAGAAAGGTACCGTTTGAAATTATGGATATGATAAGTAATATAAAGATTAAAAGTTGTGAAATGATTGTAAAAATAATATGTGATAAGTTATATGATGTTTGATTGGAGAATAAGATGGTTGATAAAGATTATTATATAATATAATGACTAAAATACCCTTATCATTATAATAATAAAATATAATAAAAATAATAGTATATATCTAAGAATCATAATATATATATATATATATATATAATAATCATAATTGTATATATAATATAATATTAATATAATATAATAATCATAATATAGAATAATAATAATCATAATTGTGTGTATGTATATATAATAATAATAATATATATAATAATAATAATAATTATTATTATATTATAATATAATATATATATGCATATATAATAATAATAGTAATATATATAATTTATATACATTATTATAATATATATATTTATATATATATAATCATAATATATAATAATAAACATAGTAAATATATATATATATATATATGTATATATATATATATATACGTGCGTGCTTATGTATATACATATATATGATAGTAATAATAATTATTATAATAAGAATAGTATATATATAAATTATTATATTAATAACATATTATAATAATTATATAATAATAATTATTGTTATTACATAATAATATATATAATAATCATAATATATATATATATGCACACATATATATACGAATAATATTAAATTATTATTTTTTATAATAATAATAATATAATATATTATAATAATCATTATATAATAATAATAAAATAATAATAATAAGAATGAAATCAATAAAGTAATACAATATAATAATAAAATTATAGGAAATACGTTTTAATTTTTGGTGGGAATTCAAATTTTGAGATAGTAAAAAAAGTGGGAAGGGTATTTATGTCATTTTGTTTGGAAATTGGGATTAGAGTGAGATAAATAGAGTATGATAAACAAACATGGGATAAGATTAATAATCCGAAAATTACTAATCCTATCCCGAACTCTAAACGGTACCAAAAATATTAAATACCAAAAAGTTGAAATCGGTTGTTCGAAGACAAATTCCGGTAAATTAGTAAATGAATTTTTTTTACCGTAAAATCACTCCACCCTTCATTAAGCCCAATTAAAAAACATAAATTTACAAAGAAAAAATCACATTTTTTTTACTAACATGAGAAAATTAAAATAAATGTCATCAATAAAATTTAGAATAGATATCCTCATAAAATATTTTTAAAAATTGTGTAAAGCAACATAATTGTTTATCTTAACCATGTAAGTAATTTCTTAGTTATCTAACCATTTTATTAGATCAAATGCAGAATAAAATAAATAAATATTATAACTCCAGTCATTGTTTTTTGCTCACAAGATATTCTAGTTTTTGGCTCTTCTGCCTTCACATAGTGTGAATTGTGTTAAGAAAAATAATGATATTAAATTTAATTTGTCAATGACATAAATATTGTAATAATTTACTTAGTAATGATGATCATGATAAAAAAAAATTTCAATGTGTTTAATATTTGCTCCAACCAAACGCAAATGAACGATATGAAAGAAGTTTTTCATATTAAAAAAGAAACACTTAATAGTGGGAGAGAATAAAAAATTGGAAGTTTTTCATTCTTTAATATTTGTTTTGATATATATAGATGTTTTTACAGTTGTCCTATAAATAAATTATTCACACCATATTTTTAATGTTTTCTTACACTGGATAAATATTTAAATGTTACAATCTATAATATGAAAACAAGAAAATTGCATTTGTCAATTCATAGCCCACACCACATGCGTTTGCCTAGAAATTGCATCGAACTTTTCCTTTATTATAATGATTGATAAATATATTTCTCCAGGTCAATATTAAAACATTAATTTGCACTTCACTTGTTCAGACATTAAATTTCCATTTTAAATTTTTATATATTAAGCTGGTGAACATATATTGGACATAAGAAGAAACATTATCCTAAATAATAAAACTCTGCAATTTTTCTCACAGAATTCTCATCAATCAAGACCGAAGACATCAGATCCCGCCTGACCGATCTAACTGCGAGGTTGAAATCTCTGTCTCCAGGAGAAAGCTCGTCAAGTTTATCCGAAGAACAGTGTCTCTTTTTGCTACGGACAGCTTGGGCAAATATGATCTTATCATCTTACGAAGTGAGCCATGTTGCAGAACTTTCGGTATGTTCTTTGATCGTCGGAATCTTGTTATCCCACAATACCTGCCTTTTCTTTTCGAAGATTTCCTCGACAAATTTTGTGGAATTGTTTGTCATGGAATTTACCATGAAAGACACGTTTGTTGTTTTTTAGAATATTTTTAAAGCTGTGAGACAAACCCATAATCCCCAAACTCTTCTGGTGGTGATATGCAAATTCTAAAAATCATCGGTGAATGCAAATTCTAAAAACAACTAATGCATGCTATGGTAATTTGATTTTATGTTACTAGCTTTATATTAGCTTTGGCTTGAGGATTATAGAGAAGTTATACTATGGTAATTTGATTTTTTCTTTTTTTTTTTTTAAAAAAATGAAACTGCTTCTCATATTTTATTTTTTTCTTCTTGTCATAAATTTACAACAAATGATGTGTATTGATAAATTATTGTCCTTTTACCTACCTTTGGACCTATATAAACTCATATTTTTTTAATGGACTTGGATGAATTAATGACCAAACCCAAGCCTTCTACCCAGATATCAATCAAGCCAAATAAACCGTAGTTCGACAAAGTAAACCGGCCCTCTAGTTCTTTTATTTAAAATGTGTAATCAGACACAAATCCTTTTTGTGTCACTTGGTTGAGTTCTAGCTAGAGGCCAAAGAAAAATTAAGAATTGCTTTAAGATTAAAAAATTAATTTTAGCAACAAGAGAAATTTCCTAGGAATTTCACATGTATGGGTGAGTCAAAGTATTCCTTTCATATATATTATTCATGCATGATAGACGTGCCGTGTCCCGTAATTGTTGCCGACACCATTAGATATTATATTTTTTAAAGACTTATTGCCAAAGCAATAAGTGTTGTTGCCGAAATAATTGTGCAAAATTCCCTATTTTACCCTTCCCTTATTATACCTTTATAATTTACTTAAATCATATTATGCACATCATGCTTCCGTATTACAATATATTTTTGACAAAATGATATATAACGTTTTGACCAAACTACCGTCGGGTATCCCACCAGATTTTACAATGGCTTCTCACAGTCAACCACACGCTCGCAACCGATGGTTACAGTATGGGGCCTTTAACAGTAGGCAGCGCATCCATAATTCATTTTCTACCTTAGGGCGTGGAGTATAGCCAGATATATGAATTTTAAAGAAATCTAGGAGATAGATGGACAACATCCCTTCTTTTATTCTGGAAATATTTATAATATTTAATACATTAATACATCTTCTTCTAGGAGGAGACGATCTTGTTTAGCTTCTCATATAATGAAGCTTGACTCGAAATACATAAATTGAATTAATACAAAACAAGAAATATTACAAATGTAGAAATTTATCAAGCTATGAAAGTTGATAACTTCTACATCTTGGAGACTACAAGATTTATTTGAAAGAAAATAGAGGGGAATGGTTGATGCCTTCTGCTTCCTTCAGCTTGTGAATATATAAAATTCTAGAGACAGATTTGAAGTCCGGACTTCAACTGTTGCCTATAATCAGACGTCATTGTATGCGTCTTCTATCTTGTTTATAGCTTGTGCTCCCTTCTACTTTCGGCATAAGTGGTGGTCCTACCATTTTGGTTTCTTTTGATCATGGTAGTGGTCCTCATCAGAGTCACATGACTCCTGTCTCCCACTGGTCCTTAGAAATTTGGCTTTTGTGGTCCGCGTGGGAATCTTCCATGTTTTCCTGGTCTCGCATTGTCCTATTTTCTTTGGTCCCTTTTGACATGGAATCCTTTCCCGAACAGTGACTCTTTTTGTTATGGGCAGCTTGGACAAATATGATCCTGTCATCTTCCGAAGTGAGCCATGTTACAGAACTTTCTGTACGTTCTTTGGTCGAATCTTGTTATCCCACAATACCTGCCTTTTCTTTTCAAAGATTTCATCAACAAATTTTGTGGAATTGTTTGTCATGGAGTTTACCATGAAAGACCCGTTCATTATTTTCTAGAATATTTTGAAAGTATACTTGACTTTGTCCATCTCAGTTAGACAGATCCATAATCCCCAAACTCTTCTGGTGGTGATATCATCCTCTGTGAACGGGGACACTAATGGTGTTCTTTCGGGCGGTGGGTTGATATGGTCCATCGCCTTCCAGTTAGGCCTCTGCAACGTTATGAAATGGAACATGGGATGAAGGCCTCATCTTGCTAATTCTGGAGCTGCGGTTAATAATTTTAACTCCAGAACATCTTCTCTTCCCAGTGTAAGGTTGTTTTGCCATAATCGTACACTACCTCGTAAATCCATTCCGGTAATTTTGCAATCTCCATAAAACTTGGTGTTGTGGTAAATACTGAGGCCAGACAGCCAAAGCCAAACCACTCATGGACATTTTTTCTGGTTTAATGCCAGGATGCATCCACATTCTTGGGTATTTCCTCCTCCACCCGGTCGTTATTTTTCCGGGAATTAGCCCACTCGTGTATAGAGTTTCTCCCATGTCTTCTGGTATTCCTATAAATGAAAAACTTAAAACTCGTCAGTATTAACCTTAGACTTGTCTGCGATTGGCCTAAGATTAATCTCTCTCTTTAACCCCAGAGGTGTTGGGCTGGCTTGATTCTTCAGGCATATTAGATACCCGGGAATCAATTTTTTCTTCTATATCTTCCCCGAAAGGGTCAATTCTAGGACTCTTGTTGGAGGTACTTGAATCCCCAACCCCGGTTCTTGTAAACAAGACTTTAACTTCGATGTTGAAGCATCCCGTCGGAGGAAAATATAAAGACTGCCCCATAGACAGGCGTGAGCGTGCATGGTAGCCTTCATAGCCTGTTGGACCTTCGTGAGATCCATTGCTTGTACTTGACCCGGCACCTGGGTATTATTTACAGGGCCGTTGATCTGCTTGTCCAACTTCTCGAGATTTTCTCCGAAGTACTTTGATCTCGTTATGATGGAAGTGGCTTCATTCGAATCCATTCTCGTTAAGCTGCAAGAATTTTTTTTATAAGAATTCATAATGACAATATCATAATCATAATACTGGCATTCAGCTTGCCATCTCAAAATCCTAGCATTTTCTGGTTTAGATTCAATTTTATTTTCAGAAAAGACTTGACATTCTTATTATAAATTTTAAGGGTAAATTTCTTTGCAAGTAAAAATAATGGCCATTTTTAAAATCATTCATGACTGCAAAGAATTCATTCTAGTTAATATGACATCGGATAGCTTCACTGTCTGTAAATAGACCGCTGCAATATCTCCATGACACTTCCCATTTGGGGAGGCTTTCATAAGAACTGATGCCCACCAATTATCACTGACATCTGTGTATAATACCAGATCATCCTCATCGTTTGGTATTGCAAGCTTTGATAGTTGCCTGCAGACCTCCTTAAGTTGTTTGATACCTTATCGATGATCTTTATTCCCCTCAAACTTTACATCTTTTTTTGAATTGTAGAACCGCTTCACCGAATTTCCGCGATACTTCAACTTTGGGTGTCGATGTTTTCCTTTACCTCATCACCACATTGCTGCGAAAACTAATGGGGAATTTCCCTTGAAAAGCTTCCTTAGATAATGATCTTATGATTACAAAGGGTTGTGAAAATAAGCTACATTGTCTCGTTCTCATGTGTAAATTGCTTGAACGTCTGTAGGACATTGTTTCCTAACAGCATATCAGTCTCTGTATCATGGAGATAGATAGCTGGGGTCATGACTTTGTATCAGGGGTACCTCCTGCTCTGCCAATGATTATTTCTGTTTGCTTGACTCCTTTATTAAGGATGAGAATCCTTGTAGAGAAGTCCTATATGACGATAGCTGGTAATCTCTCACTAAATTCTTTGGGGATGATGCATCGTCTGACAGTACATCTTTCAGCTCCTGAATCAATATAAGCTGCAAAATATTCTGCACGACATGTCTCGTATAACATCCCGATTGAGATGTATATGGAAAATGGACTGGTGGTCATTTGATTCTTTATATTTTTCTATCCAACATGAACTCCATCCCGTCTTGTAATCTTTCCCAAGATTTGTGTTTCTCGAGAAATGTAATCCAAGAATAAGCTGTTCTGGGATTCTTCCAGCAGTACCCGCAATTGTTAGATCAATGTCACCAATTTTAAGGTTTCCTTGATACCTGCCAACTTTAGGTTGCTGCAAATAATATAAGACATCACATGGAAAACTATTTTCTTTCTCAGTAATGCCAAAGATTATATCAACCTCTCACAATCTGACGAAGCTGTTTTATTTAAACAGTAAAATTCCAACGTGGCACGATTATACCGCAAGTGTATGGTTGTCAAGTTGTAGTACAATAATTCGAAGAACAGGTTGTCGAACCCACAGTGAGTAACTGTAAGTACCAAATAAGAAGCTTTTGACTATATTTAACCTACGATAATTAGTTGAATAAAATATTAATTAACTATATTAAACTCCTAATTCAACCAAGGCAATCGAAGTTAACAAGAAAATTCACTCTAGAAGATCATCAAGACTTTGGTTCACCAAAGCAATCCCCTACAATTCTCGATTGAATATCCTAAACCCTAAGGTGACGAGTTTTCCTAATGTATTCGTTATACTAACATATCTAATATCAAGATGCAACAAGACAATATTTATGCACTTATTTAACACTCAATATTGTATGAACGATTTATGAAAACTACTAGCCTTTGATTTTGGTAAATCTAGCTATCACATGTCATTGAGATGACGACCGAAGAAGGCACGACTCAAAGTTATACGTAAAGACTTAGAGTGCAAGGGGATTACAGAAGATATGTTGACTGATAGAAGCGTTTGAACAAGACTGACGTATGTGTCCGACCCGACTTGATTCTCTCCATTGTTCATATAGCCTACCCCAATTCATCGGGATTAAATGTTTAGTTGTTGTTTTTGTTGTATAGCTATCACACGTGTGCTAGATCTACATAGTCCGTCTCAATCTAAAACCCTTGGTATAATTTATTATGTTGTATTGCAATATCGTATGATCAATTCAATTGCATTATATAAAATCATTCAAAAGTGATTAACCCCTTAAAAGCATGAAGAACAATAAATTATACTCAAATAACTATAGAAATTCAATCAAATAACAAATCATCAAATCATAGGTTCAAAGACAAAGGATTGCTTAGCCTCAATAAATAAACTAGTTCATCAAAGTTAAATCGAAAAATCAAACCTAAGCATGAATAATCTCAAATAAATCAAAACTAAAATTCAAAAGACGAGAATAAACTCCCAGCGTTGACTCCGTTTATAGATCCTAGCTTCCCCTTTTGCTTCTTTCTCAATCATCACTTCAATTCCCTTGTTGGTTTGTCCAAAGGCTAGGATGTAGGTGATGGAGGGTTAAGGTTGGTGAAGGTGGATGATGGATGGAGGTTATTCCTAGGGTGAAATAAATGTTGAATAATCTGATTTTTGTGCCCCATATATTTATAGAGGAGGTGGAATAAGTAGATTCCTAGTAGGATTCAAAATCTAAAAGGAAATTACTTTTCAGATTTTCTCGTCTACCAATCGATCGGTAATCGATCGGCAAGAGCTACCGATCAATCGGTAGCTTCATCTTTTTTTCTTCAACACACGCTGGTGATCGATCGCGGTTATTTCACAGATCGGTCGCGAGCTCTGATTTTTCCAAACTTTGATATTTCGTATATTCTTTGACCGGTTTGCTCGTTTGAGTCTTTTTCCATCGTTTTTAGCTCATTTTCTTCATTTCCTCGTATTTTCACCTAAATTCCTGAAATATGTAAATTAATACCAAAAAGTGTAATATTGTTCAAGAATCACAGTAAAATATTACGAGAAAACATAGAAATATAAGTGCGAAAATGACATTTATCACCATCCTTCCGAACATTTCAGAATTTCATTTGTTTTGAAGATCTCTGGGATTTTCTGAACCCTGCTCGAGACAGCTTTCTGTTTTTCCCCGGGATAGATACTGATTAACCTATCATATTGGAAAGACATTCTTCTTGGCTCGATCATAACACTTCTGCTTTTGTGCAAGACAGACTTGTCTTGTATCCTCGTGTCGATCTCCAATTGTCGGAGTATCAAGAATCTCCGGCAATACTGCTTTTGTGAAATCTTCGAAGATTCTGGGGACTTCAATAAATTTCTTTCTCAAGAATACCCCAGAATGATGTGTATTCGAGAGCGCATAGGACACCTTGTAGGTGATCGAGTAAGGTCCGTTCCTTTCGTTCATCAAATCACTTCTTTTAAAATATTGATGAAGAGTAAGGACCTTATTGAAATATCGATCTCGCAAATTGTTTGCAATTCTTGGATAGATATTGAAAGCCATATTTCCTGCATATAAGTTTCCTGCAACTGTTCCTAAACATGAATCTTGAAGGTTCGGGATCAACTTATCAAAGATCGCCATGTTGAGTGACGAGTCATTTCCTCCACTTTCATGCACTTCAATCTTAATTCATGAAACATACGAAACAACAGCAAAATACATAATAGCGTCCAAAAATCAACATAAAAAGCATTTAAAATCCTAAAACTATAAGAAAATGTATCACATGGTGTGAAAATGTGTTAAGAAAATTAATGATATTAAAAATTTAATTTGTCATGACATAATAATATAGTAATAATTTACTTATCATGATAAAAAAAATTCATGCACGGAAATAAAAGTGCAGAATTTGCTCCGACCAAATGCAAATGAACGATATGAAAGAAGTTTTTCATATTAAAAAAGAAACACTTGATAGTGGGAGAGAAGAAGAAATACGAAGTTTTTCATGTTTAATATTTGTTTTGATGATCAACATCATTTGATGTCTTTACAGTTGTCCTAGAAATAAATTACAGTTGTCCAAAATTTCTAGCCAAAAATACTCAAGAATCCTAAGAATACACTGAATGGGTGTTTTTGCCCACATGGAGGACAAATATTTAGAACCTAAAGAGTAAAATTGTAGGGTCTTCCTACCTTGACATCGTCTTAATCACCTATTAGGGACTAAACATGCATTTAATACGTCTCAGGGTTTCAGTTGTAGCTTAGAGCTAGTAAAATCATGGGCCGAGAATGAAATTTTAAAGGCTAAATAATTACATTCACAAAATGAATGTTAAGGCGATAGGATTATTCTACTCCTAGAGTAGATACTATCCAAAAGTTCTTGCATCCTAACTTCTTCCATGCTTCTCAAAGCTCACTGCCTCAACCCGGCCCTTAGTCCATTAGTCCAAAGGTGTACCTACAGGAACAACCCATCATGAGCATATACATCTTTACTTAATAATCATAAGGAAATGGCATATAAATAAATGCATGAAAGTAATTGATAACATATACTTCCTGGTTAATCGTATTAACCCTCTTTGGTTGTCCCTGTTTCATAGTCATGCATAAAATCATTAGTTCTTGCCATAAATGATTAAACATCATACTTCACATATATGCTCACAACAAACTATGTTAATTAGAAATGGGACTGTCCGGGTTCCATTATGACAGCGGTATAATTGGCCCCCTCGCTCGACATAACACATCATATGATACCCATCGCTACACCTTGATAGCGGATGTATCTCTTTGTTCAGCGGATGATACCCCTCGCTACACCTTGATAGCGGATGTACCCCCTCGCTTAGCGGATGATACCCATCGCTACGCCTTGATAGCGGATGTACCCCATCGCTCATCAGCGGATGATACCCATCGCTACACCTTGATAGCGGATGTACCCCATCGCTCATTTATGTGAGCGGCAAGACCTTCCTCGCTTGCCCATAATAACTACCGGACATTCAACCATTCTCAAGAACATAGTTTCATATTCAT
Source organism: Haberlea rhodopensis (assembly GCA_907163345.1). Taxonomy (NCBI): domain Eukaryota; kingdom Viridiplantae; phylum Streptophyta; class Magnoliopsida; order Lamiales; family Gesneriaceae; genus Haberlea; species Haberlea rhodopensis. Next base: position 12,113,192 of record CAJQUN010000006.1, on the reverse strand, counting down.
CATAAACATCATAGCATCTCATAAACATCATCATCTTGTAAACATCATTATCATATAAGCATTATCATCTTATAGACATCAACGTCTCATCATAATCGTTATAGTAACGTCATATCATTTTCTTTTATCATAATATCATCGTAAGCATCTTGTCATCTTAATTCATTATAAAGTCCTCTTCATCGTGAACTTACTTATCATAACATCATCTTAAACATCTTATCATTTTTATTCATTATATACATCATCATGGCATCGTAAATTCTTATGCAATCATAGCATGATCAAAATATAGGAGTATGGCATCTTACCATATGGGTATCTTACCCCGTGACGTCTTACCACATAATAACATCGTATCCCATCATCATAAACTTACTTTTCATAAGCATCGTCATCGTAACATCATCATCATGAACTTACTTAACATGAACATTATCATCATAACATCGTCATCATAATCTTACTTATCAAAATCATCATCATAAACTTCATCATCATAATCATCCTCCTCATAACTTACTTATCATATCATCTTTACAAACATCATCATCTTAATTTATTTATCACAATTATCATCATAAACATCATCATAAACATCATCATCGTAAACATCATCATAATATGTAAGGGTATGGTTTACCGTCCGATGCTCGTACGTCTCTTACGTACCTTAATTCCAAAAGAAGGAGAAGTCGTAGAACTTTATCTCCTTGAAGTTGTGGGTACCTGGGACGGTTCTACATAACCATACAAATTGATATTAGAAGCTAAACAATAGCCCAATACCAAAAATACAACAAAAATCAACATTTTTCATCTTTTGAACAGTGGCGATCGATCGCTCAAAATGAGGCGATCGATCGCCTGATTTTTCACTTAGCGGCGATCGATCGCTTAAAATGAGGCGATCGATCGCCTTGATGCTTATTTCGCTACTGGACGTTGGCGATCGATCGCGCCATTTGAGGCGATCGATCGCCTATCCCCTTCTTCGCGTACTGCCTCTCGACGATCGATCGCTGCTTTTGTAGCGATCGATCGCCACTTCCAGTGGCCGCGATTCCACCATTATTATGTGCATTTTCCAAGCTTATCTTCATACCTTCCAACACCAAACTTCCCAACAATAACAATAACATCATAACCCACTAAAACCCACTTAAAACACTTCAAAAATCATTCCCCAACCATAAATAACACATACCCATAAAAACCCATTTCAAACCCTCCAAAATCAATACAAACTCAATTAAAACTTTACAAAAGCTTCAAGGAGTGATATATACACATCATAGGGCTTAAATCTTACCAAGAATCACAAGGGTGAAGCTTTTGCAAGGATTTCCTTCCCACCTTAGTGCCAAACTCGAAAATTGAGGGGAAAGGGTTTGGGAAAAATGATTTTGGGGATTTGAGTGTAAAAGGGGAAAGTGAGTTAAAAAATGTGGGGTAGTGGGAGGTTATGTGGGTTTAATTAAATTGTACCCCAACACTTAACATGATGTATAAGATACGCTAACATGATATCTCAAAAGCATTACAAAAATGCAACCGACTTCATTAAATCTATACCTTCCTCATAATTAAAATCAACATCCTTAAATCATGTTAATACATCATTTCCACACATAACTTGATCATCGTGATAATTCATCATATAAACATAATTAATGTCCAGGTTACCATTAATTAATTTCGGGGCATCACATTACTCCCCTACTTATAAGATTTCGTCCTCGAAATCGCATGCACTTACCCAAAAAGAAACTAAACATAAATCATACCAGAAAATAGTTCCGGGTAATGCTGCATCATATGCCGTTCCGTCTCCCACGTAGCCTCCTCGACACCCCGACGATCCCACTGAACTTTGACCATCGGTAAAACTTTACTTCGTAGTCTGCGATCCTCACGATCCAGAATTCTGACCGGTCGTTCAACGTAGGATGCCCCTGGGTCCAACTGCACTTCAGTAGACTATAATACATGAGACGGGTCTGGCTCATACTTCCGTAACATAGAGGCATGGAAAACATCATACATCCCAGATAAAGACAGCGGTAGAGCCAAACAGTAAGCCAAAGTACTGGTACGCTGCAATACTTCATATGGCCCAACATACCTCGGGGATAACTTTCCCGCATACCAAAACGAACTACACCTCTGGAGGGTGAGATGTTCAAGAAGACCCTGTCTTCTACTTGGAATTCTAGCGTTCATCGCCGCTTGTTGGCATAGGCTGCTTGCCTATCCTGGGTCACCTTCATCTTTTGGCGTATCAACTTAATCTTGTCTTACATATCCTTATGTCTTACATATCCTTAATCATATCCGGTCATCCGACGCTTTACTAGTCAAGTCCTCCCAATACAGCGGTGACCTACATCGTCGTCCGTAAAGAGCTTCAAAAGGGGCCATTTGAATGCTCGCCTGATAGTTGTTATTATAGGAGGACTCCATCATTGGCACTGAATCTTGCCACGGAGTATCAAACTCCAAAACATATGCCCTCAACATGTCCTCGAGCGTCTGAAGGGTACGCTCTGTCTGGCCGTCTGACTGAGGGTGATAGGCCGTACTCAGCCTCACCTCGGTGCCTAAAGCCGTCTGGAGACCCTCCCCGAAATGTGAAGTAAACCGTGGGTCTCTGTCAGACACAATCGAGACTGGAACTCTATGCAACCTCACTACATCCCGCACATGTAATTGGCCATCCTTAGGTATGTGAAAGACACATGACAAAGGATGAAGTGAGCTACTTCGTCAGCCTATCCACGATCACCAGATCGTATCGAATCCAGAGGCCACTCTTGGCAAGTGGGTTACAAAGTCCGTAGGTACATGTTCCCACTTCCATTGGGGTACTTCCGAGCTCTTCAGCTCGCCATCAGGCCTCTGTCTTTCTGTCTTTACCTACTGGCAGATCAATCATCTTTTGACAAGGCCATAACATCACGCTTCGTACGTCTCCACTAGAAGCGACCACTAGGTCCTTGTACAACTTTCTTCTTCCTGGGTGGATACTGAACCGGCTACGGTGAGCTTGCTCCAAGATTCCTTTACGCAACTCCGGCGTATTTGGGACTACCCATCGGTGGCCCAATCTCAATGAATCATCTTCTGCCACTCTGAACTTTAATGACCGTCCTTGAAGTACTATAGATGACCATCTTTGAACCTCATCATCCGATCTCTGGCTTTCCTGAAAACCTCAAATATGTCTGGCTCGGCCATCAAGATCGACACTCGCACCGGCGATGTGTCTACATCAATATCATAGCCCGGACGGCAATAAGAAGTCATCATCGCTGATAAACATATAATGTCCTCAGCAGTACTTTTCACTTCCGACTTAGGGTGCCTGCTATTAAGTTGCTTTACCAGGATGGTACTCAATCTTACAGTCAAAATCCTTGGGTAAGTCCATTCATCCTCTTTGTCGCATATTCAACTCAGCCTGTGTGAACAAAACTTCAGGCTCTTATGGTCCGTGTAGATGGTAAACGACGTACCATCCAAGTAATGCCTCCAAATTCCAAGGCAACATAATGGCTGCCAGCTCCAAATCGTGGACTGGGTACTTAGCCTCATGTGGTTTCAACCGCCTCGATACATAAGCCAGCACAAGCTTATCTCGCATCAACACATAGCCCAAACTTGAAGTGATGTATTCGTGTACAAGGCAACCTCTTGTCTTCAGAAGGAATCACCAACCTGGCACTGTCGTCAGACGACGCTTCAATCCTTGGAAGCTTTTCTCACAAGCTTCGGACCAAAAGAATGGGACTCCTTCCTGAGTCAACCGTGCCAGCGGCTTAACGATCTTGATATAACATGATCCAAGAATACTACACTGCTCGACCAGAACTCGTACTTACTGAGCTTTGCATACAACTGATGATCCCTAAGGATCTGGAGTACTGTTCTCAAGTGCTTTACATGTTCCTCTTCAGTTCGAGAGTAAATAAGTACATCGTCAATGGAAACTATGACGAACTGATCCAAACATGGTTGGATCACCCTGTTCATCAGGCTCATAAAATAGTTGGGGCATCCGTCACCCCAAAGGGCATGACTAAGAATCCGTAGTGCCCACATAAGGTCCTGGAAGCTGTCTTCTGTACATCGTCCTCTCAACTCGAATCTGATGATCCCCATCTCAGATCGATCTTACTGTAGAGCCTCGTACTCTGCAGCTGATCAAACAAATCGTCGATCCCCGGAAGCGGATACTTATTCTTCACTATGGCTTTGTTCAGTTGTCTGAAATCGGTGCACAACCGCAACGAACCATCTTTCTTTTCGACAAATAGGACTGGTGCATCCCAAGGCGATATGCTAGGGTGTATATAGTCCTTGCTAAGGAGCTCTTGCAACTGAACCATTAATTCCCTTAACTCCGCTGGTGCCATCCTATACGGGCACGAGAAATGGTAGCGTTCCTGGTAGTAACTTAATCCCAAACTCGACCTCTCTCGTCGGTGGGAATCCGGGAATCTCTTCCGGAAATGCATCAGGAAACACCGCCACTACGGGCACATCCTCAACCTTTAACTCTTTCTTCTTTCAGTAATAACCACAGTATAGTTGAAATATTCTTTGTGGTCTCGTTCCAATAACCGTGCCATCTTGACAACAGATATTAACGGAATCCGTGAATGGAAATCATCCCCATAGAATGTCCATCGGACTCCCATATCAGACCTGAATCGGACAGTCCTTGTCTGCAGTCCACAACTGCCTGATACCTGTTCAGAACATCAATGCCTACAAACTAACATCCCCAGAACAATCAAGTCTGTCCTCAGTTCGTTATCCTCAAAATAAATGAGGCCGTCTTAACCAATCTGATCAGTTATCAAACTTCTTCCAGCGGGGGTCGAGACTACAAGAGGCGTGGGCGACGGAGAAGTACATATGTGGTGTCTTTCACAAAACTTGTTGACATTTGCTGCCATACTGCAACACAAGGGTTAACAACAAGATCCAAAAGCAGTTCACATAATACATCGTTAGAGAAGCGAAACATGTTAGTACCACATCATATACTTCATATGCAACTTATGCACAAAACATGTTTAAAAGTAAGCACCTAGCCAACTTATTGCTAAGGCTACCCTTCACTCATTCCCGAGTTATCTAACCACTGCTCTGATACCACTAATGTAGGGTCTTCCTACCTTGACATCGTCTTAATCACCTATTAGGGACTAAACATGCATTTAATACGTCTCAGGGTTTCAGTTGTAGCTTAGAGCTAGTAAAATCATGGGCCGAGAATGAAATTTTAAAGGCTAAATAATTACATTCACAAAATGAATGTTAAGGCGATAGGATTATTCTACTCCTAGAGTAGATATTATCCAAAAGTTCTTGCATCCTAACTTCTTCCATGCTTCTCAAAGCTCACTGCCTCAACCCGGCCCTTAGTCCATTAGTCCAAAGGTGTACCTACAGGAACAACCCATCATGAGCATATACATCTTTACTTAATAATCATAAGGAAATGGCATATAAATAAATGCATGAAAGTAATTGATAACATATACTTCCTGGTTAATCGTATTAACCCTCTTTGGTTGTCCCTGTTTCATAGTCATGCATAAAATCATTAGTTCTTGCCATAAATGATTAAACATCATACTTCACATATATGCTCACAACAAACTATGTTAATTAGAAATGGGACTGTCCGGGTTCCATTATGACAGCGGTATAATTGGCCCCCTCGCTCGACATAACACATCATATGATACCCATCGCTACACCTTGATAGCGGATGTATCTCTTTGTTCAGCGGATGATACCCCTCGCTACACCTTGATAGCGGATGTACCCCCTCGCTTAGCGGATGATACCCATCGCTACGCCTTGATAGCGGATGTACCCCATCGCTCATCAGCGGATGATACCCATCGCTACACCTTGATAGCGGATGTACCCCATCGCTCATTTATGTGAGCGGCAAGACCTTCCTCGCTTGCCCATAATAACTACCGGACATTCAACCATTCTCAAGAACATAGTTTCATATTCATCATAAACATCATAGTTATCATATAAGCATTATCATCTTATAGACATCAACGTCTCATCATAATCGTTATAGTAACGTCATATCATTTTCTTTTATCATAATATCATCGTAAGCATCTTGTCATCTTAATTCATTATAAAGTCCTCTTCATCGTGAACTTACTTATCATAACATCATCTTAGACATCTTATCATTTTTATTCATTATATACATCATCATGGCATCGTAAATTCTTATGCAATCATAGCATGATCAAAATATAGGAGTATGGCATCTTACCATATGGGTATCTTACCCCGTGGCGTCTTACCACATAATAACATCGTATCCCATCATCATAAACTTACTTTTCATAAGCATCGTCATCGTAACATCATCATCATGAACTTACTTAACATGAACATTATCATCATAACATCGTCATCATAATCTTACTTATCAAAATCATCATCATAAACTTCATCATCATAATCATCCTCCTCATAACTTACTTATCATATCATCTTTACAAACATCATCATCTTAATTTATTTATCACAATTATCATCATAAACATCATCATAAACATCATCATCGTAAACATCATCATAATATGTAAGGGTATGGTTTATCGTCCGATGCTCGTACGTCTCTTACGTACCTTAATTCCAAAAGAAGGAGAAGTCGTAGAACTTTATCTCCTTGAAGTTGTGGGTACCTGGGACGGTTCTACATAACCATACAAATTGATATTAGAAGCTAAACAATAGCCCAATACCAAAAATACAACAAAAATCAACATTTTTCATCTTTTGAACAGTGGCGATCGATCGCTCAAAATGAGGCGATCGATCGCCTGATTTTTCACTTAGCGGCGATCGATCGCTTAAAATGAGGCGATCGATTGCCTTTATGCTTATTTCGCTACTGGACGTTGGCGATCGATCGCGCCATTTGAGGCGATCGATCGCCTATCCCCTTCTTCGCGTACTGCCTCTCGGCGATCGATCGCTGCTTTTGTAGCGATTGATCGCCACTTCCAGTGGCCGCGATTCCACCATTATTATGTGCATTTTCCAAGCTTATCTTCATACCTTCCAACACCAAACTTCCCAACAATAACAATAACATCATAACCCACTAAAACCCACTTAAAACACTTCAAAAATCATTCCCCAACCATAAATAACACATACCCATATAAACCCATTTCAAACCCTCCAAAATCAATACAAACTCAATTAAAACTTTACAAAAGCTTCAAGGAGTGATATATACACATCATAGGGCTTAAATCTTACCAAGAATCACAAGGGTGAAGCTTTTGCAAGGATTTCCTTCCCACCTTAGTGCCAAACTCGAAAATTGAGGGGAAAGGGTTTGGGAAAAATGATTTTGGGGATTTGAGTGTAAAAGGGGAAAGTGAGTTAAAAAATGTGGGGTAGTGGGAGGTTATGTGGGTTTAATTAAATTGTACCCCAACACTTAACATGATGTATAAGATACGCTAACATGATATCTCAAAAGCATTACAAAAATGCAACCGACTTCATTAAATCTATACCTTCCTCATAATTAAAATCAACATCCTTAAATCATGTTAATACATCATTTCCACACATAACTTGATCATCGTGATAATTCATCATATAAACATAATTAATGTCCATGTTACCATTAATTAATTTCGGGGGCATCACAAAAATTCATAACTAGTAGAAAATGAGTCCAAATTAAGTCCTATTTTTTAAAAAAAAAATTCAATAAAATTAAAAGATCTACAATTTTCATTTGAATACCAACAGTAAATTCGAAATCTAAGTGTCAAAAGTTCGGAATTCCACACTGCATGTGCATTCTTTGCACATACAAAGTCAAAACTGACACTCCTTGATAAAATGAACATATCTCACTCATTTTAAGTCCAAATTAACCACAGAAAGATGACGCAATTATCTACAACTTTTGTTTGGGACTCAAAGTCAGATTCCGAGCCTAAGTGAATCGAAATTTCGAAATCATCTACTGCATGTAATGTGTTAAGAAAATGCATAATAGTCTCCAAGAATTAACATAATATAAATCCTAGAACTATAAGAAAATGCATCACATAGTGTGAATGTGTTAAGAAAATTAATGATATTAAAATTTTAATTTGTCAATGACATAATAATATTGTAATAATTTACTTAATAATGATGATCATGATAAAAAAAAATCTCAATGTGTTTAATATTTGCTCCAACCAAATGCAAATGAACGATATGAAAGAAGTTTTTCATATTAAAAAAGAAACACTTAATAGTGGGAGAGAAGAAAAAATGTGAAGTTTTTCATGTTTAATATTTGTTCAGAATTTACAGTTGTCCTAGAAATAAATAATTCACACGCCATATTTTTAACGTTTTCTTACATTGGATAAATATTTAAATGTCACAATCTATAGTTTGAAAACAAGAAGATGGACATGCATTTGCCTATAAATTGCATCGAACTTTCCCTTTATTATAATTATTGATAAATTATTTCTCCAGGTCAATATTAAAACATTATTTTGCACTTCACTTGTTGGAAGAGACTTGATCCTAGAATTAATTTATCTTGATTCCTGAAACATACAAAAACAACAACAAAATGCATAATAGCGTCCAAGAATTAACATAATATAAATCCTAGAACTATAAGAAAATGTATCACATAGTGTGAATGTGTTAAGAAAATTAATGATATTAAAATTTTAATTTGTCAATGACATAATAATATTGTAATAATTTACTTAGTAATGATGATCATGATAAAAAAAAATTTCAATGTGTTTAATATTTGCTCCAACCAAACGCAAATGAACGATATGAAAGAAGTTTTTCATATTAAAAAAGAAACACTTAATAGTGGGAGAGAATAAAAAATTGGAAGTTTTTCATTCTTTAATATTTGTTTTGATATATATAGATGTTTTTACAGTTGTCCTATAAATAAATTATTCACACCATATTTTTAATGTTTTCTTACACTGGATAAATATTTAAATGTTACAATCTATAATATGAAAACAAGAAAATTGCATTTGTCAATTCATAGCCCACACCACATGCGTTTGCCTAGAAATTGCATCGAACTTTTCCTTTATTATAATGATTGATAAATATATTTCTCCAGGTCAATAAACATTAATTTGCACTTCACTTGTTCAGACATTAATTTCCATTTTCCATTTTTATATATTAAGCTGGTGATCAAATATTGGACATAAGAAGAAACATTATCCTAAATAATAAAATTCTGCAATTTTTCTCACAGAATTCATCAAGCAAGACAAGAAAAAATGGTTGATTCTCTTCCAACATTCGCTCTCGAAACACTTCGGGATTTACTGATGGAAGAAGCCAGGTTTTTATCTGGAGTAAGCGGTCAAGTGGAGCAAGTTCAGAGAGATCGCAAGACCATTCATTGCCTCTTGATGGATGCCGACAAATGGTCAGACAAGCACAACCCTGCTACTTTACAGGATTGGATCCATGATCTTCATGACCTGGCTTTTAAAGCCGAGCATGTTGTCGAAAAATATGCTGTTGGAGTTACATTCAAAAGGGGTGGAGACCAGATAAAAAGATCAAAAGATATACATGCATCTTGAGAGAATCATCAATCATCCACCAGGTTGGGAAAGAGACCGAAGACATCAGATCTCGCCTGACCGCTCTAACTGAGAGGTTGAAATTTCTGTCTCCAGGAGAAAGCTCGCCAAGTTTAGCCGAGGATCACCAACGTTTGCTTACCAGTCGTAATGAAAAAGTTGCTTCTGAAGAATGTACTCTTCACAAACTCGATTATCTTACTGAAGATCAAGGTTGGGAGTTACTTCAAAAAATAGCACTTCCCATCAATTATTCACCAGGTCCATTATGCCATCTCACTCACTCACTCACACCCACAATCTCATTTTTATTTTTTCAATAGTCCAAAGAATAAATTTTATTACAAAAATAAAAACATATTTGAATTATGGTATAATTTTAATATAGCAATATAAATTTGAAAATAAAAATATATAATTTTATAGTGGTTTATCATGAATAGTCATTAAATTTTAGAAATTAGTATATTTAAGATATATCTTAAAACTAAATAAATAATGTTACTACGAAAATATGTAATAAATACCCTTTTCAAGTTTGAAATAATAAAAATAAAAACGTTCTTTCTTAAAATAAAAACAAATGAGAAATATAACATGGAAAGAGAATTTTTTTTATCAAATATATATTTATTCGATAAATAAATTAATAGTTAATTTATTTATAGTAAAAGTGTGTAAATAACTTATATATCTGTGTTGAATTTCAATTTCAATTTTTACTAATCTTATTTGTTTTTCAGTAGAAATCAATTCATCTTATGAAGAACGACATGTAAAGTCAAAAAATTAATTTTAATGAAAGCCTTTATTTGCTTGATCTCAAATCTTGAATTTCTTCATGTGCTTGTTTGAACATGCATGCAGTAGTGGAAATGGAAGCTACTGGAAGAGAAATCGTACAAAAATGTGGCCGCCTACCACTGTCAATTTCAGTTATTGGAGGGATTTTGCGGAAAAACCCAACATTGGTTGAATGGAAGATGGTCAGTAGCAAAATTGATTCATATTTAGTGCGTGGGGAAGGTGTTGAAGACAATAGAAGAATAAATCAGGTATTAGACTTGAGCTATGATGCCTTACCTTATAATTTGAAGCCTTGCTTTCTCTATTTGGGATGTTACGATGAGGACGAAAAAATTTATCCAGAAAAATTGTATTTACTGTGGATGGCAGAATGCCTAATTTCATGTGATGATAAAGGAATTAATGAGACTTTGAGAGACGTGGCGGAACGTTACTTGAGTGAACTGGCATTTAGGTGTATGGTTCAAGTGGAAAAAAATGAGTTTACTCAAAAATTTTAAAATTTAAATCATGTCGCCTTCATGATTTGATGCGTGATCTTTGTTTATCTAAGGGAGAAAAACTACAGTTTATCAAGCATATTGATTTTGGAAAACACCAAAACAATTTTCCTTCCATTGGTAATACCATAAGAAGATTAGCTATCACTTTTGAAGGAGATAAGGATGATGAAGGAGATAAGGATGATTGCTACTTAAACAAGACACATAAATTTGAATACCTCAGATCTTTTTTAGTCGTCAACAGAGATATCATATTTGTGCCAACGATTGACACTATAATCAACTTTGAAAAGTCGAAATTTTTGAAGATTCTTTCTTTGACAAATTGTTCATTTGGATCCCCAAAATTACCTAGTGAGATAGGTAAGTTAATCCATCTGCGATTCTTGAATTTGTTTAATAGCAATGTGGAAGAGCTACCATTGTCTGTATGCAAGCTGCCATATTTTCAAACTTTAGATTTGCGAGTACTTCGAGGTATCAGGTTGCCAAATGCCATTTGTATGATAAAAAGATTGAGGCGTCTATATCTCCGTGATATCAAAGTAAAAGGTAAATTGATACTGGATGGGTTGAAGGAGTTGGAGACATTAGAAACATGGGGAGTTGACGTTTGCATTGAAGATATCTCCAAATTGAAAAAAACTTGGATTTCTAACTGTTGGCGTCACTGACATGGATAGCCTGAAAATAATTGTACATCACATGATAACCAATCATAGCCGATTAAGCAGGACACATCTTTCTGTTTTGGATGTGATTTCAATTCAGAGGAAGGCTCAAATATTTTTAAGAATATATTGATGTCTCACTCACTCGTCTACTTGAAAACCAGGAGGTGTAATGTCCGTTGTTTGCCATGCTATCAACAAGGTATGTGCACAAAACTGGTTGAACTGAAATTTTATGATTGAGGAGGGAGATGTAATGGAAATACTGGGCAAGTTTCCAATGTTAGAATCACTTCATATTAGTCTTCGACGACTTGGCAACACAGAAATGACATGTTGTGCAACTTCATTTCCACAACTCAGATTTCTTATGCTCAACGATATGTCCAATCTAGAGAAATGGAGGGTGGATGAAGGAGCAATGCCCAATCTCAATGAGTTAGATATTTGTAACTGCAGGCAATTGGAGATGGTTCCAGACGGGTTGAGATTCATCACTACTCTCCGAGTACTGAGAATTTTGGGCATGGCCGATGAATTCATAACTTATATATCTGTATTGAATTTCAATTTTTATCAAATATAAATTTATTTTAACTAATTTTCTGTAGAAATCAATTCATCTTATGAAGAATGACATGCACAAACATAAGGTCAAAAATTAATTTTAATGAAAACCTTTATTTGCTTGGTCTCAAATCTTGAATTTCTTCATATGCTTGTTTGAACATGCAGTAGTGGAAATGGAAGCTACTGGAAGAGAAATCGTACAAAAATGTGGCCGCCTACCACTTTCAATTTCAGTTATTTGATGCGTGATCTTTGTTTATCCAAGGGAGAAAAACAGCAGTTTATCAAGTGTGTTGATTTTGGCAAACACCAAAACAATTTCCCTTCCACTAGTAATACCATAAAAGATTAGCTATCTCTTTTGATGATGACTACTTAAACATGACAGAGAAATTTGAAGACCTCAGATCTCTTTTAGTCGTCAACAGAGGTTATTTATTTGTGCCAACGCTTGGCACTATAATCAACTTTGAAAAGTCGAAATTTTTGAAGATACTTTCTTTGACAAATTGTAGCTTTGAATCCCCAAAATTACCTAGTGTGTGATATCCCCGAAATGATTAATTGCAATTTGGGCATTAATTGTGTTTATATGATTAATTATGGTGGTAATTAATTATGCGATGGATTTATTTCATCATGTTGAAATGCGTAGTCACATGGTGGTGTGATCGGGAATGCATTTCGGGGTACATGTGATGCATGTTGGATTTTTGGGGTGTTTTAATGAATTACATGTGTTGGTAATCATTTATTGAGGAAACATGCATTTATTTGAAATTGTGGAGCATAGTGGTGTTATGCTTTTAAATATCATGTTGGGGTGTTTTATACACCGTGGTATTGTGGGATGCACCCTATTTTAATAAACCCACCTTATTACCCCAATCCCCCACCACACATTCACTCTCACTTTTACTTTACAAAATCACCACCCAAACCCTTCCTTTTCTCTTCATTTTCGAGTTTGAGCCTAAGGGAAAAAGGGAATCCTTCCAAAACTTTGATTTGTGGAGTTTATTGGGAGATTTGAGGTCCCCAAGAGGTATGGATACCTCATTGTTAATTTTGTTGTGTTTTGTTTGAGTTTGATATGGTTTTGAAGGGTTTTGATATGGGTTTGTTGGGGTTGGTATTATTTTGGTTGAGTGTTGAGTTTATGAGTATATGAGGATGTTTATTGATGGTTTTGAGTGATTTTGTATGGTTGATGTTGGATTATTTGAGTTTGTTTGAGTTGGGGGTTGAAGATGGGTGAATAGTGCCCGAAAATCGGGTGTGCAGGACTCGGCGATCGATCGGCGCCTTCCACGATCGATCGCGAGCTGCAGGGCTGAAGGCAGTGGACTTCAGCGATCGATCGCGAGTTTTGCGCGATCGATCGGCGAGGCCGCGATCGATCGGCGCAAACTCAGCGATCGATCGCGGATTGGCATTTTTTGTTGGGCGAGGCAGTGTGGTCTCGCGATCGATCGGGGCTATTTGGCGATCGATTGCGAGACACCAAAAATGTTGTTTTTGATTATTTTTGTGGGATTTTTGGTATTGGACTATTATTGGGTTCTAATATTGAATTGTGTGAATGTGTAGAACCATCCCAGGTGGCAACACAGCCAAGGAATTGAAGTCCTACCACATCCTACTTTTGGAAAGGTACGTAGAGGACGTACGGGCACCCAACGGTACATGTATCTAATATACTCATTGTTTATGCATTGTGGATGCGAGTATATATATGATTATGCATTGTGGATGCAAATACATGTCGATATATGCATGATGATTGTAGATGCATATGATGATTATTGGTGCACATCCCATGAGTCGTGGTCATCCCTTGATGATTTTAATGCTTGCCGCTATTTGATTTGTTGCCGCTAAATGTGAAGCGAGGGGTGGGAGCGCCGCATGTCACATTTGAGCGTGGTTATCATATAGGGCGAGGAAAGAATATTTGCCGCTCAATGTGAGGCGAGGGGTGGGAGTACCGCATGTCCATTGAAGCGAGGTTATTCTATGCCGCCTATATGTAAATAAGCGAGGGGCATTAAAATACATTGTGATGGACAGACTAGGGATTGGTGATTGGTATTTGGTATCGATGAGATGGTATTATGTCATGACATGTGTAGACCATTAAAAATAATCTATTGATTATACTCATGAGTTATGGTACAGGGACAACCAAACGGGAAGCGTTTGAAATGCATGGGAAAAACAAGAAGTGTTTTATTATGATTATGCATTTACGCTTTATCTTCATATTGTGTTGTATATGAATGATATCATTGCTCATGTTTGGGGTTGTCCTTGTAGGTACACTTTTGGCATGATAGAAGGGCTAGACGGGTTGAGGCAGTGAGCTTGTCGAGAATGCTTTTGGGAATTGAAGGACGGGATTGCCTTCTATAGTGTCTACTCTAGGAGTAGCGTAAAACTATAGTTGAACACATTCATTTGATTGGAATGTAATTAATCCATTTGGTAGTCCTTATTTTTGGCATGTAATTCTTAAGCTCATAGACTCAACGCGTTCTTTTACACTCTGATTTATTTATGTTAGTTCTATTATGCCTTAATCCGCACTTAAGGAAATAGGGTCCTTACATTAGTGGTATCAGAGCAGTGGTTAGAGAACCCGAGAACGAGTGAAGGGTAGCCTTATCATGATTGGCTAGGTGCTTACATTTGAAGCATGTTTATGCATGTGGTGCATATTGATGTATATCCTGTTATACTAACATGCTTATTACCATCCCTGTTATCTAACGTCATAACATATATATTGTTTTGGAGTTGTTTTAACCCTTGTGTTACAGCATGGCGGCTATGAACCTCAATGAAGAGGTGGGCGATGTTGGCAGTGTAAATGCGAGTATTGGTCAGGCAAACCCTCTACCTCCCCCAGCTGTAGGCATGGAACCAGTGGCTCAGTTATTGCTACCGGGTGAGATAGTCTGACTCAGTTTCTGTCTTACCACCCGCCCCGATTTGAGGGAACAGAATCAGGAGAAGAGGCTGAAGAGTGGCTGGAAAGGCTTGAGCAAATATTTGTATCGGCTCCTTGTGCTGTTACAGCGTGGCTGAGGCTGGCAGAGTTTCAGTTAGCAAAGAAACCTTTGATGTGGTGGAGGAGCACGGTAATGGAACTGAGAGCACAGGGTGCTGTGATCGATTGGACGTCTTCAGAACCCAGTTTCTAAACCGGTACTCTCCGCAGCGGCGAGACAGACGAAGGTGGATGAGTTTGCAAGTTTGAAACAAGGGAGCATGACAGTGTCAGACTATGACATGCAGTACTCATCGTTGCTGAGGTATGTCCCCCACATTGCCACTAATGGACATGCCAAGATGAGAAATTTTATGAAGGGATTGAGACCGGAGCTCTTTGATCGGGTTATCACCAATAACCCTACTTCCTTTGATGATGCTCTCACTAGAGCGGAGCTCGCGGAGATTGGGGTCGGAGCCTATCCAAGTGCTATACCCCCACAAGTGTCATAGCAGAGACAAGCTACTGATAGCTTGAGGCCCCGAGGTGAGCCATTTAAATCTCGTGGTGCCTCTTCATCTTCACGGTTTAGTGGGAAGAAATTCTTTGGGCAGAAGCAAGAGGGCAAGAAGAACAATTGGTCAGCCAACCGAGGGCCTACGCAAGGAAATAGGCCGGGAGAGCCAGGTGCGACAATTGTGGAGGGCCACATTCTTCGAACAAGTGCCCTGCCTGTTATAGCTGTGGCAAGATGGGCCACATTTCTCGATATTGCCCCACCCGGGGAGGACAGTCAGAGTTTCAGGGCAACAGGCCGAGGTTTGATGATAGGACAGTGCATCAGAGGCAGCAGTTTGGGCCTCGACCATCGGGAGGTCAGACGGTGGGACCACCCCAGGGACAGGTGTATGCACTGACCCGAGAGCAGGCCCAGGCAGCCCCAGAGGAGGTGATCGCCGGTACGTGCCATTTGTTTACGTACCCTGCTTTTATTTTGATAGATACAGGTGCCTCCCACTCTTTTGTGTCTATGGGCTTTGTGGAGAGACACCATATGTGCACGTCTTCTTTACCCACGCCTCTATTGGTCTCGACACCCACTGGAAGAAATGTCGTTGCTGATCAGTTTATGTCAGAGTGCCTCATTTATTTTGAGGGCAATGAGTTGAAGGCAGACTTGATTGTGTTGGGTATGTCAGACTTCGACTGTATTTTGGGTATCGACATTCTGAACAGATATCAGGCAGTGGTAGATTGCCGGCAGAAAACAGTGAGGTTCAGACCTGATCTGGGTAGTCAGTGGACTTTCTATGGCAACGGGTCTCGTGCGAAGATTCCGTTAATTTCAGCGATCAAGATGACTCAGCTGTTGGAACGTGGCCACACGGGCTATCTCATTTATGTCGTGGACACGTCTGGGAAGAATAAAGAATTGAGAGTTGAGGATGTACCAGTGGTAGCAGAATTTGCTGATGTATTCCCAGAAGAGATCCCAGGATTTCCACCGGTTAGAGAAGTTGAGTTTGGGATCGAGTTGTTGCCAGGGACATCCGCAATCTCTCGTGCACCTTACAGGATGGCACCGGCGGAGTTGAGAGAGTTGAAAGAGCAGTTGCAGGATCTCCTTGACAAGGGATATATACGCCCGAGCGTATCGCCATGGGGGGCACCGGTTCTCTTTGTGAAAAAGAAGGATGGTTCGATGCGGTTGTGCATCGATTACCGGCAACTGAATAAGGCTACAGTGAAGAATAAGTATCCTCTCCCAAGGATCGATGATCTGTTTGATCAGTTGCAAGGTACCAGACTTTATAGCAAGATTGATTTGAGATCCGGGTACCATCAGATTCGAGTCAGAGAGGAAGATGTGCAGAAGACTGCATTCCGGACTCGTTACGGGCATTATGAATTCCTAGTGATGCCGTTCGGCGTGACGAATGCTCCAGCGGTCTTTATGAGTCTGATGAACAGAGTGTTTCAGCCGTATCTTGATCAGTTCGTCATTGTATTTATTGACGACATTCTTATCTACTCCCGGAGCGAGGAAGAGCACGTGAAACACTTGAGGACAGTGCTCCAGATTCTCAGAGAGCATCAGTTGTATGCCAAGCTCAGTAAGTGTGAGTTTTGGCTGAGCAGTGTAGTATTTCTGGGGCATGTCATATCTAGCAGCGGGATATCAGTGGATCCCAGGAAGATTGAGGCTGTGATGGAGTGGGCTGCCCCCACTTCTGTGCCTGAGATACAGAGCTTCTTGGCTTGGCCGGTTATTATCGACGTTTTGTCGAGGGCTTCTCGAAGATTGCCAAGCCGTTGACTCAGTTGACTCAGAAGGGAGTACCTTTCTTTTGGTCAGAAGCTTGTGAGGAGAGCTTCCAGGAGTTGAAGCACCGTTTGACTACGGCGCCAGTGTTAGTGATCCCTACGGAGAACTCCAGATTTGTTTTGTATACTGATGCATCACTCCAGGGCCTTGGGTGTGTTCTGATGCAAGATAAGCATGTGGTAGCTTATGCATCGAGGCAGTTGAAGCCGCATGAGACCAGATATCCAGTTCATGACTTGGAATTGGCGGCTATCATCTTCGCCCTGAAGATTTGGAGGCATTATTTGTATGGTACGTCGTTTACCATATATACGGATCACAAGAGCCTCAAGTTTTTATTCACTCAGGCGGAGCTGAACATGAGGCAGAGGAGGTGGATGGACTTACTCAAGGACTATGACTGTGAGATAGAGTATCATCCCGGAAAAGCTAATTTGACAGCAGACACTTTAAGCCGGAAAGTGAGGAGTTCTGCTGAGGATGTCATCCATTTGTCGGCTATGATGACCTCCTATTGCCAGCTGGGCTATGATTTTGACATAGATGCATCACCTGTGTATGTATCGACTTTATTAGCTGAGCCAGATATTTATGAGAATATCAGGAGAGCTCAGAAGTCAGATGGTGAGGTTCAGAGATGGTTGTCTTTAGTGCATCTGGGTCAGCCAACGAAGTTCAGAGTGGCCGATGACGGATCATTGAGATTGGGTAACCGCTGGGTGGTTCCGAGTACGCCGGAGTTGCGTAAAGGGATCTTGGAGCGAGCTCATAGTAGCAGACTTAGCATCCACCCAGGCGTGAAGAAGATGTATAGAGACCTGCGTGATCAGTTTTGGTGGAAGAGAATGAAGAGTGATGTAGTCACTTTTGTTAAGAGGTGTTTGATCTGTCAGCAGGTTAAGGCAGAGAGGCAGAGACCTGGCGGCGAGTTGAAAAGCTTGGAGATACCGAAGTGGAAGTGGGAACACATTTCCATGGACTTCGTGACTCACTTGCCGAGGAGTGCTTCAGGCTTTGATGCTATTTGGGTGATTGTGGACAGATTGACTAAGGTAGCTCACGTTATCCCCTATAGCATGACTTTCACAATTTTGAGGATGGCTCAACTATATATTAGAGATGTGGTGAGATTGCATGGAATCCCCATTTCCATAGTGTCGGATCGAGATCCACGATTCACATCTCATTTTTGGGAAGGTCTTCAGTCAGCCTTGGGAACTGAAGTTAGATTGAGCACTGCTTATCGTCCTCAGACGGATGGCCAGACCGAGCGTACTATCCAGACGCTCGAGGACATGCTGAGAGCTTGTGTATTGGAGTTCGATGCCTCTTGGCAGGATTCAGTGGCCTTGGTAGAGTTTTCTTATAACAACAGCTACCAGGCGAGTATTCAGATGGCTCCTTTTGAAGCTCTATATGGCAAACGTGTAAATCACCCTTGTGTTGGGATGATTTGGACCGCAAATCGGTCGGAGGGCCTGAATTGATCCGAGAAATGGAAGAGAAGATAAAGATGATAAGGCAGAAAATGAAAGCAGCCCAGGACAGACAGGAAGCTTATGCGAATAAACGGCGGAGACCGTTGGAATTTCAGTTGGGAGATAAGGTCTTCTTGAAGATCTCGCCTTTCAGAGGCGTTGTGCGATTTGGAATGCGCGGGAAACTGTCTCCGAGGTATGTTGGACCGTACGAGATTTTGCAGCGCATTGGCACCTTAGCTTACCGACTAGCTTTGCCACCTTCTTTTTCTGGTATACATGATGTGTTTCATGTATCGATGCTGCGGAAGTATGAGCCGGATCCATCTCATGTGTTACAGCCTTCCGAAGTTCAGTTAGAATCCGATGTGTCTTATGTGGAACGGCCTGTTAGGATTCTGGATCGAGCAGACCGTAGACTTCGGAACAAAGTGATACCTACGATCAAGGTTCAGTGGGATCGCAGGGGTGTCGAGGAGGCTACGTGGGAGACGGAGCAAGCATATGGTGCAGCACTACCCGGAACTATTCTCTGGTATGTGTTTATGTTTAGCTTCTTTTTGGGGTAAGTGCATGTGATTTCGAGGACGAAATCTTATAAGTAGGGGAGTATTGTGATATCCCCGAAATGATTAATTGCAATTTGGGCATTAATTGTGTTTATATGATTAATTATGGTGGTAATTAATTATGCGATGGATTTATTTCATCATGTTGAAATGCGTAGTCACATGGTGATCGGGAATGCATTTCGGGGTACATGTGATGCATGTTGGATTTTTGGGGTGTTTTATGAATTACATGTGTTGGTAATCATTTATTGAGGAAACATGCATTTATTTGAAATTGTGAAGCATAGTGGTGTTATGCTTTTAAATATCATGTTGGGGTGTTTTATACACCGTGGTATTGTGGGATGCACCCTATTTTAAATAAACCCACCTTATTACCCCAATCCCCCACCACACATTCACTCTCACTTTTACTTTACCAAATCACCACCCAAACCCTTCCTTTTCTCTTCATTTTCGAGTTTGAGCCTAAGGGAAAAAGGGAATCCTTCCAAAACTTTGATTTGTGGAGTTTATTGGGAGATTTGAGGTCCCCAAGAGGTATGGATACCTCATTGTTAATTTTGTTGTGTTTTGTTTGAGTTTGATATGGTTTTGAAGGGTTTTGATATGCGTTTGTTGGGGTTGGTATTATTTTGGTTGAGTGTTGAGTTTATGAGTATATGAGGATGTTTATTGATGGTTTTGAGTGGTTTTGTATGGTTGATGTTGGATTATTTGAGTTTGTTTGAGTTGGGGTTGAAGATGGGTGAATAGTGCCCGAAAATCGGGTGTGCAGGACTCGGCGATCGATCGGCGCCTTCCACGATCGATCGCGAGCTGCAGGGCTGAAGGTAGTGGACTTCAGCGATCGATCGCGAGTTTTGCGCGATCGATCGGCGAGGCCGCGATCGATCGGCGCAAACTCAGCGATCGATCGCGGATTGGCATTTTTTGTTGGGCGAGGCAGTGTGGTCTCGCGATCGATCGGGGCTATTTGGCGATCGATTGCGAGACACCAAAAATGGTGTTTTTAATTATTTTTGTGGGATTTTTGGTATTGGACTATTATTGGGTTCTAATATTGAATTGTGTGAATGTGTAGAACCATCCCAGGTGGCAACACAGCCAAGGAATTGAAGTCCTACCACATCCTACTTTTGGAAAGGTACGTAGAGGACGTACGGGCACCCAACGGTACATGTATCTAATATACTCATTGTTTATGCATTGTGGATGCGAGTATATATATGATTATGCATTGTGGATGCAAATACATGTCGATATATGCATGATGATTGTAGATGCATATGATGATTATTGGTGCACATCCCATGAGTCGTGGTCATCCCTTGATGATTTTAATGCTTGCCGCTATTTGATTTGTTGCCGCTAAATGTGAAGCGAGGGGTGGGAGCGCCGCATGTCACATTTGAGCGTGGTTATCATATAGGGCGAGGAAAGAATATTTGCCGCTCAATGTGAGGCGAGGGGTGGGAGTACCGCATGTCCATTGAAGCGAGGTTATTCTATGCCGCCTATATGTAAATAAGCGAGGGGCATTAAAATACATTGTGATGGACAGACTAGGGATTGGTGATTGGTATTTGGTATCGATGAGATGGTATTATGTCATGACATGTGTAGACCATTAAAAATAATCTATTGATTATACTCATGAGTTATGGTACAGGGACAACCAAACGGGAAGCGTTTGAAATGCATGGGAAAAACAAGAAGTGTTTTATTATGATTATGCATTTACACTTTATCTTCATATTGTGTTGTATATGAATGATATCATTGCTCATGTTTGGGGGTTGTCCTTGTAGGTACACTTTTGGCATGATAGAAGGGCTAGACGGGTTGAGGCAGTGAGCTTGTCGAGAATGCTTTTGGGAATTGAAGGACGGGATTGCCTTCTATAGTGTCTACTCTAGGAGTAGCGTAAAACTATAGTTGAACACATTCATTTGATTGGAATGTAACTAATCCATTTGGTAGTCCTTATTTTTGGCATGTAATTCTTAAGCTCATAGACTCAACGCGTTCTTTTACACTCTGATTTATTTATATTAGCTCTATTATGCCTTAATCCGCACTTAAGGAACTAGGGTCCTTACATAGTGAGATAGGTAAGTTAATCCATATGATACCTGAATTTGTTTGATAGCAATGTGGAAGAGCTACCATTGTCTGTATGCAAGCTGCCATATTTGCAAACTTTAGATTTGCGAGTACGTAATTTTATCAGGTTGCCAAATGCCATTTGTATGATAAAAAGATTGAGGCATCTATATCTCGTTGCTATCGAAGTAAAAGGTAAATTGAAACTGGATGGGTTGAAGGAGTTTGAGACATTTGAAACAGGTTCAGGTAATGATATTTGCTTTGAAGATATCCCCAAATTGAAAAAAACTTGGAATTCTAACTGTTGAAGTCACTGACATGGATAGCCTGAAAATAATTGTGCATCACATGAGAACCAATCATAGCCGGTTAAGCAGGACAAAGCTTTATGTTTCGGGTTTTGATTTCAATTCAGAGAATATGTTGATGTCTCACTCACTCATCTACTTGAAAATCTGGAACTGTAATATCGATCGTTTGCCATGCTATCAACAAGGTATGTGCACAAATTTGGTTGAACTAATATTTTATGGATCCGAGATTGAGGGAGATGTAATGGAAATATTGGGCAAGTTTCCAATGTTAGAATCACTAGAGATTAGTCTTCGACGACTTGGCAACACAGAAATGATATGTCGTGCAACTTCATTTCCACAACTCAAATTTCTTAAGCTCCGCAGTTTGTCCAATCTAAAGAAATGGAGGGTGGATGAAGGAGCAATGCCCAATCTCTATGAGTTAAATATTGGAATTGCAGTAAATTGGAGATGATTCCAGATGGGTTTTCATCACTACTCTCCGAAAATTGAAAATGTATGACCAGTCCGAAGAATTCAACTATAGATTACGGGTGGTGAATGGTCAAGAAGGAGAAAGATTATCACAAAGTTTGTCATATACCATCTATTAAAATTTTATAAGGATCGGGATGCGTAATTTGATATTGGTGAGTATACATTGTTGATAATGGGTTATTTAAAAAAATAAACCACATTTAAAAATATTTAACAAAATAACCTAAAATATAAAACCTTAATTTTTTGACCCAAAACGCCAACTCAGTTGGCGGGACCAACTTTAAAGTTGGTCCCGCCAACTGAGTTGGCGTGACCAACTTTTGTCTTCTTTTTTTTTTTATAAAAGTTGGACACGCCAACCAAGTTGGCGTGTCCAAACTTTATAAATTTTTTTTATTTTTTTTATTTTTTTTAAATATATAACACACAATTTAAAATAAAAATATATATAATAAAATATATCTCACCTTATCATTGTCCAGAAAATATATCAACTCAAATATAATTTGACAATTTTACACAAAACCACAAATTTACATGATTTTGTAAGTTAATATAAATTGTTCCTTCAAAAGTATATTACCAAACATACTTTTATTCTTTAAAATCACTTCTCAAGTTGGCATGTCCATCTTAGTTTTTTTTTTAATAAAAAAACAAACAATTTATAATAAAAAAATATAATAAAAATATGTCTCATCTTATCAGGTAAATTGTAAAAATATCGTCCATATTTTTAAATTTTTTTTTTAAAAATTTTTTTATTATCAAATTCTAAAAAAATTGCTGCACGGAATGGCCGTCGCGGAACATTATTAAATTTTTTAAATATAAAATTTATATAATTATCTCATCACCTTCCTTGTAATAATTGATGACGTGAAACATTGCACATGGTTTCACTTCAAACCAAAGAACGGATGCAACATCATCGTAACAATGATTACTCTTAGGGATGTCAATGAGACGGGTCTAAACTCGTACTCGTATTAATAATGTTTCGCGACAGCCATTCCGAGCCACTCGCAAACTTTATTATTTTATTAATATAAATATATATTAAATAAATATATGGGGGTCTTTAACTTGTTATTAGGGATAATTACATTTATACCCCCTTGACTTTGGCCTATTTACAGAAAGCTCCCCTCAACTTTGAAAAATTACAGTCACCTCCCCTCTAAACATAACACCGTCAAAAATAATTAATAGAATGCGTGAAATGCCAGTTTTTTCCTCTTGTATATTTAATATATAATTATCAAAATATTACATATACACCACATATAGTATACTATAATACACCCGTTATTCCCCTTTTGTGTCATATTATTTTTATTATTTCTTTGGTTTTTTATTTTATTTTTTTGTTTCTTTTTTATTTATTTCAAATAATTATTTATTAATATTTTTAAACTATAAACTAGCTTTCATATTATTGACAATATTTTAAAATTACTTATATATAAAAATATATTCAATATTATCTAATTGGATTGCTATCATAGTTTTTTTTTTGTATTATAATGATAAAATGCTATTGTTTTAGGTCATGATATTTAATGACATTTATATCTTTAGACGTTGACTTTAAATGATATGTCTTATGCCATGATCTATAATTACACTCGATGTTTTATCGAATCGATTTATTCGATTAATATAAAAATCAGCCACTTCAGTTGGCTGAAAAATAAATTTGGTCGGTTCAATTTAAAATTCGGTTCTGAAGTTCACCCCTAGTTGAACTCGTATATGGGTAGTTTCTTTTCAAAATTTAGATTTTTATCACGTTCCTCAAATTATTAATCATAATTATTTATATTTTAACTCATTTATTGAAAAGTACGATTATTATATATTATCAAGTTCGATATTTTTTTGCTGACAGATATTTATTAACGTCAATTTCGAAAATGACAATTGAACATATTTTTTAATTTGTGTGTGTTTTGTGCACGTGGTGAAGTTTGAAACATAGTAAAGGTAACATGATCCTCTCCTACACGGAGGATCAACTTGCCTTCTTCAACATCGATAATAGTTCTTCCAGTAGCTAGGAATGGGCGCCCCAGGATCAATGGCATACTCGCGTCCTCCTCAATATCCAACACTAGAAAATCTACTGGGAAAGTGAATTGATCTATCTTGACTGGCACATCCTCGACGATTCCTAGTGGGTAGGTGATAGACTTGTCCGCCATTTGCAACACCACCCTTGTGGTCTTCGGCTCTCCCAGTCCAAGTCGCCTAAAAACAGACAAATGCATTAAGTTCACACTAGCATCCAAATCACATAATGATTTAATGGAATAAATAGGCCCAATAGTGCAAGGAATAGAGAAACTCCCTGGATCTTTTAACTTGGTAGCCGATATCTTTTGCACAATAGCACTACATTCCTCAGTCAAAAAGACAGTATCGTGCTCTCCCAATTTTTGCTTCTTAGACAACATCTTCTTTAAGAATTTAGCATAATTTGGCATTTCTCGTAATGCATCAATAAATGGTATGTCTACATGCAAATTCTTTAGCATGTCTAAATTTTTGCAAAGTTTGAATCAACCTTTGCCCTATTGACTGCTGCAGGAAATGGGAGAGGAATATGTACATTTTCTTGTGGTGTGCTAGGTGTAGTGGACTTAGTAGACTTACCCTTGTTGCGTGACTCATTATCCTCTTGTTTGATTTCTAGCTTTTTAGTCTCCTTCTCTTTGCCAAGTTCCTTTCCACTTCTTACAGTCACTGCATTGGCTTGCTCCCTTGGATTCTTCTCTGTGTCACTCGATAGAGTTCCTAGTGCTCTCCCAGCCAAAATAGTTGCCAACTTGCCCTACTTGAAGCTCCAAGCTTTTGATAGATGAATCTTGTTTATTCATCCTTGTTTCAGTTGAGGATATGAACTTGGTCAATAGCTCCTCCATGCTCGGATGTGGTAGATAACCCGGTGGTGGTTGCGGTTGATACCTCAACCCCGTATTGTATGGATATGAGCAGGGGTTGTTTGTGGCCGGTTTCCTATATAATTCACAGCTTCATTAGTTTGAGCAAATGTGTTACCTGTTTGGCATTCATCGCTCGGATTATTGCCTCCGCATAGGTCACAAGTAATCCCGTGAGCTTTCATCCCTGTATGCTCATGCTATCTAGTCTCTTGTTCAATGCCTCACTTTGAGCGGCCAAAGCAGTAACTTCACTCACTTGATGAACTCCAACTTGGTTCTTTGGCACGTTCCTCTCAGACTGCCATTGACAGCTATTAGCAGCCATCTCCTCCAACAGTGTATAGGCCTCCTCTGGCGTCTTTCTCATCACAGTACATCCTGATGCTGCATCAATCATAGAACGGTTATCATAAAATAAACCGTTATAGAAAGTTTGTACCTGCAGCCAGATGTGAAGGCCATGGTGTGGGCATCTCCTCAGTAAGTCCTTGAAGCGCTCCCATGCTTCATACAGTGTTTCAGGATCATGTTGCGCAAATGTAGTGATATCATTTCGCATCTTAGCAGTCTTTGATGGTGGGAAGTATTTTGACATGAAAGCTTGCACCATCCCATCCCAAGTGGTAATTGATCCTGTAGGCAAAGAATGCAACCACGATTTAGCTTTATTATTTAAAGAGAAAGGGAACAGTTGTAACCTGATGGCGTCATCAGTGACGCCATTATGCTTGAAGGTGTCGCAAATTTCCAAGAAATTCGCTATGTGAGTGTTGGGATCATCAGTGGTCGCTCCCCCAAACTGCACCGAGTGCTGGATCATTTGTATTATTGCAGGCTTGATTTCAAAGTTGTTCGCCTGTATGCTTGGTCTAGTGATACTAAACAATGACCCATGGAACGAGGGATGAGCATAATCCATGAGGGATCTTCTATTAGGCACCTCTACGTTCCGTCTTTCATCTCTTCCACCTCCTCCTGCATTGTTTTCAGCCATTGTTCGAACTTCTCTTAGTCTTCTAAGAAGAGTTCTTTCAATTTCAGGGTCAAAAGGCTCAAGTGCCGGTTGTTCACTCCTTAGCATGCACTAGGGAGTAATAACCTATAAAATCCAACCAAGGAGAAGGCAATAGTAGAATAGTAGATAGGAAAAGAGAGAAGAAAAAAAAATCAAAAAAAAAAAAAAAGAAAATGGCTAAATTACAGTCAACTAATCTAGTATGATATTACTTAAACTAATCCCCGACAACGGCGCCAAAAACTTGATCACTTTTAGTTTAAACAATTATTTCTCAGTGTAGCGATTCTTTACCGCAAGTGCACGGTGTCAAGTTTTAGTATAATGGTTTAAAAGTAAGGAGTGTCGTACCCA
This sequence comes from Haberlea rhodopensis, assembly GCA_907163345.1. Classification (NCBI taxonomy): domain Eukaryota; kingdom Viridiplantae; phylum Streptophyta; class Magnoliopsida; order Lamiales; family Gesneriaceae; genus Haberlea; species Haberlea rhodopensis. Next base: position 12,086,397 of record CAJQUN010000006.1, on the reverse strand, counting down.
CAAGAACTAGTAGTAATTACCACGTTCGATTAGAATTACTTTATTTAACCTACGATTATGGAATAATTATCAAACTAAATTGACTTAAGCACAAAAATTAACCTAAACAGCAGTGATGGATGATTGAAGAGAATTTATAAACGTCTATTAATTAAGATTCAAAGTTCTATGTTCTAGGGTGACGAGTTTTCCTATTTCATTCGTTATACCTTGGTCCGGTTGTAACAAGTCTAACATTAATCTACAATAAACCACTCCCGTGTCTTTATTGAATGATTAATAACGAAAAACGCTTCGTGAAAACTACTAGCCTTTGATTTTGGTAAATCTATTGCTATCACACGTGTGCTAGATTTTACTTGGTCCGTCTCAACCTAAAACCCACGGCCTAATTTACTATGTCATATCGTAATCTCCTATGGTCAATTCAATTACGATTACCAATATCATGCAAAAGGTAGCTAATCTTTTACAAGCATTAAAAACATAAAAATCAAAACCATTAATTAACTCAAGGGTTCAAACATGGGATCCCCTATGTCTTGACAAATATTTTAGCCAACAACCATAATCAAATTATAATGCAAAAACATGTCTTTAAACAAATTTAACATCAAAATCTGATATAAAAATTAATTAAGTTCATAAATACTAAGATAACGAGGATGTCGCTCCGTGCGTCGCTCCGTTCTTTCGTTCCTTGTGTTGCTCTTGCTCTTCAATGATTTGTGGTATTTCTTTGGATGAAGGAGTGGCTGCTAGGTTTCAGAAAATGTGTGCAAAAGTCCCCCAAAACGTCTGAAAATCTTCTATAAATAATGTGGAGGAGTTTTGCAAAGTTTGGACACAAAATCACCAAGTAGGAAACAAAATCTCGATTATTCAGGGTTTGGCGATCGATCTTCGTCAGTTGCCGATCGATCGCGGAAACATTCTGGACAAAATAACCAAATTTTTCATATCCGCGATCGATCTTCGTAAGTTGCCGATCGATCGTGGAAATCTGGCGATCGATCTTTGTAAGTTGCCGATCGATCGCAGAAATCTTCTGGATGGTGGCGATCGATCTTCGTAAGTTGCCGATCGATCGCGGGTCAAAATCTCCAATCTTGCGATTTGGTCCCTCCTTTTCCATATTTAGCTCGGTTTGGTCCTTTTTCAGCAATTTAAGCCTATTTTACTCCACTCTTTTGCATTTGAACTGGATTCCTGAAATATACAAATATATACCAAAACGTGTAATATTTTCTAGGAATCACCACAGAAACACCTATAATCATATATCAAATTAAGTGTAAAAATCACACTTATCAGAGAAGACCCGTCAGGATTTTTCACACAACCGACCGTTTCTAATAAAACCCTTATGAGGATCATGAAAGTGAGCCAAAGCTTCAGATGCACGATAAATTTACTAATGGAGCAATGTAAAAGGCCATGGATATGATTGGTCTTTGAAGCATGAAGCATCAAATTATCCATAGAGTGACAACTGGTGAAGTTGCGATCCCGATGAAATTCACGGGAAACCAAATCGAGATGCAGTTAATCCCCTACAGAGAATCCAGGAGATTAAATACAAAGTCAAAAGAGAAGTTGCTAATACACTCTCATGGATTCATATCGAAGCCATTAGAGTCATCATTAAAGCAACATTCAAGGAAGGAATTGATTCGCCCCTCAATCTGGCGATCTTTGACAAGAGGATCCCGAACTTCAAATATTCTTGTTTGAGAGCAGTTGCAGGAAATCTGTATGCAGGAAAGATGGCTTTTAATCCAAGGATTGCATAAAATTTAGGCGACCGAGACTTCACAACGTTCTTACTCTTCATCAAGATTTTAAAAGAAATGATTTGATGAAAGAATGGAACATGCCTTACTCGATCACCTACAATGTGCCATACGCACTCTCGGATACTCTTCATTCCGAAGTATTCTTGAGAAAAAATTCATTGAAGTCCCCAGAATCTTCGAAGATTTTGCCAAAGCAGTATTGCCGGACATTATTGATACTCCGACAATAGGAGAGATTGACATGAGGATACAAGATCAACATGTTCTAAACAGAAGCAGGAGCCTGATGATCGAACCAACAAGGATGTGTTTCCAACATGATAAGTTAATCAGCAACTATCCAAAGGAAAAACAGAAGGCCGTCTCGAGTAGGATCCAAAAGATCCCTGATGTATTCAAAACAATAGGAGTCCTAAAGTGTCCAGAAGGATGTCGTGAAGTGCAAATAATCTTCGACATTGCGGAAAAAAGCAATATCTTCCCTTGCGATGTCTTATATTATCTACCACAACCTACAGTGGCCAATATCAAGGAAATCTAAAAATTGAGGACGTTGATCTAACCATTGAAGGCACAGCATGAATGAGCCCAGAACAGCTTATTCTTGGGATAGAATTTCTCGAGGAACATAAACCTTGGGAAAGATTACAAGATGGAATGGAATTCACGGTGGACGGAAAGAGATATAGAATTTGATGACCACCAGTCCATTCTCGATATACATCTCAGTCGGGATGTTATATGAGAAGTACCGGGCAGAATATTTTGTAGCCTACATTTATTCAGGCGCTGGAATATGTACTGTCAGGCGAGATAACTTCCCCAAAGAAGTTGGTGAGAAATTACCAGCCATTGTCGGAAGAGACTTTTCCAAACCGATCCTTATTGTTAATGAAGGAGTCCGGGGAGCGAAAATAATTATCGGAGGAGCAGGCACCACGTGGTACAAAGTCAAAACTCCACCAATTTATTTCCATGGTACAGGAGATGATATGCTAAAGGAAACAATTTCCTACAGACATTCAAGCGATTCACTCAAGAGAATGAGACGATGAGGCTTATTTTCACAACCCTTTGAGATCATAAGATTATGGTACATTGATTATGGGAAGCGTTTCACAGAAAATTCCCCATTAGTTTTCGCAGCAAGCCTAGTGATGAAGGAAAACTTCGACACCCAAAAATGAAGGATCAACGGAAATTTGGAAGCAATCTTTCAGTTCCGACAACAAGGTCCTAGTGAAAATGATTCTCAAACTTTTGACTGGGTTAAATTATGTCTTTCAGGGAGCAGGATGACGAAGAAGTTACTCCAAAAACCCTGTTGCTACTGAAAAAAGCATTACAAGATAAAGTTCCACAATCTGAAGCTACCCTCAAAGAGCAAATTACTCTAGAGGATGTAAAAAGGAAAATTCAGAGGAACTGTAACGAGGATCCAATGGCATGGTGGAATAAAAATGAGCTCATAGCCACTTTAAAGGTGAAAACTGAAAAAGAAAATGAGTTCGTCAGATTCAAACCAATCCATGAATATGTAAGATCGGATGGATATGCAGACAATACATAAGGAACATCTGGACTTTAAGTTTAATCTCAGCAGGTGTTTCTCCGTATAGCAGTCCAGGATTCCTTCTTAGGAATCACGGAGAAATCAAAGACGAAAGCCAAGATTAGTTATCAACTACGAAGAAATCAATGACATCTTTGATTTCGATGGATACTTTATCCCCAGCAAGAACATTTGGGAAATAGTATCAAGAATGCCGAAGGGTTTTCCAAGTTCGATCGTAAGTCTGGTGTTTACCAGATTAAGATGGAGGAAGCAAGCAGAAAGTTTACAGCATTCTCCACACAACAAAAACATTATATCTGGAATGTCATGCCAATGGGATTGGCAACGTTCCCCAGATATTCCAAAGAAAGATGGATAATCTATTCAAAGATTATTTCAGCTTTATGTTCGTGTATATTGACGGCATCCTCATTGCCTCAAGAAACATGAAGGGCATTTTACACATCTGGAAACCTTTTCAGATATTTTCTACAAGGAAGGATTGGTTTTGATGCCCGGGGATTAATGGTGTTAATCCCGGTGTGGTAATAATCCTTAATGGATTTTTTTGGTGGCAATTATGAATTAATTGCGGTGTTGGAACACCCAAGGTTGTTAAATCGGGCATTTGGGATCGTTGGATCCAAAGGTTGAGATTGTATTCTCATCGTGGTGAAAAACCTTGGAATTGGGTTTTTGGTGGTATCTGGGGCCGGGGTACTTTGTATTGGGGCTGGTATTAGAAATGGTGATTGGAGAGATGATTTTGAAAATAGATGATTTTTAATTAGTCATGATGTATTTGTTGAGTCTTGGTGCTATATATACCAAGTGGACTCGATGTTCCGTCATTGCACGAATTCTCCTCCCTCTCTCTCTCCTCACGCCTGCGACCTCTCCCTCTTCCCAAACCCCTCTTTTCCCCTTTTGAAGAAATGGCTGGAATCTCGGCTCGGGAGCCGAATTTCTCGAAGATAACAAGGTATTATCCTTCCCCTCGCATTTATCTTCGATTTGATTGTAGTTTGGTAGTGTTTGGTTTAATTTTGTGTTGGATTTGAGTTTGGGAAATTTTAAAGATTTTGGGTTGGTTGGAAGAGTTTTTACAGTGTCCTTGTTGAGGATTAATGGTCTATTGGGTGTTGGATTTGATTTCTGGGAGTTTTAAGCTCAAAAATGCCATTTTCAGACCTTTGCAGTGCTCGCCGATCGATCGGTACTGAGGCCTCGATCAATCCCGCGTATTTCAGAAAATGGACGATGATGAACAGTGACTGGCGATCGATCGAGCGAGGCTACCAATCGATCGCGGGCGAGTGGCGATCGATCGGTCTGCCTCGCCGATCGATCGCGCGCTATCGAATTTTGTGGCCTTTTTCTTGCTGTGGCTCTCGATTGATCGAGAGCTGACGTCCGATCGATCGAGAGCTGACGTCCGATCGATCGAGAGGCCTAGTTTCATGGCATGTTTTGGGTTGATGTTAAGGAATCGATGCTTCACCGGGGGCCTTTTTAAATGGTTAATCGTCATTGATTGACGATATTTTTGGGGATTGTAGACGTGCTTGGGCACGTGGTAGCATGCTTGTTTGAATTGTGAGTTATTTATGTGTTAGCACATAATTAATCGGGTCGTGGGACTCAGGCGAGGTTGGACTCGGACTACGGAATTATAAGGTACGTATAACGTACGAGCATAGCCTGTTATAATATTGCAATTGTGAAATGCATGGTATGTGTTACTTGCAATAAATGAGTATTGAAACGCATGATTTATGGCACTTACAATAAATGGGCATTGAAATGCATGAAATACATGATATATGGAATTGGCGATAGATGGGTATCGAAGTGCATGGTATATGGTACTTGCAATAATTGGATAATGAAATGCGTGGTATATGGTAACTGTGATAAATGGATATACATTAGGGATCATATGGTGCCGAGCAATGATTGGGATGTTGTCGCCGTTGAGCGACCATCGGTTGTAACTCCGCTATTGTTGAGTGTGCGTGGGGTTTAAATGCCGCTATTGTGGAGCGAGCTATGAGATGGAAATGTGGAATCATTGGCTAGATACATGTGATATCTGTAGCACTATATATGATTATGGAATTGATATAGCAAGAATGTTTTAATTGATCAATAAGATGATCAACTGGCTTTTGAGAATTTAATGGTTTGGTTATTTTGAGAACAGGGACAATACAGGGGATGCCGGATGAGGATGATACCATCCAGGGAGTATCATTTAAATTCATGGCATTTACATTTTGTAAATTATGAACTGCAATATTATGATTATTGGATTGGTGGTATTGGTATGCTCACCCCGTGTGGGGGCTGTCTCTGTTGGGGGCAGGTAATACAGGTGCAGCGGTAGCTTCGGAGTTGAGCTTGGGCTGTTGATATGAGGTACTTCCAGAATTGAAGTACCAGAGCTGGTTGATTGAGTACGTAGCTCCAGAGTTGAGATTGAGTTGTGCAGGGAGGTGCTTCCAAGGATCAAAGTACCATTAACCACATTCGGTAGAGTATCTTATACATTAGATACACGTTTATTCATTGGGTACTCTCATGTGAGTACTTCTTATGTGTATATGGAATGTATAAATGGGCTATGGCTTTTCTCTCTTCATTTATTGTTTGCATGCAATTAAATACGGAATTGCTAAATGAACTGAGAGCATGTTAGTGTATTATGAGGGTGCATGCTATGTAAGTGATCTTGGTTGGGGAATCATGAATATTTTTTGGATCAAATGCAAGAAATTTTCTGGATAGTATATGATGTTATACTTGCATATGGCTTCTTCCCCCATGATAGTATGGTTATATGCACTAATGATTATGGATTTAATAACGGGTTAAGGGCACGGGGGTCCTTACATTGGTGCTATCCGAAAGGAAGACAGTAATTGACACTTCCCCGCGATCGATTGTGAGCTCCCACTACCCAAAAAAAAAACAAAGTCGCGATCGATCACTGATAACACCGATCGATCGCCAACTTTTTCTTACTCCTCGCGATCGATCGGTAATATCTCGTGATCGATCGCGAGCACTGTTCATCGTCACCCATTTTCAGATTTTGGTCGCGATTGATCGGCACCAAGCCGCGATCGATCGCGAAGTGCAATTTTCCGAAAAACTCGAGCTTTAATGGTGGTTTCACACCCAAACTCAAAACCAACACCTCATACACCTTCAACACCTCCAATACTCCATTTAAAACCAATAAAAACACCAAAAACATAATTTTGGATTTTTACCAAAAATCTCCAAATCTCAAATCCAACTCACTATTTAACCAAAAAGCATAATATCACTATCAAAACGAAGGTAAAGACGAGGGGAAGGTGATTACCAACTTTTCTTCGAGAAATCCGGCTCACGAACCGAGCTTCTAGCCATTTTTCTTCAAGGGAGAAAAGAGGGGTTTGGGGAGAGGGGTAATCGCAGGCGAGAGGAGAGAGAGGGAGGTGAATTCATGCAATGACGGAACATCGAATCCACTTGGTATATTTAGTATCAATGCTCCAAAATACCAATTTCTCCACAAATACATCATGATTCATTAAAAATCATCTATTTTCAATAATTCTCTCTCAATCTCAATGTGATGCCCGGGAATTATTGATGTTAATCCCGGAATGGAAATGATCCTTAATGGATTTTAGTTATGGCAATTATGAATTAATTTTGTAAAATTGTATTTTGGGTCCTCCATCGGGTTTTGGGGAGCATTTATCGACCATTTATTATTTAATCATCATGTTGGGATGATTGGGGTCGGATTTCATGCTTGTGCATATGAATTTGGGATTACTCTTTGATTATGAGTTATTGAATTGTGTTCAACACATTTCTTCATCGGACCTCGGGACTGAGGCAAGGTTTGGACTTGAACTACGGAATCATAAGGTACGTATAACGTACGAGCATAGTTTTAAATATATTATTGCAATTATTGTGCATGAATAATATATTATTGTTGCAATCACTTGAGGTGCATTGAGAATTATATGGTGCCGCCTTTGAGCGAGCAATGATTGGGATGTTGTCGCCTTTGAGCGAACATCGGTTATGAAGCCATTGCTTTTGAGCATGCGTGAAGTTAAAACGCCGCTATTGTGGAGCGAGCGATGAAATAAAAATATGGAACCATTGGTTAGATATATATGATATAATCATTTGTTTGATGATTCAATCATGTTTGATTATGAAACTGGCATGGAAAGAATGGGTTTAGTTAATCAATGAGGTGATTAACTGACATTTGGGAATTTGATGGTTTCGATTATTTTGAGAACATGAACAGCACAGGGGATCGGATGAGGATATTGCCATCCAGGGAGTGTCTTTTAATATTCATAGTTTTTACATTGAGTAAATTATGAATTGTATTATTGTGCTTATTGGATTGGTGGTATTGGTATGCTCACCCCATGTGGGGGTTGTCTCAGTTGGGGCATGTGGTACAGGTGCAGCAATGGCTTTGGAGTTGAGCCCGAGCTGGTGATTGGAGGTGCTCCCAGAATCGAAGTACCAGAGCTGGTATTGAGCATGATACTTTATACTTTAGATACACGTATACTTATTCGATGCTCGCATGTGAGCACTATTATGTGTATATGGGTGTATAAAGAAGGCAACGGCCTTTCGCTTTTCATTTATGCATTGCATGCAATTAATTAGGAATTGTAAAATGAATTGAGAGCATATTAGAGTATGTATAAAGGTGCATGTTATGTTTATGGACTATGTTGGGGAAAAGTTTTAAACATTATATGGAATAATGTAAGAAATTTTATAGATGGTATTTCATGCTAGGGTTGCATGTAATCTTTTCCCTCTGATAACATGATTGTATGCACATATGGCATGGGTTAATACACTAATAACGGGTTAAGGGCACGGGGTCCTTACATTAGTGGTATCAGAGCCAGGTTTGCTCTTTGGGTCTGTTGAGGGCCTAGGAATATATTAATGGAAATGAGTAGCACATAATTATGCATGATGGTAGTTAGTGTTGTGTGACACAACTATTTTGCTTATGTGCATTTATGACATGGGATCATAATGGAACAATTATATGTCATGACATCTATGGAATCATAATATAATCTGTTGATTATGATAGTGAGTTGTGGTACAGGGACAACCAAAGGGAGCATTTTGAAATGCATTGGGATACAGGAAGTACTTTGTACTTATGGTTTATGCATTTACCCTTTATAATCATATTGTGGTGAATATGGATTATTATATGCTCATGGTTTGGAATCGTTCCTGTAGGGACGCTTTGGCGTGGAGGGCTAAGGCCAGGATTTACGGGCACCAAACGGTAACATGTATTTTATATATATTATGGATTATGCATTGTGGTTGCATATATATTGGAGTGATGATTTTAATGCTTTGCCGCTAAATGTTGAAGCGACGGTATTGCTGCATGCCACATTTGAAGCGAGGTGCATTAAGATACACACATTGTGGTTGCTTATATATTGGGGTGATGATTTAATGCTTTGCCGCTAAATGTTGAAGCGAGGGTATTGCCGCATGTCACATTTGAAGCGAGGTGCGTTAAAATACACTCATTGTGGTTGCATATATAGTGGAAGTGATTTTAATGCTTTGCCGCTAAATGTTGAAGCGAGGGTATTGCCGCATGTCACATTTGAAGCGAGGTGCATTAAAATACACTCATAGTTATGTATATTGGGATATGGATTATGCATTGTGTTGCAGGTATAGATTGTTGCAGGTATAGATTGGATGCTTGGTGAATATCCATGAGTCGTTGTTATGGACGAGTGATGATTTTAAATGCTTTGCCGCTGTCACTTGACGCGATGATAGAATACTTGCCGCTGTCATATCGTAGCGAGGGAAGAATATTTGCCGCCAAATGTTGAAGCAAAGGTATTGTCGCATGTCACATTTGAGCGAGGTTATTCAATGCCGCTGATATGTCGAAGCGAGGGGTATTAGTGCCGCGGTCATGACAAGCGAGGTGCATTAAAATACACTGCTGTAACAAGACTAGGGATCGGCTATTCTATGGCGACGGTTCATGCCGCCAGGTATTATATAACGATGGGTTATTCCGCTACGTCTATGGCGATGGTTCATGCCGCCAGGTATTATATATCGATGGATTATTTCGCTACATCTATGGTGATGGTTCATGCCGCTAGGTATTATATAACGATGGGTTATTCCGCTACATCTATGGCGATGGTTCATGCCGCCAGGTATTATATAGCGATGGGTTATTCCGCTACATCTATGGCGATGGTTCATGCCGCCATGTATTATATAGCGATGGGTTATTCCGCTACAGCTATGGCAATGGTTCATACTGCCGGGTATCTATATAGCGATGGTACATTCCGCTAATCCTATGACGATGATTCAAACCGCCAGATATCTATAGCGATGATTTATACCGCTGATTCTATAGCGATGGGTTATGCCTCTATGTACGTAGCACGGGATCACGCCGCCTTCGAGCGATGGTTGCTGGTTGCCTACCACTGTTGGGCGATGGATACATGTATACCGTTATGTTGTTAGTGATGAGGTATAGTATATTACTATTTTATTAGCGTTATTGTGGATGTCATGCGTAGATATACATACACTGTCACGTGTTTGACGATGAGGTGGATGTCGTGTATCGACATGTACCGTCATGAGTTGGCGATACTATTTTGGATGTCACATGTTGACATGCACCGTCACAGGATGACGATGACATAGTGGATGCTCTATGTAGATGTGTAGCATCATTTTGATGAATAATACATTTATGTATGTGCCTTTAATCATATGGTTTGAGTGCCAATGGCGAGTACAGGGTAGTGTCTGGGTCACTAGTTGACGAGACCATTATGCCGAGTAGGTTGCTCGAAGAATTATTGGGTGCGCCGTACAGGAAGTGTACCGCAGCACATACTTGAGGTAAATATTTTATGAGTGGTAGTATCTTTGAGTATACTCGTTGGAATGGCTATAGTCAAATGACTGGTAGTAGGAGTAGTTAGTGAAGAAACTACTTGCTTATACAGAGGTGACATGTGGTAGACTTGATCACATCCACCCATGAGGGTGTGGAGTAAATCCTACGGGATTAGGATTGCTTTGTGGTTGAGTGAGGTCACCGGAATGTCCGTTGTGCCTTAATGATTAGAGAAATGCGGGGTGATGACCCACTACTCTAATGGTTTGTACGGTATGGCATACCGGGATGGAACGTATGATACGTTGGTAGGCTTGGTATAAGACAATGGAGGCACCGATTTGCTAGCCAGGTATTGTGACGGTGATAGAATGTGCTTGTTGTAGCTATTATACTGCTCGTTGAGACCGAGTTTGGTGAATCGTATGATGATACGATGAGGACTTATGGTAGACTCGGTAGTCGCTTTGTGGCATAAGGTTCGAGGCAGGAAATACCTCACGAGGATGTTATACGTCAAATGTTTAAAGGACTTGTACTGGGACAGCTCAATTCTGTTGGGAGTACCAACGTGAGTGTCGACAAGTAATTTTTGCCTCTGGTTGAGCATCCTTGCATATGGAATGCAATGGGGGACACAATTGGATTGTGTGATATAGTTAGTGGGGTGACACTACTATATTGATTTTATCTCTTGAAGACATTTGGATTGTACTGTCATGGAGACAACTAGTATTGGTCGAGGGTTGATTGTGAAATCAACCGTGGTAAGCATTACTAGTGCTGGACTAGGTGATGGCTTTATATTTCCGGCGAGACGTACGAGGAGGCGTCTCTGGGGAGATGCTCGAAGTTTGTGGAGTACTATGGTATTAGTACAATTAGATGTGTATACATTGTGTATGGCATTGAGGCACTATTCTGAACCAGTTATGTATTTGTTGGTTCCGGGATATATATTTTGGTATAAATATATCCAGTTTCCCGAACGATGGTTCGAGGTTGGAGGGTCATGGATTCATGACACTTTCCTCATGAGAAAAGCAGTATTGATATACCTACCGGTTGGGAATCTTTGGGAGATTCAACGAGTCGGTTTGTGTGATGTTGATCTGAGAATCACACCATTGGTCGTTGATTTGTCAATCATTATTCTCCGCTGGGTGAGAATAATAGGGGATTGACAGTTGAGATTGGTATGATTGACGGTGCCCGAGTTAATTGCATTGAGTATGCAGGTAATATTGGTGCTTAGGCATGTATGCCGGTGAGTGTATAAGAATGCCAGCATTTTCTTGGTACTCGTCGAGCATCGGGTTAATATGCTTTGATGAATGAATCTCCGGTGAGAGATTGTGGCGCCTTGAGATTGGTAATCTCAATGACACGGTGTATTCTGAAGAATGATCGTGAGGTCTGGTTGACTCCTTTGAGGAGGGATTGTCGTGTGTTGAGGCCATGGTAATTCATTTCTGAGTAATTTGATAGCATCCCTGTGTTAGGATTGTTGAATCCTAGGGTAAACGAGGGATAGTCATGATTCGGGTTTGTTAGGTGTCGTGGTTGATACGTGTGGCGGGAATGCAATTGATTTTCTTGCATGTCCTCTCGAGAACTTGAGACCTCGTGGAGTCTGGTTAATGTGTTTGGACCAGGATGTGATTTCTTGGAGCACGCGATTGTAGAGATCTTTAGAGATGTGTTTTGTGTTGATCGCTGGCCGTGAGTTGCCCGATCCGTGTTGCAAAGTAGTGCAACTACTCCTTTGATGGAGATGGAATTGGAAAATGGAAACCGGATTTGGTGTAAGTACACTGTGGTATACTGGTGGTTTCCTTGGTTACAATGTATGTTTAGCATCGTAGGATAAGTAGTAGAGATATCATTGAGGCGATATCTATGATGGAATCTTCGTTTGCTTAGCAGTTAGGGTTGACTGACTGCATTTGGGGGTTAGCATTAATGTATGCTGGCGTTCTTTTGCAATTGTGATGGTTTGGGAGGTTTACTCCATTCCAGGTTATGGTGCGAGGTCGGTATCCTCGCGGTTGGTGTGCCGTTCATGATATGTTCATGATTCGACAATGTAGATCCATTTGGATTGTGTAGTCTTGGCAGTACGTGGGGTACGCCTATGCAAATTTCGAGGATGAAATTTTATTAGTGGGGGTTAATTATGATGCCCGAGAATTATTGATGTTAATCCCGGAGTGGTAATGATCCTTAATGGATTTTAGTTATGGCAACTATGAATTAATTGCAGTGTTGGGACATCCGGAGATGTTAAGTAGGGTATTTGGGATCGCTGGGTCCAAGGTCTCATTGCGGTGAAAAACCTAAGATTTGGGTTTTTGGTGATTTCTGGGGTCCGGGGTACTTTGTATTGGGGCTGGTATTGGGAATTGAGATTGGAGAGATAATTTTTGAAAATAGATGATTTTTAATGAATCATGATGTATTTGTGGAGGAATTGGTATTTTGGAGCCTTGGTGCTTTCTATACCAAGTGTACTCGGTATTTCGTCATTGTACGAAAACCCTCCCCCTCTCTCCTCTCTCTCCCGCACGCCTTCTCCCCCCAAACCCCTTCATTTCCCCCTTGGAGGAAAATGGCTTGAAGCTTGGCTCGAGAGCCGGAATTTCTCGAAGATAATTGGTAATCTCCTTCCCCTCGCTTTTATCTTCGTATTGATTGTAATTTGGAGGTGTTTGGTTGGGTTTTTTGGGAGATTTTGTAAAATCTTGAAATCTTATGGGTTTTGTTTTAAAATGGATTGTAACCCATGTTGAGTGTACTATGGTATTTGTATGTGGTTATTTTCGAGTTGGAGGAAGTTTGGGTATTAATTGTGGAGGTTTTGAAGCTTTTGAAAATGGTGTTTTTCGGGTTTACACGGCGACCGATCGATAGGTGGAGTGTACCGATCGATATGTGGAGTGCGTAGCGTTGGTCTTTTATTGCGGGTTTTAGCGATCGATCGGTAGGACTTACCGATCGATCGACGGAGGCTAGCGATCGATCGGTAAGTCTTACCGATCGATCGGTTAAGGGCCATAGCAAAAGCTTAATTCAAGAGTTTTACCGACCGATCGGTAGTGCGATTTCTTGTAAAATTGTATTTTGGGTCCTCCCTCGGGTTTTGGGGAGCATTTATCGACTATTTATTATTTAATCATCATGTTGGGATGATTGGGGTTGGATTACATGCTTGTGCAATGGCCTTTCTCTTTTCATTTATGTGTTGCATGCAATTAATTAGGAATTGCAAAATGAATTGAGAGCATATTAGTGTATGTATAAAGGTGCATGTTATGTTTATGGACTATGTTGGGGAAAAGTTTTAAACATTATATGAATAATGTAAGAAATTTTATAGATGGTATTTCATGCTAGGGTTGCATGTAATCTTTTCCCTCTGATAACCTGATTGAATGCACATATGGCATGGGTTAATACACTAATAACGGGTTAAGGGCACGGGGGTCCTTACACTCAATTTCCAATACCAGCCCCAATACAAAGCACCCGGACCCCAGATCCCACCAAAAACCCAATTCCAAGGCTTATCACCATGATGAGATTACAATCTCAACCCTTGGATCCAACGACAACACCGGATTTAAAATCCTCTGGTGTCCCAGCACCGCAATCAATTTCATAGTTGCCACAATTAAAATCCATTAATGATCATTACCACTCCGGGATTAATACCTTTAATTCCTGGGCATCACAATTATCCCCCACTAATAAATTTTCCTCCTCGAAAATTGCACAGGCGTACTCCACGTACAGCCCAGACTACACAATCCAATTGGATCCACATCGTCAAATCATGAACATATCATGAACGACGCATCCACTGCGAGGATACCGACCTCGCACTAAACTCTGGAATGGAGTATACCTCCCAACCATCACATTCTCAAAAGAACGCCAGCATGCCTCGATTTTAACCACCCCAAAAGAAGTCGATCAACCGTAACTGCTAGAAACTCGAATCGTCCTTGATTCCAATATAGATATCACTTCCATGATATCTCCGCCTCTTAGCCTACGATGTCCAACACACATCGGAGGAAACCACTAGTATACTACAGTATACACACTAAACCCGGTTTCCGCTTTCCGAATCCATCTCCATCAAAGGTGTAGTTGCATCACTTGCAACTCGGATCGGGAACTCACGATCACCGATCAACACAAACACTCTCCAAAATGTCTACATCCGTGTGTTCAGAGAAATCATATCTTGGTCCAAACACACCATCGAGACTCCACAAGGTCTCAAATTTTCCGTAGAGAACATGCAAGACAATCTATTGCATTCTCGCCACCTGTGTCGACAACGACACCCAAAAAAACCGAACCTAGCCATCCCTCGTTTACCCTAGGATTCAACAATCCTAACACAGGGATGCTATCGAATTGACCAGTAATGAATTACCAGTAAGGAACTACCTCGACCCGACACACGATGTGGGGTCCTCGTTACTTAATCCATTATGTATCAGTTCATTATACATATGTGAGTAGAATTAAGTGAAACATACACTGATTAAGAGTTTATTCATGCAGGTTGTTACAATACTTACAAAATCCTGTCATAATATACATCATATGTGCAGTAAAACAACCTAGACTAGTACAACTCCTATGCAGTGGTTCAACTCGCAGCGGAATAGACTCACAATCCCGTCCTCCCACGTATATAAGTCCCTACAGAAACAATCAAACAACATGAGTATAGATAAACAACCATCCCAGTACGATATCAATACAAACATAAAAGATAAAGCACTATAAACATCAAATGTGATTGTCCTGTATCATGCATCATCAAATGCAAATATGTCATGACATGTCTCATTCCTCATCCTGTTATAACCAGACCAATATGATATGCCTATCTCAGCTCAATATGTCAGTGGAACCTCCTCACATCTTCATATTAGCAGCACATATCATAGTACCGTCCTCACATGCATATACCCAACCGACGTATATATCTCATGCCAAAGCACATGGACCATACCTATCGTGGCAACAATCCCAGCCAAAGCATATGTGTAAGGACCCCCGTGTCCTTAATCCATTATTAGTGTATTAATCCATGTCATTAGTGCATACTATCATAGATGTAGGGGAAAAACAACTTATCATCAAAGCCAATCATGCATATAATAAAATTTCTTTACATTATTCAATATAATGGCCAGTTTCCCCCATCCATGTCCACATAAATCTCATGCACCAATATAATACACTAACATGTTCTCAGTTCATTTAGCAATCAATAAATAATTGCATGCTACTCATAAATGAAGAGAGAAAGGCCCTTGCCTTTTTATACATACCATATACACATAATAGTGCTCACATGCGAGCATCGAATAAGTATATGTGTATCAAATGTATAAAACGTCGTGCTCAATACCGTCACTGGTACTTCGGTCACTGGAATAACCTCCATTCCATAGCTTGAGCTCAACTCCAAAGCCATCGATGTACCTAATCACCTGCCCCAACAGAGACAGCCCCCCACAGGGGGTGAGCACACCAATATACCAAATCTCATAGCCACAATAATACAATTCATAATTTACAAAAATGTAAATGCTATGAAGTATAAAAGATGCGCCCTGGATGGTATCATCCTCATCCGGGATTCCCTGTATTGTCAATGTTCTCAAAATAACTGAAACCATCAAATTCCCCAAATGCCAGTTAATCATTACATTGATTAACAATCCATTTGCTACGTACCGATAACATAATCAATAACATCAGATCATTAAACATTGATTACAGATATTCTATATATCTCTCTTATGGTTCCATAGTTCTATTTCATTGCTCGCTCTACAATAGCGGCATTTCATTCTCACGCATGCTCAACAGCAGTGGCGTCATAACCGATGTTCGCTCAAAGGCGACAACATCCCAACTATTGCTCGCTCAAAAGCGGCACCATATAATTCCCAATGCATATATATCTATTTGTAGCAATTATCATAAATCATGTATTTCAATATACATTTTTGCTAATGCCGTAAACCATGCATTTCCATATACATTTATTGCAATACAGTGTATCATGCACTCAACAATTGCAATTATAATAAAGGGCTATGCTCGTACGTCATACGTACCTTATAATCCCGTAGTTCGAGTCCAACCTTGCCTAAGTCCCAAGACCCAATGAGTTAAGTGCTAACATGTAAATAACTCTCAATTAAACATAGGCATGCAATCACGTGCACAAGCACGTTCACAACTTCCAAACCTATCGTCCATCCATGACGATTACCAAAATAAAAGCCCCCGGCTAAGCATGTATAATAACCAAAATATTCCACTTTATATGTTTAGAAGATAGCCAACAACTCAACCGAGAATTCCGTTTTATTAAATTTTGGCTCCAACCAATCCATTTTAAAAGTATGGCATTCCCATTGGAATGTAGACATTGCCCCGAAAACGGGCTACTTAAACCTCGATTCCAAAATCCCAAAATTTTCAAAATTTTCGAAAATCAAAGGGGAACAGTGCCGCGATCGATCGGCGCCAAGCCGCGAATGATCGCCATAACCTACTGTCTGAAAAAGAATAAAGCTGTGATCGATCGCCCACAATTGCCGATCGATCGCCAACCTTCTATGTTACTCGCGATCGATCGGTAACATCTCGTGATCGATCGCGAGTACTATTCATCATCATTCAAATTTCCAGATTTATGTCGCGATCGATCGGGGCCAATCCGCGATCGACCGGGACCTACAATTTTTCGAAAAACTCGAGCTTTAATGGGGTTTTCACACCCAAACTCAAAACCAATACCCCATACACTTATATCACCACCAATACTCCATTTAAAGCCAATAAAAACACCAAAAACATAACTTGGGATTTTTACCAAAAATCCCAAATTTCCAAACCCAACATAATACTCAACCAAAAATCACCATACTACTATCAAATCGAAGACAAAGGCGAGGGGAAGGAGATTACCAACTTATCTTTGAGAAATTCCGGCTCCCGAGCCAAGCTTCTAGCCATTTCTCCCAAGAAAAGGAAGAGGGGTTTGGGGAAAATGGGGGAAAGCGAGGAGAGAGGGAGAGAGAAGAGAGAGAGAGAAAATCCGTGCAATGATGGAACACCGAGTCTATTTGGTATATATAGCTCCAAAGCTCCAAAATACCGACTCCTCCACAAATACATCATGATTCATTAAATATCATCTGTTTTCAATAATCATCTCTCTAACCTCAATTTCATTACCAGCCCCAGTACAAAGTACTCCGGACCCCAGGTCCCACCAAGAACCAAATTCCAAGGTTAACACCACGATGATAATACAATCTCATCCTTTGGATCAAACGACTCCAAAAATCGGATTTAAAATCCCCGGGAGTCCCAAAATCGCAATTAATACACAATTGCCACCATTAAAATCCATTAAGGATTATTACCACACCGGGATTAGCACTAATAATTCTCGAGCATCACAATTATCCCCCACTAATAAAACTTCGTCCTCGAAATTTGTACGGCGTACTCCACGTATTGCCGAAACCACTTAATCCAAAGGGATTTACATCGTCGAATCATGAACATGTCATGAACGACACACTAACCGCGAGGATACCGACCTCGCACCAAAACCTGGAATGGGATAAACCTCCCAAACCATTGCAACTCAAAGAAAGACGTCAGCATTCCCCGATGCAAACCATCTCAAAAGCAGTCAGCCATCCCTAACTGCAAATCAAACGAATCATTCGTGATTCCAAAATAGATTTCGCCTCGATGATATCTCAACAATTTAGCCTACGATGCTGACCATACATCGTCACCATGGAAACCACCAGTACACTATAGCGTACTTATACTAAATCGGCTTCCGCTTTCCAGATCCCATCTCCATCAAGGAGTAGTTGCACCACATTGCAATACGGATTGGACAACAACACGGTCACCGATCAACATGAAACAGAAATCACATCTTGGTCCAAGAAATCACATCTTGGTCCAAACACACTATCAAGACTCCACGAGGTCTCAAGTCCTCGAAAGGACATGCAAGAACAATCGATTGCATTCCCGCCACACGTTTCAACCACGACACTAAACAAATCTGAATCCTGGCCATCCCTCGTTTATCCTGGGATTCAACAATCCTAAAACAGGGAGGCTATCGAATTAACCAGCAAGAATTACTATGGTCCCAAAACACAACAATCCCTCCTCAGGGGAAGTCGACCGGACCTCACGATTATTCCTCAGAATACATCATGCCATCGAGATTACCAATCTCAAGGTGATACAATCTCTCACCGGAGATTCATTCATCCAAGCATACTCAATGCAATAAACTTGGGTATCTCCAATCATACCCAAAGTCCCAAAAACCAAATGTCTGACCCCGATTATTCTCACTCCACGGAGAATGATGGTTGACAAATCAAAACCAAAGGGTGTGATTTCAATATCAACACCTCACAAACCGACTCATGACCTTCCAACCTTGAACCGTCGTTCGGAAACCTGGATATATTTATGCCCAAAACATATCCCAGAACCAAAAATACGCAACTGGTTCAGAATAGTGCATCAAACCACTATTACCAAATCGAAACCCGTATACGCCATGTATACTCAAACCAATGATGCTCTGTATTAATGCCATAGTACTCCACAATCTTGAGCATTACCCCGGAGACGTCACCTCGAACGTCTCACCGGAAGGACGAAGCCATCACCTAGTCCGACACTAGTAGGGCTTACCCCGGTTGATTCACAATCAATCCTCAACCAATACCAGCTGTCTCCATGACAGTACAATCCAAATCTATCCAAGAGATAAAAAAAATCAATATAATAGTGTTACCCCACTAGCCATATCCCACAATTCCAATTGTGACTCCCGTTGCATTCCATACGCAAGGATGCTCAACTAGGGCTAACAACGACTTGTTGACACTCGTGTTGGTACTACCAACAAAATTGAGATGTCCCAGTACAAGTCCCTCAAAACAATAGACGTATAAACGTTCCCGTGAGGTATTCCCTGCCTCAATCAACATGCCACATAGAGACTACAAGAGTCTACCATAAGTCCTCATCGTATCATCATACAATTCACCGAACTCGGTTCCAACGTGCAGTATAATGATTCCAACAAGCACACTATATCACTGCCACGATATCTGGCTAGCAAAATTGCTGCCTCCATAGGCTTATATCAAGCCTACCAACGTATCATACGTTCCACTCGGTACAGCATACCGTAAAATCCATTTAGAGTAGTGGGTCATCACCCAATATTTCCCTAAAATGCCAAGCACTACGGACATCCCGGTGTCCTTACTCAACTACAAAGCAGTCCAAATTCCGTAGGATTTATTCCACACTCTCAGGGGTGGGAGTGACCATGCCCACTACATGTCACCTTGGTATAAGCAAGTAGTTTCCTCAATAACTGCTCCTATTACCAGTCAATTGGCCATAGCCATTCCAACGAGTATACCCAAAGGTACCACTACTCGTAAATTATTTACCTCAAATATGTGATGCGGTACACTTCCTGTACGGCGCACCCAATAATATCGAGCAACCTGCTCGGCATAACGGTCTCGTCAACTAGTGACCCAGACACTACCATGTGCTCACCATTGGCACTCAAACCATACAACTAAAGACATATACATAATTGTATTATTCAATGAAACGACGCCACGCGTCTACATAGATATCCACTATGTCATCGTCATCCCATGACGGTACCTGTCAACATATGACATTCAAAATAACATCGTCAACTCGTGACGGTACATGTCGAAACACGACATCCATAGCCTCATCGTCAAACACATGACGGTATATGTATATTAACACATATCATCCACAATAATGCTAATAAAACAGTAATATGCCATACCTCATCGCTAACAAGATAGTGGCATACCTGTCTCCGTTGTCCAACAATGGTACGCAATCAGCACCCATTGCTCGTCGGTGATGTAATCCAGCATAGCGGTATAACCCATCGCTATAGAATCAGCGGCAGGATCCCTCGCCATAGAGTCGGCAGCATAGAACATTGCTATATAATATCCGGCGGCATGAACCATCGCCAATAGTATAGCGGAATGAACCATCGCTATGAATACCCGGCGGCATAAACCATCGCCAATAGAATAGCGGAATGAACCATCGCTATGAATACCCGGCGGCATAAACCATCGCCAATAGAATAGCGGAATGAACCATCGCTATGAATACCCGGCGGCATAAACCATCGCCAATAGAATAGCCGATCCCTAGTCTTGTTACAGTATTGTATTTAATGCACCTCGCTTGTCATGACCGCGGTACTAATACCCCTCGCTTCGACATATCAGCGACATAGAATAACCTCGCTCAAATGCGACATGCGGCAATACCCTCGCTTCACCATTTGGCGGCAAAAATTCTTTCCTCGCTATGATATGACAGCGGCAAGTATTCTATCATCGCGTCAAGTGACAACGGCAAAGCATTTAAAATCATCACTCATCCATAACAACGACTCATGGGATATTCACCAAGCATTCCCAATATACATCACCATGAGTGTATTTTAATGCACCTCGCTCAAATGCGACATGCAGAATTTTACCATCGCTTCAACATTTGGCGGCAAAGCATTAAAAGCATCACTCCAATATATACAACCACAATGAGTGTATTTCAATGCACCTCGCTTAAATGTGACATGCGGCAATACCCTTGCTATAACATTTAGCGGCAAGCATTAAGATCATCATATGCAACCACAATGCATAATCCATGATGTATATAAAATGTAGGTTACCGTTTCGTGCCTTTCAACCCTGGCCTTAGCCCTTCGTGTCATAGCGTCCCTACAGGAACAATCTCAAACCATTAGCATATGATAATCCATATTCACCACAATATGATTATAATGAGTAAATGCATAAACTGTGAGTACAAAGTACTTCATGTATCCCAATGCATTTCAAAATGCTTCTTTTGGTTGTCCCTGTGTCATAACTTACAATCATAATCAACAGGTTATATTATGATTCCATAGATGTCATGACATATAATTATTCCACTATGATCACATATCATAAACGCACATAGGCAAAACAGTTGTGACTAACTACCATCATGCATAATTATGTACTACTCATTTCCATTAACATGTTCCTAGGCCCTCAACAGCCCCAAAGAGCAACCACTGCTTTGATACCACTAATGTAAGGACCCTCGTGCCTTTAATCCGTTATTAGTGTATTAATCCATGCCATTAGTGCATACTATCATACATGTATGGGAAAAAACAACTTATCATCAAAGCCAATCATGCATATAATAAAATTTCTTTACATTATTCAATATAATGGCCAGTTCCCCCCATCCATGTCCACATAAATCTCATGCACCAATATAATACAATAACATATTCTAAGTTCATTTAGCAATTCAATAAATAATTGCATGCTACTCATAAATGAAGAGAGAAAGACCCTTGCCTTTTTATACATACCATATACACATAATAGTGCTCACATGCGAGCATCGAATAAGTATATGTGTATCAAATGTATAAAACGTCGTGCTCAATACCGTCACTGGTACTTCGATCCCTGGAATCACCTCCATTCCATAGCTCGAGCTCAACTCCAAAGCCATCGATGTACCTAATCACCTGCCCCAACAGAGACAGCCCCCACACGGGGTGAGCACACCAATATCCCAAATCTCATAATCACAATAATACAATTCATAATTTACAAAAATATAAATGCTATGAAATATAAAAGATGCTCCCTGGATGGTATCATCCTCATCTGGGATTCCCTGTACTGTCCTTGTTCTCAAAATAACTGAAACCATCAAATTCCCAAATGCCAGTTAATCATTACATTGATTAACAAATCCATTTGCTACGTACCGATAACATAATCAATAACATCAGATCATTAAACAGTGATTACAGATATTCCATATATCTCTCTTATGGTTCCATAGTTCTATTTCATTGCTCGTTCTACAATAGCAGCATTTCATTCTCACGCATGCTCAACAGCAGTGGCGTCATAACGATGTTCGCTCAAAGGCGACAACATCCCAACCATTTCTCGCTCAAAAGCGGCACCATATAATTCCCAATGCATATATATATCTTTTTGTAGCAATTATCATAAATCATGTATTTCAATATACATTTATTGCTAATACCGTAAACCATGCATTTCCATATACATTTATTGCAATACAGTGTATCATGCACTCAACAATTGCAATTATAATAAAGGGTTATGCTCGTACGTCATACGTACCTTATAATCCCGTAGTTCGAGTCCAACCTTGCCTGAGTCCCACAACTCGATGAGTTAAGTGCTAACATGCAAATAACTCCCAATTAAACATAGGCATGCAATCACGTACACAAGCACGTTCACAACTTCCAAACCTATCGTCCATCCATGACGACTACCAAAATAAAAGCCCCCGGCTAAGCATGTATAATAACCAAAATATTCCACTTTATATGTTTAGAAGATAGCCAACAACTCAACCGAGAATTCCGTTTTATTAAATTTTGGCTCCAACCAATCCATTTTAAAAGTATGGCATTCCCAATGGAATGTAGACACCCGAAAATGGGCTACTTAAACCTCGATTCCAAAATCCCAACATTTTTCAAAATTTTCGAAAATCAAAGGGGAACAGTGCCGCGATCGATCGGCGCCAAGCCGCGATCTATCGCCATAACCTACTCTCCGAAAAAAAATAAAGTCGCGATCGATCGCCAACCTTCTCTGTTACTCGCGATCGATCGGTAACATCTCGCGATCGATCGCGAGTACTATTCATCGTCATTCAAATTTCCAGATTTATGTCGCAATCGATCGGGGCCAATCCGCGATCGACCGGGACCTGCAATTTTTCGAAAAACTCGAGCTTTAATGGGGTTTTTCACACCCAAACTCAAAACCAACACCCCATACACTTATATCACCACCAATACTCCATTTAAAGCCAATAAAAACACCAAAAACATAACTTGGGATTTTTACCAAAAATCCCAAATTTCCAAACCCAACATAATACTCAACCAAAAATCACCATACTACTATCAAATCGAAGACAAAGGCGAGGGGAAGGAAATTACCAACTTATCTTCGAGAAATTCCGGCTCCCGAGCCAAGCTTCTAGCCATTTCTCCCAAGAAAAGGAAGAGGGGTTTGGGGGAAATGGGGGAAAGCGAGGAGAGAGGGAGAGAGAAGAGAGAGAGAGGAAATCCGTGCAATGACGGAACACCGAGTCTATTTGGTATATATAGCTCCAAAGCTCCAAAATACCGACTCCTCCACAAATAAATCATGATTCATTAAATATCATCTGTTTTCAATAATCATCTCTCTAACCTCAATTTCCATTACCAGCCCCAGTACAAAGTACTCCGGACCCCAGGTCCCACCAAGAACCAAATTCCAAGGTTAACACCACGATGATAATACAATCTCATCCTTTGGATCAAACGACTCCAAAAATCAGATTTAAAATCCCCGGGAGTCCCAAAATCGCAATTAATACACAATTGCCACCATTAAAATCCATTAAGGATTATTACCTCACCGGGATTAGCACCAATAATTCTCGGGCATCACAATATGCCCAACACTGGCATATCTATCGTGGCACCGATCTCAGCTAAAGCATATGCTACACACCTATCGTGGCATCCATCTCAACAATATAATATCGTGAATGCACATGCATATGATGTCACTAATCATATGATACCATGCTCACATCATCATCACAACAATATCATATACTCGTACGTCAAAACGTGCTTGTTCTGCGACACAAATTATATAAATTAGGCGTCAATGTCTAACCGCCTCATTGCCCCGTCCCTGTGATGATGCTACATAAATACCAATATGTATCATGTTATCAGAGGCATCAAAATCAAAGTCCACAAAAATACAACATTTAAGTCTACCGATCGATCGGCCACTCTAGCGATCGATCGGTCCAAACATGCAACCCTAGCGATCGATCTGTCAGAAGCTAGCTCGATCGCTCTACAATCTGAATTTCTTAAAAATGCTACGGCATTTGAGTGATCGATCGGTCGCCTTCAGCGATCGATCGCTACCTACACCGCCTTACATCCCCTGTTTCACCGATCGATCGGTACGATCCTAGCGATCAATTGATCGACAACAGAATTTCAGAACAATGGCGATTTTGATGCTTATCTTCATGGTTCTCATACACCTTAATTCATACCATAACAAATTGAACACTAGATAAACTAGCATCATATACACAACTTTCCATCATTTTATACTTTCAACTGATTACTTTAAACTCATAGCATTTCATATACAAGTAGTACTTCACATGCTTCAAGGTTGATACACTAAGCACATATATCCATCAACTATGATAACAAAGCATGGAAATTCTACTTTCCTTACCAATTTATGCACTTCCTTGATGTTCTTGCAAGTCCAACTCCAACAACAATTCAAGGAGAATTAGAGAGAGTGTGTAGAGATTACTAGGTGAATTGAGGAGTATTATATGAGTTAAATCTGATTTTAGCTATATATTGAAACCTCCAAATGCAACACAAATTCAGATACACAATCTCCCCAAATTCATGTCAAATGTAGGACACATTAGTATTCAACTATGTGATGCACTTAAAGTCGCTTTTCCACTATAACACAATAATGTTAAGTCCCTCTATCACATGTTCATGTTCTTAACTCACTCTCTTTGATTTCTCATATCTACATGAGGTTTCATTCATGCCTAACACGGTTCAACCCGAATCCGAGTCCACATCGTGCCAGAAGTAATCCTACTTCATATTACACATGCAACAAATGTGGCGCCCCATATGTCACCACGTACACAGACACACTATGACATCATTTGTATAAAATTTTTGGCATAATCTCCCCGTAATTATACCTCCCAACAACACACAACGTAACATATATATGTCCACAAAATATATGACGTCTACCCAACTTTAATATAACATAAGTCACATGCACCAACACCAGATAACCAAATCATAGGGTAATACATAAAGACCATATACAAATATAAACCAGCTCACATGTGAGCCACAACTAGTTGAAACATACATATTATCCTATGACAACTTCAGTGACAAGGACGTAGACATATCAGACTCAACAACTTCTAATCCTGTCTCCAACTCTAATGTCTAATCCTGATACATGTTGTACAGAAATAGCCCCCAAAATACGTGAGCACACACACCAGCAATAAGAACAGCATAAGTAGAAACACATAGTGTCAACAGTATAAGATACTGAAACATAACAGAAATACTCCCTGAAATTAATAATCATAATACGAGAATTCACTGACTGTTTCTGTAACTTAATTCCCTAACATCAAATCAAAATCCATCGGTCATCACCTCAATCATATCACATCCGATATACAAATCGATATAGTGGCAACACCGAGCCTACTAGACCCCATCGTCTCATCATCATCGCGACCCATCGTGTATATAATCGATATAGTGGCAACATCAAGCCTACTATACCCCATCGTCGCATCATCATCGCGACCCATCAACTATATAATCGATATAGCAGCAATATCAAGCCTGTTATACCCAAACGTCACTCCCCTACTACTGCGACACAATATACTCATTCCAGCAACCCTCAATATCATCATTCATTTACAATCAGTGATATATCATAATCAACATCAATAGGAATAGAAATATCAATACATGCTACTACGTCCATACGTACCTGAGAATCGATATGCAAAAGTAGACTAGTTTTGGCGTCCCGGGGCTCGAGTATCTAATATTAATTAACAATACAATATTAGTTCATGACAAGAATACCTAATAACAGGAGGCTACCTCAAAGGAGCTCCAAATCTGAAATTAAATAGATAATAGCTTCACAAGAACATTTCAAGTAGTAAATTGTAATTTCTTCCGGTAATATAATTTCCTAATTACTATCATAATCTCCAACTTTAATTACAGCACAAAATTGCTATTCTTCATTAGTAGCATTTTCTATCTTAATTTAATTACCATTTCCTTTTCTTGGTTCATTACTCCAGCAACTTTAAATCATTATACGATATAGAAGAAACCTCAAGTTGATGTGATGCAAAAGTTTAACTTATACACTACATAGTTACTCCATGTTTAATAGTTTCATTAGGACTATTTATTTAGATGTACTTAATCCCTCAAGTGGTCGTAACTCACCTACTGAAATTTATCAACCAGAATTTCTGGGAGATACCTCACTTTCTAAATCAATTATGTCACACTTTCAAAATTATTAACCATTCTTAATAAATTAGTTTCTCAGGCCACATGTACAAGTTCATACTGCATATACTATATCTTCCGAAGTTCATATTTTCTTCTACCGAAAACTTAAGATTAAAATTCGAAACAAAGAAACTTACTTTGTTCCAAGAATTAGCACTACCACCAATACACTCGACCCGTGCTTCAAGCTTTTAAGGTGCTTCAGTATTCCAGATTCTTCTTTTTCTTTTATAACTATCTACAATAAGTTGGTGTTAGACTGTTAGTCTTATCTCACTCTTACTGTGTGCTATATCCGAGGAAAGCAGGAGACGTATCTTGAAAAATCTGACCCATGTCCATTTAAGGTGCTTTGCTGTCACATATTATTATTTTAATAGGATACATATTTGAAGACAAAAGGTTAAGGATATGTATCCATATGTCGAAATAAGACATCATATTTACTCTTATTATAACTATGATAAATAATGTTAAATTCGACTCATACAATTTCTTTACCTAACACATCCATGAAATTGTAGTGTGAACTTTTAATCACAATCTGACCATATTTATATTATAATTTTTTATTATAATTTATATGATTTCCACGGCATCACACACAACACCCCCTCCTCAAAGGGAGTCAACTGAACCCCACGATCATTCCTCAGAATACATCGTGCTATTGAGATTACCGATCTCAAGGCGCCACAATCTCTCACTAGAGATTCATCCATCCAAGCATACTAATCCGATGCTCGACAAGTACTAAAATGCTGGCATTCGTATACACACAACGGCATACTCAATGTACTTGGCTTGGGTCCAAACATACCCACAAGCCTCAAAATACCACCGTCAATCCTCAGTTATTCTCACCCAATGGAGAATAATGACCGACGAACCAACAACTCACGGTGTGATCCCAACATCGACATCACACAAACCGACTCATCGAATCTCTCAAAGATTCTCAATAGGTATATAAGTATCGCTTTCCTCACAAGGAAAGTGTCATGAACTCATGACTCTCCAACCTCGAACTACCGTTTGGAAAAACTAGATACATTTATACCAGCATGTATCCCGGAACCAGTAAACACACAACTGGTTCAGGATAGTGCATTATTGCCACTATCACCTCCTCAAAATCCGTATACACATGTATACCCATTCCAACGATGCTCTATACTAATACCATAGTACTTCACATCTCGAGCATCCACCATAGACGTATCCTAGTACGTCTCGTCGAAAAAAGGAAGTCATTACTCGGTCCAACACCAATAATGCTTACCATGGTTAATTCACAATCAACCCTCGACCACAACAGCTGTCTCCATGACAGTATGCTCCAGATCTCTCCAAGGGATACAATCGATATAGTAGTGTCACCCCACTAGCTATATCCCACAATTACGATCGCGTCTCCCATTGCATCCCATATGCAAGGATTCTCAGTCATAGATAACAACGACTTGATGACACTTATGTTGGTGCTCCCAACATAATTGAGCTGTCCCAATACAAGTCCCTCAAAACAATAAATGCATAACTGTTTCGTGAGGTATTCCCAGCCTCAATCCTCATACCACATAGTGACTACAAGAGTCCACCATAAACCCTCATCGTATCACCATACGATTTACCAAACTCGGTTCCAACGAGCAGTATAACGGTTGCATCAAGCACATCATAGTACTGCACAAATCGCTGCCTCCTTAGGTTTATACCAAACCTACCAACGTATCATACGTTTCATCCCGGTATACCATACCGCGCAATCAATTAGAGTAGTGGGTCATCACCCAACGTTTCTCTAATACCAGGACGTCC
Source organism: Haberlea rhodopensis (assembly GCA_907163345.1). Taxonomy (NCBI): domain Eukaryota; kingdom Viridiplantae; phylum Streptophyta; class Magnoliopsida; order Lamiales; family Gesneriaceae; genus Haberlea; species Haberlea rhodopensis. The sequence continues at coordinate 12,057,874 of CAJQUN010000006.1, read as the reverse complement.
CGGTGTCCACATTCAATCCCATTGCAATCCTAATTCATTAGGATTTATTCCACACCCTCATGGGTGGGTGTGACCATGTCTACCACACGTCACATCGGCACATACAAGTAGTTTCCTCAATAACTATTATTACCACCAGTCACTTGGCCAATATCATCTAAACGAGTATACCCAAAGTACTACAACTCGTAATAAATACCTCAAATAAAAGCTACGGTACACTCACCTGTACAACGCATCCATTTATCCATCGAGCAAACCTGCTCGGCATAATGGTCTCGTCAACCGATGACGCAGACACCACCTTGTGCTCACCATCGACACTCAACCCATACGACCGAATACGTACACTCAAACGTATTATTCATCGTAACGACGGTACACGTCTACATAGGACATCTACTATGTCATCGTCATCCTGTGACGGTACATGTCAACACATGATATCCAAAACAACATCGTCAACTAGTGACGGTACATGTCAACACATGACATCCAAAACAACATCGTCAACTAATGACGGTACATGTCAACACATGACATCCATAACAACATCGTCAACTAGTGACGGTACATGTCAACACATGACATCCATAACAACATCGTCAACCCGTGACGGTACACGTCAACACATGACATCCAAAACAACATCGTCAACTAATGACGGTACATGTCAACACATGACATCCATAACAATTCTAACACAATAGTAATACACCATAATATCATCGCTAACAAGATAGCGGCATACCTATCTCCGTCGCCCAATAGCAATATGTAATCAGCACACATCGCTCGAAGGCGGCACAATCCCGTACTACGTACATAGCGGCATGATACATCGCTATAAAATTAGCGGCATGAGCCCTCGTTATATAGTCAGCGGCATAAACCCTCGCTATGGAATCATCGGAATGAGACATCGCTATATATATATCCGGCGGCATGAACCATCGCCAAAGAATAGCGGAATGAGACATCGCTATACATATGTGGCGGCATGAACCATCGCCATAGAATAGCGGAATGAACCATCGCTATATATATACCCGGCGGCATGAACCATCGCCATAGAATAGCGGAATGAACCATCGCTATATATATCCCCGGCGGCATGAACCATCGCCATAGAATAGTGGAATGAACCATCGCTATATATATACCCGGCGGCATGAACCATTGCTATATATATACCCGGCGGCATGAACCATCGCCATAGAATAGCAGAATTTGACATCGCTATACATATCTGGCGGCATGAACCATCGCCATAGAATAGCGGAATGAACCATCGCTATATATATACCCGGCGTCATGAACCATCACCATAGAATAGCGAAATGAATCATTGCCATAAAAATCCTCGCTTCAACATGACAATGGCATCATCACTTTGACGTGACAGCGGCATCATCGCTTCGACACGACAGCGGCATCATCGCTTCGACGTGACAGCGGCATGTACCATTGCTTCGACACGACAGCGGCATCATCGCTTTGACTTGACAATGGCATCAACACTTCGACACGACAGCGGCATCATCGCTTCGACATGTAAGTGGCATAATCAAGAATGTATCACTTTGTTCCGCAGGCCCAAGGGGTACTCCCATGCACGTGCCACATGCCCCAAAGGCGCAAGAGGTGACCCCGTACAATGCACATGCCACATGCCACATGCCCCGTAGACGCAAGAGGTGACCCCGTATAATGCACGTGCCACATGCCCCGTAGGCGCAAGAGGTGACCCCGTACATGTGCACATTGTCTTTTGGACTCAAGAGGTAATGCCCATCCTACATAATCTCACCGATATCTTCATACACCTTCATCAAGGTTAATACCACTGTCCACAAATCCTACTACGTTATATCGGCGGCTCAATAATATCCCTCGCTATGATATGACAGCGGCATTAACCATCGCTTCGACATATGAGCGGGAAATATTATGATCCATCACTGGTGATATACCCGTGGCAGGACCCTAATTGCAATACATTTGCATGCTCAATATCAATTGAAATCTCATAATCATTTGGAAATCATACCCGAACATTCCACTGTCTGTTGTCCACCATTCATGTCCTTAGACAGCATGTCACGTTTCTCATTTCCTGATTTTCCTACAAAATCAGATTCCTTAGCACTTATTACTTCAAGTGTCAAACATTACCATTAATGCCATCCCATTGTATACCATACGATCCCTGCAACCACATTGGTTAGGAATACCACATTCCATTTACAATTCCATATCATAAAAGTACATAAGCAAAATAGTTGTGTCACACAACACTAACTACCATCATGCATAAATATGTGATACCCATTTCCATCAACAAGTTAGAAGGCCCTCAACAGCCACAAATAGTAACCACTGCTCTGATATCACTAATATAAGGACCTCGTGCCCTTAACCCATAATTAGTGTATTATCACATTATTTAGTGCATACAATCATGTCATTAGATAATTCTAAGCATGCCTTCATAGCATTAATATGTCACCATAAATTTCCTTGCATTAATCCGCTCAATACTCAATTCCCACATAAACTCAACCCATATGTATGCATCTTATAATACGCTAACATGTTCTCAATTCATACCGCAATTCCTAATTAATTGCATGCGACTCATATATGAAAAGAGAAAGGCCCTTGCCTTTTGATACAAGCCATATATACATATAGTAGTGCTCACATACGAGCATCGAATACGTGAATGTGTGTTAGGAAAACATTTCTAAGTTTTGGTGGTGACAAACATCACCTACCGGGTGGTGAACACCTACCGGGTATCAAAGACCTACCGGGTGATGGACATCAACTGGATACAGAGACATCTACCGGGTGGTGGACACCTACCGAGTATCAAAGATCTACCGGGAGATGGAAATCAACTGGATATAGAGACACCTACCGGGTATCCAAGACCTACCGGATGGACATCAACCGAATGGACACCAACCGGATGGATCAACCGGATGGACATCAACTGGAAGACATCTACTAGTTTCAAAAGAATGAACGACCAGTTGAACAAAGAAGGCCATCAGAAGTCTAACCATCCAGTAAGAGCACTAAGCAAACGAGACAAAATAAGTACAATATTCTCTGACAAAGGTACAACAGAGCGGCGCACCCTGCTATATCTCCGCCACCATTGTCGTCAGAATTAAAGAGCCGTTGCTTAACAAAATAGGAAAGAAGACAATCTGAATTTGGAAAGCTGATCTCTTCCTAATACAAAAAAGCTACCGTTCAACCAAGCCTATAAATACATTCAAGCAAAGAATGAAGAGGTGCTGAGCGATTTTCAAACAAAGAGAAACACCTCAAAGCAAACAGAAAATCAACTTACTGATATTCTAAAAGTTCAGCAAAGAGCAGACAAGCAGTACAACTAAATCTGTGACAGATTATTTCCAACTGAAGTCTGCTGCTCAAGAACACTCTAAGCTAAAAGTTTACTTTGTGAAAGTGTCATAGAATCTTTTGTAATCAAATTAAGAAGTTGTGATTGCTAGGAGTTTAGGCCAAGTTGTGTGAGTGCCTAAGAAAGTTGTATACTGTAAAGTGTAAACCAAGGAAATGATCAAACCAAGGAAAATAAGCTCACTGCTGCCTTACAGAAGTTTGAAAACATCAAAATGATGTCCGGAGAAACTCTCAGCGAATATGATGAGAGAGTAACTGGAATCATAAATGAACTCAATAGCCTTGGTAAAGATCTATCCAACAAGGAAGTCACTCTAAAGTCATGAGAGGTCTCCCAAGAGAATGGGATGTAAAGACGATTGCTATGAGAGAATCAAAAGATCTAAACAAGATAGACCTACACGACTTATTTGCTGACTTAAAAGCTTATGAGTTCGAACTAGGTATTCGGATTGAACATGAACCCAGCACCAGTCAACCAACCAAAGATCTTACTGCATCTGAAGCTCCACCTATCACAACAGAGATGACTCCTGAAAAAATATGCAACGATGCAATGGTGCTATTTGTCAAGAAATTTGGAAAGTTTATGAAGAAGAGTCAAAAACCTATCAAACCTACCCAAGAAGACAAAGCTTCAAAAATAGATCAGATGAAGATGATCGTGTATGCTTTAACTGTCTCAAGCCAGGACATTTTATTGCTGACTGTCCTAAACCGAAGAAGGATGATCAAAAGAAAGGACCCAAAGATTATAGAAAGTCTAAAGAAAATAGAAGATCATCCAGAAGAGACAGATAACAGAAAGTACTGGTGGCGGAAGAAAACAAGAACAAATGAGCTGACTCAGAATCAGAAACTTCGTCCAGCTCATCCAGTGACAGTGAAGATGAAGAAGTTCATTGTCTAATGGCCAACGATGACTGTGAGGTAAATGATCCTAATCTTTCTCAATTTACACATATTGAGCTCACAAATGCATTACAGGACATGATAAATGAGTATCAGATGTTGTACGAATCCTTCGAGAACTACAAGACTGAACAACAAGTCCCAACAAAACAGCAGAACAACGAATGTGATTGTGAACAATCCATTGAGTTGAAAAGCTTGAGGGATAAAGTAAGTCAGCTCGAGAAAGAAAGGGATGAAGCAACATGTGCACACCAGAAACTCAGTAAGCTGGTTCGCACATGGAATGCATCTACTGCCAGAAAAGATGAAATGCTTGAGTCGATAAGACTTGCTGGTGATTGGTAGCGCTTATCGCGTACACCCAAATTAACCCTTCTCAAGTTAATAGCAAAAGTATGTAGTAGCGAGAGTAGGGATCGATCCCACAGGGAAGATAGTATTTTTTCCGTGTCAATTTAAAAACGAATAACAAAAGGGGGGTTTTGAATTGAGAGATTACTACTAAGCAAATTTTAAGAATTAAACTAATTAATGAGATTAACTAAAACGGTTTTAACTTATGAGAGCGAAGCGATTCTTGGTTCTCGGTCAACTTTACTTTTGGAAAATTCTCTCTTGATCATCAAATCACTAAATTTCGAATTCTTTCAATTATTCATCGATTGGAAATTTAATTCCTACCCACCTTAATCGTAGTCAAAGAGAAAACAGCATTCAATCCGACCCTTATCAAATCTCTAATCAAAAGTTGGGGAACTTACCTCGTGGTTCCTCCTCTTGCATGGGTTCTTCAACTTCTTTCTCCTTCTCCGTCTTCTCTTCGTTATTGGGTGGCGTCAGTACCACCTCTTTTTCAGCTGTATCTCCACTCACATTCACATTGATAGCGCTCACATTCTCCCTGGGGTTCACCTCCGGTTGTGAAGGTAGTCCATTTGAGATTCTTGCTTCAATCTTGTTGAGAGAAGTTGCCAGTTGTCCCATTTGTGTAGTCAAGCTTTGGATGCTCGCCCTCGTCTCTTGTTGAAATTGTAAGCTATTTTCAGCAATAACTTTGATGCTATGTTCTAACCTGTCAGAAGGAGGGTGCACTGGCGGTGGTGGAGGTCTCTGATATGGCGTTCTGTAGGGTGGTGGTTGGTGCATCTGTGGGTTCCCATAACCTTGGTTCGGATGGTCCCTCCAACCTTGATTGTAGTTGTTTGGTGGATGGTCATAACTCCTTTGTGGTGGCCCTGGGAATCCTCCCGCTGTATTCACGTTCTCAGTGGATGTCTCTTGTAGTGAGGGGCATGCGTCCGTGGGATGGTTCGCAGCCAGACAGATTCCACACGGCTTTATCTTCCCTACATTTCCACCTGCAAGACCACGCACAAGAAAAGTTAGGTCTATCAGTTGTTGTTCCAGGTTTGATACGTTTACCTCTTTTCTTTGCGGTTGTCCATTGCGAACATGTCCAAACTGTTGGGAGTTGGCCGCCATGTTAGCTATCAAGATCCTCGACTCCTCCGCTGTCTTGTCGATAAATGCTCCTCCGCTTGCCGCATCCACCAAGTTCCTGTCACCAGAAAGCAAACCTTCATAGAAATATTGAATCAGCAGATGTTCACTTATCTGATGATGTGGACAACTTGCACACAACTTCTTGAATCGTTCCCAGTACTCATGCGGTGACTCCTCGTGGAACTGCTTCACGCCGTAGATCTCCTTCCTTATGTTAGTCGCCCTTGAAGCAGGAAAATAATTCTCCAGGAATACTCTTTGTAAGTCCGTCCACGTGGTGATCGATCCAGATGGTAAGTAGAATAGCCAGTCCTTTGCAGAGTCCTTTAGAGAAAATGGAAAGGCTCTTAACTTTATTTGATCCTCAGTAATTCCGGTTGGCTTCATAGTAGTGCACACCACGTGGAATTCCATTAAATGCTTGCGGGTTTTCTCCTACAAGACCATGAAAAGCTGGCAATAAGTGAATTAAACCAAACTTGAGTTCGAAATTTACGTTATTAGTAAGAGCAAGGAAAGTGATGCAGAGAGGTTGTTGATCCAAGTTAGGATTCGCCAACTGCCTCAAGATTTGATTCGCAGCCATCATGTTCCTCTCTTCTTCCTCAAGTAACCTTGCTTCTCTTCTTCTCCGATGTAGTGTCCTCTCGATCTCAGGATCGTAGAAAATTCTCTTTGTGATCAGAGGGTTCAGCTGTACTCATCAACAAACCACAGTAGTAGTGCGGGGTAACAACTAAAATAACAAAAAAATCGACACCAATTAATACCAATACCTCCCCCGGCAACGGCGCCAAAATTTGGTAGCGCTTATCGCGTACGCCCAAATTAACCCTTCTCAAGTTAATAGCAAAAGTATGTAGTAGCGAGAGTAGGGATCGATCCCACAGGGAAGATAGTATTTTTTCCGTGTCAATTAAAAACGAATAACAAAAAGGGGGGTTTTGAGTTGAGCGATTACTACTAAGAAAATTTTAAGAATTAACTAATTAATGAGATTAACTAAAACGGTTTTAACTTATGAGAGCGAAGCGATTCTTGGTTCTCGGTCAACTTTACTTTTGGAAAATTCTCTCTTGATCATCAAATCACTAAATTTCGAATTCTTTCAATTATTCATCGATTGAAAATTGAATTCCTACCCACATTAATCTTAGTCAAAGAGAAAACAGCATTCAATCCGACCCTTATCAAATCTCTAATCAAAACTACAGCCGTTAATGATTAAATCAATGATAGATTTCAAAACTAGTGAGTTCGATAAATCTAATCAATAGAAACTACAACCGTTAATTATTGATTACCCAATCGTTTCTCCTAAGAATTCAATAACACCTACAGCCGGTAATTATTAACCTTAGTTGCTTCTTAATTAGCTATCAATTATGCATATGAATACTAAGTGATCAATCTAATAAACAAACACAATAATCATTGAATCGATATCAAGAAACAGAATTGAAATCGAAATTAAATTCAACAAACAAACCAAAATTCTCACAAGAGATTCAAATCCAAAAGCAAGTATCCCTTAAACCAGAATCTAAGAGTTTAGCCTAGCATAATTGAATCTAAAAATAACAAAATATGATTCGAAAACATTAGAAAAACAAAGGAAAGGAAATTACTAAGACGAGTCACGATTCCGGTTCCGTTCTTCGCGTTGTTCTTGATAAAATTTGAAAGGAAAATCTTCTAAAAACCTCACTATATTCTATGTCTCAAAAATCTCTCTAAGAAGTGATAAAAAAATCGAGTTCAAGGTATTGGTGGCTAATAATTAGGTTACAATCTTTTAAACATGGTAAAAGACTTAATTTCCAAATTCTCGGACTCTTCGACGATCGATCACTATGAATGTGGCGATCAATCACTTCGTTATTTTTTTCAGCAAAAGCTTGAGAAGATCAATCGCTATAAAGTGGCGATCGATCGCTTCCCTCCAGTAGCTTCAGGCGATCAATCGCTAGAATGTGGCGATCGATCGCTGCTCCGTTGATTTTGTTGCAAAAGTTTCTGTCCAAAGGCGATCGATTGCCTCTTCCATGCGATCGATCGCCACCTCCAAAATTACGGTTTGGCCCTTTTCTTGATCAATCTTGAGTCCTTGTCATGTTCATATCTTTTCTTGGTCTTTACACATCATTTTTAGCTCGTTTTCTTCGACTGTACCTACAATTACACAAATATACGATTAGGTAGCATACATATCAAATTATCCATCAAAACCTACCAAATCGTAGACAATTAAGCGCTAAAGATGTGTCTATTTCTAGTCACATCAGTGATCTTACCTGTATAGGCTACTCTAACAATGATAGTAATTCATCCAGCATCAAATCTCAAGTGTGTCTAGAAAGAAACAAGATTCAAACAATGAATTTTGTTAAATCAAGCACAGTATATGAACCAAGTGAGTTGGTTAAGGAATCTGTTAAACCAATACTCTTCAAGGAACGGGCATCACACAAAGGTATCGGTTGGAGCCAAAAGAGAAAGCTCGACAGGGGCAAAAGTTTAGAAATAAACATAAACCCACTGGTCAGGCCACTCGAGAGGTAAAACCTAACTGGTATCATAATTGTATGCCTGTCCAAAAGAGATACATGCTTCCTAACAGAAACCAAAAACCTAAACAACATGCATACACTCAGTATCACATGTATCACCCAAGAACATCTTCTTCAGTTAATGCACACACATTTCAGGACACACACAGACCCAAACAACTCAGGGTTATACAAGTGTGGGTCCCGAAAGGACTAATCCTGTCTGGACCCAAGTAGGATTGGGTACCAATCATCTTATCGCTTTAATTGCAGAAATCTAGAATTCATCAAGTTCGGAGCTCAGAGTGGTTTCTGGACAGCGGATGGTCTAGACATATGACAGGAAATGCGTGTTTATTGTCTGAATTGGTGGACACCACCGGACCAAGAATAACTTTTGGAGACAACGCGAAAGGTAGAACCGTGGGTAAGGGTAAGATTATCTACGGTAACATTATTATTAAAGATATTCTGTTAGTTGAAAATCTATGTTATAACTTGATTAGCATAAGTCAACTATGTGACAAATGGTCACTCTGTAGAGTTCAACCAGCACTCATGCACAATCAATTCTACATATGGCAGTGTATTACTTGTAGGAAGAAGGCATGAGAACACTTATAAAATTGATTGGAATCTTAATCAGCCTACCTCCTCTACTTGCTTTGCTGCCCTGAATTCTTCCAAAAATTGGCTTTGGCACAAACGGTTGAGTCACTTAAACTTTAAAACTATTGCCAGTCTGCGTAAACTGGATTTAGTCGTTGGACTGCCTCAAATAGAGTTCTCAAAAGACAAGATCTGTGCAGCATGTCAGCTTGGCAAGCAAATCAGATCCTCCTTTAAGAACAAAGGGAGTAAATCTTCTTCTCGGGGCCTAGAGTTACTGCATATGGATCTATTTGGTCCTATACCAGTAACAAGTCTAGGGGGAATGAAGTATACCCTAGTGTTAATAGACGATTACACTCGTTTTACGTGTGTCCTGTTTCTAAGTGGCAAAGATCAGGCTACTCCAAAGCTGATCAAACTACTGAAAAGACTTCAAAATGAGAAATCGTGTGGGATAGATAGAATTCGCAGTTATAAAGGTACTGAGTTTACCAATCAGTCACTCGAATCATATCTAGATGACATTGGTATTAAACACGAATACTCTGCTGCTAGAACCCACAACAAAACGGAGTTGCTGAGCGTAGGAACTGCACTTTGAAAGAAGCTGCGCGAACTATGCTTGCGGAATCAGAAATATCGCAGAGATTTTGGGCAGAAGCTGTCAACACAGCTTGTTATACGCAGAACAGATCAATGATTAATAAGCGAGCAAATAAAACCCCTTATAAGATCTGGAATGGCAGTAAGCCAAATATTTCTTATTTCCATGTGTTTGGTTGCAAATGTTTTATTCACAACAATGGAAAGACTCATCTCACCGTTTTTGATGCCAAATCTGATGCTGTAATATTTATTGGTTATTCTACAGTTAGTAAAGCCTTCAGAGTATTTAATAATAGAACTCTTACTGTAGGAGAATCAGTGCATGTAAAATTTGATGAACCTACTGACTATACGGTATCTAATCTGCAAATAAACAACTTGAGCAATCGACTGGAAAGCACTTACATTGACGAAAATGTTGATGATGAGATAAATTACAGAAGCAGGACTGACTGCTCCTTAGTGGATAGATAAATTACCATTGGCAAAGTGGACAAGACCCTTTTCAAATTCACAAAGGGAGATCATACTCTGCTAATCCAAATTTATGTTGATGATATTATTTTCGGCAGTATTAACTCAAAATTGTGCGAAAGATTTTCTAAAATTATGCAGGATCAATTTGAGATGAGCATGATGGGAGAATTATCATTTTTCTTAGGATTGCAAGTCAAGCAATCCAATGAAAGAATTCTGATAAATCAGTCTAAATATACTAAAGAACTGCTGAAGAAATATGGAATGAGTACCAGCTCAGCTGCCGCCACACCAATGAGCTCATCTGCTAAACTCGACTTGGATAATTCATGAATACCAGTCGAAGTTACAATGTATCGAGGCATTATCGGATCATTACTGTACTTGACAGCCAGCCGACCAGATATTATGTTTGCAGTTTGTATGTGCGCTCGGTTTCAAGCAAATCCCAAGCAGTCGCACTTCACTGCTGTCAAACGGATCCTCAAATATCTGAAAGGCACTGAGAATGTCGGCCTATGGTATCCAAGAGACTCAACTTTTAATCTGATCGGATACTCAGATGCAGACTATGCTGGATGCAAGATTGACAGGAAAAGTACCAGTGGATACTGACAATTTCTTGGAGACAGACTAATCTCATGGGGTTGCAAGAAGCAGACAGCCATAGCAACGTCCACTGCTGAAGCAGAATACCTTGCAGCTGGAAGCTGCTGTGCCCAACTGCTCTGGATTCAGCAACAACTGAGAGATTATGGAATTGAATCCACTGAGGCACCCATATTTTGTGATAATACGTCTGCCATAGCCATCACATACAATCCAGTTCTTCACACTCGCACTAAACACATTGACATCCGTCATCATTTTATCAGAGATCATGTTATGAAGAAATAAATTCGGCTGAAGTATATTTCTACCGAACAACAGGCAGCAGACATTTTCATAAAACCCCTACCGGACGCTAAGTTTTCTTACTTTAGAAATATTCTTGGTTTAATTGAAATCAATCCATGATTGTTTTATCTTAGATTAATGGTTTCAGGGGGAATTATTCAGTAGTATTTGCATGGATTTAGGGGAAACGTCAGTTAGAATTTTATCGTGGTTATTTAAGCTCAGCTGGTAAAACAACAAGCCTGCTGCAGTAGGTGCTTCCGTACCAGTAGGACTCTACATACCAGTAGATGCTCTCTTACCAGTCGGACCCTACATACCAGCAGACTTTACCAAATATGTTTTGACAAAAATAACCTTCGATACCCATTAACCTAATGGAACGTCGAAATTCAAATTTATTTTTGTATAAAATAAATTATTTCACTCCCGCCCAAATCCTGTCCTTTTATTTATTTGTTAAAATTTTGTCAATCGTTAGATGATCGCCACGTATACATGTGTCCGCTCATCTACAGTACGACGTTACATATACTTTTCTTTTAACCGCCTTTAATTTCCTTACTCTTTATCTTCTCCAAAAATTCACTGCGTTAAACTTTCCTCCCAGAAAATTTTATTCAACAGGATTGTTGCTGCTTTTCCGCATATTCATCAGAAATGTCGAAGAATACTCAGCCAAATTTCATCACTAATGCTGTTCATGTGGATTTCCGTTCCATCTCCACATCCTCTGATGACGAAACAAAGGTAGTCTTTCACAAATTGGATACATCGGGACTTCTAGTAATTCTCAGCCAGGCTCCGACTTTCTACAAAGCCGCCTTACATGAATTCTTCGCCACCGCTAAAGTTGAAAATGATTCCGTGGTGGCTTCTGTCGCTGGACAACTTATTACCATCACTCAACAGGAATTCAGCACGCACCTTTGTCTTCCTGCCACTGGACTTACAGATTTCTCCACCGTTCCAGTAGATGTCAGGGAAGAAATACGAATCACCTTCTCCGACTCAAATGATCGTCTCCGACGTCCTCCATTCAAGAAGGTGCTAATGAAGAGTCATTTCCGGCAACTGGCCGATGTTATTTCTAAGGGGCTGCTGTGCAAAGCTGGCTCTTTTGACATCATCACCCCTGAAAAGTTTGATGTCATTAGCGCCATCTTCAAAGGACTCGAAGTCAACTGGTCAGTAGTCTTGTTTCAAGTCCTCACTGGACTCATCACTTCAGGCAAGGGTCAATCTGGTTTTGCCCTACCTCTCAGCAGCATCTTTGAAAGCAAAAACATTCAGGCAGGGGCTTCCTCCGACCTTCATCCAGGCAGACTCATCACTGCTAAGTATCTTTAGATACGCAGACAGCGGAGTGGCAGAGAGGTTGGTTTGACGAAGCGTTGATCGACTCAAGTTATCAGTGATTCTGAACAAACAATATCTGAATCTGCTGAGTCATCTCCTCCCCCTCCTCTTCCTAAGAAGCCTAGAACCAGAAAAGGTGCTCCTCCTGCTCTCCGAAAGACAGTCACTGCTGCCTCTGATACCATTTCCTCTGCAGTTCCCACGGCAGACATCCCTAGTAGAGAGCCCAGTCCTGAAAATCCTCCCCCCGAGAAACCAACTACATCACCTGCTTCATTGGCCATGGTACTTGCTGCATCAGTAGCTCCAACTGACAAATCCTCCACACTGGTGAGCACTCAGCAAGCACCAGGCACTATTAGTTTTCGGTCACCCAAGTCCTTGTGTCCCTACTGTCATCCAAGGAACACCACCGCTGGAAAAGGAAAGACCATTATGGCCCCAGTATCCACACATGTCGCCTATGAGATACACATGGTCATGGATACAGTTGAAGCCAAGCTGCAGCCACAACTAGAAATTTTTGATCGATGGGTGAAGGCACGGCTGAACATTCGCTTTAATGACTTCACTCCAATCCTGGATCAAGCACGGGAAGATGAGAACCTAATTTTGGCTTATCTTCAAGTGACGGACACTGAGAAGAGTCTGAAGCTTAGGGATCTTTTCCGTCTAATGAACTATGTTGGCAAACTTCAAGCCCTTGTTGAATCCTGCATCCAGCAATTCAACATTGATTCAGGCACAGCGAATCATGATAGAGCGGTTTTGAATGCTCTTGGACCAAAACTGGAAATGGCTGAGCATGCTCTTCATGATCTTCGCATATCAACCGGTCTTCACTCATGCTCTAAAGCTGTAAATAGTGCAAGCCCCGATACGACTGATTTGGAGATAGCTACGACCGATTTGGAGATAACTTCCACTAATTTAGAGATAGCTCTCACTGATATGGAGACAGCTTCAACTGCCTTGGAGGCAACTCCTCCTGCCATAGAGATCACATCTCCGATTGCTCAACCTTTCTCCTCCGCTCCCAGTCCTACAAATGATCAACCGCTCCAACTGATGGTTGTTGATCATGAGAATGTGGACACGGTGATTCAAACTGTGGTCCATCAAGTTACCATCTCGTCTGGTAATCATGAACCCAGTGAATCCTCCTCACACTCTGATGATCGCACCCCTTCGTCTGCAGCTGCGATGGACCAAGCTACTGATAGCATGGCTGTTATTGCCACAGACGCAACTGATGCACCAAGTGTTGAAGTAGCTGCCTTACTATCCACTGCAATTATTAAGGATCATCCTAGAGTTCTCGCTACTGCTGCTGAACCTCAAATAGATGCTCTGGATCAGTCGATGGCTCAAGACCCTCCAGAGGATTTCTTTGACTTTCAAACTTCTATACCTCTGGAAGGGCCACCCAACATTGCTGATCAGCTAGTAAATCTGTCCAACGCGATTTCTGCACTAGCCAGTGATGTCAATAAGCTCAAACAGAAAGAGCGCACTGTGACTCTTATTCTAGGAAGCCATCAGCAGCACACTTATTCTCAGTTCCAGCAAGTTTATAGGGACTTAAACAGCCTAACAACTACTGTCACCAGACTTGAGACGTTTGCTGTGGATGCATTTAAGGACGCATTTTCTCGGATAGGGCAGGCTCGTCTTCAGATCAATCAACAAAATGAATCACTTCATGCTGCCACCTCACTGGCCCTTGGAGATCGGATAGAAGACGCCAAGAAAGTCATATCAGATCAACTGGCAACCATGCAGGCAGCTTTTACTTCTCAAATTCAAGACTTGAGCAACAGCCTGCCTGCTGCTCCTCAAGTCATTAGAAGACTGTCTGGGTCCAGCAGACCTGTCCCTCAACCCCAACAAGACCAGAGTCCAGCTCATTGCTCATCTACTACAGCTGGAGCATCCAGTAGGTCAAGGCTTCCATCTCAGCAAAGGTCCCACAGCACCAGACAACCTCAGACTGACACTCCTCCATCCACCCGTCTTGACTTGGGGGCAAACAGTAACCTTTCTTGTCTTTTTGTATTTTATCATTATATGTTTTTATCATTCACCGAATTGTCATTTCAACTCTATCTTTATCTAAATTTTTCCTCATGCATGATCTGACACTTCACACTTCAACTTGATTATTTTTTTCTATAAATAACATGCTAAGCTCTTTAACTCAAATCATCCATTATGCATATGTTAACTAAAATTCTTACTCGTCTTACAACTAGTTCTACAACTTCATGGGTTTATTACTTATCTAAATCAACCCTACATGGGTTGATTATTATCTAACCCACCTCTGCTAGTTCTTTCTTCTTGATCCAGTTCTGGTGCTCTCCACCAGTCTGAAATTTTGAACAGCAGATGCATGGGTGTTGATGACAAAAAGGGGGAAGACAGAGATAGAATATTCTCATTATTAAAGACGGAGATCTTGCCAAATGAACAGAGGAAGTCCTTGAAGAAAATGGACTCTTTCTAGGCCTTTCTCTGTTCTAAGATTTTCTGTATGCACTTTCTCTCCCCCTCCCTTTGTCTGTAACCCTGAAACTAGCCAGCTAGGATCATTCCATACTGGCTATGTTTCTCTAGTTTGGATAGATTGTAAAACTAGGTATGCTAAATGACTTGTAAGATGTTCACTGTAATCATTGTAATGCTTGAGGTAATTTGTAAGATGTATTATGTAATCAGAATTCATTTTATATAAAAATGATATTCATTCACTGGCTCAGTTTGATTACGTCTTGTAATCTGCTTATTTACCCTAACAAATTGCAAAATCTACATTTGTTTTTGTCTCTAAGTCTTAAACAGGAGTTGCTGTTCATATTTGATCTAGCAAAAGTCTCCAGTACTATGTTTTGTCATCACCAAAAAGGGGGAAATTGTTAGGAAAACATTTCTAAGTTTTGGTGGTGACAAACATCACCTACCGGGTGGTGAACACCTACCGGGTATCAAAGACCTACCGGGTGATGGACATCAACTGGATACAGAGACATCTACCGGATGGTGAACACCTACCGGGTATCAAAGATCTACCGGGAGATGGACATCAACTGGATACAGAGACACCTACCGGGTATCCAAGACCTACCGGATGGACATCAACCGGATGGAAACCAACCGGATGGACATCAACCGGATGGACATCAACCGGAAGACATCTACTAGTTTCAAAAGAATGAACGACCAGTTGAACAAAGAAGGCCAGCAGAAGTCTAACCATCCAGTAAGAGCACTAAGCAAACGAGACAAAATAAGTACAACATTCTCTGACAAAGGTACAACAGAGCGGCGCACCCTGCTATATCTCCGCCACCATTGTCGTCGGAATTAAAGAGTCGTTGCTTAACAAAATAGGAAAGAAGACAATCTGAATTTGGATAGCTGATCTCTTCCTAATACAGAAAAGCTACTGTTGGGCAACCAAGCCTATAAATACATCCAAGCAAAGAATGAAGAGGTGCTGAGCGATTTTCAAACAAAGAGAAACACCTCAAAGCAAACAGAAAATCAACTTACTGATATTCTAAAAGTTCAGCAAAGAGCAGACAAGCAGTACAACTAAATCTGTGACAGATTATTTCCAACTGAAGTCTGTTGCTCAAGAACACTCTAAGCTAAAAGTTTACTTTGTGAAAGTGTCATAGAATCTTTTGTAATCAAATTAAGAAGTTGTGATTGCTAGGAGTTTAGACCAAGTTGTGTGAGTGCCTAAGAAGGTTGTATACTGTAAAGTGTAAACCAAATCTTCTAGTGAATCCTTCCTGCAAAGGAAGAAGGGGAGACGTAGAAGCGTTGTGCTTCGAACTTCCAGAAACAACACTTGTGTTATTTACTTATTATCTATTTACTATTCAGTTTTGTTCCTCACAAGTCCAGCAGACGTCTTCCGCACTAAAATCAGTGTCTGTTGACTTGCCTTATATTGAGAAGCTATTGTAACACTTAACAGTTTGCAGTTAACTCGAGAAAAATCGAAATTGAATCTAGTGTTTATTAAACCCCCCCCTTCTAAACACTACCTCGATCCTATCAATGTGCATCTAATGTATAAAATACCAGCTCCATACTGATATCGGTACCTCGATCTTGGTAGTACCTCAAATCCATAGCTCGATCTCAACTCCGGAGCTACCAATGTACATGTTCCACCTGTCCCAACAGAGACAGCCCCCCCACACGGGTTGAGCATACCAATACCACCAATCCAATAATCACAATAATACAATTCATAATTTACAAAATGTAAATGCCATGAAATATAAAAGATGCTCCATGGATGGTATCATCCTCATGATTCATTAAAAATCACATGTTTTCAATAATTCTCTCTCAATCTCAATTTTCAATATCAGCCCCAATACAAAGCACCCCGGACCTAGATCCCACGAAAAACCCAATTCCAAGGTTTATCACCACGATGAGATTACGATATCAACCATTGGATCCAACGACTCCAAACACAAATTTAAAATCCTCTGGTGTCCCAGCACCGCAATCAATTTCATAATTGCCACAATTAAAATCCATTAAGGATCATTACCACTCTGGATTAATACCATTAATTCTCGGGCATCACACATGCATTCTTTATTTTTAAAATATTCATGCACCAATAAAGTTTTAAATTTTCATACAAATAGTAAACCCTATTTTTTCAATTAAAAATTTAATGTCATGACATTACACTGCTACATTACTATATACTGGTACATGACATTACACTGATGTATGATATTACACTTGGGCATGACTACACACACTTGTGCTTGACATTATACTGATGTATGATATTATACTGGGACATAACAAATACATTGCATGTCATTACACTGATGCATTTCTATATTAAAGTATGGAAAAAGATAATATATTGTTGCTCGGTCTCCAATTTGGGTCTTAAGAAATCATAATTATTGTCAGAAACCAGTTGAAGCCATTAAATGCTTTCACATGGTAATTGGGGAGTTTGGAAATTTTTTTATTGAAAACGCAATAATTATTTCACGATGAAAATTCAAACAATACCTTAAAATTATTTTGCTGTTAGACCCAATAAATATATAAATATATTGTTAATTAATTAATATGACAGCTGTAATTATTTAACACGTTGATGGACGATGTCTCGTTCATTGACTTTGAAATTTTCATCGGATACCCGACAATTAGACTGTAAACTAACTTTGATAGGAGAACCAAATTAATTAAGTTTTTCTGGCTAGAAAAGTTGTCTGAAAGTTCATGAAAATTATTCCGTGAAAGGTTAAGTAAAAGTGAGGATAAACAAGTTTAATAACTAATCCTTAATTAGATGATAATGATCTACAGAAGATGCGTCATCTACATATACTAGTGTTCTCGTATACGCAGTATAATCGATTTTTTGTTAAATTTACACTCTTGTATAATAAGTTCTTTTGTTAATTTTTTTGGAGGTTAATCAAATTCTGAGAGGCATTACGATAACTGGATATTGCTTAGAGTATAATTGTCAATTTTGTAAGGGGCATTGTGGTAAATGGCGTTGGCCTCAATTTGACGAGTCATTTGTCGATATAAGGGTCTTAGATATTATAATAGTTATAGAAGATATGCTAATTAATTACTCAAGTATTTTTGCCAAATTGAGGTGATCTAAAAATATTGATGAGCGTGTGATATAAAATTATATATAAAATTTGATTATTTTTTTATTTAATTGCGATTTACTCTCTATATATATATATGGAGACATTCTTGATTGTTTAAAACTTTTGGATTTAGGAGATAAACCATTTTACCAAAACAATTATTGTTTTTCATCAAATTATTAATTACAGAAAATTACAAAAATAATCTTATAAAATAGGGATGTTTGCAATGATAATACAAATTTTTAAGACTACTCAAATATAATTACAAAATAATTATGTTTAAACAAAATAGTTCAACATAAATATTTTTGTTAGTATCACAAATATTTTTTAATAAAAATGGACCCTAAACCTTTCCCAAAATTGGGGACCATTTTTTTAAAAATAATTTATGTGGGATATTTGAAAAAACATTTACGTAGGAGGGAACTACTTATAATTAAAAATAATAATTTATTACATAATATATTTGATTAATTTTAAAATTTTGGGACTATTATTAAAAAAATAACTATTGTGCGTGACGATTTTTATAATTTACCCTTAATTGTGGGACACAAATCGAAACGGCTATATCTTAGTATTCCACCTACATTAGCTATTAACTTATACTAGCTGGCTGGCTATTACCACTTTCTGCTAAGGATATTTCAGATATTATATCAAACAATAAATTTTATCAATCATCTTATTTTCAAACCAAACATCATATAACTTATCACACATTATTTTTACAATCATTTCATACTTTTTAATCTTTACATTATTTCTCCCATCTTTCAAGCCAAACAGTACACAGGCTATTAGGGTTTTCTATCTCTGTAGGGGTGAACATGATTACATTAATTTTGAGCAATTAAATGACGAAATAATTCTTAAATGAGTAAATAATTAAGTATAAAAATGTAGGTCAATCTCATAAACCAACTCCATAAAGCATGAGAACCAGAGGAGAGCAGTTTAAACCACGAGGAGGTTTATCGTCCTCGAGATTTAGTGGTTAGATGTTGGATAACCGTAAATTAGTGACGAATTTGATAAAGGACAGTCGCAGTTCAATTGTATGCACTGAATAATGAGCAAGCAGAGGCAGCTCATGACGAGGTGATAGCGGGTGAGTGTTATTTATTTAGTTACATTGCTTTTACTTTTGATTGATCTTGTGATTCTCATTCCTTTATTGCAAAAATCTTGTTGAGAAGTATCATATGTACTCGTCTCCACTGTTCATACCTCTTTATGTCTCGACAACCACGGGAAAGAACGTCGTGGCTGGTCAGATTGTTTATGAATGTTCTATTCAATTTGATGAACATGTGATATAAGCAGATTTGATTGTGTTGGGTATGAATGATTTTGATTGTATTATAGGTATTGATGTGTTGAGCAGAAAACATCGATCATTCCCTCAGTTTTCTTACATATAAATTTTATTCTGAAGTGGTAAAGTATTATCCCCAACATCTAGAGAGTAGTAATATTTCTGTTTAATTCTTGTTTCGTCTTTTATTTAGAGTCCAGCCTTATGATAGGCTAAACTAGTTCGTCTCTTCCAAGAAGGAGAATGATTAATGTAATAGATATTATAAATATTTCCAGAGTAAAATAAAGGTCGTTGCACATCTATCTCTCAAATCTCTTTGAATGCTGTTTCTATCAAATTATACTGTACACCATAAGGTATAAAGTGAAATAGGGATGTGTTGCATGCTGTTGAAGGAATCATTGCAGTAACCATTGGTTGCGATCGTGTGGTTGATGGTGCCATCGTAAAATCTTGTGGGATACCAGACATTAGTTTGATCAAAAAGGTATTAATTTGATTAGTAAATATTTGTTGTGATACAGAAGCATGATGAGCATTTTATAATTTTATCATGGGTTTTTTGAATCGTTATACAGGGATATTAATGTTTTAGGATGTAATTAGCCATAATGTTTTACCTACCTTCGGACCTATGTGAACTCATATTTTTTTGATGGACTAGGATAAATTATTGTTTGCCAAGTGATACCGACCCGTAATTACCACTTAAATATATTGTTCCATTCTCTAGATATATTTAAGCATTTTGGTCATAAAGTTTGCTACAAATATTAGAATGATGTGAATCTTGAAGATATGGAAAGCTAAGAAGAAGAGCTATAATCTTTTCTTTTTTTATATAATTTTGAAAATTAATTTATTTAAAAAACTAAAATTCATGATAATATTTTGATCTTTGATAAAACAAGTTATGAAATTTTTAAAGCACCTCTCCACAATTTGTCGAATAAATTTCGTATCACAGAAAATGTATCAATAGTGTGAAAGACTACAAGAAATCGATTAATGATCGATCACATTCAAGCCTTCTACCTAGATATCAATCAAGCCAAATAGACCGTAGTTTGGGTTTTTTTTTTATTTAATTAACCTCTATTATAATATTATTTAACAATTTAATCCAATTTATTTTTTATTAGCAAACTAACCGAACTCGCCATGTCAGATTGCGACTTTTATAAAAAAAAATATTTTTTGATGCCGTCATGTGAGATGGCGACATCTTTAAAAAAAATAATTTTTCAATCGATGTCTGTATATAACGACATAAATATATTTTTTAAAAAACTTCGGCGACAATGAAAAAACATTTTTTTATATATAAAAAATAATTTTTCAACCGATGTTGGTATATAACGACAAATTTTTTTTTTTTAAACTTTGTCACCATCTCAGATGGCGACAATGGAAAAAACATATTTTTTTATTTGATGTCGCCATCTCAGATGGCGACTGTTGGGGTTTAACAATTGCCTCTGCTTTGTGATCGGTCGAACACGTGGCGCTTGTGTCGGTGTATGGTTGAAAAGATTGAAGTTGCGTCATTATCCTTAACTATAGTTATTGGTAAAGCGGTAAGCGCTAGATCCTACAATTGGTATCAGAGCCAAGGTCGCGTGTTCGATTCCCATGAGTTGCAGATAGTAATTATTGGGGTTCAACAATTGCCTCTGCTTTGTGATTGTCGAACACGTGTGGCTTGTGTCAGTGTATGGTTGAAAAGATTGATGTTGCGCCATTATCCTTAACTATAGTTATTGGTAAAGCGGTAAGCGCTAGATCCTACAATTGTTTGTTCCAGATTTAAAGATACAAAACAGACCAGATCGATGAAAACCAGATCAAAGTCAACCAGATGACAAAACAGACCAGATCGATGAAAACCAGATCAGAGTCAACCAGATCGGTAGAAACCAGATCGATGCAGATCATATCAGAGCTCATTTCAGAAAGATCAATGCAAACTATATCAGCAAACATTGTTCATCAGTCTGAACAATCTAACGGCTATTTATTGAAGCATTTAATGTTGCAATTAATGATGAAATATACCGGGGACTGAAGTTACCTTAAATGGTAAAGAGACAAAGCAGATCTTATCTGACAAGCGCCGATAGAACAGACCAGAAGAAGTCTAAAATAGAAGATAGCAGTTTGCTCAAAGGTTGACTAAAGTAAAGAGTTGCACACAAAGAAAATATTATCGTTGGCAGAAATGTCTATGTAAAGGTGCAACTTAAATGCTCAAGACGACGGATCGAAACAAAAAGAAAAGACACGCATACAAGATCAACAATCAATCAAATATTGAGCATTCATTTTCGAGCATAACACTATCATTGAAAGACTTCATCTTACCGATCTGCTCAAAGCTTAAAGCACGTTTTATTGTTTTATTTGACCACCTAAAAGGATCATTTGTACTCGGAGTAAATCACTCTATCATTTGTATTTGTTCTAGAAGAGTGAGTTTGATTGTGACTGTCAGAAGGATTGTGTTTGAACAGATTGAGAGACTAGGAGTTTCAGTCTGCTAGTGGAGTAAATCCAGCTGAATCGGGTTGTACAATTTTTGTATTACTCAAAGCCTTCTAGTGAATCATTCCTTATTGGAAGAAGGGGAGACATAAAAGGAATTACCTTCGAACTTCCGGAAACACATCCTGTCTATTTTCATTTCGCACTACTTCGTGTTTCAAAGCTATCAACCATTCTTACTAGCTAAGAACAGACCGTTTCCGCACTTACACTCAGTGGTCTGTTCAGTTTAGTACTGATTAAGAAATAGATTTCAGTTACTAACCTAAGTGAAATCAATCAAAGATAATTTGTAGATGAGTGTTCATTCACCACCCCTCTAAACACTCATATCCGATCATAACAGCGACAACAATCTATTTCTTCGCCTATTTAACCGAACACAATGTTGCTCATTTCGTAAACCAAAATCTCTTAGGTTCGTGAACATTTTCTCTGCAGGTAAACCATAATCTTCATTATTTCCTCCGATCAGCACGTTGCAGGTTCGTTGTTATATAAATAATCAAATTTAACAACATTATATATATAATGTACTAATTTATAAATATTGTCTTCCTTTTAAGGTATGTCAATTAACGTTATATGTATTGGGGAGACGATATATTACAAGATTCAGAATGATCATGGTCCGTCAAAAGGTATGACAATATCTCGCACTATTAATTATTTGAAGTTATTGAACGACGTATATGATATTACTGGCATCGATCGTAACCAGTTCATTCTAAAAATAATTGTAAATATATATTCAGTGATTTTACGGGGATGAAACAAACAATTTTTCCCGGTTGACAGTGATTACAATTTAGCATGACTATTGGATTACAAACAAAATTATAGTTGTTTGGAGATGCATATACAAACAGAACGAAGAGCTTATGATTTTATTACAGAAATGCCAACAAGTGGTAGTGGTCCATTTGTAGTAGTTACGGAAAGACCAACTACCTCTAGGATTCAAGATGATGATCCTATAGATGCTGACAATATTGTTCCCGAGCTAATACATACAGTTTTGTGGATTTTGGAGATGATATTCAGTCTGAACCGGAGAGGATTCCATCTGAGGATGAGTCTGATGACGATGTGGTTGATATTGAAGAAATGCCAGTTAATGTAGCAGACACAACCACACCAAATGACCATGACCTTTATCCAACAATTCCATTTTTCTCCACGACACATCCGTACGTATTTGGAGATTCGATCAACCTTCCAACTGGTAAGTGGGGTAGTTACTACGATTATTCCAAAGGAAATATCCATCTGATTATGATATTTAAAGAGAAAGGTCATCTTCAGGCAGCTGTGAAAGATTACTCGGTACGGATTGTAAAACGTTAGCATCTTGTTGTCAAAAGTACAAAAATATTATGGAAAGTGGTGTGCAAACTAGTACACCAGATATGCCTTGCAGATGGTTTCTTCATGCCTCGTTGAGTAAAAAAACTGGAATATTCAAAATAACGAAGTATGGAGTTCTCAGATACAAGTTAGATTGACAAGAAACATATTTTAATTATTTAAAACAAACAAACATATTGTTTACCTGTACAAGTTGCAATGCACCACCTATCAGTTTTTCCCTCTCTCTGATGACGTGCACAACTCACGATACAAGTATGCCAACACAGCACTACCCCAACTATAGTTATGTGTAGAGTCGATATCCTCAAACTTCTGTAAATATAATGGCCTAACAAAATTGCCTGATGAATCAGGGCACACAATTCCCCCTAACATCAAGAACGCCCAAGCCCGTGTAAACTTAACAACATCATCTGGCGTACTATGTATCTCCAAGGGATTGAACAACAAATGATTTTTCAAAGCAACTAATCTCAACCTCGCACCTTTAAAATCTTTGGTTTCTGGTGTGAATCCTAAATATGTATGACAATATTCTTGCCATTCGGGTAGTCCTATCATAATCTATCCACGACACTACGATGCCATCTACTAGCAAAGATCATATTACTGTAATGTCTTGCAGTGTGATAAACGTCTCTCCTAATCTAAGATGAAATGTGTGTGTTTCACGACGCCATCTCTCAACTAAAGTTGTGATCAGGCGAATGTCAAGCTCAATCTATTAAAAAAATAATGTTGTCGCCATCTCTCAACTAAAGTTGTGATCAGGCGAATGTCAAGCTCAATCTATTAAAAAAATAATGTTGTCGCCATCTCAGATGGCGACAACAATAAAAAATAATTCTTTTTTGCCGCCATCTGATGACGACATTAATATAATTTTTAGTGTTGTCGCCAACTGAGTTGACGACATCGGTTAATTTAAGAAAAAAAATCAGATTATTTTTATAAATACTATTAAATATGAGTTATATAATTAAAAAAAACCCCGTAGTTTGACAAAGTAAACCCGCCATCTAGTTCTTTTCTTTAAAATGTATAATCAGACACATATTCTTTTTGTGAAATATATATTTTTTTCTTTAATTGTATATATTAAATTTTTTGAATCTTAGTATCGAATTTGTTATTTACTCAAATATTTTTTTAGCCGACTAAAAAAGCTCGTGATGCAGCCCGAAGGAAAAGTCTTGAGATGGAGACTTCTAGCTAGAGACCATGGAAAAATTAAGAATTTCTTTAAGATTAAAAAAATAATTTTTACAATCATAAAAAATTGAAATGACATTACACGTTCCACGAAGCAATAAGAGAAATTTCCTGGATTTCTCATGTATGGGTGAGTCAAAATCTTCCTTTCAGATCCTATATAAAACCATATCTGGAACTGTAATGTCGGTCGTTTATCAACAAGGTATGTGCACAAATTTGGTTCAACTGCTATTTTTAGATGGCGAGATTGTGGGAGATGTAATGGAAATATTGGGCAAGTTTCCAATGTTAGAATCACTTCATATTAGTCTTCAACGACTTGCCAACACAGAAATGATATGTCGTACAACTTCATTTCCACAACTCAAATTTCTTACGCTCGCCTTTTTTGTCCAATCTAGAGAAATAGAGGGTGGATGAAGAGCAATGCCCAATCTTTATGAGCTAGATATTTGGGAGTGCAGTAAATTGGAGAGGATTCTAGACGGGTTGAGATTCATCACCACTCTCCAACAATTGGGAATTTATGACATGTCCGATGAATTCAACAACAGATTACGGGTGGTGAATGGTCAAGGAGAAGATTATCACAAAGTTTGTCACATACCATCTATTTTAATTGAAGTATTTTGGTGAGTATGTGCCATAAATAAAGGCATTTACAATACCATTTTCAAACTTTTATAACAATCAGATATAGTCATAGTAATTATTTTTAATAAACAATAGTCCCAAACTTTTATTCTTCCCAAATTAATCAAAAGTGGTCCTAAAGCCCATTATTCAATTACGTGATCACTTTTGTTAAAAAAACAATTTCTGTCACCAAATTTGTTATGTGTGACTACTTTTATGAAGAACAATATATTAGAACTATACTTGATTAGTTTTAAAATTTTGGAATTAGTCAATTTTTTAAATTTAGCCATTAAGAAATCAATTAAACTTAATTAAGAATATGTAGTAATATAGTCTTATGAAAAGCCAGCTTTAAATGTCTCTAAGTCTCTAAGTCTAAATATTAATTATCAAGTTGCGTTAGATATTTATTAAATGATCATAAGATTCTTCATATAGGAAATTCCAAATAAAAAAATGACTTGGAAATTTTGATTAAATGTCAACTTTATAAATTTATTATTGTATTTTGTGGAAACATACATTTTTTTTATATAAAATTGGCACGACTGGTAGTCTACCCCTACTACTTTTTCCCTGTTAAAAGTGAGTAATACTATTTGATTGCACTCTCCTCTCTCCCATTAACTTTTGGTGCTAACTAGATTACTATTTGTATAGACAAATTAGCATCCATCCCAAGAATAAGGAGTCAACCAATTGATTCCAGCCGGGTCTTTTTTACAATTTAAAGTTCAGAGAATGTCTGGCCCTTTATTAATGAGGAAAAAAGGTTTTGCTCCATCCTCTAATAAAAGTTGTTTATATATTTACTTCCCTTTGATATCTCTCATATCAAGTGATGTTATAACCTGATTGTTGTTTGAAATATCTCTTAAATTGTATCTCAGGAAAAAATAACAATGGCTTCAAAATAATTTTTTATGTCGACGCGAGATTTGTAATCTCCGCCCTTAAGACAATATTACTCCGCTATGGTGCTAACGGTTTGCCATGGCAATTTGTCTCCCAAGATACAACGCCTATCACTTGTGATAGGAGCACTCCAAATCACAAGTCCTCAAACAAAAAGGTTCAAAGCACTCAATTTGATGAACAACAAATGCTCTCAAATTTCATTAAAAATTTGATAATGATTTCAAAAATCTGTATAAAATCAAGTGGGTTCATGTTGGTTATATAGTAGATCAAAAACCAAGTCCAAATGACATTATTTGGAGGCACCATTTGGCCAAAAATTGCACCCCAAACATCAATGGACATACTATTTCACAAATCTGAAACAGACCTCGATCGATCGTGATCCCCGCTCGATCGATCGAGCTCCTGTAGCAACACACCAGAATTTTTTCTGGTCCGCTCGATCGATCGAGCAACTGTGCTCGATCGGTCGAGCGTTTAAAATTTTTGAATTCATTTTAAAACATGCACGTTTTCCAACAATCCCCCACATGAATTAAATTTTATGCATGTATGCAATTGAGTACTTTGACGTACTATTATGGCATCTGGAGAGATAGCTTGCGGCTTTGAATCTTCCGTAGTAGTATTCAATTGGATTTACTTGACTTAATAGTGAACTTATAGTCTTGAACTATTTAGTCGTTGGTGTAAACCAAGACAATTGAACCCACACCATAACAATCCTAGCCTCTGTATTGGTTTCTTACGGTTGTGTCCGTTTCGGCCATGGATCACGCTTGGTTTCATAAGTGCTTTCCATTCTTTGAAGCGGCCACACTTCGCACTTACGTAGGTGATCTCCTAGAAGAGTATCCCGCTACACTCCAACATATTCTAATATGTCTTAAGTATCATTAAAGGCCTTTTGCCTATCCTCGTACCCTTTTTGCAGGCTACACCCCTTATCATAGGAATGGGTCGGAGATTAATTCTCCAATGTGTTTATACAATCTTGTAGTTTGGTTGTCCCTTTTGTACCTAGATCTTGGGATCTCTAGTCACATAGATTGGGTATCCACCAAAAGATTTTGATTATAGAGTTTTAATCTCATTCCCCTCGATAAACTATATACTTGATCTCTAGGCAAGCCTTTCGTGAGCGGATCCGCAATATTTTCCCTTGACTTCACGTAGTCAATAGACATAATGCCATTTGAGATCAACTGTTTAATAGTATTGTGTCTACGACGTAAATGTCTAGACTTACCATTATACATGCTACTCTGTGCCCTTTCTATAGCAGATTGGCTATCGCAATGTATTTTATTGCAGGCACATGTTTTTCCCAACAAGGAATTTCTTCCAAGAAACTTCTAAGCCATTCGGCTTCTTCTCCCGCTTTATCCAAAGCTATGAATTCAGATTCCATAGTGGATCTAGCAATACAAGTTTGCTTGGTAGATTTCCACGACACTGCAGCCCCTCCAATGGTAAACACATAAACACTTGTCGACTTGGAGTCTTGTGTGTCCGATATCCAATTTGCATCATTGTATCCTTCCAATACAGCAGGATATCTTGTATAATACAATCCATAGTTCGGGGTATATCTTAAATATTTAAGTACCCTCGTCAATGCCTTCCAATGGTCATTGTTTGGATTGCTCGTGAATCTACTTAGTTTGCCAACCGCATATGCAATATCTGGACGTGTACAGTTCATGAGATACATGAGACTGCCAATTATCCTTGAGAATTCTAATTGCATGACAGGGTCCCATTTGTTTTTAACCAAATGTAGATTCGGATCATAGGGTATTTTTACAGACGACGTATCATTCGCGAGAAATTTCTCGAGTATTTTCTCAACATAATGAGACTGCGACAATACTCGTCCTTCGGATATCTTGGAGATTTTAATTCCAAGAATCACATCAGCTTCACCCATATCTTTCATTTCAAAATGTTTTATTAACATTTTCTTTGTCCCGTTGATGATTTCTAAGTTGCTTCCCACTATGAGCATATCATCAACGTACAAGCATACTATTACATATGCTTTAGGCGTGTTTTTCATATATATACATTTGTCGCACTCATTAATTTTGAAACCATTTGACAACATAGTTTTGTCAAATTTTTCATGCCATTGTTTTGGCGCTTGCTTAAGCCCATACAATGACTTAACGAGTCTACACACCTTTTTCTCTTGTCCGGGAACCACAAATCCCTCGGGTTGTTTCATATAAATTTCCTCATCAAGTTCCCCATTGAGGAATGTCGTTTTTACATCCATTTGATGTATCTCTAAATTATTTAGAGAAGCGATAGCAATTATCACTCTAATGGACGTAATTCTCGTGACTGGTGAATATGTATCAAAGTAATCAAGGCCTTCTTTTTGTCTATATCCCTTTGCCACGAGTCTCGCCTTGTACTTATCAATTGAACCATCGGACTTATATTTCCTTTTAAGAATCCATTTGCATTCTAATGGTTTACTTCAAGTTGGAAGGTCTACCAATTTCCACATGTGGTTTTGCATTATGGATTCTATCTCGTCATTAATAGCCTCTTTCCACATAGGAGCATCAGGGCTAGATAAGGCGTCACTAACCGATCTTGGTTCATTGTCCAACATATATGTCATGAAGTCAGGGCCATAAGTCTTAGCCACTTTGGTCCTCTTGCTACGTCGTGGTTCTACTTCCTCAATAGAGTCACGGTTACCATCTTCATACACCCTTTTCTTAGGGCTCATTTCCTTGTTAGTTTTGTAAGGAAATAATTCTTCAAAAAATACCACATTTCTTGATCCCATGATTTTACCTTCATGCACATCACTTATTTCAGATTTATGTACTAAAAATCGATATGCACTACTATTGTTAGCATAACCAATAAACACAATCTATTGTTTTAGGCCCGATTTTCACTTGCTTTGGTTTTGGCTTCTACCTTCGCCAAGCACGCCCACACTTTCAAGTATTTGTAGGAAGGCTTGTGACCTTTCCATAACTCATAAGGAGTTTCATCCTTACTTTTGTGTGGTATTTTGTTTAGAATGTAGTTGGCCGACAGGATTGCTTCCCCCCCACAAGTTTTGTGGTAATCCAGAACTTATCAACATAGCATTCATCATCTTTTTAGAGTACGATTTTTACGTTCGGCAATACCATTTGATTCTGGTGAATAGGGGGCAGTGGTTTGATGAATAATGCCATACTCAGTGCAAAATTCTTAAAACGGTGCTCCATATTCTCCTCATCTATCACTTCGAACATTCTTTATCTTTTTGCTAAGTTGATTTTCAACTTCATTCTTGTATTGTTTAAATACTCCCAATGCCTCGTCTTTGCTTCTTAGCAAATAGACGTAACAATATCTCATACAATCATCAATGAAAGTAATGAAGTACTTTTTCCCACCTCTAGTTTCCACAAACTTTAGATCACATAAATCCGTATGAATTAATTCAAGAGGTGTCGTGGTTCTTTCAATTGAATGGAATGGCGGTTTCATTAACTTGGCCTCGACACAAGTCTCACACTTATGTTTCAAGTTAACATTCATTTGAGGCAATAAGTTTAACTTCACTAATTTGTTAAGTGAACCATAATTAAGTGACCTAAACGATCATGCCATAAATTACAAGACTCAATCAAATAAGTATAATCATTCACTTTATTGCTTTCAAATTGACGTTTAACTGTCATTACATTCATTTTGAATAGGCTTTTATCCATATAGCCTTTTCCTACAAAAACTCTATTTTTGGAGAGTGTAATTTTTCCAGATTCTAAAACTAGTCTAAAACCCGCCTTGACTAGAGCCGATCCGGATATCAAGTTCTTTCGGATGTCGGGAACATGTAGGACATCAATCAAAGTCAATTCCTTTCCCGAAGTAATCTTTAGAACTACCTTCCCCAGTCCAACTACCGGAGATGTTGTGGAGTTTCCCATGTAGAGTTGGCGCCCACTTATTGGAGTGTATGTGGAGAACATGGCCTTGTCCGAACACACATGTTGGGTTGCACCGGAATCGACGAACCATTCCAAGGATTGTCCACCAAATTCGCTTCAAAGATCATAGCGGTTAACATTAGATCATTCAAGTCTTCCGAGATCCGATCATGTTCGGTCACGTTGACTTGATCTTTTTTTTTTCCACGAATGTCTTTGTTACGACAATCCTTTGCCATGTGATTGGGCTTTCCACACTTATAGCATTTTCCTTTGAACTTTTTCGCCTTGCCATTGTTGGAGGCCGTACGGTCGAACTTACGCTTTGATCCGGTTCTTTGACTAGGTTAGCCCGTGGTTCCATTTGACACCTATCTGCCTTCCTCTCGGAAACTTTGTTGTCCTCCTCGTTTCGTAATCGAACCACAAGGTCTTCAAGACTCATCTCCTTTCGTTTGTGTTTCAGATAGTTCTTGAAGTCCTTCCACATAGGAGGCAATTTATCAATCATAGCGGCAACTTGGAATGAATCACTTAGACTCATTCCCTCCGCATGAATGTCATGCAAGATCACTTCTAGATCTTGCACTTGCGCCATCACAGGCTTGGTATCAACCATCTTGAAGTCCAGGAACTGTCCAACTATGAATTTCTTCATGCCGGCATCCTCGGATTTGTACTTCTTTTCCAGCGATGCACACAGTTCCTTCGCTGTTTTCACAAGACAATCAACATTATATAATTTATTGTCTAACCCATTTAGGATGTAGTTCTTGCATGGAAGTCGCTTTGATTCCATGCATCCAGTGCCGCCCTCTTTTGGGTGTCAGTCTCTCCTTCTTCAACAGTAGGGGGCTCATCGGTTAAGAACATTGCCAAACTTAGTGTGGTCAAGTAAAATAGCATCTTTTGTTGCCACCGCTTGAAGTCGTTCCCATTGAACTTTTCAGGCCTTTCACCATGGTGAACAGGAGTCGTTGTTGCACTCGAAGAAGCCATTGAATTGCTCGAATATTGTCTTAAGATTGTTGTTTGAAATATCTCTTAAAGTGTATCTCAGGAAAAAATAACAATGGCTTCAAAACAATTTTTTATGTCGACGCGAGATTTGTAATCTCCGTCCTTAAGACAATATTGCCCCGCTATGGTGCTAACAGTTTGCTATGGAATTTGTCTCCCAAGATACAACGACTATGACTTGTGATAGGAGCACTCCAAATCACAAGTCCTCAAACCACAAAGGTTCAAAGCACTCAATTTGATGAACAACAAATGCTCTCAAATTTCACTAAAACTTTGATAATGATTTCAAAAATCTGTATAAAATCAAGTGGGTTCATGTTGGTTATATAGTATACCAAAAACCAAGTCCAAAGGACACCATTTGGAGGCACCATTTAGCCAAAAATTGCACCCCAAACATCAATGGACATACTATTTCACAAATCTGAAACAGAACTCGATCGATCGAGAACTCCGCTCGATCGATCGAGCTCCTGTAGCAACACACCATAATTTTTTCTGGTCCGCTCGATCGATCGAGCAACTGTACTCGATCGATCGAGCGTTTAAAATTTTTGAATTCATTTTAAAACATGCACGTTTTCCAACACTGATAAGAAAGGCTGGACCTTCAAAGATGGAAGAAATTGGAATGATGATTATGTGTATTCAACAAAAAACTGTATACATCTACAAGTGCCAATAAAACAATTAAAGCATAACAACAAAATCAAGATTCAGATGATGTATTACTTGGTGATTTATACAGATTTTCAAATGCATAAAAGGGTCGGACCAAACAATTAGCATTGGCTAAAAAGGTTCACTATATTGCACGAGCTAAGAATCGTGACGATGACTTTCACCCTGCGTACACAAGCTACTCCCAGATCAGAGTCAGACTAGATGTGTTAGGAACACAAATTCTCAAACACACAATAAGCTGAAATCAAAGGTAAGGTAATAACTTTACAAGATTTCAAGCGGTAAGTATTAGATCAGAGAAATCATCTGACATCTTGTCATATTCAGTTACGTTGATTTGATCCTTAGCTTTCTTCTTATTGTCTATCTTGTCTCGACAATCCATTGCTTTGTATTTCGGTTTCCCATATATTAAGCAATTTCCCTTGAACCTTTTAAGGTTCCTTTGTTGTTGGCCATCATGGTTCTTTCTCTTCTTTCCATGATTGCTCGATTCAACAACATTGGCTCTTGCACTCATTTGGTTTATTTTGATTTCTGATTTGCGATTATCCTCTCAATCCTTAGTCGAACAATCAAGTCCTCGAGTCTCATTTCCTTCATCTTGTGTTTAAGATAGTTTTTGAAATCTTTCCACAGCGAATGAAGTTTCTCAATCAAAGTCGCAACTTAGAAGGACTCACTTAGACTCATCTTTTTCCGCATGAATAAGAAGACTTGTATCTCTTGTACTTGATTCACTATGGATTTCGAGTCTATCATTTTGAAATTCAAGAAGCGTCCAACAATGAACTTCTTAAGGACGGCATCTTCCGCCTTATATTTTGTTTCAAGCATATTCCACAATTTCTTTGCGGTTCGGACTTGACAATACACATTGTATAGTGCATCATCAAGGCCATGAAAGATGTAGTTCTTGCATAGGAAGTCGTTTTGCTTCCATGCATCTACAGCGGCCATCTTGCTAGTATCGGTCTCGTCATCGCTCATGGTAAGCGGATCATCTTGCAAAAACATTGTCAAATGCAAAGTAGTGAGAGAAAAAAAGCATTTTCTGCTGTCATCTCTTGAAGTCTACGCCGGTGAACTTTTGCGATCACTCTTCTTGCGTCGCAGGAACATTGGTTGATGTGGATGCCATTTCTCTTCCAGAAATAACGCCTGAAATTCCTCTTAAGATTGTTGGTTGCGTTGTATGGGGTTTCGTCTGCGCTATTTCTAAAAAAGAAAATGATGAATGTCTTATGTCTAGGCAAGTGTATAACACTTTATCCTTAAGAGGAATTTACCCCGTACAATGTGCTTTCGGTTTGTGGCAATCCTCTCTCAAGATACAACGACTTCTCTTGTGATTGTAGCACAACAAATCACAAGAACGTCAACCACAAAGGTTGCAAACTCTCTATTTCAAGAACAAATAAATATGATGATAATATGACTTTGATCTTTCTTTTCTCTCTCAAATTGTGATGTTAATTTCAGAAATCTTATATTTAATTCACTCATGGGATGTTGTTGTTGGTTATTTTCCTTTTGTTGAAGAAGACGAGAAAACTCATAAGATGACATACACTGTTTTATAAATAAAAGAAAATACTTGAAAGCAGTAGAAACTTACAACAAACAGTTTAAATAAACTGGGCAGAAACTTTGTTTTTGGACGAGGCCACAGTAAACCGTGTGCCCGTAAACTCTAAATTGCCCGCCTACAACTTCTGGCCTCCTGGACAAGAGAGTTCCAAGGTACAACGTCCCAAACACCTCTGTATGGGTTGAAGCAGAAACCCAGACAGACTCACTCGAACACTGAACAGTGTGTAGTACTCTCAAGATAATATGATATGATATGAAATGCAATTTCGGGATGAAGAAAACATAAAGCTGAAGCAGCTTATATAGCTGAGCAGCAGACCACTCCAAAGGTCTCAGAATTAAGTGTAAAGATTAATGGGGTAGATGAAAAGTCTCAACACTTAAACATCATATTCATTTCGGATTTAAGTCTCACACTTAAATCTGACATCAATTCTGCAGGTAGGTGAAAAGTCTCAAACTTAATACTCAGCAGAATATGAAAAGTCAGGCAGATGAAAAGTCATTTCAGAAATCCGTGTAGTAAAAAGATAGGACTGCCTTCGCGGCAGCGACACGCGCGACGCGACGCGACGCGACGAGGCGAGGCGAGGCGAGTCGAGTCGAGACGAGACGTGACGTGACGTGCCGTGCCGTGCCGTGCCGTGCCGTGCCGTGCCGAGCCGAGCGGACGGACGGACGGCGCGCGAGGGGCACCCATCTTTACTACTTAACTACACTCTAATGATTTGTATCTCAATATAATCAAACCATAAGTGTATCATAATCTCAATGTGGGATTTCTTTAGCCTAATTACCTTTCATAATAACTTACCATAATTTTGTTCTCATTAACAAAATATAACATAATTATTGGGCTCTTATTATTAACCCAATAATATTAATCCAACAATCCCCCACATGAATGCAATATGGCGAAAAAATTACACAATGCACCTAGATGAAGATTTGAGAGTACTCTGAGAATCCACTGCATCAGGATAGGTGGTGATTAACCTTGAACCTTCCTTAGTAAAATATCATCGGATATACTTGTCAACCAGTGGACGCGATGCCTTGAACTGTTCGACGTTTTATGTATAACAAGACAACAATACTCACACAGCTTCATCTCCACACTATTATTGGTTCTTTCGTTGTTGTCCATTTTGGCCCTGGACTGCCTTGGATGTTTCATCGAATGCTCTAGAGATTTAGCCCTCAGGTCATCTCATAGAAGCGGCCCCTTCACATTCGACATAGGTGATTTCTCCTAAAGAGTATCCTGTAATACCCCACTTCATCATCTCGAGATAGAAGAATCATTAAGAGCATGAGCTCAGCCTTCCCAAAGTACAGGTCTATCACTCTTTCATCACAGGAATAGGTAAGGAACTCAATTTCCCGAGTGCTTTGTTCGATGCCCCCCCACAATTCGGTTTTCCCATTGAACCTGCAAATTGGATTTTACAATTCAGGTTGGGTTGCCATCATGGTTGGAAATCAATTTCATGGGCTTCAACCCCATTCCCCTCGATGAAATCTCTACTCGGTCTCTCGTCAGACCTTTCGTAAATGGGTCTGCAATGTTTTCTTTAGACTTCACATAATCTAAAGAAATGACACCGGTTTTTAGTAAATTTCTCACGGATTTATGTCTCCGACGAATGTGTCGTGATTTCCCATTATACACATTGTTATGTGCTCTTCCCATAGCTGACTGACTATCACAGTGCAAACTAATGGGTGGCATTGGTTTTGACCACATTGGAATATCCTCCAAGAAACTCCGAAGCCAATCAGCTTCTTCTGCCGCAAGATCTAAAGCTATGAACTCAGATTCCATAGTTGATCTAGCAATGCATGTCTGTTTGCATGATTTCCATGAAATAGCAGCACCGCCAATTATAAATATATATCCACTCGTAGATTTTATATTTTTGGAGTCTGATATCCAATTCGCATCTGAATACCCTTCAATTACTGCTGGGTATCTCGTATAATGTAGTCCGTAGTTAGAAGTATATCTTAGATATCTAAGAACTCGAACTACTGCCTTCCAGTGCTCATAACTGGGATTACTCGTATATCTGCTCAATGTATTGACAGAATTAGCTATATCAGGTCTAGTGCAATCCATGAGGTACATGAGACTGCCTATGACTCTAGAGTACTCAAGTTGTTGCACACCTTCTCCGCGATTCTTGCAAAGATTTGACACCACTTCCATAGGTGTTCTAGCGATGGTAGTATTTCCCTTGTCAAACTTGTCAAGTATCTTCTCGACATAATGACCCTGGGAGAGAAAATATCCATCTGCATGTTTGGTGATCTTCATTCCAAGAATCACATCTGCAAGACCTAGGTCTTTCATCTCAAAATTTCGTGACAACATTTTCTTGGTAATTTTGATGTTATCGTTATTACCAACAATTATCATGTCATCTACGTATAGACATACTATCACATAGTTTGTATTGTCTCCTTTCACGTAGACACACTTATCGCATTGGTTTGTTTTAAACCCATTTGAAAGCATGACGCTATCAAATTTTTCGTGCCATTGTCTAGGTGCTTGTTTTAATCCATACAAGGATTTCACAAGTTTACACACATTCGTTTCTTTACCTGGAACTACAAACCCTTCAGGTTGTTCCATGTAAACCTCCTCTTCTAATTCTCCATTTAGAAAAGGCGTTTTAACATCCATTTGATGGATCTCTAGGTTATATAATGCAGCAAATGCAATTATCAACCTTATAGATGTTTTCCGGGATACAGGAGCGTATGTGTCGAAATAATCAACACCTTCAGTTTGTCTGTAGCCTTTGACTACAAGTCTAGCCTTGTACTTATCTACAGTACCATCAGCTTTCATCTTCCTCTTGAAGATCCACTTGTGTCCTAGTGGTTTACAACCTGCAGGAAGATCCACTAGTTCCCAAGTATGATTATGTAAGATAGATTCTATCTCACTATTTACCGCTTCTTTCCAAAGATCAGAGTCTTGTGAAGACATTGCTTCCTTGAAAGTAGTCGGATCTTTTTCCAACAGATATGTTAGAAAATCCGAGCCAAAAGATTTCTCTTTTCTCGCTCTTTTGCTTCGTCTAGGCGATTCTACATTCTTTTGAGATTCTCTATCCCCCACATTTCTCTCAACATTGGTTTCAGGCATTGTCGGAGTTTTGTGGGGAAAGATTTCCTCAAAGAACGAAGCATCCCTAGCCTCAATGATAGTATTTACATGCATTTCTGCATTATCTGATTTATGCACTAGAAAACGATAGGCACTACTATCTTGCGCATATCCGATAAATACACAATCTACTGTCTTAGGTCCTATCCTAGTCCGCTTAGGAGGAGGAATTGGTACCTTTGCTAGACAGCCCCAAACCCTTAAAAACTTGTAACTAGGTGCACGACCTTTCCACAATTCATAAGGCGTTTTATCCAACTTTTTATGTGGTACTCTGTTTAGCACATAGTTGGCAGAAAGCAGAGCTTCTCCCCACAAATTCCTAGGTAAGTCGGAACTTATAAGCATTGCATTCATCATTTCCTTAAGCGTTCTATTCTTCCTTTCAGCAATACCATTTTGCTCGGGAGAATAAGGCGCAGTGGTTTGATGAATAATGCCACTTTCAGCACATATTTGTGCAAATGGTGACTCATATTCACCGCCTCGATCACTTCGAAGAATTTTAATCTTTTTATCAAGTTGATTCTCAACTTCATTCTTGTAGTGAATGAACATATCAATTGCTTCGTCTTTACTTCTCATTAAGTAGACATAACAATATCTTGTACAATCATCGATAAATGTTATGAAATAATTTTTACCGCCTCTAGATTGTACATACTTTAGATCGCATACATCTGTATGAATCAAGTTTAACGGTTCGGTGCTTCGCTCAATTGAGTGGAATGATGACTTGGCTAATTTGGCCTCTACACAAGTCTCACACTTGTGTTTATGATTGATGTTAAATTTAGGCAATAGATTAAGAGACATTAGCCTTTGTAAGGACTTATAATTCACATGTCCTAATCTACCATGCCACAAATGTAAAGACTCGCAAGAATAATCAAACTTTAAAGTTTTATTAGCCACATTGGCAACAGTCATTACATTATTTTTGCTTGTGCTAGCCTCATTTGCTGCATTAACATCAACCTCAACATCTACACTAGACTTAGCCTTAGGAGCTAAAGTCATTACATTCATCTTGAAGAGGTTATTGGCCAAGTAGCCTTTGCCCACAAACATACCACCCTTGGACAGAATGACTTTGTCGGACTCAAACACAAACCGGAAGCCTTTCTTGTTCAGCACTGCTCCGGAGATGAGATTCTTTCGGATCTCTGGCACGTGGAGCACCTCGGTAAGAGTCAACTCTTTTCCGGAAGTCATTTTTAGCACAACCGTCCCTTTGCCTTCAACTTTTGAGATTGCTGAATTTCCCATATAGCAGTTCTCATCATTCACCGGTTGATAGGTCTTAAACATCCATTTGTTGGCGCAAATGTGGCGAGTAGCCCCAGTGTCCACCCACCATTCTTTGGAGTTCCCTCCAACAAGATTCACCTCCGATACCACAGCACTCAGATGCATGTCATCCATGTCAGAGCTCAGATTGTCCTCAGCAATGTGGGCATGTACAGGCCTCTTGCCTTTGCCTTTGTAAGGGACTATCTTCCTCTTACCGTCATTGTTTTGACGTTGAGTGCAGTTGTTTTGACGTTGAGTGCAGTCCTTGGCCTTATGGTTAGGCTTACCACACACATAACAGTCACCGGTGAACCTCCTTGTCTGAGTATCTCCCTTGGGTTCAAAAGTACGTTTGCGCTTATTCCCATGGGAGTTGTCCCCAACTTCAACCACGTT
This sequence comes from Haberlea rhodopensis, assembly GCA_907163345.1. Classification (NCBI taxonomy): domain Eukaryota; kingdom Viridiplantae; phylum Streptophyta; class Magnoliopsida; order Lamiales; family Gesneriaceae; genus Haberlea; species Haberlea rhodopensis. The sequence goes on along the minus strand of CAJQUN010000006.1, from coordinate 12,019,721 downwards.
GGCCTTGGAAATCATTCCAAATGATTTCTTGTCAACTTTTCGGTTGTCTTGCTCGATGCGCAGCCTCCTGATAAGATCCTCTAGACTCATCATCTTTCGCTTGTGCTTTAGGTAGCTCTTGAAGTCCTTCCAAGATGGCGGTAATTTTTCAATCATCATCGCCACTTGGAGAGCATCATTTAGCCCCATACCTTCGGCAGCAAGTTCATGATATATCAGCTGCAGCTCTTCGCATTGCTCAACAACGCTCTTGCCATCTACCATTCGATAGTCATGGAATCGCCCGGCTACAAATTTCTTTGCGCCTGCGTCGTCAACTTTGTACTTTATCTCTAACGATTCCCAAAGATTCTTAGCAGTCTCCTTAGGGGAATACACATTAAAAAGTGCATCGTCAAGAGAATTCAGTATGTAGTTACGACAAAGGTAGTCGGCACTCATCCAGGACTCAACTATCACAGCAGATTGAGGATCCTCTTTGTCCTCCACTGGTTTGTCCTCTTTGAGAAACCTGGTCAAGTTCAAAGTGGTCAAGAAGAACATCATCTTCTGTTGCCAACGTTTAAAGTTGGAACCCTTGAACTTTTCCGGTTTCTCAAATTGAGAGAACGGCATTGGGTTTCTCAGAACTGGCATAACGACCTCAGCGCCGCTAGCTTTCACCACTGGAATCTCAGTATTCTCAGCAACTCGGTTTGGAATCTGGTCAGCCATAAGCTAAAACAGAACAGAAATAGAAGAGCACAAATAATATCAAAACAGTTTTTTTGAAACAGTAGGATTAAACCTTTCAACAGTACATAAACAGTGTCTGAACTAAATATGAAAATTGACAGTAACAATTTGTTAAAGTGCAGTAGATGAAAAACAATTAGGTTTGACAGAACAACAAAAGAAAAATACACAAGGATTTAGAGTTTACGATTGTTGGTTATTTTCCTTTTGTTGAAGAAGACGAGAAAACTCATAAGATGACATACACTGTTTTATAAATAAAAGAAAATACTTGAAAGCAGTAGAAACTTACAACAAACAGTTTAAATAAACTGGGCAGAAACTTTGTTTTTGGACGAGGCCACAGTAAACCGTGTGCCCGTAAACTCTAAATTGCCCGCCTACAACTTCTGGCCTCCTGGACAAGAGAGTTCCAAGGTACAACGTCCCAAACACCTCTGTATGGGTTGAAGCAGAAACCCAGACAGACTCACTCGAACACTGAACAGTGTGTAGTACTCTCAAGATAATATGATATGATATGAAATGCAATTTCGGGATGAAGAAAACATAAAGCTGAAGCAGCTTATATAGCTGAGCAGCAGACCACTCCAAAGGTCTCAGAATTAAGTGTAAAGATTAATGGGGTAGATGAAAAGTCTCAACACTTAAACATCATATTCATTTCGGATTTAAGTCTCACACTTAAATCTGACATCAATTCTGCAGGTAGGTGAAAAGTCTCAAACTTAATACTCAGCAGAATATGAAAAGTCAGGCAGATGAAAAGTCATTTCAGAAATCTGTGTAGTAAAAAGATAGGACTGCCTTCGCGGCAGCGACACGCGCGACGCGACGCGACGCGAGACGTGACGTGACGTGACGTGACGTGCCGTGCCGTGCCGTGCCGTGCCGTGCCGTGCCGAGCCGAGCGGACGGACGGACGGCGCGCGAGGGGCACCCATCTTTACTACTTAACTACACTCTAATGATTTGTATCTCAATATAATCAAACCATAAGTGTATCATAATCTCAATGTGGGATTTCTTTAGCCTAATTACCTTTCATAATAACTTACCATAATTTTGTTCTCATTAACAAAATATAACATAATTATTGGGCTCTTATTATTAACCCAATAATATTAATCCAACAGTTGTATATATACTAGACCATAAGTTGCCATCAAAAGACTCTATTTGGAGGCAACCATTCATGAAAAAATACAACTGCACGCCAAAAGGTGCAATGCTTCAGAAAAACCGAACAACCAACATGTGAGGCCCCTAGGCACATCATTTTATGCGCCTAGGCGCCTCCCCTACTGCCCTGGGTTTTTCCCGGGCAGTTTCGGTGACTTGTTTCGCGCCCGAAAACTCTGTTTTCACCTCCGTTTCCTTTCGTTTGTTTGTTTTTTTTTTTTTTTTTCTGTTTCCATCGAGCTTTCACTGTTGAAGAGTTATGATTTGAAAGAGGGTTCATGAGTTTGCAGTCAATAGGTGTAGTGTAAATTTCATAAATCATTAAATACTGATTAATATATTGTATTTTGTTTAAAGTATTCAAAAAGGATTTTTTTTAAAAATAGAGAGATCGAAAAATTACTAAATTATCCTTTGCCTTCGAAGGGCTCGTGTTTGAAAAATAGGATCGGAGTCATTGGACAATTCACGGCAAAACTGTTGGATTTAAAAAAATTCTTACAGACAAATTATAAAATAATATTGATTCTCATATTTTATTTTATCCTGTATGTCATAAATTTACACATGATATGTCCTCATAACATAGTGCAACTGAGTATCCAATATTTATGCTTTTATTTTCGTTTTAATTTTAACTAATATCAGTATTGTCAAAAAACGCGTGAAAACATGGAGTTTGGAAAAATTACGATGAAAATTCAAATCATACCTTAAAATTCAAATGACTTTTTCTTGTTAGATCTAATAAATAAATAAATATCTTGTTAATTAATTCATATGACAGCTGTGATTATTTAACATGTTCATTGACTTTGAATTTTCATCGGATATATATATATATATATATATATATATATATATATATATATATATATATTATGCCCTTATCTTGTGCGATACTTCCAAATATTTAATACAAAGCAGCGAGAAACAAGTCAGCGAGTTTGTTAGTGGCTCAACCATTGTTTTGAAAATCGGATCGAACCTTGATGAAGAGTAAATGAATAATGCGTATGACACCTTGTAGGTGATCGAGTAAGGTCTGTTCCATTCTTTCATCAATTCGTTTCTTTTAAAATCTTGATGAAGAGTAAGAACCTTATTGAAGTCCCAATCTCCTAAATTGTATGCAATTCTCGGATAGATGTTGAAAGCCATCTTTCCTTCACTTTGATTCTGAACTGGATTCACCTCCATTATTAGACTATATCTCTTCTTCATAGATGCTTTCATCTAAGAAAATATCCTCAAATTGATACACCTCCATCAAATCCTAGAAATAAACAGCATCATCAAATTCCTTTGTATGCTCGAACTGTCTTACTCCACAACTTTAGTTCTCTTGAAAATATGTAAAGATATGTTCTATTTCTTCGCATGTCCAGCTGTTCATTTGCAAGAATATGTGTGCGACTTTTATAAAACAATATTGCTTCTCATATTTTATTTTATCCCGTATATCATAAATTTACACATGATGTGTCCTGATAAAAAAAAAAATCGAGTAAATACTATTAACATAAAGATTATATAATTAAAAAACCCAAAATTCGAATAATACATTAAATTCAAATGACTTTCTTATTTCAATGTTAGATCTAATAAATAAATAAATATATTGTTAATTCATATGTGCGGTTCATTGACTTTGAATTTTCATCGGATACCTAACACTTAGAATATATATATCTATATATATGCCCTTATCATGTTGGTGCGATACTTCCAAATATTTAATACAAAGTTAGCGAGAAACAAGTCAGCGACTTTGTTTGACCCTCTAAAATCGTAATGCTAGGTTCAATCAATTTAATCAATCAAACTTATAACTATTAAGAACATCAGTTTCATGTTTAGTCTGATTTTAAAAAAACTGACTACAACTTTGTTTTACTTTTTTTAATGTTCAAATAAAACGATAAACTGGAACAATAATAATAATAATAATAACAATGTACAAACATATTTTTGAGGTACTCTTCTACAACTTTTTTGTTTATACATTGCAAGTCATATATTCTTTATGGGATCACTAAATTTATTCACTATTATTGGATAAATATCTTTTATATTTATGAACTATATATTCACCAAATAAAAGATTGAGATATATTAAAATCTCTATAAAATAAAAGATAATGATATGCGGTCAAAATGTGAAAATTAGAGGTTAAATGTATTTATTTTAAAAATATATATTTAACATGTATGAATTTTCCGTGTACAAAATCCTAGAAATAAACTGCATCATCAAATTCCTTTGTATGCTCGAACTATCTTAATTCACAACTTTAGTTCTCTTGAAAATATGTAAAAATATGTTCTATTTCTTCGCATGTCCAGCAGTTCATTTGCAAGAATATGTGTGCGACTTTTATAAAACAATATTGCTTCTCATATTTTATTTTATCCCGTATATCATAAATTTACACATGATGTGTCCTGATAAATTAAAGTACCGAAAGACATAACATATTGCAACTGAATATCCAATATTTATGCTTTTATTTTTGTTTTAACTAATATCACTATTGTCAGAAAACGCGTGAAGACATTAAATGCTTTCACATGGCAGTTGTTAGATCTAATAAATAAATAAATATCTTTGTTAATTAATTCATATGACAGCTGTAATTATTTAACATGTTCATTGACTTTGAATTTGTCCATCGGATATATATATATATATTTATGCCCTTATCTTGTGCGATACTTCCAAATATTTAATTCAAAGTCAGCGGGAAACAAGTCAGCGAGTTTGTTAGTGGCTCAACCATTGTTTTGAAAATCGGATCGAACCTATCGATTCAACTGATTTAATCGATAATCGATCCTTGATTTGGTCAGCTGACCCTCTAAAACCGGTATGAACCGATCAAAAATTTGTTCAACCATGAATCGATCGACCGATTGAACCAGCTGTTTCTTATTTTTTTAAAAATTATAATTCAAATTTAACAAAAATATATTATATAATTTATTATCATTAAAAATAATTATAAAATAATATTTTGTATATTATACATAAATATGTTTAGTTTTTTCGTAAATATTAAAGATGTAAATTATTTCAAAAATTTTAAATATTTTCAAATGATTTTGGGGTTTTTTTTTGGGTATTGTTTGTTTTTTGAGATATTTTATTCTTTTTTTTTTAATGTTGGACGTCTGGTTTGACCTGATTTTTTAAGATTGACGTGTTATGTTGGTGTAATAATATTTGTTTTATTGTGAACAACATTGCATTATAACAAATACATTACATATATTTTATAAAAATTAAACAAGATATTACATAATGCTGACGTAATCACCAGTTGAACCAGTGGTTCAACCGATTTAACCGATCGAACCTGTAATCAGTAAGAACATCAGTTTCATGTCCGGCCCGATTTTGAAAACACGGGCTGCAACTTTGTTTCACTTTTTTAAATGTTTAAATAAAATGATAAAATGGAACAATATAATAATAATATAATAATATAGGAACAAACATATTTTTGTGGTACTCTTCTACAACTTTTTTGTTTATACATTGCAAGTCATGTATTCTTTATGGCATCATGATGAACATTATCATTAAATTTATTCTTTATTATTGGGTAAATCTTCTTTTGTATTATGAAATATATATTCACCGAATAGACGATTGAAATATAGTAAAATCTTTATAAATAAAAAATAATGGTATGTGGTCATAATTAATTTTTAATTACACTTGTGAAAATTAGATGTTTAATTTATTTAATTTATAAAATAATTTATAAATATTATTTTTGATAATTAATGTATTTCTTAATATATTTTTAGTCCACTATTTGGGAAGATTAACCAAATCAAATAGGAAAGCAAAACAAAATCCACAATAAAAAGGAAAAAAAGTTTTGAATATATTGTTCCATTCTCGAGATATATTTCAGTATTTTGATCATAAAGTTTTCTACAAATCGATAGAGCTAATAATTGATCAAATCCAAGCTGTCTACCTACATATGACCATGTGCACATACATGTGCCCATAAGATTTTTGACAGTTGACTGTGTTTTAATATTCATTTGCTAAATTAATTTTCATAATTGGTTTACTTTAAAAATATTGATGAATGTACATGGGAAATCCCATGTGCCCTTGTCTTGTGCGATTCTTTCAAATATTTAAATTATCAAAAAAGTCAGCGAGTTCCTTTATGTGTATTGCGGAATCAAAAGTAATTATTTGATGTATAAATATTGGACAGAAGAAGAAACATTATCCTAAATATAACTCTGCAAGTTTTCTCAAATAATTCATCAATCAAGACAAGAAAAAATGTTTGATTCTCTTCCAACGTTCGCTCTCCAAACATTTCGGGATTTGCTGATGGAAGAAGCCAGGTTTTTATCCGGCGTAAGCGGTCAAGTGGAGCAAGTTCAGAGAGACCTCAAGGCCATTCATTGCCTCTTGATGGACGCCGACAAATGGTCAGACAAGCACAAACCTGCTACTTTACAGGTTTGGATCCATGATCTTCATGACCTGGCTTTCAAAGCCGAGAATGTTCTCGAAAAATATGCTGTTGGAGTTACATCTAAAAGGGGTGGAGACCTGATAAAAAAAATCAAAAGATATACATGCATCTTGAGAGAATCATTAATTATCCACCAGGTTGGGAAAAAGACCGAAGACATCAGATCCCGCCTGACCATTCTAACTGAGAGGTTGAAATCTCTGTCTCCAGGAGAAAGCTCGTCAAGTTTAGCAGAGGATCACCAACGTTTGCTGAGGCTACGTTTTCCACATGAGGTTGAAAATCATTTTGTTGGTATGGAGAAAGACATTGAGCGTTTAGTATCACTACTAAAAGATGGAGAAAGATCTAGTCAAGTGATTTCGATATATGGAATGGGCGGCCTCGGAAAGACATCTCTTGCCAGAAAAATATACAACCACAATGACATCCATCGTTGTTTTGATGCTCGTGCCTGGGTTTGTGTAACACAAGAATTTCGAGCTGAGGCTGTTCTAAAAGAACTTCTGGGGCAATTTCTTCAGGATGAAAAGAAGGAACAGGTCAAGACGATGGAGTATAATGATTTGGTGGCGAAACTTCACGATGTTCAAACGGAAAAAAAATGTCTAATTGTCATCGATGATATATGGAAGACCGATCATTGGGAAATCTTAAAGCCAGCTTTTTCGAGTATAGAACATAATTGTAAAGTTTTGCTTACCAGCCGTGATGAAAAAGTTGCTTTTGAAGAATGTACTCTTCACAAACTCGATCATCTTACTGAAGATCAAGGTTGGGAGTTACTTCAAAAAATAGCACTTCCCACCGATTATTCACCAGGTCAGTTATGCCCATCTCACTCACTCACTCACTCACTCACACCCACAATCTCATTTTTATTTTTTCAATAGTCCAAAGAATAAATTTTATTACACAAATAAAAACATATTTGAAAATAAAAATATATAAATAAATTAATAGTTAATTCATTTATAGCAAAAGTGTGTAAATATAACTTATATATCTGTGTTGAATTTCAATTTTTATCAAATATATATTTATTTTAACTAATTTTCTGTAGAAATCAATTCATCTTATGAAGAATGACATGCACAAACATAAAGTTAAAAATTAATTTTAATGAAAGCCTTTATTTGCTTGGTCTCAAATCTTGAATTTCTTCATATGTTTGTTTGAACATGCAATAGTGGAAATGGAATCTACCGGAAGAGAAATCGTACAAAAATGTGGCCGCCTACCACTGTCAATTTCAGTTATTGGAGGGATTTTGCGGAAAACCCCAACATTGGTTGATTGGAAGATGGTCAGTAGCAAAATTGATTCATATTTAGTGCGTGGGAAAGGTGTTGAAGACAATAGAAGAATAAATCAGGTATTAGACTTGAGCTATGATGCCTTACCTTATAATTTGAAGCCTTGCTTTCTCTATTTTGGATGTTACGGTGATGAAGAAATAGATCCAGAAGAATTGTATTTACTGTGGATGGCAGAAGGCCTAATTTCATGTGATGATAAAGGAATTAATGAGACTTTGAGAGACGTGGCGGAACGTTACTTGAGTGAACTGGCATTTAGGTGTATGGTTCAAGTGGAAAAAAATGAGATTTACTCAACATTTTTAAAATTTAAATCATGTCGCCTTCATAATTTGATGCGTGTTCTTTGTTTATCTAAGGGAGAAAAACAACAGTTTATCAAGCGTATTGATCTTGGAAAACACCAAAACAATTTCCCTTCCACTGGTAATACCATAAGAAGATTAGCTATCTTTTTTGAAGAAGATGAGGATTATGACTACTTAAACAAGACAGAGAAATTTAAAGACCTCAGATCTTTTTTAGTCGTCAACAGATATTACAGTTTTGTGCCAACGATTGGCACTATAATCAACTTTGAAAAGTCGAAATTTTTGAAGATTCTTTCTTTGACAAATTGTTCATTTGGATCCCCAAAATTACCTAGTGAGATAGGTAAGTTAATACATCTGCGATTCTTGAATTTGTTTGATAGCAATGTGGAAGAGCTACCATTGTCTGTATGCAAGCTGCCATATTTGCAAACTTTAGATTTGCGAGTACTTGGATTAATCAGGTTGCCAAATGCCATTTGTATGATAAAAAGATTGAGGCATCTATATCTCCGTGATATCAAAGTAAAAGGTAAATTGATACTGAATGGGTTGAAGGAGTTGGAGACATTAGAAACATGTGGATGTGCCGATATTTGCATTGAAGATATCCCCAAATTGAAAAAACTTGGATTTCTAACTGTTGAAGTCACTGACATGGATAGCCTGAAAATAATTGTTGATCACATGAGAACCAATCATAGCCGGTTAAGCAGGACACATCTTTCTGTTTTGAATTGTGATTTCAATTCAGAGGAAGGTTCAAATATTTTTATGAATATATTGATGTCTCACTCACTCGTCTGCTTGTTTATCAGTAAATGTAATGTCGGTCATTTGCCATGCTATCAACAAGGTATGTGCACAAATTTGGTTGAACTGAAATTTTATGAATCCGAGATTAAGGGAGATGTAATGGAAATATTGGGCAAGTTTCCAATGTTAGAATCACTTTTGTTTGCTGGTCTACGACTTGACAACACAGAAATGATATGTGGTGCAACTTCATTTCCACAACTCAAAATTCTCATGCTCCGTATTTTGTCCAATCTAGAGAAATGGAGGGTGGATGAAGGAGGAATGCCCAATCTCAATGAGTTACATATTTGGAAGTGCAGTAAATTGGAGATGATTCCAGATGGGTTGAGATTCATCACTACTCTCCGACAGTTGAGAATTTATAGCATGTCCGAAGAATTCAACAACAGATTACGGGTGGTGAATGGTCAAGAAGGAGAAGATTATCACAAAGTTTGTCACATACCATCTATTTTATTGGACTAAGGATATTGGTGAGTATATGCCTTGTTGATAATTGTGTACTAGTTGTTTGCTATAAACAGCTATGGAAGAGGATTCACGAGCTCACTATGTGAAGATAATCTTTTATTGAATGCTAATTAATTAATTTTGTTTTATTTAAAGTTATTAAAAAAAAGACCTCTATTTTTTAAAAAAATAGAGATATTGAAAAATTACTAAATTACCCTTTGCTTTCGAAGGGAATAAGTTTCACTCTTGTCTTCGTTATTGAAAATAGGTTGGACAATTCACGGTAAAATTCACTGTTGGATTTAAAAAAAAAAATCTTACAGAAATAGTACAAAATCGTGTAGATAACTAAAAAATTTACGTTACTAGCTTTATATTAGATTTAGCTTGAGGATTATTTATCATATGGTAATTTGATTCTTTTTTTTTATAAAATAATATTGCTTGTCTAAAAATAAGCAGAAGTAGAGAAATATGTCATAACATACTTTGACTGCTTTGAGTTGTTAAGCTGTTTTTTTAATAGCAAACACTCCATATTTTTGCTTAAAAGTAACTTTTTCCAACTTAAAGCAAAACAACATAAGTGCTTTGAATAAGCAATTGCAAACACACCCTTAGCCCTACTGGGTCTTGAGATATCATACGTTTCGTACTTTCACAGTTCTTAATATTTATGCTTTTATTTTTGTTTTAACTAATATCAATATTATCAGAAACCGTGTGAAGCCATTAATTCTCTCATTCTATCTCTTTGATTTTCAATTCCATAACTTCATTCCAGACATTTTTTCAAATCTGGTATGTATTACAGTTGTATTTTCTCTTCATCTCTTCGATTTTCATTCCATAACTTCGTTCCAGATTTTTTTTTTCAATCTACTATGTTTTATTTTAAGGTTTGTTGCTTAAAGTTTGGCAATATATATATATATATATATATATATATATATATATATATATATATATATATATATATATATGTGTGTGTGTGTGTGTGTGTGTGTTTTTTTTTGTGTTTGTTTGTGTTTGTTTGTGTATACTATGTTTGTTGCTTTTTGAGATTTTTTAGTTGTGATTCATTGGTGTCCGGGCTTGTTTGCTCATTTCCAGAATTACAGCCTGACAGCAAAATTTGCAACGAAGAAGACGACCCAGAGAAAAAGTAACTGGTGCACAAAACTTATAAAAAGAACTAGTACACGAAACTTATGAACGTAACTGGTGCACAAAATTTATAAAAAATATCTTGTGCAAGAAACTTATAAAAAATAACTGGTGCATGAAACTTATGAAAGTAATTTTTATAACTTTCGTGCACCCGTTATTTTTTATAAATTTCGTGTACCAATTACTTTCATAAGTTTCGTGCACCGGTTACTTTTTATAAGTGAATAATGATAATAAACACTGGCTATGGCATAAACGCTTGAATCATCTTAACTTCAAGACTATTTCTAGCATGTGTAAACATGAATTAGTTATCGGTCTGCCCAAGATCGACTTTGCTAAGGATAAGATCTGTGAAGCTTGCCAAATGGGCAAACAGTTCAGATCATCCTTCAAGAACAAGAATGACAAATCCTCCTCACATTGCTTAGAATTATTGCATATGGACTTGTTTGATCCTATACCAATAACAAGTTTAGGGGGAATGCGGTACACTCTTGTTGTTATTGATGATTACTCACATTTCACACGGACTATATTTTTGAGCAGTAAAGACCAGACCGGTTCAGAACGAAAGATCATCTAGTATAGAGAAGATTCGAAGTGACAAGGGCACTGAATTTTCAAACCAGAATCTTGAATCCTTTCTAGAAGACCAAGGAATTAAGCATGAATTCTCAGCAGCTCGAACTCCTCAACAAAATGGAGTTGCAGAACGTCGGAACAGAACGCTTAAGGAAGCAGCAAGAACAATGCTTGCTGACTCTGGTATATCCCAAAAGTTTTGGGCAGGGGCTATAAATACTGCATGCTATACACAAAATCGGTCCATGATTACAAGAAGCTAAACTTAACACCATATGAAGTATGGACATGTAACAGACCAACTATCACTTACTTTCATGTATTCAGCTGCAAATGTTACGTCCATAACAATGGTAAGAATCATCTTACAGCATTCGAAGCTAAGTCAGATAATGGAATATTCTTAGAATATTCATCTGTTAGTAAATCATTTCGTGTTTTCAATAATCGAACTTTAACTGTAGAAGAGTCAGTTCATGTAGTTTTTGATGAATATTTGTGTATTAAGGACCACAAGGAATTAATTCAAAATCAGATGGAAAATATCCATCTCGAAGCTAACAGTGATGATAAGATTGCAGTTAACAGATTAAGAGACAATCCATCGGAACCTGAAGTACCAGACAGCCCGGTTCAAGGCACTGAAGTCATACCAGATCGAGCTGATATCACTGATCCGGAGGGGATGAATTCTAATAGTAAGACAGATGCTGACAATGTCAATACTGCTTCTCCATCAGGGCCAGATGTTCTCGAACCAAACTACCGCTGGACTAAGAGACACCCCCCTGATCTAGTGATTGGAAGTCCATCTGCACCTATAAGAACAAGAGGACAGATGTTGGATGAGTTTACTCACGCTACTTTCATATCTAATCTGGAACCCAAACAGATTAACGAAGCTTTGACTGATTATAACTATATAGAAGCCATGCAAGAAGAACTCAACTAGTTTGAGCAAAATCAAGTATGGAGCTTAACTCCCAGACCAAGCGATCTGCCTGTTATTGGAACCAGATGGGTTTTCAGAAACAAGCTGGATGCAGATGGTGTGGTAGTTAGGAACAAGGCCAGAGTGGTTGCACAGGGCTTCAGACAAGAAGAAGGAATCAACTTCGATGAATCCTTTGCACCAGTCGCCAAACTTGAAGCCATAGATTCGCCGCCTTTAAAGACTTCAAAGTATATCAAATGGACGTGAAGAGTGCATTTCTTAATGGCAAACTTCAGGAAGAAGTCTACATCGAGCAACCTCCTGGATTTATAATCACTCATTTCTAGATCACGTATACTTACTGAATAAAGCAGTGTATGGTCTGAAAAAAGAGCCTGGTATGACACTATGTCTCAATTTCTTCTGGATCATGATTTTCAGATCGGTTCAGTAGATAAAACCTTATTTAAATTTGTTAAGGTGGAACACACCCTGTTAGTTCAAATATATGTAGATGATATTATTTTTGGGTCAACTAACCCCAAGCTTTGCGAGAAGTTCTCTAAGTTAATGCAGGGACAGTTGAGATGAGTATGATGGGAGAATTGTCATTCTTCATGGGTCTCCAAGTCAAACAGCTCAGCAATGGTATATTCATCAATCAAACCAAGTATACCAAGGAGCTACTCAAAAGATTCGGAATGGAGACTTGCTCAACTGCTTCAACTCCAATGAGTCCATCAATCAAGCTAGATAAAGACGAAGGGGGAACGACAGTTGAGGTAACAATGTATCGAGGTCTGATCGGATCGCTGTTATATCTTACAACGAGCTGGCCTGATATTATGTTTTCAGTCTGCATGTGCGCTATATTTCTATCTGATCCTAAGCAATCTCACTTTATTGCTGCTAAGCGTATTATTAAATACTTGAAAGGATCTCAGGATGTTGGTCTCTACTATCCAAAGATCCAAATTTTAACTTAATTGGATATTCAGACGCTGATTATGCAGGATGTAAGATCAATCGTTAGAGCACCAGTGAAACTTGTCAATTCCTAGGTGAAAGATTGATCTCGTGGTTTAGCAAGAAGCAAACGTCGATTGCCACATCTACAGCTGAGGCGAAATATCTTGCCGTTGGAAGCTGTTGGGCTCAAAGCTCTGGGTTCAACATCAGCTCAGAGACTATGGCATTCAAGCTGCTGAGTCACCAATCTTCTGCAACAATACAAGTGCAATTTCTAAAACGTATAATCCAGTCTTGCACTCTCGAACGAAGCATATTGACATCAGACATCATTTTATTCAAGAGCATGTTGTCAAAAAGGAGATTCGGATCGAGTATATTTCAACAGACCAGCAAGCTGCAGACATCTTCACTAAACCACTCCCTGAGGCTAAGTTTAATTATTTTGTCAACTTCTTGGTTTAATAGATTTATCTTAATGTATTTGACAATTGATTAATCTTATTTTTTAAAGAATTAATGTTAGCAGAGATCGATAATGCAATGGTCAGTAAGATACAAACCGGTCCGGACTTTCAGACCGATCTCTATCGATCTGATATTATCCTATGATCTATTTCAAAACACTATCAGTTTTTAACATAGTAAAACTTTACAGCCCGGACTGATAGAAATTTTAACCGTCTTACTATTCTCTCATCTTGACCGTTAAAAATTCAAATTTTAAAATATCAGTCATCGAGATACAGACTCCTGTCTAATATCTCCTATTTATCAAGCTGTACATCGCATTTAGTTTTTTCACTTTTCTCATTTACTGTTGTATTATCTCTCTTCAACATTTTCGTCTTCTCTACTTGCATTACATTCACTCAAATGACAACTATCACTCACAACTCTCTGTCTGTTGAGTTTGATACGATTTACAGGGACGAAGACCCAGATATGGTATCCATGTTCAAATCCTTGAAATCTTCAGGATTGAGGAGATTTCTGGAATGTGGTACGGTGATCTACGAATCGGAGATTAGAGAGCTTTTCTCCAACACCGTTCCCCACAAGATGTACATATCTTCCTCCGTCAAAGGAAAATCCATTGAAATCTCTCAGGCGACGCTTTGAAAGACCTTTGGGCTTCCTACCACCGGAATGTCCGACTTTGGTCATATTTTTCAGGCCACCGTTGAAAACTTTCAAGGCCAGGTATCCATATTTGGACAGAATCTGCATCCATCATTCAAAACGAAAGAGATGCTGTTCCATTTTCAGGTTCTGTGTGATATTGTTGGCAAACCATTGCTAGGCAAGGCTGGCAGCTTTGATGCAGTCACTTCTGAAAAGTTCAGAGCAATGCCTGCTATCCATTCCGGACTGAAGGTGAACTGGTCCGTTATTCTATTTGGAGTTCTGTTGGAGACGGTTATTTTAGCAAAATAGGCTGTCTGCTTCGATGTTCCACTCAGCAAGCTTTTGGAGTCCATGAACATCAAGTTGGGGAAGCCGTCAGCTCTCAATCCTTTCAAAATCCTTAACCCCAAGGGATTGACTTTACTCAAGTCAAAGAGTGCTCCCACCACTCCTTCTGATCTGTTGGCCGTAAAGATGGAAATTGGAAAAGACCAGGCTGCTGGAAAGAAGACAAGGGTCAAGCGCAAGCTGACAGTCCAGATTGACTCAGATGAAACTCAGTCTGCCTCCACTACTTCATCCCCAACCAAACCCCTTCCAAAGAAACCACGAACCCAAATCACCAAATCACTGTCAACCTTAAATCTTAAACCCATATCAATCTTTCCTTCAACCAAAGCCACCACTATAACCCAACCTCCACCCCAATATCCCAAGCTCCGCCGCAACCATCCAAAGCCCAAACATCCGAAGCTCCACCCACTGCACCCAAGGTTACTATTCGAGTCCCCACCAATATCCTTGCTGTCAAGGGAATTGTCATCAAAGAATTGGGTGACTACACCCAGTCCGGGATTAAGCCCTCCTCCGATGTTGGAAAGGGCAAAGCTGTAATGACTGAGCCTGTCTCTTCCAAGCCCAAATCAGCTGCTCAAACAGCCATTGATATTGCCATGGAAGATGTAGAAGACAAAGTACAGGAGCTGACCGTTGTATTCGATGAATGGGTCGAATACAGAACGGTCAATCACTTCAGTCTGTTCTTTGGCAAGCTCGGCTGCATAAGATGGAACAAGAGGTCCTGAAAGGGATAGAAACTTATGATGTTCAGATTGCGGTACATCGCAAGGAGCTGTTCAGGGAAAAAACACAGACCGAGGCTGGCAAATTTGCTTATCCAAGCCAAGAAGGCGAATTTTGATGCCACCAGCCAGACTGCCAAGGATGACGGTGCGGTCATAGCTCAGCTGGAGATGGACATTCTCACTCTCCATATGGCTGTTCGCATGCACCGTCAGAGGCTCAACATTTCAATTCCGGTTCCCAGTCCGGATCACCCAACACCGAGCAAGACTGTGGCAGAGCCAAGCTTTGAGCCACCCATATCTAAGACAGCGGAGCAGCCACTGACCAATGCTCCATCATCTGCAAAGACTGAGGCAATGGATGTATTGTTGGAATCTCCTACCACCTCCATTCCGTTTGTGTCCCCAGTCTCAGATATTCAGACTAGCACACTAGATGCACCTCCGACGGTTGTCCCACCAGACTTTGTCGATGCTGATCTAGTTGTGTCAAATATAGTTGCAACTCTGCAGGTTGAGGAGCCTACTGAACCTATCACTCCTCCAGATCAGGCTGATGCAGATTTGGCATTTTTGCAAAAATTCTCTACGGATCTGGTCGAATTAATCCGGTCCGATATTTGCCAATCTGTTGACTCTACCATTGTATCGGTTGAAGCAGAAACTGAGCTGACTGCGTCACCTACTGATCACTTCCCAGACCCCGTTGATGATGCTCCATCAGTAGTCAAGTCCCTTCACGGATTATCTGAAAACTTTCCCTTTCTCACTCAACAAGTAAAGAGAAGTTCATCAAAGCCAGCGGACTACGTCTTTGGATTTTGAATCTTTCGAAGACAAGATGATGGTAAGCATCAACGGTATTCAGCGTGGACTAAATGATCCGTTCTCTCAGCAAGTCTTGTATAAGAACAGTCTGAGAAAAGAACGGATCGAGCTGGCTACCGAAGTAAAAACTACAGTTGCTAAATCTCTCCTTGCTCAAGACACTCGCCTGGATGCTATTTGAGTCAGCTTACGCAGATCGTAGATCTCCTTCAGGAGATTGCTGCTGACAAAAAGGGGGTAAAGAAGAAGGAATTAAAGCCAGCACAGCAGTCCTCAGCAGTGAAGAAATAGATAACTGTCTGAATTGTGACATGTAAATGTATTCATCAGACATGTTAATAAAATCAAAGTCTTTCAGTCGAATTTCTCAGTCTTATTCATTTATTTTGAATAGTTCATTTATTTGAACAAAAAGACTTAATCGATCTGAACTACAATTTTCAGTGTTCATGTATTTTGAACAAGAAGATTTAATCGATCTGAAAGAATATTCTACAAAGAAAAAAAGACCTTATAAGTGGATTTAGAAGCTAGGTTTTGTCATCATCAAAAGGGGGAATTTGTTAGTTCCGGATTTTAAAGATGACAAAACAGACCAGACCGATCGAGCCATGACAAATCAGATCAGACTGATATAGTCTATCTCAAAGCAGAACAGATCGATCAACAAAGATCAGACCAGACCAGCTCGATGAAGATCAGAACAGAGCAATCAAAGTTTAGTAAGCTTCATTCTTCAGTCCGAATAATCAACGGGTATTTATTTAAGCATTTAATGCTGAAAATGACCAAGGACTAAAGATTACCTTAAATGGTAAATAGGCAAAGGAGAGTCTACCTGACAAGCGCCGAAAGAACAGACCAGAAGGGAAAGTCTCTAAATAAGAAGACTGAAGCTTGTTCAGACATTGACCAAAGTGAAGAGTTGCATAGAAAAGGAAATATTGTCGTTGGTATAAACGACTATATAAGGATGCAACTAAAATGCTCAGCACAAAGAGGACTTTTACTGATCAATCAAGAGATTGAACAACACAAGCTAACGCGTCAAAATCATTCATTCTTGAGCAGAACCATCGCAGAAATAGTTTATCTTACCAGTCTGCTCAAAGTTTTTAAAGCACATCCTATTGTAATATTGATCATCTAAAGGATCACTTGTGCGTAGATTAATTCACTCTATCTTCTGTATTTGTGCTAAAATAGAAGAGTGAGATTTGATTGTAACTGTCAGACGGATTGTGTCTGAACAGATTGAGAGACGAGGAGTTTCAGTCTGGTAGTGGGGGTAAATCCAGTTGAATCGGGATTGTACAAATAGTTGTATTACTCAAAGTTTTCTAATGAATCATTCCTTGATTGGAAGAAGGGGAGACGTAGAAGGATTTGCCTTCGAACTTCCAGAAACATATATTGTCTACTTACATTCCGCACTCCCTTGCATTTCATAGCCATCAACCGTTCTTACTAGCTAAGAACAGACCGTTTCCGCACTTTCATTTCAGTGGTCTGTTCTGCTTAAGTACTGATTAAGAAACAGATTTCATTCACTACCCGAGTGAAATCAATACGAATTAAATTTTAGAGGAGTGTTCATTCACCCCCTCTAAACACTCCCATCCGATCCTAACAAACATAATAACAAGTTTTGTTAACATCAAAATCAAGATTATTCGGGTTTCCAAAATCCAACAATCTCCCCTTTTTGAGGATCACAAAACTTGAATAAAAATATGAACATTAAAGCACAATGTTACGTAACAAAAAAAAAATATATTTTTAAAACAATATATTTATCCCCCTTTTGTGTGAATCAAAAAGGAAGACAAATAAATTAACTCCCCCTCAAGGATTGAGAATGAACTCTCCCCCTTAATTTTAAAAGGTTTGAAAATTTGAGCAAGTGAGTGGCAAATGGGGTAGGATAAAAAAAATGCAATGCACATTTATTTTTGAAAGAAAATAACCTCATTTGAAGATGGATGCAGCATACTTGGCAACAAATTTGAATTTCTTGACAAAACTCAACAATGTCCATTTTATCTTTTCAGTGGCAGCACATTTAGTCTAAATTAAACTAATAAATTGCTTTTCCTCAAGCAAGTTTGGGCTGCTATACCGCTGTGATACTCTATAAGTCTAGTTTGCAACGCTTTCATGCTCATGAGAAAGTTTTCTTTAAAAGATTTCCATCTAAAATCGGTTAAAATGCTTTCCAAAAACGACCCGCTCTGATACCACTTGTTAGGATTGATTCCGGGGTGGGTGACTGTGATGTCCAGAATAATTAATAATCATTATTTGGATTTAATTAAAATGTTTATATGATATGTCAGGATTTAATTCTTGGGCATCGTATTTAAACCGGAGTTGGAATAAATAATTTCGGATTGAATTTATAGTGTAAATTATGTCAAGGGAATTATTACTCATAATATCATTTGGGATTGATGTTTTAAATGAAAATAATAGGGTGAGAATTGAATTGTGTGGTGTATATAAAATTAGGGTTGGAAATAAAAACACACATCTCATCATTTTTCACCCATTAAAAAATCGATCTCTACCTCTTCCCCTCCCCTCCTCTCCACTTCGCATCGTCTCTCATGCCAGCCTTAGAATGTGAAATTTTTACACAATTTCAAGCATAATTCTTGTTCAACCTGGTATGGGTAAGATACTTAATGATTTTTTCTTCTTGTTCTTCGATTTATGCACGGTTTTGATTCGATTTTATGCTATGTTTTGGTTCGAAAATTTGTGTTGTGGTTAAGGATCGAAAATCCTACTGTTATGGATCAAAAATCCGACAGCTATGGTTTGAAAATCTGCTGTTCTAATAACTCAAAATTCTGCTGCTATTATTGTGCGAAGATCTCGCTTGTGGGTTCGATTTTTTTTCCCGGTGCTGGAGTTCGTAAATCTGTGTGATTGTTGGTGCAAAAATCCTTCATGTTTTGAGATAATAGTGTTGTTGTTATGTCAATTTTTACATAGGTTGGATGGTGATCTAGCTAGTGGGTCAGAACCTAAATTTTACCATGCCTCTGCTGCGTGAAATGAACATTAGTGCAGCTGAATCCTTCTCTAATTCTTGCTGCTAATGAGATTGAAATGCTTTTTCCCTTTGGTTTTGATTTCAACTTGACTCGATGGTCTTGAAGTTCTAGCCATGATTATTTTAACGTATTGTCTAATTCCTGGCAGTGTAGCATATGTGAATGAACGTGTGTATGCTACTGTACTCGCGTGTGTGTATATGTTAATTTAATCAACTTAGTTGTTATTTCCAGGAAATGTGCTACTGAAGTGAGTTCGAAATCATGGCTGTTTGTTTGAATCTTACATGAAAGAATGATGTTTTGTTGGATGGTCAGCACTTTATTTCCCCTTAATTAGGTGACATGGACCTTGTATCATTTAGACCTTTCAGTTATTCTTGAAGCTCGAAAAGATCGAACTACTTGTTAGATTAATTAGTTTCTCGTTGATGAGTTTCTCATTTTATTATAGTAGAGTAAGACTAGATTGATTGGTACAGGTCATAGCTACGAGTTTGAAATAATAATAATAACAATTTCAAGTAGCAAGTGGGATAGGGTAGTAATGAGGTGTATGTGGACATTCTATGAATTTTACTGATTTAAAATGATAGAATCTAATCATTGAAATATTGAGTATTTACATGATAATTGTATTGCAAGTGAGCTAATATTGAGTGATGGATTTGTATAGATTTCTACATGATTCTCCGGATGTCGGGATAGCCTATCATGTTGTCGAATATAAGGTACGTGGTGACATGCGAGCTTGTATAATATGAATTATTTCATATTTCAGTATTCATATATTGTTGAATTGTGATGACTGAATATAAGGGAACGAATATGTGAATAATTGTGACGACTGAATATAAGGGAACGAATATGTGAATAATTGTGATGACTGAATATAAGGGAACGAATATGTGAATTATTATATGTGGTATGGTGGACACGTAAATGCACGTGGTCCGGACATGGAGTTGGGTATGGATGCCTTTGGCATGACCAATATGAAAAGTGTTAAAGTGATAGATTGATAGACAGAACTGCATTGATATGGAATATTTATGATTGAGCATAAATTATAGATTCTTGTTGTATTGAATTCATCGTGTGGTTGAGTATCATATTTTCAGCGACGATACTAAACTCGATATTATGAAAGCGTGTAAGATTGAAACAGAAACATTGCGTGGAAGCTATACAGATTCAGAACTTCACAGGGAGTACATCTTATAGATTTTAGATACTCTTAAATTGTGATATCATGATCTTTATGCATTGTTATGGTATGGGTAATGTGATGTTGGTATGCTCACCCTGTATGGGGACTGTTTCTGTTGAGCAGGTAGAACATGTACAACATGTACTACGGCGTTTTCGGATGGTAAGCTCGAACTCGTTGAACGATGCTGCTTCCCGGAGTGTAGTTTGAGTATGGGTTGAAGGCATACATTATTTATGCATTTAGTTGGTATTCATTTATTTATTGCTCGTATGTGAGCATCTGGATGCATGTATATGGACTGTATAAGGGTGTTGAAGCCCACTTTTGATGTCTTCTTAGTATGGTGTTTTCCCTGGCTGAGAACTTACTTAGGGTTTTGGTTTCTTTTCAGTATTGTGTTTTTCCCTGGCTGGGAGTTATTTTATGATGTGTTTCATTTTCGGATAGTTCAATTTGTGGGGAGACTCTGCCCAAATTTTTATAAAAAACCACAATGTAAAAGTGGTGTAATGGTGATGATATGGGTCAACCTTGAGTTTTATTGCTGGTAGAAGTGATCATTCCGTGCTGAGTATTATTATGTCATGGAGAATATGTGAAGCATGTAATGATTCTTTTAAAGAATGATATTTTTATACTCATACGACGTCATAAATTCACTAATGACGAGTTAAGGGGTTGGGGCCTTACATTAGTGGTATCAGGGCAATGATTAGCTCTTTGGGATGTTTAATGGCCTAGGGATGTGTTGATAGACATGTATATCACATACTTTTATGCATAATTGTAGTCTTCTGTCATTGTGACATGACGCCTGTTATGTGCACTTTATGATATGAAGCAATGAAAATTGGTGTTATTGCTAACCATCGTGATTGCAGGATCGTATGAGATACGAAAAACATGATATTGATAAACGACCAGTAATACAAATGAACATACACAATGAGGGTGATATGGTTGAAAAGCCTCGAGTATGGTAACTCGTTTTATTTATATAATTAGATTGACTATGGTGAAATTGATAATGCCTTTTAAGGTGCGTGGTGAATGACATCGCTGGCGGTAATTAATGTTGATGATAAGTGGACGTTGTTACTAGTAGAGGGATAAATGCGTTTTATTGAGTTGAGTTTTGTGTACATGTTATGTATATGTATGTGCAGTGCTGAGAAATCTGATTTTGCAGGAAAAATTAGGAAATGAGAAACATGATACGTTGTCTAAGGACAGTAATGGTGACAATGGAATATTCGGGTATGATTTTCATATGATTATGAGATTTCAATTGATATTGAGCATACAAAAGTATTGCAATTAGAGTCCTGCTACGGGTATATCACCAGCGATGGATCATAATATTTGCCGCTCATATGTCGAAGCGATGGTTAATGCCGCTGTCATATCATAGCGAAGGATATTATTGAGCCGCCGATATAACGTAGTAGGATTTGTGGACTGTTGTGTTAACCTTGATGCAGGTGTATGGAAATATCGGTGAGATTACGCGGAATGGGCATCACCTCTTGAGTCCAAAGGACAATGTGCACATGTACGGGGTCACCTCTTGCGCCTACGGGGCATGTGGCACGTGCATGGGAGTACCTCTTGGGCCTGCGGAACAAAGTGATACATTTCTGATTATGTCGTTGTCATGTCGAAGCGATGATGCCGCTGTCGTGTCAAAGTGATGATACATGCCGCTGTCATGTCGAAGCGATGATGCCGCTGTCATGACGTAGCGACGCGACCGGGAACAAAGTTCTGCATGTAATGTGAGCCACCTCTTGAGTCCGAAAGGAACAAATTGCTACATGCATGTGAGCCTCTTGAGTCCACGATTGTTCCGCTGATTATATGGCGATGGTTCTTGCCGCTGATTGTATAGCGATGTTTTATGCCGCTGATTATTGGCGATGGTTCATGCCGCCGGGTATTATATAACGATGGCACACTCCGCTACATCTATGGCGATGGTTCATACCTCCGGATATCTATAGCGATGATCTATTCCGCTGATTCTATAGCGAGGGTTTGTGCCGCTGGTCCTGTTGCGATGTTTCATGCCGCTGATATGTCGAGGCAATGAGTATTTTTGGACGATTATGTTATCGATGATGAGTATATCAATTGTCTGTTGATATGAAATTATATTTTGTGGAATATTTATGTTGAGAACAGAGACAGTTTAAAGGATCGTGTGTGGATCCATTGTGTACAGTAAGTGTTATTACATTCTTATTATTTTAAGAATGTAATTTTATTCATTGTGATTGTAGATATTACATGGATGTCGTAGTGGCGATGAGATTATGCATGCCAGTGTTGGCGATGAGTATTGATATATTGCTATTGTATTAGCAATGAATATTAGGTTGCCGTCATTGGGTGATGAATATTGATGTGTTGCTATTATGTTAGCATGAGTATTAGTATACTGTTATTGTGCTAGCGATGTATATTGATGATGTGTTCATTTCAGATAGCTGTGGGCATTGTGTTATTGTTGTTCCATGGGTACATGAGATGTAGGCCCAAGAGGATATTGAAATGTTCCAGAGGACAAGGAGTTGATGTAAACTATTACGTTTGGTTTGGCATGTGAATATATGTTGATAGATGCTGATTGCATTATCTCAGTGAGTTATATTAATTTTGAGAATCGATTTTACAGATGGAATAACAGAAAATGATAATCGCTTGAGATGATATTTATTACTGTGAAAAGCATGCTAGATTGATATATTGTAGGAGTAGTAGGTGAACGTGATCATGTTGACATGAGATTAACGGGTACGTCACGGGATGACGTGGGATCACTATGAATGTCGTGTGTGGACATATAATCTTTGTGAACATTCACGATTAATGAATTATTATGTTTCGAGGATGAGTTAAAGATTGAAATGAATTGCGTCATTGAGGCATGCAATTGATTCTTATGTTGAATTTCAATCATCCAGATATGTGATAGTGTGCTGTAGCATGATGTGTATAGGATTGCGTGAAACTTTGATGCAGGGAATTGATGTTTGATGATGGAAACATTATGAATATCGAAATGCATAAATGACAAGGTACGTGGTTATATTATGAGTATTTGAGAAATACTAATGAGTTTATTTTGTACTTGTCCCATGGCAGATGATAGTTGGGTGATGTAATGTGGAAATGTTGATACTTAAGAGCATGTGAGTACTGTGATGAGCATGATACTATGATGCTATTGTGTATTGTAGATGATTCCATCTACAAAGGTATGACATGAATTATTCGATATTGATGTTGATGCCTTGTTTAGATGGAGTATAATCGTGACATAGGAATATTGATGTTAGGCCATTCATCATGATTTGATATTGATGATCTGTGGTTGTTGGTGCGTATAATGTGGATATATGTATGTGAGAATTACTAATGGGTTTCCTAGTAATTACTTTACACCAGATAATAGCCAGGAGATAATATATGAGATGTTGATGTGTAAAGGCTCAAGAGTACCGCTACTTCATACGGACGATGGTGGTGATGTTGGTATAAGTTGCATACATTTGCAACAACACAGGTATGTAGTATTTTATACTTTAAAGGTTGGTGTATTGTTATACATTCTTATATACACATGATGTGCATGGATTGATTTAGCGATTTTATGATGTCTACTATGATGAAAGTAAACTGTGACAGATTTAGATCTTGTGCAAGGAAATTGTACCGATGCGAGTACACAGGTACTGAAGTATGACAAGAAGTGCTTGATTGCTAAACACTGTAAGTGTTGGCTTTTATGAACTGTTAGCAATTTCTTGATAAGTTAATTATAGGAATGAGCTTTTGAAATGTAAACAAAATTGAACAGGGCAAGTATGATGTTAACCTCGTATTGATTTACATGAATTGAGGAATTCATATGTTAGATTATTAAATACTAATGTTGGGATAGAGTAAAGTGATGTGATTTGCAGTCTTACCATTGCTGGTGTAATGGAGGCACATGTGTGGGCCGTGATAATTTGAATGACTGTCATCCTACAGATGGTCAAATCACTATCTTGATATGTATAATGGTACGTAAATTTTACAATTGGATTTTTATGGTAAGCATGTATTTAATTATCGAGGTCGAAATTTTATTAGTTGGGGAGAACTGTGATGTCCGGAATAATTAATAATCATTTATTTGGATTTAATTAAGATGTTTATATGATATGTCAGGATTTAATTCTTGGGCATCGTATTTGGACCGGAGTTGGAATAAATAATTTCGGATTGAATTTATAGTGTAAATTATGTCAAGGGAATTATTACTAATAATATCATTTGGGATTGATGTTTTAAATGAAAATAGTAGGTGAGAATTGAATTGTGTGGTGTATATAAAATTAGGGATGGAAATAAAAACACACATCTCACCATTTTTCACCCATTAAAAAATGGATCTCTACATCTTCCCCTCCTCTCCACTTCGCATCGTCTCTCATGCTAGCCTTAGAATGTGAAATTTTTACACCATTTCAAGCATGATTCTTGTTCAACCTGGTATGGGTAAGATACTTAATGATTTCTTCTTCTTGTTCTTCGATTTATGCACGGTTTTGATTCGATTTTATGCTATGTTTTGGTTCGAAAATTTGTGTTGTGGTTAAGGATCGAAAATCCTACTGTTATGGATCAAAAATCCGACAGCTATGGTTTGAAAATCTGCTGTTCTAATAACTCAAAATTCTGCTGCTATTATTGTGCGAAGATCTCGCTTGTGGGTTCGATATTTATTTCCCGGTGCTGGAGTTCGTAAATCTGCGTGATTATTGGTGCGAAAATCCTTCATGTTTTGAGATAATAGTGTTGTTGTTATGTCAATTTTTACATAGGTTGGATGGTGATCTAGCTAGTGGGTCAGAACCTAAATTTTATCATGCCTCTGCTGCGTGAAGTGAACATTAGTGCAATTGAATCCTTCTCTAATTCTTGCTGCTAATGAGATTGAAATGCTTTTTCCCTTTGGTTTTGATTTCATCTTGACTCGATGGTCTTGAAGTTCCAGCCATGATTATTTTAACGTATTGTCTAATTCCTGGCAGTGTAGCATATGTGAATGAACGTGTGTATGCTACTGTACTCGCGTGTGTGTATATGTTAATTTAATCAACTTAGTTATTATTTCCAGGAAATGTGCTACTGAAGTGAGTTCGAAATCATGGCTGTTTGTTTGAATCTTACATGAAAGAATGATGTTTTGTTGGATGGTCAGCACTTTATTTCCCCTTAATTAGGTGACATGGACCTTGTATCATTTAGACCTTTCAGTTATTCTTGAAGCTCGAAAAGATCGAACTACTTGTTAGATTAATTAGTTTCTCGTTGATGAGTTTCTCATTTTATTATAGTAGTAAGACTAGATTGATTGGTACAGGTCATAGCTACGAGTTTGAATAATAATAATAACAATTCCAAGTAGCAAGTGGGATAGGGTAGTAATGAGGTGTATGTGGACATTCTATGAATTTTATTGATTTAAAATGATAGAAATCATTGAAATATTGAGTATTTACATGATAATTGTATTGCAAGTGAGCTAATATTGAGTGATGGATTTGTTATAGATTTCTACATGATTCTCCGAATGTCGGGATAGCCTATCATGTTGTCGACTATAAGGTACGTGGTGACGTACGAGCTTGTATAATATGAATTATTTCTTATTTCAGTATTCATATATTGTTGAATTGTGATGACTGAATATAAGTGAACGAATATGTGAATAATTGTGATGACTGAATATAAGGGAACGAATATGTGAATTGAGTTTATTATATGTGGTATGGTGGACACGTAAATGCACGGGGTCCTGACATGGAGTTGGGTATGGATGCCTTTGGCATGACCACTATGAGAAAGTGTTAAGTGATAGATTGATAGACATAACTGCATTGATATGGAATTATGTATGATTGAGCATAAATAATGGATTCTTGTTGTATTGAATTCATCGTGTGGTTGAGTATCATATTTTCAGCGACGATACTAAACTCGATATTATGAAAGCGTGTAAGATTGAAACAGGAACATTGCGTGGCAAGCTATACATATTCAGAACTTCACAGGGAGTAAATCTTATAGATTTTCGATACTCTTAAATTGTGATATCACGATCTTTATGTATTGTTATGATATGGGTAGTGTGATGTTGGTATGCTCACCCTGTATGAAGGCTGTTTCTGTTGAGCAGGTAGAACATGTACGACATGTACTACGGCGTTTTGGGATGATACGCTCGAACTCGTTGAACGACTCTACTTCCCGGAGTGTAGTTTGAGTATGGGTTGAAGGCATACATTATTTATGCATTTAGTTGGTATTCATTTAATTATTGCTCTATGTGAGCATCTGGATGCATGTATATGACTGTATAAGGGTGTTGAAGCCCACTTTTGATGTCTTCTTAGTATGGTGTTTTTCCTGCCTGGGAATTTACTTAGGGTTTTGGTTTCTTTTAAGTATTGTGTTTTTCCCTGGCTGTGAGTTATTTTGTGATGTGTTTCATTTTCGGATTGCTCAATTTGTAGGGAGACTCTGCCCAAATTTTTATAAAAACCCACAATGTAAAAGTGGTGTAATGGTGATGATAATGGGTGAACCTTGAGTCTTATTGCTGGTAGAAGTGATCATTCCATGCTGAGTATTATTATGTCATGGAGAATATGTGCAGCATGTAATGATTCTTTTAATGCTGAGTATTATTATGTCATGGAGAATATGTGCAGCATGTAATGATTCTTTTAAAGAATGATATTTTTTTATACTCATACGACGTCATAAATGCACTAATGACGAGTTAAGGGGTTGGGGCCTTACATGCCAATCCACATCCGAGTTCAACCAACTTGAGCTTCAATAGCTCGTGTTCTTGAAATAATTGCACCGAGATTATATCGAGTTCGGTTACAAATTCGAGTGGAAGACACTCGACATAACCCGCTCTATAACCGATTAACCATTTCAAAGACATTTTAAAGGTATGCAAGAAAATATGTTAAAACAGTAAGTTAAATAAATGCAGTAAGTAAATAACACAAGCATTTGTATCTGGAAGTTCAAAGGCGGTGTAATCCCCCAATTCAGTTGGGCATTCCCCATCCAACTAGAACTTCTATCAACTCAACTATGTATGTTCTTTAATGTCTCACATACAAAGACCTCTCATCCAGTTGTGATAAATCACCAACTGTTACAATTGTATTCACTCTTCTATTTTAGCTCACAAACACAATGAATAGAGTGAATACAAAGACACAATGATTCCATAATGAATCTGATACAGCAAGGTAAAGAGGTGCCAAAGGTTTGGGGAGTGCTATTCGTTTAGCAGCTTTTATCTTTGAAGTTCCCCATTGGAATCCCAAGTGGGTTTGCTTTGGAAGGCTTGGATTGATCTCCAATCAGCTGTTATTTAGCTTCCAAATCATGTATATATAGCCAAATATTGATATATATGTTAGATACAAGAATATAATAGTTGTGGCAGTTTTGGTAAGCTTTCAAACATTGCAACGATCATATTCTGCTTTCTGGTTTATTTTGGAAGTCTGCTGCTCGAGGTCCACTGGTCGAGTCCACTGATCTCTACTGGTTTGAAGTCCGCTGGCCTAAGGTCTGCTGATATAAGGTCTGCTGGCCTCTACTACTCTTAAGTCCGCTGGAAGTCTATTGGTGCGAAGTCCGCTGGCCTAAGGTCTGCTGGTTGAGGTCTATTGGTTGACATCTACTGGTTGCTGCTCGAAGTCCGCTTTTCGATGTCTAGTGCTACTGGTAGTCCGGTAGACGATCCGATAGATGATCCAGTAGGGGATCCGGTAGACCTTTCAGCTTTTGCACCAGCAAGCTCTCAAAACCATTTCTTATCAGATCATCAAGCTGTATAATAATATTTATGAACTGCACACTTGATGAAATATATTAGCAACACAATAACAAGTTTTGTTAACATCAAAATCAAGATTATTCGGGTTTTCAAACCCAACAATGCAATAGTGGTTTAACAATTTAGCAACCGACATATATTGCGTAGAGTGATTATTTTTATATCTACCCACCTACTTACACCCCTACTTCGTACACATTTATAGCATACAAAGTCACATGGCAATGTGTATAATGCTATTAGTATATATAAATTTTATATAGATTGATTTTTATGTCATTTCTTCCAATATATCAATAGGCAATAAAAATCTATGTGCATCCCAAGTATACTAAGATATCTTTTGATTTCAAATTTATCGTGTTGATGAGTATCATTCATCACTACTTCACCGATCAAGATGAAGTATCAATTGTAAACATCCTTTGTGTTATGGAAATTATAAATTTGTTAAAGTTTTCATGAGACATATAAATGTGATTATATGTATATATAATTATATATGCCCGAGAATTTGAGTTTTAGATTAAAATTCATGAGACATATAGATATAATTAGAAATTTTAGTACTTTTAGCTAATAAATTCATACATCTTTTGCATAAAACTAATTATATGCACATGACATAGGGAAAATTACAAAATTCGTCCACTTATTTTCATTTTTGGTCATGTAAGTCGTCAAAGTTTCAGTCCAATAAGTTGGACTTTGTTTTATCACTTTTAGTTCGTTTTTTTTTCAATGTGCTAACGTGGCGTTGTATATTGATAACGTGACATCAGATGTTGCTGATGTGGCGTCAGACATTGCTGACATGTTCATCAGACTGTTCACGGGCCGGAGCAGACCGGATCCAACCGATCCCGGTTTCGAATGGGGTGGAACCAGATCAATCCGGTTCCGAGCCGGATTGGTGTGGTTCCGCTTCCATGGCCCAAGCCATGGAACCAGTCTGATTCGGAACCCCATATCCATAATTTCGGAATTGTCCGGATTAAACCGGTTCCAACCAGAACCGGTTAGGCGATCGATCGCCAATGCACTGTTTTTTTTAAGTTACGGCCTATTGGCGATCGATCGCCAAGAATCCGACGATCGATCATCAGGCATATTTTTTTTATTTTTTATTTTTTTTATTTCAGATTTTGCGTTCAATCCAAATCGCAAAGGAAAAATACATAATTTATTGAATATGGAAAACAAAGTAAAAGATATAGCATTTGAAATTTATAAAAAAATACAGTATTCCTCATAATTGATTAGTATAGTCTTGGCCAATTCTTCTTCTTCTTCGGAACTTTCATTGCCAAACTCGTCGACTCCCCATTGTCTCTTATTTCCTCTATCAGCATCGAGCCAATCTTTTAGTAGCGTAGTCATGCACAATGATTCTAGTTTTAGCGAAACTCTAAAGTCTCAAAAGAGTCGACCTCAAGTTGAGAATGCCGACTCCAATGCGACACTGGATGTTTGGACTGCAAATACATCTCTAGCCATGTTGGCTAAGACTGGATATTTCTTGCGTTTGCTTTCCACCACTCTAGTACGTCAAAATTTTCGTCTGTAATGAATATTTGACCCAGGAAAAACTGCAACTCATTTGAAGAGGTAGATGTCACTCTGCTTCCTATCTGCTCCTTTCTTCCAAGGCTCCTCAACAGATCCATCCACTTCGTGTCTGAGTAGTGTTTTTTTCTTCTCCTCCTTCTACAAGTGGCGATGAGCTTTGTCCCTGTTCACTATTGTATAATCCAAACATATTTTTAAGAGAATGCATGATTGACATCATATTATCGTCAACATCCTTATCCAAAAATGCAGTGTAAAGAATGTATCGAAATATCTACACCCTGACTTGGGTCTAACAATGTAGATATACAGTGGACGTGTGGAATTTGTTCCCAGTATTTTTTAAACTTCTCCTCCATACGATAAACGAACGACGACAATTCAATATCATCTCTAAATTCAATAAATTTACAAAACATGTTAAATACAAGTGGAAGAAAATATTGAGAAGTAGGATATTAAACACCAGAGAAACTATATGTTGCTTCTTTAAAAGTTTAACAAAGCAGTTAAATTATTAACAATATACCACTCCTTATCAGCCAATAAATAACTTTCATCACTTTCTGATATTTGATAGAAGTTAAAACATCTTGATAAGGTAACATCGATCCAAACATTTTATGCTAAGAATTCCATCGAGTTGCAATGGGCGGTGAAAAAAGAGTAAACCGAAGGTTCTGACTTGCACACGTATGTTTCCAATCATGCTTAATGCGTGATTGTTGTATCCATTGACAACAGTTTTTAAGTTTATCTATGCTACTACATTCAGTATCTTCATAACCATCTTTCACAGCTAAATTATGACATGCACATATAACATGGAAAAAACACCATTAAACATTGGTCGTAAATGTATTTTAAGTTCACGCATTGCCGCCGTATTATTTGAAGCATTGTCAAGTGTAATCAAATAAATTTTATCTGCAATTCCATAATTCTACAAACATTAACAATTTGGGAACAAGTATGTGCAGATTTTAATTCATCAAGTGACAAAATTCTTTTTTGCAAACACCAATTATCATCAATCCAATGACAAGTAATAGAAGAAAGACGATCAACTACAGTTTTACAGTAATCAAGAAACACATCCACAATATTTCTTTCAAAGTATGCCTAGAAATATGTCTAAAATGTAGTTGGATACCAGAAGAAAATTCAATAAAGCCATATTTTTCAAAAAGCAAAAAGGGAAGTTCACATCTGACAACAAAACGAACGAATAATTTTTTGTTTTTTTCTCGGTGTTAAGATAAAATTAGTGCCAGATTGAGGATTAATTTGAAGCTGGATTGGTTCTCTACCTATATGTTGTATAGTAACATCATCAAAATTATGTTTTTTAATTATATGTTTCTTAAAAGTTTCGGTACCGCCTGCGGAACCACCAGCTTTATAATTAGACGTGGTTTTGCATATTTTACAAATAACAACATATTTGTTCGTACCTGGTTTTGTCTTGATATCAAAATGATCCCAAACCTTGCTTCGTTTGTGACGGTTACTCGTGCTACTCGAACCGACAGTAGTTGCGAAAGACCCGTCGGGCGCTGAATTTTGGGGTGCCGCAGGTTCTACAACGTGTTCCGCTTATTCTTCATCGTAAGGTTTATCGAACTCGGCAAAAATTTCATGTTTTTTCTTGGAATATAGGTGGATTTGAGGGACCACCACGACCACCATGACCAGTAGAAGAGGATGTCATCGTAGTAGTGGAAATATATGTAGTTCAACAAAACTAATAATAATATGATATAATGATAATAACATAATTGATAATAATGGTATGGAATAAAATTGTATGGAATATTGGAAATATATGGAAAAAATGAGATAATTGAATGAAAGAGTAGGAGTGTAAGATTAATAGAGTTGGAGTTAAGATGAAAAATTGGAGAGAGAAAATGAAGTATTTATAGAAAAAATTTAAGTAGTAATTTTTTTTTATTTTGTCTTTGCCCAACGGCGGGGTGGGCCGTTGGCCACCCTTTTTATTATTATTTTTTAATTTTATCGGTTCCGGTTCCAATCTGAACCATTGGATCCGGAACCGCTGTTGGCGGTTTCGATCCAACAGAACCGATCCGATCTTGGAAAAGCCCGGATCGGGTTCCCGGTTGGAACTGGAGTAACCAGTTTGGAGTTTGAAACCGGAACCGACCGGTTCGATTCCGAACCGATTCTGATTGGTCCGACCCAATAAGTAGGCTGACATGTTCAGCAGCAGCACATCAACACTAGCAAAAAAATGATTGAAAGTAAAAACAAAGATCAACTTATTGGGTTGGAATTAAAACAACTTAAAAGATAAAAAATGAAATATGTATAAGACGAAATTTGTAATTTTTTCTATGATATTTGAATGAATTGTAGTTTTACTAAATCATATAATTATGCGAAGCAAATTTCAATATACTAGAAATAAACAAAACTTTAAGGTAAATCACAATTAAAAACCATAAAGTTTCGTTCAAACAAATTACATCATATAAAATTTATATGAGAAACAAACTGATCCACAATTTTCTCGCCTGGATTATGTTATATACACTGAAAATTATTTAAAAAATATTCATATATTCTTCACAAAGTTTAATATAAATATTTGAAAATGGAGTGGCGTAAGTACATAGTAGAAAATGGAGTGGGATAACATGGACCAAATATAAATCTTTACCGTAGGACAAAATAGGGTTTTTTTTTAATATTTTAACCCAAATTAAAAATAATAATTGACAAAATAACCTGAAATAGGAGGTGTTAACAAAATGACCCAAAAAACCAACTAAATTGGGGTCTTCTAAATGAAGAGGCCAATTCAGTTGGCGTGGCTAAGCATGAGCAACTTTTAAAAGTTGGACATGCCAACCAAGTTGGGATGTGCAACTTAGATTTTTTTTTTAATAAAAAAACAAAAATAGTTTTAATAATAAAATATAATAAAATATTTCTCACTTTATCAGATAAATTGTAAAAACGACATCCACGTGCTATGTTTGACATCATCAATTGTTCATGTTTAAAAATTTTAATAATGTTATGCGACAGCCATTCCGGGCCGCAAAATTTTTTCGAATTTGATAATAAAAATATTTGAAATTTTTTTGTGCAGGCCGGGTACCGGGTTGCCAAACATGTCCAGACCAGGCCCGTTGCCATCCCTAATTACTCTAATTCTTGCAAAAATTATCTTTTTTCGAATTTGATAATAAAAAAATTATTTAAATAAAATTTTAAAAATATGAACACCTTATTTACAATTTATCTGATAAGGTGAGACATATTTTTATTATATTTTTTATTTTAAATTTGTTTGTTTTTTTATTTAAAAAAGAAAAAAGAAAGAAGAAAAAACCGAAGTCCAACTTTTAAAAGTTGGTCTCGCTTAGCCACACCAACTGAATTGGCGTCTTCATTTAGATACGCCAATTCAGTTGGTGTTTTGGGTGATTTTGTTATCACCTTCTATTTTAGGTTATTTTGTCAATTGTTTTTTAAATTTGGATTAAAATATTAAAACAACACACAAAATAGTGTACAAAGGTTTTCTTCACAAGGAAAGTAATGAAACATGCAAAATTGTTAGATACATACAACTTTATACAGATTCTTGGAGAAGTGAAGCTCAGATATCTCTCCAAAAAGCATTATCATGTCATTGCAGGTTTGATCGGATACTGTCTTTAAGGGCATCTCAATCATTGGATGAAAATATACTCATTGTCGGTGGGTACTACTCAACCGTCATTGCAAGTACTAAGATTAATTAACAGGAAATGAATTAATTATACATGCATTTGATATTTGGCCATAATTCCAGCTATACAATTACTTAGCAAATGGAATCAAAGGTGTCAATGTGCTCTCTTAACGAACCTCCCTTTAATTCGGGGCATGTTCTCAGCATTCAGATTCCTCACCTCGTACCTTATCTTCTTCGAAAACAACCTCGTACGCCGCTTCTCTCTGTACCTGGACACCCTACCTTCTCTCCCTCCGTCTAACATCGCTGCTCCATTTCCACTCATTGTTCCCATTTCTCCATACGCATGCATTGCTACACATGCTCCCTGCAATATATATACCAAGAAAAAATGTCAACTTCAGCTGTGAAAATACCATACTATATACTAACCTTTTAGATTTGAAGGAGTAAATTAAATTTTATGCTTGTTTACTGAATAATCAGAATTTCAGAATCTTCTCTATCCAATACTTATTTTTAGTGAATGTTAGTATGAAGCAATTTTGAAAAAAATGGTCAAGAAATATCTCTATGTAGATATATAATATATATACAACGGCTCAGATTGTCAAGTGAAACTCAATTTTTGTCCCAAAAGAGATGAGATTAAGATATGATCTGATAACTAAATGTATATATATCAGATGACAGAAAATATAATAAACGCATGCAATAACATACCATGCAATCAGGCCAACTGTCACCGAAAACTAATTCCGGCCTTTCTCCGGTAGTCCACGGCGACTTTTCTCCATCCCAAGCCGTCATCACACCTTCATAATCAAGCCTTAAAAAATTCATCTTTAAATCATTACAACCTTTACAATCCTTCATCAAATTCTGATCTCCAATTTGTGCTGCTCTGTTATCTTCTTCTTCACATGTAATTGGAGAATCACAATCAAAGTGCAACTCAAAAGTTTCTTTATCACCAACTTGATCATGAATGTTCTCAACTGTAATATCTTCTTCTTCTTCGACTTTAACCCTTTCAATTTCCAAAGAATCACAAATTATTCTCTCCTTTTGATCATCACAATCCATAAGCCCTATCCCTCCATATCAAACAGTTCATCTTCCAGCCCTTTACCCAATAAACTATCAACATCCGCAGCAAACTCAGCAAGATCCGCATCAGATGGAAGAAACCAGTGTAATCTTTTCACTTCTTGGCTCAAATCATTGGATACGGCTTTGGACTGATCATTCCCAAAGCCTCGTGTATTACTTTCTGCATGAATATTGATATGACCAAAAAATATGACTACCTGAAACCACGAAATAAACGTGAGAAGGGGCCGGAAGTTTTCCGGCGTGTCCCATCCGACGCTCAAGTCGGGCGAGAGGATACGAGAAAATATATACTTGTAAAGTAATAGGATTGTGAATGAATGAGTTGATACCCCAAACCTGGTATTTATGGCCAGAGATCCAAGAGTTACAATGCAGCAATACTCATTCCATGTTTATCCAAATCTTATCCAGATATGCTAAGATCTTGTGAGTACAATCAAATCCCAGATATTGCTCCGCGGATCTAGGACTTGCCTAGTTTAGGGGACTCCGTTTCCTTGTTGTGCCCACGTATCAATCAGGAAATGAGAAAAGCTCGGCCAATGAGCTCGGGTCCCAAAAGAGGTCGCCAGGAAGTTTGGCGAAGGGTGAACAGGTAAGGTAAAACACGTCGGCCAAACATGTGGGTAACTTTGTCCTGTTTAATTTCTTTATGCTTTTGATGTTGAAAAACACAATTTTGCATTTGATTTTAAATATGTTTCTAGGCTAAGTTTGTTATCAAGACTTAGGGGATCCCATGTTATGAACCCATGATTTAATTTGAATGTTTTGATTGATTCTTATATTTCTAAGTGTATAGATCATTGTTATTCATGCTTTTAAGGGTTTGGACATCCTTGAATGATATTAAATTGCAATTGAATTGACCATAGGATATTGTGATTCGATAAAGTGATCTTTGTCGTGGGTTTTAGGTTGAGATGGACCACGTAAAATCTAGCACACGTGTGATAGCAATAGATTTACAAAATCGAAGGCTAGTAGTTTTCATAGATCGATTTATAATATTAATTGTTCAATAAAGATACGAGAGTGGCTTATTGTTACGTTAGTATTAGATTTGTTATAGCCAGACCAAGGTATAACAAGTGAATTAGGAAAACTCGTCACCTTAGATTGTTTGAATTAATTCTTAACTAATAGGCGAATTATTGGGGATTACATAGGTGAACCGAAAGTCTTGATAATTGTCTCTATTGATTTTATTCTCATTCTCTATTGATTGTTTGGGTTACATATTTAGTTAATTTGTCACTTTAGTTAATTAGTTATAACCATTTTTCGTAGGCTAAATATAGAGTTTGGTACTAATTTCCTAGTCCTCGTGGGTTCGACACTCATTCTTATATTATCATTATACTAAAACTTGACACCGTGCACTTGCGGTATAAATCGCTACATTGGAATTAATTGTTTAAAACAAAAGCGATCAAGTTTTTGTTGCGGGGACTAGTTTTAATAATATCAAACGAGATTAGTTGACTTTAGTTTAGTCAATTTTTTTATTTTATTTTATTTATTTTCGATTTTGTTTTCTATTCTACTGTCTGTGTTATTTTTGGTTGATTGTTACAGGTTGTTATCTCTTGGTGCATGCTAAGGAGTAGCAAGCCTATACTTGAGCCTTTTGATCCCGAGATCGAGCGCACTTGTCAAAGGAGGCTAAGGCAAACAAGAGCACATATGACTAATACCGAGGAGATTCCGGTACCACCAGTTGCAAGATCACTCATGGACTACGGCCACCTGCATTCCATGGATCACTGTCGAGTATCACGAGACCGACTATCCAGGCTAACAATTTTGAGATCAAGCCTGCTATCATACAAATGATCCAACATTCGGTCCAGTTTGGGGGAGCTGCTACAGATGATCCAAATGATCACATCTCCAACTTCTTGGAGATTTGTGATACATTCAAGCATAATGGCGTTACTGACGACGCCATCAGGTTACGTTTTCCCTTTTCTTTAAAAGATAAAGCTAAATCCTGGTTACAATCTTTGCCTGCAGGATCTATTACCACGTGGGATGGAATGGCGTGGTTGTTCTTGTCAAAATTCTTTCCACCATCCAAGACGGACATGATGCGCAATGACATCACTACTTTTGCCCAATGTGATCCAGAGACACTATATGAGGCTTGGGAGCGCTTCAAGGATCTACTGCGAAGATGCCCACATCATGGCCTCCCTATCTGGCTACAGGTACAAACGTTTTATAACGGTTTATTTTCTGATAACTGTTCTATGATTGATACAGCGTCAGGAGGAACTGTGATGAGGAAGACGCTCGAGGATGCCTATACGCTGTTGGAGGAGATGGCTGCTAATAGCTGTTAATGGCAGTCTGAAAGGAACGTGCCAAAGAAGCAAGTCGGAGTACATCAAGTGAGTGAAGTCACTGCCATAGCTGCCCAATTGGATATCGATAGTTTGAGCATGCATGCAATGCAAGTCCAAACTGTTACATGCGATCTTTGCCAAGGAGGACATCCGAGCACTGAATGCCAAGTAGGTAACCCTTTCATTACTACTAACGAAGCTGTTAATTTTGTAGGGAACCGACCACCACCGACCTACCCCTACCAAAACACGTACAATACAGGGCCGAGGAGTTTTCCCCTACCACCACCGGTGTATGCACCAAAGCCAAGCATGGAGGAGCTGCTAACTAAGTACATATCATCGGTTGAAACAAGGATGAACAATCACGAGGCATCGATAAAGAATTTGGAAGTCCAAGTGGGACAGTTAGCAAAGATCGTAGCCGAATGAGCACAAGGATCACTATCTTGTGACACAGAGACGAAACCTAGGGAGCAAGTCCATGCTATCATGTTGAGGAGTGGAAATGAGGTCGCTGAGAAGAAGGATGCACACATTGAGCTGAAAGGCGAGGCGGACATCAAGCAAGAAGAGGTGCAAACACGCGACAAAGGTAAGTCTACTAAGACCCATACACCCATCTGGTAGCGTTTATCGCGTACGTCCAAATTAACCCTCCTCAAGTTAATTGCAAAAGTATGTAGTAGCGAGAGTAGGGATCGATCCCACAGGGAAGGTAGTATTTTTTTTCGTGCCAATTAAAATTGAATAGTAAAAAAGGGGTTTTAGGTTGAGTGATTACTACTAAACAGATTTTAAGAATTAAACTAATTAACGAGATTAACTAAAATGAATTAAACTTATGAGAGTGAAACGATTCTTGGTTGTCGGTCAACTTTACTTTTGGAAAATTCTCTCTCGATCATCAAACCACTAACATTCGAATTCTTTCAATTATTCATCGATTGGAAATTTAATTCCTATCCACCTTAATCATAGTCAAAGAGAAAACAGCATTCAATCCGACTCTTATCAAATCTCTAATCAAAATTACAGCCGTTTATGATTAAATCAATGATAGATTTCAAAACTAGTGATTTCGATAAACCTAATCAATAGAAACTACAGCCGTTAAGTATTGATTACCCAATCGTTTCTCCTAAGAATTCAATAACACCTACAGCCGGTAATTATTAATCTTATTTGCTTCTTAATTAGCTATCGATTATGCATATGAATACTAGGTGATCAATCTAATAAACAAACACAATAATCATTGAAATCGATACCAAGAAACAGGATTGAAATCGAAATTAAATTCACAAAACAAATCAAAATTCTCACAAGAGATTCAATTCCAAAAGCAAGTATCCCTTAAACCAAGAATCTAAGGGTTTAGCCTAGCATAATTGAATCCAAAATCAACAAAATATGGTTTGAAATCATTAAATAAATAAAGGGAAAGAAATTACTAAGACGAATCACGATTCCGACTTGTCGATTCCGGTTTCGTTCTTCGCGTTGTTCTTGACAAAACTTGAAAAGAAATTATTCTAAAAACCTAACTTAGTCTAAAAATTCGAAATTCTCTCTGATGTGAGGTGTAAAAATCGAGTTCTGAGGTTATGGAGGCTAAATATTTAGGTTACAATCTTTTAAACATGGTAAAAGACCTACTTTCCAAATTCTCGGACTCTTCGGCGATCGATCGCTATGAAAGTGGCGATCGATCGCTTATTTTTTTTTTCCGGTAAAATGCTTGAGGCGATCGATCGCTATAAAGTGGCGATCGATCGCTTCCCTCCAGTAGCCTCAGGCGATCGATCGCTAGAATGTGGCGATCGATCGCTGCTTCGTCAATTTTGTTGCAAAAGTTTCTGTCCATAGGCGATCGATTGCCTCTTCCATGCGATCGATCGCCACCTCCAAAATTACGTTTTTGCCCTTTTCTTGATCAACTTTGAGTCCTTGTCATGTCCATGTCTTTTCTTGGTCTTTCACATCATTTTTAGCTCGTTTTCTTCGATTGTACCTACAATTACACAAATACACGATTATGTAGCATACGTATCAAATTATCCATCAAAACCTACCAAATCGTAGACAATTAAACGCTAAAGATGTGTCTATTTCTAGTCACATCAAACTCCCACATACTTACTCTTTACTCGACCTCGAGTAAACAAATAAAAACTACAATATTTTTGGTTAGCTCATAGATTCATAACAAAGCAACTTGTCCTCACTTTAATGCCTCAACAATTTTAACATGCACAGTAATGAAAGGCGGTGAAAAGTTAACAGTGTAACAAGTTCAATCTCTATACATTTCATACCTAACAAAATAGTGAACGTGTGTGTGTGGTCATAAACAAGTGTTCTGTACAAATTATAGTTCCAAAATATGTAAATCCACAATAGTTCAAGTCATACACTAACACAAGTATAAGCTCACTTGCACACTCGTCTCCACTATCTTAGCTACTTTGCAAACATAAATCAAGTAGGTCTTTATTAGCTTGTAGCTTGGCCTAGGTATTGGCTTATGAAAGAAAGGATAAAGATATATCAAACAAGAGAGTATGATGAAATGCACACTAAAACTTCTCTTCTTGCATGAATTTTTCAAACCTTGTTCATTTTTTTTTTCAAGGTTTATTTCAACACTTTTTTTCTTTTGTGCCTTGGCTCCCCTTGGAGTCATATTTTTATCAAATTTCTCAAGGCATTCCTTTTCTTTCATGTATTTCATTCTTTTGACAATAACGTTCACAAATATAATTCAATGAGTTTCCTAGTGCATGTGAATGAAATACATCATACTCCCTTAAAAGGTATGGATTAAAATCATATTTAGGCTAAAGGGAATGATGATAAGCTAGTCAAAGAATGTTGGATGGGGGTCTCTAGTATGCTTAGCATACTACCATTCTTTTACATTAAGGCTCAAAAAGGGTACTAGAGATTGATTTTGTTTACATGGTAGGCTTGAAAGGCTCAAACGCATCAAAGATTGCCTATATCACTTTCATGTTTGCAAGTAGTCTAGACATACGCCTCAAAGAGCATGTAGTTAAGTTCTAGCATGTATTAGAGACTTCTTAAGACTATCACAAAATTTACACAATCTTCACTAAGCTATGCACACTCCACAAGCCATGACAATAATTTGCTCAAAATATTCAAC
Source organism: Haberlea rhodopensis (assembly GCA_907163345.1). Classification (NCBI taxonomy): domain Eukaryota; kingdom Viridiplantae; phylum Streptophyta; class Magnoliopsida; order Lamiales; family Gesneriaceae; genus Haberlea; species Haberlea rhodopensis. The sequence continues at coordinate 11,979,588 of CAJQUN010000006.1, read as the reverse complement.
TACTAAGTTAAAGTAAACTTTGCATTAGAGTTCAAAGTGTTCCAAGGTTAACAATTCACCTATGTTCAAAAGCATGCATGATATCAATGAGGTTTCATCATGGGCTAGTGACTCTAAGCATTTGTTCATTACTAACTATGAGCTCAAAATTTTCAAAATTTTCGATGTAGTTTTGTATTTTTGAAATAAGAAAAACAATAACACACTACTAATCCCTCCCCCATACTTAAATCTTACATTGTCCCCAATATAAGGCAAAAATACAAGAAAAGAGAAAAGTCTAACGACTAAAACAAAAAAATAAAAGGGAGAAAGGAAACTAACTCCCCTTGGGTTGCCTCCCAAGCAGTGCCTCTGTTTAACGTCGGTGGCCCGACGCCAGTCCTCTATCCAGGTGGTTGATGCAGTGTTGCTCTATCCTTCCTTAACCACCTCAATATCTTCTTCACTCCTCGGTATTTCGGCTTGTTGCTCTTTGAGTGGTCGTCCCCAGTCTTTGCTCCTTCGTCACTTGATTGACATGGTCGATCCGGAGGGTGCTTCTTTCCAACGGTACGATCCTGCACTTGAGAAATAAGAGGGTCAGCAGTATCGTGAGTAGATAACGCAGCAATAGTATGAACAATATGCACTAAGTTAGAATCCATACCTCTGTTGTCGTCAAGGCCATCAGTAGCCTTTCCCATTTCCCACAACTCATCATTATCAAAATCCGAATCATAATCATCATGTATGCTAATAGCGTAACTAGAATGCTCAAGAGTCTTAATGGGTTCATAGATGTTGAATTTTGCAACTTACCATTAGACTCCAATGTTATCATACCGCTATTCATATTGATTACTGATTTTGATGTTTTCATGAATGGCCTCCCTAAAAGGATTAGATTAGATGGATCGCCATTTTCCATGTCTAAGACATAGAAATCGGCTGGGAAAACCAAGTTCTCTACATGCACGATTACGTCATCTATTATCCCCCTAGGTATGACCATGGACTTATCAGCTAAATGAATCACAGTGTCATTTCTTTTTAAAAGTCCCGGTTTTAGTTGAGAATAGATTGAGTAGGGCATGACATTTATAGAAGATCCTAAATCAAGCATAGCCTTCTCAATCCTATTAGCATTAATCATACATGGGATGGAAAATATACCAGGGTCCTTGCATTTAGCGGGGATGCTTCTTTGGATGTTCGCCGAAACATTCTCACCTAGCTCGACCTTGGGCTGCCCTTCGCGTTCCTTGCACTTATCATCTTTCTTGGCTTCCTTGAGTGGATCTTTTTCATTACAGCGTGGGGACATCTCGTAGAGCCTCTTGAGACCCTTGTCCTTCAAATTCATCTTCAATGCAAGGGGGAATAGGGGTTCACTTTTATATTCAGAAAAGTTGGGGAACTTACCTCGTGGTTTCTCCTCTTGCATGGGTTCTTCAACTTCTTTCTCCTTCTCTGTCTTCTCTTCATTATTGGGTGGCGTCAGTACCACCTCTTCTTCAGCTGTATCTCCACTCACATTCACAGTGATAGCGCTCACATTCTCCCTGGGGTTCACCTCCGGTTGTGAAGGTAGTCCATTTGAGATTCTTGTTTCAATCTTGTTGAGAGAAGTTGCCAGTTGTCCCATTTGCGTAGTCAAGCTCTGGATGCTCGCCCCCATCTCCTGTTGAAATTGTAAGCTATTTTCAGCACTAACTTTGATGCTATGTTCTAACCTGTCAGAAGGAGGGTGCGCGCTGGAGGTGGTGGAGGTCTTTGATATGGCGGTCTATAGGGTGGAGGTTGGTGCATCTGTGGGTTTCCATAACCTTGGTTCGGATGATCTTGCCAACCTTGATTGTAATTGCTCGATGGATTACCATAACTCCTTTGTGGTGGCCCTGGGAATCCTCCCGCTGCATTCACGTGCTCAGTGGATGTCTCTTGTAGTCCGTGGGATGGTTCGCAGCCAGACAGATTCCACACGGCTTTATCTTCCCTACATTTCCACCTGCAAGACCACGCACAAGAAAAGTTAGGTCTATCAGTTGTTGTTCCAGGTTTGATACGTTTACCTCTTTTCTTTGCGGTTGTCCATGGCGAACATGTCCAAACTGTTGGGAATTGGCAGCCATGTTAGCTATCAAGCTCCTCGCCTCCTCCGCTGTCTTGTCGATAAATGCTCCTCCGCTTGCCGCATCCACCAAGTTCCTGTCACCAGAAAGCAAACCTTCATAGAAATATTGAATCAGCAGATGTTCACTTATCTGATGTTGTGGACAACTTGCACACAACTTCTTGAATCGTTCCCAGTACTCATGCAGTGACTCCTCGTGGAACTGCTTCACGCCGTAGATTTCCTTCCTTATGTTGGTCGCCCTTGAAGCAGGAAAATACTTCTCCAGGAATACTCTTTGTAAGTCCGTCCACGGGGTGATCGATCCGGATGGTAAGTAGAATAGCCAGTCCTTTGCAGCGTCCTTTAGAGAAAATGGAAAGGCTCTTAACTTTATTTGATCCTCAGTGATTCCGGTCGGCTTCGTAGTAGTGCACACCACGTGAAATTCCATTAAATGCTTGTGCGGGTTTTCTCCTGCAAGACCATGAAAAGCTGGCAATAAGTGAATTAAACCAGACTTGAGTTCGGAATTTACGTTATTACTCAGGGCAGGGAAAGTGATGCAGAGCGGTTGTTGATCCAAGTTAGGATTCGCCAACTGCCTCAAGCTTTGATTCGAAGCCATCATGTTCCTCTCTTTTTCTTCTTCAAGCAACCTTGCTTCTCTTCTTCTCCGATGTAGTGTCATCTCGATCTCAGGATCGTAGTAAAAATTATCTTCGTGATCAGAGGGTTCACCTGTACTAATCAACAAACCACAGTAGTAGTGCGGGAGTAAAAAGTAAAAAACAAAATCGACACAAAATAATATCAATGCCGTCCCCGGCAACGGCGCCAAAATTTGATAGCGTTTATCGCGTACCCCCAAATTAACCCTCCTCAAGTTAATAGCAAAAGTATGTAGTAGCGAGAGTAGGGATCGATCCCACAGGGAAGGTAGTATTTTTTTTCGTGCCAATTAAAATTGAATGGTAAAAAGGGGTTTTAGGTTGAGTGATTACTACTAAACAAATTTTAAGAATTAAACTAATTAACGAGATTAACTAAAATGAATTAAACTTATGAGAGTGAAACGATTCTTGGTTGTCGGTCAACTTTACTTTTGGAAAATTCTCTCTCGATCATCAAACCACTAACATTCGAATTCTTTCAATTATTCATCGATTGGAAATTTAATTCCTATCCACCTTAATCATAGTCAAAGAGAAAACATCATTCAATCCGACCCTTATCAAATCTCTAATCAAAACTACAGCCGTTTATGATTAAATCAATGATAGATTTCAAAACTAGTGAATTCGATAAACCTAATCAATAGAAACTACAGCCGTTAAGTATTGATTACCCAATCGTTTCTCCTAAGAATTCAATAACACATACAACAGGTAATTATTAATCTTATTTGCTTCTTAATTAGCTATCGATTATGCATATGAATACTAGGTGATCAATCTAATAAACAAACACAATAATCATTGAAATCGATACCAAGAAACAGGATTGAAATCGAAATTAAATTACAAAACAAATCAAAATTCTCACAAGAGATTTAATTCCAAAAGCAAGTATCCCTTAAACCAAGAATCTAAGGGTTTAGCCTAGCATAATTGAATCCAAAATCAACAAAATATGGTTCGAAATCATTAAATAAATAAAGGGAAAGAAATTACTAAGACGAATCACGATTCCGACTTGTCGATTCCGGTTTCGTTCTTCGCGTTGTTCTTGACAAAACTTGAAAAGAAATTATTCTAAAAACCTAACTTAGTCTAAAAATTCAAAATTCTCTCTGATGTGAGGTGTAAAAATCGAGTTCTGAGGCTATGGAGGCTAAATATTTAGGTTACAATCTTTAAAACATGGTAAAAGACCTACTTTCCAAATTCTCGGACTCTTCGGCGATCGATCGCTATGAAAGTGGCGATCGATCGCTTATTTTTTTTTTCCGGTAAAATGCTTGAGGTGATCGATCGCTATAAAGTGGCGATCGATCGCTTCCCTCCAGTAGCCTCAAGCGATCGATCGCTAGAATGTGGCGATCGATCGTTGCTTCGTCAATTTTGTTGCAAAAGTTTCTGTCCATAGGCGATCGATTGCCTCTTCCATGCGATCGATCGCCACCTCCAAAATTACGTTTTTGCCCTTTTCTTGATCAACTTTGAGTCCTTGTCATGTCCATGTCTTTTCTTGGTCTTTACACATCATTTTTAGCTCGTTTTCTTCGATTGTACCTACAATTACACAAATACACGATTAGGTAGCATACGTATCAAATTATCCATCAAAATCTACCAAATCGTAGACAATTAAACGCTAAAGATGTGTCTATTTCTAGTCACATCACCATCACACCTACTAAGGTAGAGATCCCACTCCCATTCCCCGCTGCGTATAAGAGAGCAAAGATTGATGCTAAATTTGCTAAATTTTTAGAATTGATTAAGAATCTTCATATTGAGATGCCTTTCATTGATGCTATTCGGCACATGCCAAATTATGCTAAGTTTTTAAAGGAGATTCTGTCAAAAAAGCGGAAACTGGGAGATCATGAGATGATAAACTTAACTGAGGAGTGTTCTGCTGTCATTCAAAATGATTCACCTCCAAAGTTAAAGGATTCCATGGAGTTTCACTATACCTTGCAAAATCAATTCTAAATCTTTCAATAAATCTTTATGTGATTTGGGGTCAAGTGTCAATTTAATGCCTTTGTCTGTGTACAGGAAGCTGGGTTTAGGAGAGCTAAAAGCAATCAATGTCTCATTGTAGATGGCAGACAAGTCAATCAAGTACCCTCATGGGATAGTGGAGGATGTACCGGTCAAGGTTGACAAATTCACCATTCCGGTGGATTTCATGGTGCTAGACATAAAGGAGGAGGCGGACATGCCATTGATATTAGGAAGACCATTCCTAGCTACTGGAAGGGCATTGATAGATGTCCAAGAAGGGAAGTTGATCCTCCGAGTAGGGGGGATCAAGTTACTTATGATATGTTCAAAGTTGTGAACACTACACGCACTGAGCACTGATGTTTTAGTGTCAATATAATTGATACATTATCTGTTGATGCGATGCAGGTTAAGAGTGAGAAGAAGGTGGAGGTCACATCGAATGGCCGACAAAGAGGAGGTAAATTTGGTGTAGGAGACTTGGTATTAATGAATAGGAAAAAGATGAGACTTTTTCCATGGAAGTCTGACGCACCATGGGCTGGACCGTTCAAAGTTGTCGATGTTCTACCATTCGACACCTTCAAATTGAGAGATGACCACGGGGCACTATTTACTGTGAAAAGAAGTGGTTACGACATTACCACATGGAGGATGTAAACTCTTCCCCCACTAGCCCTTGCGGCACTTGAGCGTAAATGGTAAAAAGTCCAGCTTGAGACTATAAATAAAAAAACTCTTTCCTATCCATTTACTTTGTTTTAGTTTATTTTGGTTTGTTTTGTTTTTGTTTTTGATTTTGGCGAGACTCCATACGTTTTGTGATCTGTCCAACATTATACTCCACGAGCTGTCGAGGAATTGGACAACGATCACTGACGGTCGTTGTCAAAGATAAATGCTTTGTCTTACTTTCCATGCTTATTACATTGAGGACAATGCATGAATTAAGTTTGGGGGAGTGCATTACTATGTGAAGCTTGCTCTTTGGAATTGTATCGTTTCTTGAGCACCAACAAAATTTTTCTTGAAAATGAGTTCAATTAGTAAGATAAGAATAAATCATAGTAGTGGTCTCTATTCCATGATGATATTAATCTCACTTTGCATGTCAACTTGAGTTTTGATGATTGTAAAACTTGTTTGTGAATATCTTGTTTTGAGTAGCATGTCAAAGATGAGGAATATTTTGAGCACATTTGAGTCATAATCTTGTGAAGTGCATTTGTAATAGCGATAATTTTTGTGAAATTTATGAATTGTTTTTGAGCATCTTAGGGTACCTTAGAAACTATTTGATGATGACACTTCAAGGCGAAATTTTATAGTTATGAACTTGATTAGGAAATGATTTAGTCGATTTTTGGATCGTTTGAGCCTTTCAAGCTTACCATGTATTTATCAATCTATAGTATCCCATTTTGAGCCTAATTGAAAAAGAATGGTGTATGTTTAACATACTATTACCCCCATTCAACATTTTTTGGCAACTCATTATACCCACCTTTATGAGCCTAAATTGAAAGAATTGTCCTTACCTAAAGGGAGTATAATGATTCTCATTAGATGCACATGAATTGTTATATTTTGATGAGCTTATTATTGAAAAAAATTGATGAACGAGAAAAGAAAAAGAGAGAGGAGCCTTGAGAAAATTTTTTTTATCTATTTAAGATCCAAAGTGGCCAAAGAAAAAGAAGAGAAGCTCAATTTTGTGCTAAAAATATGATCATTACATACTTATACTCTCTTCTTTGTGCTATCCTATCTTTTCTTTGAAGCCAACACCTAGGCCTAACATTACAAGCTTAAAAATTCATTTTGATCCAAGTCTAGGGAGTGACTGCATTAGTGGAGAAATGTTTGAAAATAGGACTATGGGGTGCTCAAAGATAATCTTAACTTTCATTGACTAGCATGATTGGATCTATGAGAATTGCATGAAACTTGAAAGTGACAATGACACACACGCACGTTCTGATTTGGAGACATGTTGCTTGATCTAGGAGAAAACACAACTTGTTAAACTTTCTGATTTATTCTTGTTCGTTTGTAAGTGAGATGTCTGAGCTACATGATTGACTACGAATTGGTTTATTTGAATCTTTAATATTGAACTCTACTTTGTGATCTTATTTCTTGCTCGAGACGATCAAGTTTAAGTTTGGGGGAGTTGATAAGTGTGATTCTTACACTTAATTTGATATAAGATTAGGGGCGTTTTTATAGTGATTCCTGAAAAATATTATGCGTGTTGGTATATATTTGTATATTTCAGGAATCCAGGTCCAAATGCATAAAAGTGGAGAAAATAAGCTTTAATTAATGAAAAAGGACCAAACCGAGCACAACCGGAGATTATCGAACATGGATGAAATATTGTATATAATATGTTATTATAATATATGATATTATAATATAAGATATTAAAAGATTTTAAACGGACGAAATCAGATAGATAACAAGCCACGTACGTGAGGAGCAACAAATAGATATCAGTTATGTGAGGGGTGAGAACAGAAAAAGAGCAACAGATACTGAGAAGCACAGATAGACGTGAGTGAGCAGGAGTGAGGGAGAAGAGAGGATATCAGATATATTGGAGAGGAGAATCACGTGAGAAGAGATTAAAGGGAGAAAACTCACGTAAGGGAATAAAGGGGCAGCATATATTATTACGTGAAGAAGAAATAAGCAGAAGAGAAGAGTGATTGAGAAAAGCGGGAGAGCAAAAGAGTGATGAGAGCAGCGTATAAAGGATAAGAAACGAAAATTCTGAGAGGGGAATTCTCCAAATTTCTGGGGCCATATCTGATTATATTTGAGAGATAACAGAAGTTGATAAGAGACGTGAGAACTTCAAGGAACAATCTGATACGGAACAGCAGCGAGGGACTTCACGCATGAAGAGGATTTCTGGAACGAGAGGAACAGCAAAGCCAGGTGAAGGAGAGTTACGTGAGTACGTGAGATTGAAAAACCAGACGTGAACAAGAGTGAAGAACAGCAGAAAGAGACGGGAGCAGCAAGGATTTGGTGCGAATAATTCACGTACAGAAAGCAACGGATTGTTGAAGATCAAGTCACGTACAGAACAGCACAGCAGCAAGAGACGGATACGGAGACGACGTGATTCAACATCGCTAGTTTATACGTATTTCTAAACTTTGTTTGTTCCTATTTAATTTCTTTATGCTTTTGATGTTGAAAAACACAATTTTGCATTTGATTTTAAATATGTTTCTAGGCTAAGTTTGTTATCAAGACTTAAGGGTTCCATGTTATGAACCCATGATTTAATTTGAATGTTTTGATTGATTCTTATATATCTAAGTGTATAGATCATTGTTATTCATGCTTTTAAGGGTTTGGCCTTCATTGAATGATATTAAATTGCAATTGAATTGACCATAGGATATTGTAATTCAATAAAGTGATCTTTGCCGTGGGTTTTAGGTTGAGACGGACCAAGTAAAATCTAGCACATGTGTGATAGCAATAGATTTACAAAAATCGAAGGCTAGTAGTTTTCATAGATTGATTTACAATACTAATTGTTCAATAATGATACGAGAGTGGCTTATTGTTACGTTAGTATTAGATTTGTTATAGCCGGACCAAGGTATAACAAGTGAATTAGGAAAACTCGTCGCCTTAGATTGTTTGAATTAATTCTTAACTAATAGGAGAATTATGGGGGATTACATAGGTGAACAGAAAGTCTTCATAATTGTCTCTATTGATTTTATTCTCATTCTCTATTGATTGTTTGGGTTACATATTTAGTTAATTTGTCACTTTAGTTAATTAGTTATAACCATTTTTCGTAGGCTAAATATACTTAAATTAATTGAGTTTGGTACTTATTTCCTAGTCCTCGTGGGTTTGACACTCATACTTATATTATCATTATACTAAAACTTGACACCGTGCACTTGCGATATAAAATCGCTACACTGGAATTAATTGTTTAAAACAATCAGCTCTCCTGATAGGTGATTATGAGCTCTGTATGATGAGCTTTCCGAGGTAGATCACGATCTGAAGAGTTGAGGATGATCTTTATTGAAGAGCTGAGATGATCTCCGTCTGATGAGCTTAGGATGAGCTCTACTGAAGAGTTGAGATGATCTCAATCTGATGAGCTGAGAATGAGCTCTCCTGAATAGGTGATTATGAGCTCTGTATGATGAGCTGAGGATGAGATCTACTGAATAGGTGACGATGAGCTCTATATGATGAGCTCTCCGAGGTAGATCATCATCTGAAGAGACGAGGATGAGCTCTATTGAAGAGCTGAGATGATCTCCGTGTGATGAGCTTAGGATGAGCTCTACTGAAGAGCTGAGATGATCTCCGTCTGATGAGCTTAGGATGAGCTCATGTTGACCAAGATGAAGAGCTAACGATGACCTCTAATTGAAGAGCTAAGGATGAACTCTTGATGGCGAAGACGAAGAGCTCATGATGACCTCTGATTGAAGAGTAAAGGCTGAACTCTGGTTGAGGAGTTGGGGATTAGTCTTTGTGGTCCCCATAATAGTCATGACAATAAAACTAGTCAACTTTTCTAAGCTTATATCCACGATCGTCAGTGGAGGTTAGATCTCTTGCGTTCACCCTAGGAGATTAGATCTTCCAAGTTCTTCTAGGATGTTAGATCTCCCATGTACGTCTCCAGAAGTTGTTACTCATCTTTCTGCTATGAACCTCTAGAGGTCAACATAGTATTCGATCTTCTTCTTTTTCTGTTGAATTGATATCACCAAAAAGTGTGACTACCTGAAATCACGAAATAAACGTGAGAAGGGGTCGGAAGTTTTCCGGCGTGTCCCCTCCGATGCTCAAGTCAGGCGAGAGGATACGAGAAAATATATACTTGTAAAGTAATATGATTGTGAATGAATGAGTTGATACCCCAAACCTGGTATTTATAGGCAGAGATCCAATAGTTACAATGAAGCAATGACTCCTTCCATGTTTATCCAAATTTTATCCAGATATGCTAAGATCTTGTGAATACAATCAAATCCCAGATATTGCTCCGCGGATCTAGGACTTGCCTAGTTTAGGGGACTCCATTTCCTTGTTGTGCCAACGTATCAAGCAGGGAATGAGAAGAGTTCAGCCAATGAGCTCGGGTCCCAAAAGAGGTCGCCAGGAAGTTTGGCGACTGGCGAACAGGCAAGGTAAAACACGTCGGCCAAACACGTGGGTAACCAACAAAGAGGTTGGAGAAAGAGGCGAGGTTTTCTGAAGTAAGATCACCAGGACGCAAAGGTAACAGGTCCGCCAAACAGGTGGTGTGACTATATTTAAGGGGTATCAATATGATTCGCACGTTGACTAGAACTGCATAATTCTGCAACAAAGGGATCGAAAATCGGAACCCTATACAGAAGCTGCTCTTCATTTTCTTCATGTGAATGCTCTTCACCGTAGATTTCAGGCACCAGGTGAAGTGGGTTTTGGATTCTGGCGATGGATTCATCACAAAAATAGAACTTCGATTGCTTTTTCTGCCTCGATGTTCGAGCTTTTCGAGTGAAGCCTTGATGCCAAGATGGCACCGAAGTTTGAATCTTTGCATCGAAAGACTTTATTGACGCGATTTTGAGGCAAACCCTTTCGTGTTTTCGTGATAAAGTGTTCGCCGAATGAACAAATGAATCGCAAGATTGACACAAGAATGCATCATCCGCTGCACAATAATACCATCGAGACCTTTTCTTGATACAATTATCACAAGCTCTCGCTGATTTTGCGCCAACAGCGCTGGCAAATTTTTACCTGAATCCATGGAGTTCAATTCTAGAATATATTCGACTTTCTTATGTGAAAAGGGCAAATGGCTTTCTTATTTATTTATGTATTGAAAATTTTGTGCAATTATTTGCAGTGGGGATCGAAAAGGGGGTCCCATAGCATGAACTTTTGCAGTTTATTTATTATCTTGCGCCCCTTCTTGGGTGCACTTTTGAAGTTTTAAATAGGAATTGGGCTTGCACTTTTGTGTCTCACGAGAGGGTCTTATCTTTTTTCTGATTGGTGGAGACAGAAAATTTTGATCCTAATATCTGGTTTTTTATTGGTAAACTGTGATTCCAATTTCTGGTGGGACCCTCTGGCTGGATAAGAATTTGATCTAACCCTAAATACAGTGTCAATCTTGATTTATAAATCAGATGGTGACCCTTTTTGTAGGATTGTATCTATATGATGGGCTGTTTGGAGTTCACAAAATGGATTATGGTCCCCTCTCCCATAAAGAAATTGGAATTACTATTGGCATCCTACGATGCACCATCTCAAATATTAGATCAATGATCCAAATTTATCAATGTTTTACTTTTTTATGTGAGACCCAATACAATGATAAATATGAGATATTGATCCACCCATGGGGTAACCAAGAAGTAACCAATAAATTGCATAGCAGGAGTAATCTATGCTGACACTGGTTAATTTGTAATGGGAGTTAAAAAAGAAAATTCTCCATGTGAATCTAAAGGATTAGCTAAATTTAGAAATTTTAGAGGATGTTGAGGTCACTAAAATACCTAAAATAAATTAAAGTAGTTAATTTCATAAGTTCTTTTTGAGATTGCTCTACATGAGGCAACTAAGTGTTGAAGCCCGATTACTGAAATAGTTATATTACATTAGTTGAAATTCACGATATGGTATACATAGTTATATCAAATGTATTTCACATAATTATATGAGATTCTACCATATATTGACAAATAACTCCGCCAGTAATATGCATCACTTTGGATATGTATCAATGTCTGTCTCAAGCCAAGGTAAAGGAGGAGGGTGCCGGTAGGCTTGTGACAGCCAACCGGATAAAATAGTCACATCTCATGACATGAACTATAAGATGAATTTCGTTGGGGCGTTTCCTACTCAGCAACACGTTGCACCGAAGCCCGGGTGTAGTGTAAGTGAGCAAGGGTTGCTATGTCGTCACCCAGAAGCGACACGACACATCGACACCTGTGTGCAGTGTCAAATGAGCAAGGGTTCCCTCACCTCGAGCGAGTGGGGGTAAGAAGTTGGCTCGAAACTAGGACCATAAGATTCGGTTAGCCACTTGGAATGTAGGTTCCCTTACCGGTAGATTAACAGAGTTAATAGAGACTACGGGTAGAAGAAAAACAATATTCTGTATGTGCAGAAGACCAAATGAGTAGGTGAGAACAAAAACTATAGAACTATAGCTCATTGGGGCTATAAACTTTGGTATATATGCAAGGATAAAAATCGTAATGTGGTAGGTGTAATCGTAGAAAATAAACTACTCGAGTATGTAGTTGAAGTTAGGAGAAAGGGAGATATGATAATATTAGTTAAGCTAGTTTTAGACAATAATATTTTTAATATCATTAATGCCTATGCAGCTCAAGTTGGTCTAGATGAGGCTAGTAAACGGCAATTTTGGGAAGATCTAGATGATGTGGTGCAATGAATACCCCTTAATGAAAAAAATTTCATCGTGGGGATTTCAATTGGCACATAGGTTCTGATCGGGATGGGTATGAGAAAGTCCATGGAGATTATGGCATTATGGAGAGGAACGACGCAGGTAATTCACTTTTGGATTTTGCCTTTAGAAGTGTGTCTAGTGCAACCTAAATATATTTCTTTTTGACTAGAAGAATAAATAGAGTTAAATGCTTGGATTGTAAGGCAATTCCAGGAGATAGTGCAGTTACCCAGCATCGACTTTTAGTTTTAGATGTTAGGATTAAGAAAAGGGCTGCTAGAACTAACATAAGTTAGAACATAGAATTGAGTGGTGGCGGATAAAAGAAGGTAACCCCGAAGCTTGAGGAAGAGAGGATACTTGAGGAAGTTAATTGGACGCCAAGAGATAATCATGATACCTCCTGGAACAAGATGGCTCGTGGCATTAAGATGGCAGCTAAAGAGCTGCTTGTTGTGTCAAGAGGATACGCTCCACCAAGTAAGGATGCATGATGGTGGAATGAAGACGTGAAAAAGCTATTCGAACAAAGAGGGATGCTTACAGAGAGCTGAAGAACAACAACAATAGGGCAATCTTTGAAAGTTATAAGCTTGCCAAAAAAGAAGCGAAGACGGCGATTCGAGATGCTAGAGCTGAAGTATACGAAGACATGTAAGATAAATTGGACACCAAGGAGGCAAAACAAGATATCTACAGGATTGCTCGAGTGAGGGAGATGAAGACAAGAGACTTATGTGCAGTGAAATGCATAAAAAATGAGAACCATAAAGTCTTGGTTAGAGATGAAGATATCAAAACAAGATGAAAGAATTATTTTAACAACTTGTTCAACAGTGGTTTTAGCCAAGATTTAGGTGATCTTAACATCCATCATGATGGTGTAAATCATGAGTTTACTCGCAGAATTAGAGAATCCGAGGTTAAAGAACCTTTGAACAAAATGAAAGCATGAAGAGCAGTTGGTGCTGATGGAATCCTATTGAAGTATGGAGATGTTTAGCACTGACGGGATAAAGTGACTAACATATCTATTTAACAAGATTTGAAAGAGCAACAAAATTCCAAATGAATGAAAAAAGAGTACTCACATTGATTGCTATTATTTTAAACAGTATTTTTCAGTGCATCGATTATGTACCGCAGGTGCACGGTGTCAAGTTTTAGTACAGATTATGAAAAGCACGAGTGTCGAACCCACGAGAAATAGGAAATAAGTATCAAATTCAACTAGTTTAACTAGATTTAGTCTACTATAACTGGTTATGATTATTCAACTAAATTGACTAATTAACTCAATATTCAACCAAACAAACAGTAGTGATTAAGAATAAAATCAATAGAGACAATTACCAAGACTTTCGGTTCACCTATGTAATCCCCCATAATTCGCCTATTAGTTAAGAATTGAATTCAAACGTTCTAAGTACCTTGGTCAGGCTATAACAAATCTAGTACTAACGTTACAATAAGCCACTCTCGTGTCCTTATTGCACAATCAATATTGTAAGTTGATCTATGAAAACTTCTAGCTTTCGATTACTAGATATCTATAGCTATCACACGTGTATTTTACTTCATCTCTCGATATCAGTCTGAAATCCACGGCATAAATCACTATATCGAATCACAATTTTATCTCTCGATCTCAATTATAATTTAGTATCATTCTAGGATGGTCAAACCCTTAAAGCATGAATAACAATGATCTACGCACTTAAATATATAAGAATCAATCAAAACATTCAATTTAAATAATGGGTTCATACAAAGGATCCCCTAAGTCTTAATAACAAACCTAGCCAACAATCTCCATCAAATAACAAGGCATAAACATGTTTTGCAACATTCTAAACATTAAAATCTAATGAAAATATAGAACTGGAGTTAGAAATACGGAAATAATGAGAGGCGTTGACTCCTTGCGTTGCTCCGTCATCCTGTCTCTTCCGTTGCGTCTCTTCTTCAATGGATATGGTGTATGGATGGTTGGAGATGATTGAGAGTGATGGAAGTGTTCTCAATTGACCAAACTCAAAAAGGTTATTTTTTTTCACAAAACTCTGCTGGCCGATCGATCGAGCAAAGTAGCTCGATCGATCGAGCACTCAATATTCTCGTTCATGAATTTTTCTGCCACGCTCGATCGATCGAGCACTTCTACCGATCGATCGAGCAACGTAGCTTCTCGTTGTCTGAATTCTCTGCCTCGCTCGATCGACCGATCTTCTTTCGTGCCTCGATTTTGTCCTTTTTCATCATTCTAGTTCATTTTCTCTACTTCCATGTACTTTCACCTAGATTCCTGAAACAAAACAAATATATACCAAAAAGCGTAAAATCGTCCAGGAATCAACACGAAAATCAATATAAAACTATAGCAAAATAAGTGTAAAATTCACACTTATCAACTCCCCCAAACTCAAACTTGATCGTCTCGAGCAAGAAATAAGATCATAGAGTAGAGTTCAATATTGAAGATTCAAATAAACCAATTCGCAGTCAATCATGTAACCCAGATATCTCACTTACAGACGAACAAAAATAAATCAGAAAGTTTAACAAGTTGTGTTTTCTCCTAGATCGAGCAACATGTCTCCGAATCAGAATGTGCGTGTGTGCTATTGTCACTTTAAAGTTTCATACAATTTTCATAGATCAAATCATGCTAGTCAATGAAAGTTAAGATTATCCTTTAGCATCATATAGTCATATTTTCAAACACTTCTCCACTAATGTAGTCACTCCCTTAAATTGGATCAATATGACTTTTTAAGCTTGTAAAGTTAGGCTTATGTGTTGGCTTCAAAGAAAAGATAGGATATCATAAAGAAGAGAATATAAGCATGTAATGTTCATATTTTTAGCACAAAATTGAGCTTCTCTTCTTTTTTTTTTTAGCCTTTGCCACTTTGGGTCTTATTTAGTCACTTTTTTCTCAAGGCTTTATCAATTCTTTTCCTCTCCCATTCATCAATTTTTAACAATAAGCTCATCAAAATATAGCAATTAATGTGTATCTAATGAGAATCATTATACTCCCTTTTCGTAAGGATAAAATATTCAGTTTAAGCTCAAATAGATAGGTATAATGAGTTGCCAAAAAAATGTTGAATGTAGGCTAATAGTATGTTGAACATACACCATTCTTTTACAAATAGGCTCAAAAGTAGATACTAGGGATATATGTATACATGGTAAGTTTGAAAGACTCAAACGGTCCAAAGATCACATAGATAATCTCCTAATCAAGTTCATGACTATAAATTTCGCCTTTAAGTGTCATCATCAAATAAGTTCTAAGATACTCTAAGATGCTCAAAAATAATTCATCAAGTTCACAAAAAAATTCACTACTACAAATGCAATTCACAAGATTGTGACTCAAATGTGTTCAATATATTCCTCATCTTTGACATGCTACTCAAAACAAGCTATTCACGAAAGTCTTACAATCATCAAAACTCAAGTTAACATGCACGTTGAGACTTATATCATAATGGAATAGAGACCACTACTATGATTCATTCTTCTCTTACTAATTGAACTCATTTTCAAGAAAATTTTTTGTTAGTGCTCAAAGAACGATACAATTCCAATGAAAAAGCATGACACAGTACAATTCCAATGAAAAAGCATGACACGGTAATGCACTCCCCAAACTTAATTCATGCATTGCCCTCAATGTAATGGTCATGGAAAATGAGACAAAGCATATACCGTTGACAATGACCGTCAGTTATCGTTGTCCAATTCCTCTACAGGTCGTGGGGCATATTGTTGGAAAACATGACAACGCATGGAGTCTCTCACCTCTAACAAAATCAAAAACAAAAACAAACCAAAAACAAAGCTAAGGATAAGAAAAAGTTCTTGATTTATAGTCCAAGCTGGACTCTTTACCGTGTAAGCTCAAGTGCCACAATGGCTAGTGGGGGGCGATTTTTCTCAGTTTTAAGGTATCGAATGGTAGAACATCGACAACTTTGAACGGTCCAGCCCATGGTGCGTCAGACGTCCATGGAAATAGTCGCATATTTTTCCTATTCATTTGAACTAAGTCACCTTCACGGAATTTGCCTCCTCTTTGATGGGCCTTCGGTGTGACCTCCACCTTTTTCTCGCTCTTAACCTGCATCGCATCACGGACAGTGTATCAATTATATTAATACTAAAACATCGGTGCTCAGTGCGTGTAGTGTTCAAAGCTTTGAACATGTCAAAGGTAACTTGATGCCCCCTACTCGGAGGATCAACTTCCTTCTTGGACATCAATCAATGTCCTTCCAGTAGCTAGGAACGGTCTTCCTAGAATCAGAGGCATGTATGCATCTTCAGTTATGTCCAACTTGATAAAATCCACCGGATTTGAAAATTTTGAGCTCATAGTTAGTAATGAATGCATGCTTAGAATCGCTAGCCCATGATGAAACCTAATTGAGGACATGAATGCTTTTGAACATAGGTGAATTGTTAACCTTGAAACACTTTGAACTCTAATGCAAATTTGCTTTGACTTAGTAGTTGAATATTTTGAGCACGAATCGGTCATGACTTGTGAAGTGTGCATAGCTTAGTGAAGATTTTGTGGATTTTGTGATATCTTAAGAAGTCTCTGATACATGCTAGAACTTAACTACATGCTCTTTGAGGCGTATATCTAGACTACTTGCGAACATGAAAGTGATATAGGCGATCTTTGATGCGTTTGAGCCTTTCAAGCCTACCATGTAAACAAAATCATCCCTAGTACCTATTTTGAGCTTTAATGCAAAAAGAATGGTTGTATGCTAAGCATACTAAAGACCCCATTCAACATTCCTTGACTAACTTATCATCCTTCCCTAATGAGCCTAAATATGATTTTAATCAATACCTTTGAAGGGAGTATGACGTGTTTCATTCACATGCACTATGTTATCATCAATTCATTTATTTGTGAGCTTCATTGTCAAAAGAATGAGATGCATGAAAGAAAATGGATGTCTTGAGAAAATTGCTAAAATTATGACTCCTGGGGGAGCCAAGGCACAAGAAGAAAAAAGTTGATTAAACCTTGAAAAAATGAACAAGGTTGGGAAAAAAAGTCATGCAATGAGAGAAGTTTATATTGTGCATATCATCATACTATCTTGTTTGATGTATCTTTACCATTTTCTTTCATAAGCCAATACCTAGGCCACGCTACAAGCTAATAAAGACCTACTTGATTTGTGTTTGCAAAGTGGCTAAGATAGCAGAGAAGAGTGTGCAGGTGAGCTTATACTTGTGTTAGTGTATAACTTGAACTATTGTGAGTTTACATCTATTGGATCTATAATTTGTACATGACACTTTTTTATGACCACACATGCACGTTCACTGCTTTGTTGCGTATGAAATGTTTAGGGAATTGAACTTGTTCCACTGTTAACCTTTCACCGTATTTCATTATTATGCATGTTAAAATTGTTGAGGCATTAAAGTGAGGACAAGTTAGTTTGTTATGAATCTATGAGCCAAACAAAAATATTGTAGTTTTGTCTGATTTACTCGAAGTCGAGTAAAGATTAAGTATGTGGGAGTTTGACGTGACTAGAAATAGACACATCTATTACGCTTAATTGTCTACGATTTGGTATGTTTTGATGGATAATTCGATACATATGCTACCTAATCGTATAATTGTGTAAATGTAGGTGGAATCGAAGAAATCGAGCTAAAAAGGCGAATAAAGATCAATAAAAGCTTTGGAGATGATAAGGACTCAAGGTAGATCAAGAAAAGGGCTTAAAATGTAATTTTGGAGAAGAGATCAATCGCATAGAAGAGGGGATCGATCACCATTGGACAAAAAGTTGAGCAACAAATTATGCGGGTTAGCGATCGATCGGTAAATATGAGCGTTCGATCGCCAAAGTCTACTGGAGCCAAGCGATCGATCGGTAAAGGTGAGCGAGCGATCTCTCAAAGAATCTGCCGAAAAAAATAGAGCTAGCGATCGATCGCTAGCTTGTAGCGATTGATCGCCAGCAGAGTCCGAGAAATTAAGGAAAGTTAGCTTTTTACCTTCTATGGGGACTCTAACCTATTCCCCAAGCCTCCCCACCTCTATAAACTCTAAAATAAGCCCCCCTAATTCAGAATTTAGACTTTTAATCACAGTTTAAACTTAGAACAAGAATTACTTTGAAGTTTTGAAGACGGATTGAAGACTCGACACAAAGGCGGGATTGCAATCTCGACGCGTGGCGATTATTCTAGTTTGTCTTAGTTTTTGTTTATGTTTTTCATACATTATTTTGTTATTATGCATTGATTATGAGTAGCTAAACTCATCCTCTTGGTTGAGGAAGACAAAACCATTGGAGTTCAATTTATTCAAGAGATTGTTGTTTTGAATTGGTGATTTTTTTATTGAATATCATAAGTTTTTCTTTTGTTCTTGCCATGATCGTATTGTTGGTTGTTAGATTAGCTACCTAATAAATTTTCATACAATCTAATGCTAAGTTTGATATCAAATCCGTAATTGTTTGATTAATTGAATTTGCGAAGCAACTAGGAGTGATAATTCTCTGTGTTGTTGGTTGAGTGTTCGAATTGATCCCGAAGATAAATGGGAAATGATGTTTCTTTAAATGAAAAAGATTGAAATAATCAATGTAACGTGTGCATGGATCCACCGATCAAAAGCAATGTAAAATGACACAAGATATAACGTGGCTCCGTGTAATCACCTACTCCACGGTAGCCTAGGGGTGGGAATCGGGTCGGGTAATCGGGTTTCGGGTGGCTAAAAACATACCCCGATCGCGATACCGAACAAATAAGGTACCCGACTTGTTTTCTATAAATAAAAAAATGTTTAGCTACAGATTTATAACTGAAAGTCAGAAATCTTGAACCAACAAAAAAATCCAAAAAACAGGCGCGAGAAATCCGAAAACAGCCAAACTTATGCACAAGAAAATTCCGAAAAACAGCAAAACTTATGCACCAAAACTTATACACTAAAACTTCGCTAATACAAAGAAAAAAACATCAAAACTTATAGACTAATGCACCAACAAAAAATCCAACTTGACATGCTCACTGTTACCTCCACTTTTCAACTTCTTGAACTTAGTTTACAAATAATATTTTTGTCAGGATGATGGGGTTTACTAACACTAGAATCAACACTCATAGTTGATGTAGTATGTGACCCAGACACAAATGATTCATCATATCTCCTTTTATATTCATCAATGCATACATACCTTCTCTAACTTCCTTATTCATTTTCTCACTTTCCAGAACATAATATAGCATGTCAAATGAATAGTTTAGAAAGTCCAATTTGTGACAAGGATCAACATTTAAAGCATAATATAAAATCTTGTTCATTTTCTCAATTGATCCCCAGTACCTGTCAAATTTTTCTTTCATTCTATGAGCCATGGTACTCAATTCAACATCACAATCATCCAACCACGTTCTAAGAAGCATGTCAGCACTTATATCATGAAACACACAATTATATTTCACATACAATGAACCAGAAATTCGCGAAGTAAGATAGTAAAAATGGCCCAAACTTTTCAGCAGCAATGTATCCATGTGCCAATGATATTCACTAGGTACCCCATCATACAACGACTTTGCAAGATCCTTTACAAAATTACTGTCAACCTCCTCAAAAGAAACAAACGTTTGTTAAGGTTTACATCAACATCCAACATCAAGAAGGTAGAATTCCACTTAGTAGGTACAACAAGACACAATAATTTATTGCTTTCTAATTTTTCTGAAGCTGCACATTCATTAAATGCTTGGTTGCCTAGCTGGAGAACTTCTTATATACCTGAAAGCCCCTCTGATGTAGTTGATATCATCATGTTCCTTTTCTCCCTTCAAATCTTCTTGTACTACTAGGTTAACTATATGAGCAATGCACCTCATATGCATATACTGATTACCTAGTAAGCTAGTACCACAATTATTAAATTTCTTTCTCAAATGCTCAATAGTGGTATCATTCGATGAAGCTTTATCCACAGTGAAAGTAAAAATATTCTCAATTTCCCAATCCCGAATGCATTTTTCAACAGACTTGCCAATTTCCTCCCTTTTATGGCTAGTGATCGGACAAAATTTCAATTTGTTTTCTAACTTCCAATCATTATTAATGAAATGAACAGTTAGACACATGTAATTTATCTTTTGAATTGATATCCAAGAGTCACAATACAAAACCTTTGAGTATTTCTTTTCAAAAAAGTCTTAATCTTCAACTTCTCATCCAAGTACATTTGAAAAATATTTTTGACAATAGTCTTTCTTGATGGAATGGTAAATTGAGGACAAATGACCGACATAAAATGTCTCAACATGTTTAAATGGAAGTTCATCAATGTAGGACCCCAACTCCTAAATCTCGTCAACATGTTTAAATGGAAGTTCATCAATGTAGGACCCCAACTCCTAAATCTCGTCATTAGGGCATTTAACTCGTAATTAGTGTATACACTTATATCATTAGAGAATTCTCATTTACATGCTTCGTAATTATGGCATGATTTCTATAACATTTCTTCACATAATTCCCCATAAACCCGATTTCCAACAAACCTTAATTCAACAATGTATACACCTAATAATGCTCTAACGTGTTTATTATGCAATTTCCTCTCAGTTAAATTGCATGCAACACATAAATGAAAAGAGAATCTCAAGACCTTTATACAAACCATATACACATATCAAAAAGCTCACAGACGAGCATTGAATAAATAATGTGTATCTACACCAATACTGGTACCTCGCTCCTAGGAGCATCCACAATCTATAGCGTTTCCAGAGCCATCGTCCTACCTGCTTTACCTGTTTCCAACATAAAAAAGCCCCACACAGGGTGAGCATACCAATAACATAATCACAATATCATCAAATACATAATTAATAATTTACAGAATATAAAGCTGCAAATTAAGGTAATACTCCATGTATATGCCATAACCATATGGGAGTATATGCTATAACCATATGGGATCTCCCAAGCTGTTCCTGTTCACACAATACCCAAGATTGTCAATTCCAAAATCAGTTAAATCATTACAACAATGATTTACTGTACCCATAATGTACTTATATTCAAAACTGTGTGTTCCATAATTATTAATAGCTAAATCATTACAACAATGATTTACAGTAATCAAATACATCTCAATTATCAATTTCATAATCATATCTCATCATATCACATTGCTCGCTCTATAGCGGCGGGACTCTAATCTCTCACACGCTCAACAACAACAATATCATAACCATTGCACGCTCAATACCGACATCACATTAACTCATAATACCATCCACCGGTGGTCTAACAACTGTCAACACAGTGCTCAACAAATATATCAACAAGTATAGCATTTCAATGCTTGTACGTCTTTACATACCAATTCAAATACAACTAGCATATATTATTCGTTAAACACAACATTACTATATTTACAAATACTTGTACGTCACACATACCTGAAAATCGACAACGTGGTCAAGTCATTCTCGACAACCTGAGCTCGTATCATATCTATATTGAATATCAATTTAATATTAATATCTTAGCAATAATCCTTACAATAACATCATATATCATAAAGACTTGTTATGCCTCCTATCATACTCAGTTACAATGTATCGTACTATGTATACTACTCAAACCATTACATTTCATTCTTTATTAACTTGAGTTATCAATTACCTCGATCAAGTAGTAAATACGTTCCAAGGTATATCACATATAACCTTATATCATTGATAGTGATTCTCACAAAATCTCATAATTATCATATTAATCAATCATAAAATGTCACATTTCAAAAATCCCAAAAATTTGCAAATTTTGAAAATCCAGTAGCCGCGATCGATCACCCCAAGGCACGCGATCGATCGCGCGCTCCAGAAGAATTTTTTGCCAAAATTTTGCCTCCCACGAACGATCGCTCCATAACCCGCGATCGATCGCACTCACTGTTCATCGCCACCAAATTTCATTTTCGACGCACGATCGATCGAGCTATGTCTCGCGATCGACCGCGACTCTTTTTTTTGCGATCTCCATTTTCATGCATAAACCCCATCCAATACACATACCACATAATATATTACTCATTCCTCAACTACAATACCTCAAAATATTTCAAAACCCAACAATAACATATAATTTCCATACTACTACAACATACCCATTTTACCACATTTCAATGAATTAATAACTCAACCAAAACCAACATATCCAACTCATAATTCATACATTTACTCTCTTATACTTCAGTTCTTCTCATCCAAAATAAACCAAGCCCAAAGCAAGCTAAACCCAAGAGATTTATGAAGATGGAAGTTGGAAGGGTTTTGGGGATTTTTGGGGTAGGGGTTTAGTGCATGTATGAGGTGTGTTGTGTGGAGGTAAGTTGAGAATATTATTTTTCATTTTGCATTCTAGTCCCTCAACTTTACTTCACCTCACAAATTATACCCAGAATTATTTATCCCCCAATGTCATAATTATTGTTTAACTTCCATAATTACTTCCCAATACACACACAATTACTTTAATAATGCACATGATTAATTTTAACATTTATCATTTCAATAATTATGACACAATCATAATGTTCAACCACACTCTATTTATTCCAAAACCGATCCCTATTCAAAACTATGCTCATTCACAATTACTCCTTAATTATGACATTAACTCAATTTAATCAAGGTAATTAAGTTCTAGGTATCACAATCAACAATCAACATAATGCATGGTGTTTTTTTTAGCTTTAGAGGGGTGTATTAGTTATAGACTTTTATAGACTTCTAATGACTTATATGGAGTTTATTAGATGTATTCAATCTAGACTTTTATATACTCCATACAAGTCTATTGATATTCAAAATAGACTTTTATAGAGTTCTTAAAAGTCAGATGATATTCAAACTTGACTTTTTGAAACTCTATAAAAGTCTAGTCTTATCCAAAATTTAATAATCTTTGATTGACTTTTATGGAATTATTTAGGTACAAATTATGAAACTGTTGGTACAACTACAAAAAGTAAAAAAAGGTCTTCAACCGTCTCCATGGATTTCAATAGACTTTTATCGGGTAAAGCAAGAGAAAGAAGAAAGATAAAATCTTTCCAACCACCGGCACCATCTTGAACCCATGACCTCAGAAAATCCACCGCCCACCACGGCGGCCCCCCTGGAATATGTTAAAGGCTCATCTCTTTAGGAATTTGTGCTATTGTTCTTTTGATAAGAACAGAGTCGCCAGCGCAAAAAGTGTGGCCGAAATTTTTCCAGAATAGGTTTTCGAGTGTGCCTTTGTGGAACTCTACAGCTTGTGGAACAATGCTGAGGGAGTCGTAAAAGATTTGGAGAAATGTAAGATAAATGGCTGATTTGGTATTTATCAATAGAACATGAAAAGTACCGAGCACCGAGAAAATCATTGGGCAGGCTTAATATCACCAATCAAACATAGAGTGCAAAAGATAGAAAAATAAACTATTTGGAGCTCGATTTCGGCTTAATTGAAAGTTCAAATTTTTATTTAATAATTGAGATTTTCTTAACTACATTAAGCAAATACTCGAAATCAGTTTCAAGTTCGCGGTTTCGTGTAATTCAGAATATTTTCATACAAGGGGCGATTCTAACGCTAATTTGGAAAAGCTACCAACAGGTTAGTGGATTATTTCTTACCAGTGATTTTTTTTAATGACATGTTATATATAGAATGTTGATGCATAGCAACGAGGTTCAGGCCATTTGTAAACAATCTATGTTCATGCATAGCCCTTCATTAGTGGGTACTCTCACAAATATTCAGATCGTGCAAAACAATTACATGTATTTTTTTTTCCTATTGCTTTCCTTTTTTGTAAGTACTATTTCTACTTTCATATATATATATATATATATGCAGGTTACCTCCTAAATTGTGGCTCAAACCATGGTGTAGAAGAAGGGCAGATCAAATATGTCCAGATGATGAATACATATCAACTGGAAATTAGACAACCTTAGATAGACCAGATATTTTTCCAAGGTTAGAAAAAATTGAGTGAAAACAAACTTGTACGTTGGGGTTCTTTACCCTGAACGATGACTTCAACTGGTACTTAGGCATATGTATCAAACTCCACTCAAACGTACGCTTGGGTAACGAATCGTGAAAAACCTATAAAAAAGTTGTTGTCAGATAGTGCAGAAACAACACAGTTGGTTGAAGAAATGCTCATGAAGTTAGATATGAAGTCGATAAAATCCACATAATTCTATTAAAAAGTCGATAAGACTCTATGCAATTCTTTGTACAACTCTCTGTTGGAATTCTAAAAACATTAATAGAAATGTATCAACTCCACAAGAGTTTGTCATTTTAAAAAAGTCTTTAAAAGTCAATAAAAGACTTTATTGAATACACATCATTAGCCTCATCTAATCTCCATTTACAAGGACGAGGGTCTTTGTCATCATCCATGAAAGATGCGACTTGTTTCCAATTCAAGTGGTGTTTTCTTGCAAGCATTTATGTGAAATTTTAAGACCCTTTGTTCTATGTTTTTTTGGATCAGTCCTAATTTCTACACCACAAAATTTGTATTTAATTCCTAATCTTCTCATTCGGACAATCAACTCTATCAAAATGAGTCCAAAACTCCGACCTTGACTCGTATGTTTTTCTCTTTTTAGACGACCACTCTTTATCACTTATCTCGTTTTCATCCCGCTCTTCTAAATCTAAACCATCACCTGGGCTTGGGTTTAGGCTTGTTTCAGGTTCAAATGTGCTGACTTTCATGGCTCGACATCTTTCATAGATTAATTTATGAAGGATAGAAACAGTATTGTAATTGGTAAGAATAGTATATAGAATCAATTACAAACAGAAATGAAACAATGACTTGTAAACTTTAATGGACAAAAAAGATGTAGAAGACTGATTACTACCATCAGCCACGGCCAATCAAATAAAATTTAATTGACAAATTAAAAGTTCACAATGACATGCGTCACATAGCAATTACCATCAGTCATTCTAATCATCGACCATTCCATCACCCAAAATCCTCAAGCATCAGCCAATACATAAGGCCATCGCCAAAAATATCAACTATTATAATTTCTAATCCTCAACCGTTCATTACATCGCCCAAATCACATTCACAACACGTGAAAGCATAAAAAATCACAACAAATGAAAATATAAAAAATAATCATACACAGACACACACACACTAAATCCCTAACTTCCTCCCCCAAAACTTTTCATCTCCTCTTCTTCAAAATCTCTTGAATTTGGTTTATATTGTCTTGACTGGTTTAAGATGTGAAGATTGGAAGCGTAGGAGGATAAATGTATGATGCTATAAGTTGATTCTGTTAGTTTGATTGAGATGGTAATTTCTTAAATTGTGGTAGGAATGAGTTGTTGTTGTAATATGGTATTTGGATGATATTATTGTGTTTTGGAGTTTTTTGAAGTGTTGTAGTTGAGGAATGAGTAAGAGAGTTGGTGTTATGTGTATTGGAAAGGGTATGAGCATGAAAATAGGGATTTTTGCATGAACATGGTGGCTCGATCGATCGACAAGAGTGCCGTGCATTTATAAACCAAACCTGGGCGACAAACAGTGTCGCGATCAATCGCGCACTTCACCGCAATCGATCACACAAGGCCGTAGCTTGGTGCCAAGGTCTAAACACCTCGCGATCGATCATTGGCTTCGAGTGATCGATCTCCAGTCCTACAATTTTAAAATTTTTATTTTTCACTTGAAATTTTGAGATGTAAACTTTTATGGATGTTAATATGAAATTTTGAAAGTGTGTAGAGCCTTCCCGAGCAGCCGGACGGCGCGGAAAATAATTTTTGGTTTACCACTTATTTTGGCTGACAAAGGTACATAGAGAGACATACGAGCTTTGAAGGTAAAATATTCATATGATGTTGAATGAATGTATGTTGATGCATGGACGGATATTTTGAGAATGTTACGTGTCATGGTTATTTAGGTCATTGTTATATCGAGTGAAGAATATAATACTGTCCGATGTCAATTCGAAGTGAGGAATATAATACTTGCCACTGTCATATCGAAGCTATGGAATGTAGTATTTGCCGCTAATATGTCGAAGCGATGATGATGCCACCATCATATTGAAGCGAGGGGTATTATGAATGCCGCTGATATGTCGAAGTGAGGGTTATTATAAATGCCCCTATTATGTCCAAGCGATGTATATTATAATGCTACTCTTATAACAAGGCCATGAACGTTGTATTTGCTATGATTATGTTGATTTATGTCATGACTGTAAGGACCCCAAGCCCTTAACCCTTAATTAGTGTATTAACCACTATGTGTGGCACATGCTTTCAATAAAGACTCAATCGGGAAGCTCAGATGATACTTTACCATCCCCATTACACCAATTTTCACATGATAGACTTTTATAAAAATTTGGGCAGAGTCTCCCCATAAATAGAGCTATCCCAAAACACAAGCACATCACATAATATAATTCCCGGCCAGGGAATACACAATACTCAACAGAATATAGTACACAAAGTAAATTCCCAGCCAGGGAAGACGCCACACATATTACGACGTAAATGGGTCTCAACACCCACACAATACACTAACGACTCTCATATCATTAGCAATTCTACCACGATTGCATGCAACATATAATGAAAGAGAGAAAGGCTCATGCCTTTATATACAACCCATATACAAGAATATCCGTGCTCATATGCGAGCATCATAAATGTGTATATAAATCTCGGGTGTATATAAGTACTCTATACGATACCGTGCTCCATCAAGCCCTGGTACCACGATCCTATGAGTACATCCAATCAACAGCTCGAGCTCAGCTCCACAGCCATCGATGCACCTGTTCACCTGCCCCAACAGAGACAGCCCCCAACGGGGTGAGCATACCAATACACAAAATCTCATAATCACAATAATGAAATTCATAATTTACAACACAAGTAAATATTAATGAATTTAAATGATACTCCCTGGATGGCAACATCCTCATCCGGGATTCCGTGTACTGTCCCTGTTCTCACAATCATCAAACTCATCAAATCTCATAAATCAGTAAATCAACACATTGATTTAACTCATAGCATGCCTGATTCTCAAGTATCAATAATTAATGATTCCAAATTCATTATACATGCAAACATAGATATCTCGATATCTAACACTGATTTTCAACTTTGCTACCAATCACAGATAGCTCAAATGCCTAGCATTTATTTTACAAATTCTCTATTTCACTTAGACATCTCACATGTCTCCTAACGAAGACATCTCACATGTCTTTCAATGAATACATGATCCCACGATCATTCTCAGGCATCTCAAATGCCTTACCCTTTATTTTACGAGTTCTCATTTATACTTAGACATCTCACATGTCTTACAATAGTCACATAAACCCAGTACCCCATACCTCTTATAAGGTCATACTATTCTAGTATTACGCACACTTGTGGCAGCGATATCAAGACTAGGTCGTTCCATAGTCATATCGACACACATATATATATATATAGACATACCCACAACCATCTAATGCAATTACAACCCATTACGCATTTCACAATTGCTATCACACAAAGTAATGCTCGTACGTCGCACGTACCTTAATCTCCGAAGTCCGAGCCAAACCTTGCTCGAGTTCCATGCTCCGAGGAACGATGTGCTAACACGATAAATTAATTCACAATTAATTACGATCATGCAACTCATGCTCAAGCACACCTATAACCCTCAAAAATATTGTCAACACACGACAATCAACCTTTATCAAAAATTGCTCAAGAACACCTTCAATAATTCGAACCTCATCATAACAATTCGAACTCAAATAATCGCCATAATTCATCTAAACATGAATCAATCGATCAACAACAAGAATCATCATCCCTCACCAAAAAAACCCCCAATTTTCGAACATAAGCCCCTAAAATCGAGCCCTAACTTCACGCAAGCAAATGAAGAAATTCGAACTATAAAGCAACACTAATACATCTAAAACATGTAATAATCAATCACTAACAAGAATCACCACACCCCTGCCAAAGATCACAATTTTCGAACCCACTTCACCCATACATCCAAAAATTCGAACCAAAGCCAACGAAATTCGAAATAAATTCGAGCCAATAAATCACAATTAGGCAGGGAATCACATCACAAGCATGGAAAAGGGGTCAGGAAGGTTACCCAAACGAAAATCGGAAGAAATCGGACGAAAATCGAAGAACCCTAGAAATTGGGGATCGGCGCACTTCCGCAAAATTCGACTTCAAAACGCGATGAAACTTCGAATTGATGGAGGGGAAAGCTGCGTCTCGTCGGGACGAAGCCGGCGGCGGGTCGCACGCACCGAACGGCGGCCGGACGGCGGCGGGCGAAGCGTCTGAAGCGGCGGGGGCTGGGGAAAATCGGGAATGGGGCGCGGCTGCGGGAGAGAGAGAAGGAAAGAGCTGAAATGATTTTTCTAATTAAATTCCGGGTTCAAATGGTATTTATAGCAAAAATACCCCGAAATACTAATATCCCCACAAATACATCATGATTCATTAAAAATCATCTGTTTTCAAAAATTCTCTCTCTAACTCAAAAACCCCCTACCGGTGCCCACACACAGCACCCGAGATTCTGAGTCACACTAAAAACCCAACTCACAGGTTTTCACCGAAATGAGAATACGATCTCAACCTCGGGATCCAACTATCCCAACTACTCATATAGACGAGCCCAGAAGGCCCGACACCTTGATTAAACTCCAAATCGCCACGCAAAACAACTTAAGGGGTTATTAACACTCCGGGATTAACATCCCTAATCTCAGGTCATCACAATATCCCCCACTAAAAGAATTTCGTCCTCGAAATTAGCACCGGTGTATCACGTAACACACGGGCTACACAACAACATGAAGCCATAACCTCGATTCCTGACCATGTCAGAATCGTCTTAAAAACTTCGAGAATACTTATCTCACATCGAACTCTGAAACAGAGCGACATACCAAAACCAACACCAACTCATCACCCAAGAGGCAAAACGTACCTCGATGCGATTCATCCCAAAAGTCAGTCCCTCATGACTGCAAAACAACCAATACCTACGACCGTTGATCGGACAGTCATCCTTCGTTCTAATACCACTAGTAAGAACGCATCATGAATGACACATCAACCGTGAGAACGTTGACTTCGTGTCAAACTCTGGAGTGGAATAGACTCCCAAATCCATCATAACGTCAAAGAGCGTCAGCACAACTCAACGCTAACAGTCCAAAAGCAGTTAGTCGACTGAAACTGCAAGGATTCGAATCACTCCCGATTCCATCGTAGATATCATCCAATGATATCTTTATCAAGACTCACGATGTCTAACATACATCGTTACGAGGGAAACACTAGTATACCACGGTGCACACCTACCAAACCTGGTTTCCACTTCCAAACCTCCTCCATCAAATGAGCAGTCGCATCATTGCAACTCAATTTGGGGCAACTCACGGCCACAGATTCACACAAAAGACATCTCACAAGATGTCTACCTCCGGATATTCCAAGGATCACATCCTGATCATAAATAAACCATCGAGACTCCACAGAGTTCACATCTTGGAAGGACATGCAATAAACACATTGCATCCTCAACGCTTGTGTCGACAGCGACACCCAATAAATCCGAATTCCTGCCATCCCTTGATAATCCTAGGATTTAACAATCCAAACTTGGGAAGGCTATCGCATAACTCGGAGGAAAACCAACAATGGAACACCTCAACCCACACAATATAATCCCTCCTCAAAGGGTGTCAACTAACTTCACAATTATGCCTCATAATCATCGTGACATGGAGATTCCCAATCTCAAGGTGTTCAATATCTCTCATCAGAGATTTAGCCATCCAAAATAGCATACTCTATGCTTGACAAAAAGGGGATCAATAACTGGCATCCGTACACTCACCGGTATACTTGCCCAGGCACTGACATCACATGCATACTCAATGCACTTGGCTCGGGTATCTACAACATACCCCTAAGCCCCAAACACAACTGTTAATTCTGAGTCACTCCCTACTCAGTGGAGGATGATAATAGACGATCAACAACACGGCATGATTCCCAAAATCAACACCACACGTACCAACTTACCGAATCCTTCAAAGATTCCCAATTAGGTATAATACTACCTCCTTCCACACAAGGGAAGAGCCATCGAACTCGAGATCCACAAGTCTCGAACCACCGTTCGGAAAAACTGGATATAATAACACCCATTGTATCCCAAATACACGGATTCCCCAGATCGAGTCAACAACGACTTGATGACTCTCTTGTTGGTACTTCAACATTATGAGCTGTCCCAGACAAGTCTCACCAAGTTTTAACATCAACGTATACACGTTTCAGGGAGGCATGCACAACCTCAACCTCAAATGACGTGGTGACTACTAAAGTCCACCATAATCCACATCGTATCACTTTACGATTTGCCAAACCTGATTCCAACGAGCAGTATCATGGCCCCAACAAGCACACTATATCATCACTACGATATCTGGCTAGCAAAGTGCTGTCTCCATAGGTTCATATCAGGTCCACCAACAAACCATATGTTCCATCTCGGTATGCCATACCGTACAAACTGTTAGAGTAATGGGTCATCGCCCAACATATCTCTAAAATACCAAGCACAATGGGCAACCCGGTGTCCTTGCTCACTTATGATACAATCATAGTCCGTTAAATCTTATCCCACACCCTCAGGGTGGGTGTAACCATGTCTACCCTACGTCACAACACAAGCGAGTAGTTTCCTCAATGACTACTCTTACCACCAATCACTTGGCCCTAGCCAAATCAACGAGCATACCCAAGGGTATCATTGCTCGACAAAAGGTCTCGTCAACTAGTGACCCAGATTCTACAATGTGCTCATCATCGGCACTCAAACCATACAACTAAATATAACATAAATGTATTAATCATCATCGACATAGAACATCAACTATGTCATCGTCATCCCGTGACGGCATATGTCAACATATGACAGTACATGTCAATACACGACGTCTATAATCTAATCGTCAAACACATGACAATATAAATAAATCAACACATGATATCCACAATAATGCTAAATAAACAGTAATATGCCATACCTCATCGCTAACAATATAGCGGCATACCTGTCTCCGTCATCCAACAGTGGTACGCAATCAGCACCCATCGCTCGTAGGTGGCGTAATCCAGCGTCATGTGCATAGCGGCATAACCCGTCGCTATAGAATCAGGGGCATAATCCCTCGTCATAGAGTCAGCGGCATAAAACTTCGCTATAGACATCTGGCGGCATGAACCATCGCCCTAGATGTAGCGGAATGAGGCATCGCTATCAATATATCTGGCGGCATGAACCATCGCCAATTAATATAGCGGAATGAGACATCGCTATCAATATATCTGGCGGCATGAACCATCGCCAATCAATATAGCGGAATGAGACATCGCTATCAATATATCTGGCGGCATGAACCATCGCCAATCAATATAGCGGAATGAGACATCGCTAGCAATATATCCAGCGGCAAGAACCATCGCCAATCAATATAGCGGAATGAACCATCGCTATCAATACATATGGCGGAATGAACCATCGCCAATCAATATAGCGGAATGAACCATCGCTATCAATACATATGGCGGAATGAACCATCGCCAATCAATATAGCGGAATGAACCATCGCTATCAATACATATGGCGGAATGAACCATCGCCAATCAATATAGCGGAATGAACCATCGCTATCAATACATATGGCGGAATGAACCATCGCCAATCAATATAGCGGCATGAACCATCGCTATCAATATAGATACTGTGGTTGTTCCGGTCCTGTTATAGCAGCGGAATTTTAGGACCCCTCGCTTCGACAATGACAGCGGCATGTTACCTCGCTCAGTCATGACAGCGGCAAGTACCTCCCTCGCTCGAATATAACAGCTACCGGAACTTCCACTAGCTCCATGTACCTGCATCCAGGTTAATACCACAGTTCACAATATAATGATCAATATCACGTTTCCAATTATATCTACAATATTCCACATTAATCACTAGAATTGTGACTGTTCCGGTCCCAATACAACAGCGGAATGTTAGGACCCCTCGCTTCGACAATGACAGCGGCATGTTACTTCGCTCAGTCATGACAGCGGCAAGTACCTCCCTCGCTCGGAGATAAAGGCTACCGGAACATTCATCAATTCTACCACAATAATCAAACACAATAGATTCCAATATCACAATATATCACTCTCATTTCACATATACCATCACATGTAAGGGTTCACTACCCACGATATACATAATCAAAGGTGTAACACGTTTTACCGTCCGAAGCCCGTACGTCTCACCTTTCCACATAATACATGAAGGGCCAGACATCACCATTAATGCCGTCCCATCTCATGCTGCACGATTCCTGCAATCACAATGATTAGCAACACCACTTTTCATATCATAAAAAGCACATAAACAACTAGTTGTGTCATACAACATTAATGCCATCATGCATAAATATGTGCTATCAATAACTTCCTAGGCCCTTAACAGCCCCAAAGAGCTAACCACTGCTCTGATACCACTAATGTAAGGACCCCAAGCCCTTAACCCTTAATTAGTGTATTAACCACTATGTGTGGCACATGCTTTCAATAAAGACTCAATCGGGAAGCTCAGATGATACTTTACCATCCCCATTACACCAATTTTCACATGATAGACTTTTATAAAAATTTGGGCAGAGTCTCCCCATAAATAGAGCTATCCCAAAACACAAGCACATCACATAATATAATTCCCGGCCAGGGAATACACAATACTCAACAGAATATAGTACACAAAGTAAATTCCCAGCCAGGGAAGACGCCACACATATGACGACGTAAATGGGTCTCAACACCCACACAATACACTAACGACTCTCATATCATTAGCAATTCTACCACGATTGCATGCAACATATAATGAAAGAGAGAAAGGCTCATGCCTTTATATACAACCCATATACAAGAATATCCGTGCTCACATGCGAGCATCATAAATGTGTATATAAATCTCGGGTGTATATAAGTACTCTATACGATACCGTGCTCCATCAAGCCCTGGTACCACGATCCTATGAGTACATCCAATCAACAGCTCGAGCTCAGCTCCACAGCCATCGATGCACCTGTTCACCTGCCCCAACAGAGACAGCCCCCAACGGGGTGAGCATACCAATACACAAAATCTCATAATCACAATGAAATTCATAATTTACAACACAAGTAAATATTAATGAATTTAAATGATACTCCCTGGATGGCAACATCCTCATCCGGGATTCCGTGTACTGTCCCTGTTCTCACAATCATCAAACTCATCAAATCTCATAAATCAGTAAATCAACACATTGATTTAACTCATAGCATGCCTGATTCTCAAGTATCAATAATTAATGATTCCAAATTCATTATACATGCAAACATAGATATCTCGATATCTAACACTGATTTTCAACTTTGCTACCAATCACAGGTAGCTCAAATGCCTAGCATTTATTTTACAAATTCTCTATTTCACTTAGACATCTCACATGTCTCCTAACGAAGACATCTCACATGTCTTTCAATGAATACATGATCCCACGATCATTCTCAGGCATCTCAAATGCCCTACCCTTTATTTTACGAGTTCATTTATACTTAGACATCTCACATGTCTTACAATAGTCACATAAACCCAGTACCCCATACCTCTTATAAGGTCATACTATTCTAGTATTACGCACACTTGTGGCAGCGATATCAAGACTAGGTCGTTCCATAGTCATATCGACACACATATATATATATATAGACATACCCACAACCATCTAATGCAATTACAACCCATTACGCATTTCACAATTGCTATCACACAAAGTAATGCTCGTACGTCACACGTACCTTAATCTCCGAAGTCCGAGCCAAACCTTGCTCGAGTTCCATGCTCCGAGGAACGATGTGCTAACACGATAAATTAATTCACAATTAATTACGATCATGCAACTCATGCTCAAGCACACCTATAACCCTCAAAAATATTGTCAACACACGACAATCAACCTTTATCAAAAATTGCTCAAGAACACCTTCAATAATTCGAACCTCATCATAACAATTCGAACTCAAATAATCGCCATAATTCATCTAAACATGAATCAATCGATCAACAACAAGAATCATCATCCCTCACCAAAAAACCCCCAATTTTCGAACATAAGCCCCTAAAATCGAGCCCTAACTTCACGCAAGCAAATGAAGAAATTCGAACTATAAAGCAACACTAATACATCTAAAACATGTAATAATCAATCACTAACAAGAATCACCACACCCCTGCCAAAGATCACAATTTTCGAACCCACTTCACCCATACATCCAAAAATTCGAACCAAAGCCAACGAAATTCGAAATAAATTCGAGCC
This sequence comes from Haberlea rhodopensis, assembly GCA_907163345.1. Lineage (NCBI taxonomy): Eukaryota > Viridiplantae > Streptophyta > Magnoliopsida > Lamiales > Gesneriaceae > Haberlea > Haberlea rhodopensis. The sequence goes on along the minus strand of CAJQUN010000006.1, from coordinate 11,944,742 downwards.
AATAAATCACAATTAGGCAGGGAATCACATCACAAGCATGGAAAAGGGGTCAGGAAGGTTACCCAAACGAAAATCGGAAGAAATTGGACGAAAATCGAAGAACCCTAGAAATTGGGGATCGGCGCACTTCCGCAAAATTCGACTTCAAAACGCGATGAAACTTCGAATTGATGGAGGGGAAAGCTGCGTCTCGTCGGGACGAAGCCGGCGGCGGGTCGCACGCACCGAACGGCGGCCGGACGGCGGCGGGCGAAGCGTCTGAAGCGGCGGGGGCTGGGGAAAATCCGGAATGGGGCGCGGCTGCGGGAGAGAGAGAAGGAAAGAGCTGAAATGATTTTTCTAATTAAAATTCCGGGTTCAAATGGTATTTATAGCAAAAATACCCCGAAATACTAATATCCCCACAAATACATCATGATTCATTAAAAATCATCTGTTTTCAAAAATTCTCTCTCTAACTCAAAAACCCCCTACCGGTGCCCACACACAGCACCCGAGATTCTGAGTCACACTAAAAACCCAACTCACAGGTTTTCACCGAAATGAGAATACGATCTCAACCTTGGGATCCAACGATCCCAACTACTCAAATAGACGAGCCCAGAAGGCCCGACACCTTGATTAAACTCCAAATCGCCACGCAAAACAACTTAAGGGGTTATTAACACTCCGGGATTAACATCCCTAATCTCAGGTCATCACAATGACATTTGAATGAACTGTGAAGTTGAGGAGTTGTATATAATATAATGATTATGAATATGAGTTGTGGAATATGGACAACCAAGGAGAGCATGTTAAAATGAATTGAATACATGAAGTATTTTCGTACTAGCGAGTTATGCATTTTATTAGATGATCATTATTGTGATGAATGTGAATTATTATATGCTCATATATTATGGGTTGTTTCTGTAGGAGCTTTTTACAAGGATAACTAAGGCATGGGTTGATGATGTGAACTAGAGGAATAAAGCTATGAATCTAAAAGAACAACATAAACTTTTGAATAGTACACTACGAACAAATAGTATGAAACTAATGGTGATTGCATTCATTTTATTGTGGGAATGTAATTATTTTGTGTATGGATTTATAATAGCTATCAAACGCTCAATAAAATCAACCAAGACCTTTTTACTTTTATAATCGAATGAACTTTATTTATATAATTAAAAATGATTAAGGTGGCGATGCCCTTACATTAGTGTTATCAGAGCCAAGTTAGATAACCGAGGTTGAGCGAATGGTAGTGTTAGTGAACAGACTGGATTAGCGTTCACTTATGAGCATGTTCATGCATTTTATGCATATTTGAATATATTTATGTCATACTAACATGCTTGATGATATTGATGGTACATCTTTTTATGGTTAATGTGGATCATGTGGTATGAATCGATTGTGGACTATTATTGTTAACCACTGTATTACAACATTGCAGCTAGAGATCCAGTGAATCAGATGAGGTGTGAGATGTTGTAAGTGTTAATGCGAGTATTGGGCAGACTGAGCCTCTATGACCGACAGTCGTGGGTTTAGAACCTGTTGCACAACAGTTGTTACCAGGGGAATTAAGTTCGACTCAGTTGTTGGGATTTCAACCCCCACGTTTCGAAAGGACTTAATCCGGAGAAGAAGCTGAAGAGTTGCTTGAAAGGATCGAACAGATCTTTGTATCAGCACCTTGTGCTAGGTCTGCCTGGTTGAGGTTAGCTAAGTTCTAATTAGCCAAGAAATCATCTACGTGGTGGAAAATGACGGTGATGGAAATGAGAGCACATGGACAGATTGTGAACTAGAGCTTATTCAGAACTCGGTTTTTGAACCGATATTTTTCAACTGCTGCTAGGCAAATGAAAGAAGATAAAATTACCAATCTAAGACTCACAACATGATAGTTTCTGATTATGCTCTACAGTACTCGTCGTTGCTGAGGTATGTGCCTAATATTGCCATTAATACCCATGCTAAGATGAGGCATTTTCTGAAGGGCTTGAGGGCGGAATTGTTTGATTAGGTCCTCTCTAATAACCCCAGTTCATTTGACGACGCTCTCACACGAGCTGAATTGGAATAGATTGGAGTGGGTGCGTATAAAGATTTAGTACCACTACAGAAGTCAGCTCCTGATAGTATGAAACCAAGAAATGATCAGTTTAAGTCACGAGGAGTCTCATCATCTTCTCAATTCAGTGGTTGATGATCTGATTATCGTCGTTTGGGAGACCGCAAAAGTAACACTCTAGCCAACAACGGACAGTCGTAGGCAAGTAGGACTAGGGAGATCAAATGTTACCATTGTGGAGGACCTCACCTAATGAGGCAATGTTCAGCTTGTTATGAATGCGGCAAAATGGGCCACATTGCTCGGAACTGTCCTGATCATGGAGGACAGCTAGACTTCAGAAATAATAGAGGGAAATTTTCTGAAAGGGCAGTAATCAGAGGCAGCTGTTCGTGTCTCGACAACTGGGGGGCCCGACGTTAGGGCTGCCCAAGTCTATGCTTTGACTAGGGAACATGGAGAAGCAGCTCCTGAAGAAATTGTGGGTAAGTGTTATTTATTTTCTTACCCCGCCTTTATTTTGATAGATACAGGCACCTGCCACACTTTTATTTCTGCTGAATTTGCTGAGAAGCATCATATGTGACAATCTCCATTACCCACACTTCTTATTGTCTCGACACCCATGGGAAGGAATGTGAGTACTGCTCGAGTAATATCTGATCGCCTCATTTATTTTGAGGGCAACAACTTAGAGGCATATTTGATTGTATTAGAGATGAAGGACTTTGACTATATTGTGGGAACGATATCTTGAACCGGTATCAGGCTATTGTGGATTGTTGTCAGTGGACAATTTGTTTTCCATCCAAACAAGGGAAACAATGGACGTTTTATGGGAAAGGTTCTCGTCCAAAAATCTCGTTGATATTTGCTATCAGAATGTCAAGGTTATTGGACATGTCCATGCATGTTATCTGATTTATGCTATTAACATAGCTGAAAAGAAAGAAGAGATGATGATAGAGGAGATACCTGTAGTCGCTGAGTTAATTGATGTGTTTCCGGAAGAGATCCCCGGCTTTCCACCGGATCATGAAATTGACTTTGGGATCGAATTATTGCCAGGCACATATCCTATTTCTCGTGCCCCTTACAGCTTGGCACCGACAGAGTTAAGGGAATTAAAAGTTCAATTACAAGACCTTCTTGACAAGGGATACATACGTCCCAGTGTATCATCTTGGGATGCTCCAGTGTTATTTGTGAAGAAGGAAGATGGTTCAATGCGATTTTGCATTGACAATAGACAGTTAAACAATGTGATAATAAAGAACAAATATCTCATCCCACGTATTGACGACTTGTTTGATAAGTTGCAAGGGACTGTGATCTATTCGAAAATAGACTTAAGATCGGGGTATCATCAGATATGAGTTAGGGAGGAGGATGTCTAGAAGACGACATTTCGAACTCTATATGGACATTATGAGTTCTTAGTCATGACATTTGGAGTAACAAATGCCCCAGCTGTCTTCATGAGTTTGATGAATCGAGTATTTCAGCCATACCTTGATCAATTTGTTATCGTATTCATTGACTATATTTTGATCTATTCTAAGAGTGAAGAAGAGCACGTGAGACATCTACGTATAATTCTTCAGATTCTTCGGGATAACCACCTTTATGCCAAGCTTAGTAAGTGTGAGTTTTGGTTAGATAGTGTAGCGTTTCTGGGTCATGTAATCACAAAAAAGGGAATATCAGTTGATCCCAGAAAAGTGGAGGCAGTACTAGAGTGGTCTACACCTACTTCTGTGCCAGAAATTTGAAGCTTCCTGAGTTTAGCAGAGTATTATCGACGTTTTGTCGAATGATTTTCGAAAAATTGCTAAGCCATTGACACAATCGACAAAGAAATGAGTACCATTCTATTGGTCTGAGACTTGTGAGTAGAGTTTTCAGGATCTGAAACATCGATTGATGACTACTCCAGTATTAGTGATTCATACAGAAAAAAGAGATTTGTCTTGTATACTGATGCGTCACTACAAGGTCTAGGGTGTGTATTGATGCTGTGGGGTCCTCGTTACTTATTCCATTATGTATCACGTTAACATACATATGTGAGTCTGAATTAAGTAGAAACATGTACTGATTAAGAGTATCTTACTAGTTAAGTTGTTACAAGGTTTACAAAACCCTAACCTACTATACATCACATGTACAAGTATCAACCTACTCCAAGATAACCCCTATGCAGTGGTTCTCCTCGCAGCAGAAATCATGACTCACGCTCCCCACGTCTATGAGTCCCTACAGAAACATTCACACAATGTGAGTATAGATAACAACTATCTCAGTGCAATATCAAAACACAATTACTAATGATAAGGTACAATAAAATCATCAAATGTGAATGCTCTGTATCATGCATCAACCAATGCACCATGTCATGTCTCAACTATCACCCTATTATCACGAGACCAATATGATATGCTATCTCAGCTCAATATGTCAGTGGAACCACATCACATCTTCATATTAGCAGTACATATCATAGTACCATACTCATATGTGATAATAGCCAGAGTATATACCCAAACCAGGCGTATATCCCTCATATCCAGTATGTGTAGCATAGCCGAGCATATACCCAAACTAGGCGTATATCTCTAATGCTAACGTATATGTAGCATACCCGAGAATATACCCAAACCAGGCGTATATCTCTAATGCTAATGCATATGTAGCATACCCGAGCATATACCCAAACTAGGCGTATATCACTAATGCTAATGCATATATATATCATCCATCTCAAATACATGATATCCATGAATGTACATGCATATGATACTACAATCATATGTTACTAACATAACACAATTCATATGATATCAATCCCATAACATCATCACACAATATCTATACTCCGTAGGTCAACACGTACCTGGTATACGACAACAAAACGATAATTCAGGCGTTGATGGCTAATTGCCTCTTTGCCCCGTCCCATGTGATGATGCTACACCAATACCAACAATAAACCATGTTATAAGAGGCTTCAAAAATAAATGCTACAAAAATTTAACATTTTTCAAAAATCTGCCATCACCGATCGATCGCCTAATTTTCTCGATCGATCGCCGAACTATTCACTCTTCACCGATCGATCGAACAAAAGCACCGATCGATCGAACAAAAGCACCGATCGATCGCCACATGTTCCGATCGATCGCCTCAAAATCACCGATCGATCGCTCAATGTTCAAACCGCCTTAAAATTTTACTGTTCGCGGCGATCGATCGAGACCAAATTTTCGATCGATCGCCACGATCAGAAAAATCGAGACAATGGCGATTTTGAGCTTATCTTCATGGTACTTCTTCTCCTACCCATAATTTCACATGTAACCATGATTCATGCAATCCCTAGTATCATATAAACATGTTTCTATCATCCTAGAATCCAATTCTTGGCAAAGAAACAAGTTATGATTCTAAGCATAAACATTTGATATTCAAATTCACATACTTCAACACCAACTACACAATTCAAGTGAAAAACTATAGATTCCTTACCAAGAAGATATGGAACCACTTCACTCCACTTTCTTACTTGGTTTCCAAGTGAATTCCAAGCTAGAAGATTCAACCTAAGCAAGAAGCTAGAGAGGAGCTTGGTAGAAATTACTATGTGTGTTATGGTGTATTGTGAGTTTAAGCTCACTAATTCCCTTCATATAGCCACTTGCTATAATAACATGCCAACTAACATAAACATGTAAATCCAAACTCAAATTCACATGCTAATGCAACTTTAAATGAAAGGCAAAGGCATATGAAATTCAAGTCAAATGCATACTAGTCCATGTTGCTTGATATGCCATTACAATTCAAGTCATTTCTTTGCATTACATCTTGTGCATCATGTTTCATTCCTTGACATATATCATATAGTCATGTCATGTATGTGAGTATTAACCCTCGGTTCAACCCGAACCTGAGTCCACATCGTACCGTAATTATTCCAAATTACGCCATAATCATATGACACATATATAAAGTAAATCGAGACATTACAACTACTCAATGAATTTCGTCCTCGAAATTGCATATACAAACATAATACATGCTTCACATATGATCTATGCACTATAAGAACATGTAAAATAACATATTCACATACCAGAAAACAAATCTGGATACCGTTGCATCATATGCTGCTCCGTCTCCCACGTTGCCTCTTCGACACCCCTTCTGTCCCACTGTACCTTAACCATAGGAATCACTTTATTACGCAACCTGCGTTCAGCTCGATCCAAGATCATAACTTGTTGTTCCTCATACGACACATCTGTATCCAACTGTACATCAGGTAACTGTAATACATGACTTGGATCTGGTTCATATTTCATCAACAGTGAAACATGAAAGACATCATGAATACTACTCAATGCCGGCGGTAGTGCCAAGCGATATGCCAACGTACCAATACGTTGCAACACCTCATACGGACCAACATACCGTGGAGACAATTTTCCACGCTTACCAAACCGTACTACACCTTTAAAAGGTGAGATTTTCAAGAATACACGATCACCAACTTGAAATTCAAGTGGTGTGATGTCCGGGAATTAATGGTGTTAAACCCGGTGTAGTATTAATCCTGGATGGATTTTTAATTGTGGCAATTAGGAATTAATTGCGGTTCGGCATCTCCCGAGGTTGGTAAATCGGGCCTTCTGGGCTCGTCTAATTGATTAGTTGGGATCGTTGGATCCCGAGGTTGAGATCGTATTCTCATTCCGGTGAAAACCTGCGAGTTGGGTTTTTAGTGTGACTCAGAATTTCGGGTGCTGTGTGTGGGCACCGGTAGGGGTTTTTTTGAGTTAGAGAGAGAGTTTTTGAAAACAGATGATTTTTAATGAATCATGATGTATTGGTGAAGGTATTGGTATTTTGGGGCATTTTTGCTATATATACCAGTTGGACTCGGGATTCCGTCATTTGGAATCCATTTCTCTCTCTCTCCCTCCCCTCTCCTGCGATAAACCCTTCTCCCCCATTTCCCTTTTCTCCCTTGGAGGAGAAATCGCGGGTAGCTTGGCTTGGAGGCCGGTTTTCTCGAAGATAATCAGGTATTAATCTCCCCCTCGTCATTAGCTTCGGTTTGATAGTAGTATGGTAGCTTTTGGTTGAGGTTTTGGTTGGCTTTGGGTTTTGGGAATTTTGGGTTTAAATCTAATATGTTGATTTCAGTGTTTTCATGGAGTTTAATTGTTGTATTTGAGGTGTTGAGGTTGTATGGGGTGCTGGTTTGGAGTTTGGGTGTTAAAAACACCATTAAAGCTCGAGTTTTCGGAAAATTGCAGTCCGCGATCGATCTTGGCGAGGCGCCGATCGATCGCGACATGCTACTGGATTTGGGAAGGCGATGAGCAGTAGCGGCGATCGATCGCGAGAAGTGGGCGATCGATCGCGAGGGTCTTGGCGATCGATCGCGAGATGTGGCGATCGATCGCGGCTTGTTTATTTTCGGACAGTAGGGTATGGCGATCGATCGCGGCTTGGCGCCGATCGATCGCGGCCCTGTTCCCTTGGTTTTTTTTTTCAAATTTTGGAAAATGTTGGGATTTTGGAATCGGGGTTTTAAGGGGGCCGTTTCCGGGGCAATGTCTACATTCCAATGTGAATGCTATACTTTTAAAATGGATTGGTTGAGGCCAAAGTTCAATAAAACGGAATTCCCGGTTGAATTCTTGGTTATCTTTTAAACTTGTTAAATGGTATATTTTGGGTATTATGCATGTTTAGCCGGGGGGGGGGGGGCTTTTATTTTGGTAATCGTCATGGATTGACGATATGACTGGGAGTCTTGAACGTGCTTGGACACGTAATCGCATGCTTATTCTTGATTGTGAGTTGTTTATGTGTTTTAGCACATATTCCTCGGAGCATGGAACTCGAGCAAGGTTTGGGCTCGGACTTCGGAAATTAAGGTACGTGGGACGTACGAGCATAGCCTATTATAGTATTGCAACTGTAATATGCATGGTTTGTGATAATGGTATTAAATGGGCATTGGAATACATGGTGTATGGTAATTGTATTATATGGACATTACAATATCTGGCATGTGGTCTGGCATGTAGTAATTACATTGGATAAATATTGAGATGCATGGTGCACTATATTTACTTCAAATGGATAATGATATGCATGGTAAACGGTCTTTGCCTTCAATGGATATATATATATATATATATTGGGAATCATACAGTGCCGCCTTCGAGCGAGCAATGATTCGGGATGCGGTCGCCACTGGGCGACCATCGGTTATGACGCCGCTATTGTTGAGCGTGCGCGAGGTTTAGTATGCCGCTATTGTGGAGCGAGCAATGAAATAAGAACATGGAATTGTTGGTTAGATATATGCGATATCTATAGTCTTTTACATTATGTTCTTATCCCTTTGATTATGGAACTGGTATAATAGAACGGTATTAGTTAATCTATGTGACGATTAACTGGCTTTGGGAATTTGATGAGTTTGGTTATTTTGAGAACAGGGACAATACAGGGGGATCCCGGATGAGGGTATTGCCATCCAGGGAGTATCATTTAAATTATGGCATTTACATTCTGTAAATTATGAATTGCAATATTATTATTTTGTGATTGGTGGTATTGGTATGCTCACCCCGTGTGGGGGCTGTCTCTGTTGGGGCAGGTAACACAGGTGTAGCGGCTTTGGAGTCGAGCTCGGGCTTTTGGTTAGAGGTACTTCCAGGATCGAGGGTACCAGAGCTGGTTGGATGGACGCTCAGATCCAGTGTTGAGATCGAGTTGTGCTTGGAAGGTGCTTCCAGGATAGAAGTACCAGTAGCGGTATCCGGTATAGTGTTTTATGCATCAAATACACGTTTATTCATTGAGTACACCTTACGTGTATATGGGATGTATAAATGGGCTATGGCCTCTTTCTGTTCATTATGGTTGCATGCAATTAATTATGGAAATTGCTAAATGAACTAAGAGCATATTAGTGTATTATGTGGGTGCATGTTATGTGAATAATAATGGTAGGGGGAATTTGAATTTGGGAATTGAATGCAAGAAATATTTCTGGGTAGCATACGGTGTTGCACTTGCATAGGGTTTTTCCCCTGATGGTATGATTATATGCACTCATGGTATGGCTTAATGCACTAATTACGGGTTAAGGGCACGGGGGTCCTTACAAGTGGTCTACGACGCTTATTGGCATAAGCAGCCTGTCGGTCCTGAGCAGCTTTAAGTTTCAATCGAATCATCTTTACTTTCTCTTCCATTTCATGAATCATATCCGGTCCATGTAAAGAAGACTGATCCACATCATCCCAATACAATGGCGATCTACATCGTCGCCCATACAGAGCCTCAAAAGGTGCCATTTGTATACTAGATTGATAACTGTTATTATATGAAAATCGACTAATGGCAACGACTCTTGCCAAGAGGTATCAAACTCTAATACACAGGCACGCAACATATCCTCAAGTGTCTGTATCGTATGCTCTGTTTGTCCATCTGTCTGAGGATGATATGCTGTACTCAACCGTACTTCAGTTCCCAATGCTGTCTGTAACCCTTCCCAAAAATGAGAAGTAAATCTCGGATCCCTATCCGACACAATGGAAACCGGGATACCATGTAGTCTCACTACATGTTGAATGTATAACTGTGCCATTCGCAGATACGTAAATGTCATACAATATGGCACGAAATGAGATACTTTGGTGAGTCGGACAACGATCACCCAAATGGCATCACAACCAGAAGACGTCCGTGGCAAATGAGTCACAAAATCCATTGTGATATGTTCCCATTTCCACTGAGGAATTTCCAAACTGTGTAATTCACCTCCTGGTTTCTGTCTTTCTTCTTTTACTTGTTGACAGACTAAACACCGTTTTACAAAGTTCAACACATCCTGTTTCATACGTTTCCACCAAAATTGGTTACGTAAATCATGATACATTTTCTTTCCTCCAGGATGTATACTATATCTACTACAATGAGCACGTTGTAGTAGTTCTTGACGTGGTCCCAATGAAGCAGGGTACTACCCAACAGTTTCTGTATTTAAGAATTCCATCACTTGCAAGTACAAACTGTGATGTTTGTCCTTGATTTATCATTTCCTTCCAATGTTGTACCTCATCATCAGTTACTTGTGCCCTTCTGATTTTCTCAAAGATGTCGGGTTCAGCCAACAATGTTGATACCCGTACTGGCACTGTTTCCACATTAAACTCATAACCCAAAGTACAACAAGAAGTCATCAAGGCAGATAAATGAATCATCTCATCAGCTGTATGATGTACTTTTCGACTCAAGGCATATGCTGTAAGATTAGCTTTTCCTGGATGATATTCAATCTCACAATCATAATCTTTCAACAGATCCATCCATCTTCTCTGCCTCATATTCAATTCTGCTTGAGTGAATAAAAACTTTAAACTCTTATGATCTGTGTATATGGTAAACGACGTACCATATAAATAATGTCGCCATATCTTCAAGGCAAAGACAATGGCAGCTAATTCCAGATCATGTACTGGATATCGCATTTCATGTGGTTTCAATTGTCGTGATGCATAAGCCACTACATGTTTATCCTGCATCAATACACAACCCAAACCGAGTAATGAAGCATCAGTATATAAGGCAAACCTGTCATGTTCCGATGGAATGATCAAAACAGGAGCTGTAGTTAATCGATGTTTCAATTCCTGAAAACTACGCTCACATGCCTCCGACCATTGAAATGATACTCCCTTCTGTGTCAAATGTGTCAAAGGTTTGGTTATTGTTGAAAATCCTTCAACAAAGCGTCTATAATATCCAGCCAAACCCAAGAAACTACGCATCTCTGGCACAGAAGTAGGTGCTGACCAATTCAACACTGCTTCTACTTTCTTCGGATCAACTGATATACCTTCTTCCGAAATTATATGTCCCAAAAAGCCAACACTGCTCAACCAAAACTCACACTTACTGAGTTTGGCATACAACTGATGTGTTCGCAACAATTGCAATACCATATGCAAATGTTGAGCATGTTCTGCATTATTCTGCGAATAGATTAGTATATCATCGATAAAAACAATGACAAATCGATCAAGGTATTCCTGGAAAACCCCATTCATTAAACTCATAAAGACAGCTGGAGCATTTGTCACTCCAAATGGCATCACCAGAAACTCATAATGTCCATAGCGAGTTCGGAATCCTGTCTTCTGTACATCACCCTCTCTTACACGTATTTGATGATAACCGGATCTCAAATCAATCTTAGAATTGATTTTTGATCCCTGTAATTAATCAAATAAATCATCAATACGAGGAAAAGGATATTTATTCTTTATCGTTACCTTGTTCAATTGTCTATAGTCAATACAAAGTCGCATTGTCCCATCCTTCTTCTTAACAAATAATACCGGAGCACCCCAAGGCGATACACTAGGACGTATGTACCCCTTGTCCAATAAGTCTTGCAATTGAGTTTTCAATTCTTTCAATTCAGTTGGTGCCATCCGATAGGGAGCTCGTGAAATTGCAGAAGTACCAGGTATCAAATCAATACCAAATTCCACTTCTCGACTCGGTGGAAATCCATGTATCTCATCTGGAAACACATCCGTATATTCTGCAACCATTGGTATCTCCTCCACTTTCCTTTCTAGTTTCTGTTCAGTTACATCAAGGGCATAAATCAAATAACCGCATGTCCACGTTCTAACAAACGCGACATTCGGATTGCTGATATCAAAGGAATCCTTGCCCTCGATCCCTGACCAGAGAAGAACCATTGGTTTCCAGTATCAGATTGAAATCTCACTATCTTCTGACAACAATCCAAAACAGATTTATATTTACTTAACACATCGATTCCAAGAATGCAATCAAAATCTGTCATGTCTAACAAAATCAAATCAGCCTGTAGTCCATACTCAGTCTCAGACTGAATATCACAATCAGACACACTCTGACAAGCCATCACAGTAGTTCCCATGGGTGTCGAAACATAAAGAGGCATCAACAGTGGAGACGAGCATATATGATACCGGTCAATAAAACTTTGTGCAACAAAAGAATGTGATGCACCAGTATCAATCAAAAGTAAAGCTGGATAAGTAAATAAAGTACACTTACCCGCTATCACATCATCAGGAGCTGCCTCTGCTTGCTCCCTGTTCAGTGCATATACCTGAGCCTGAGGTGGTCCTGCCCTCTGTCCTCCACTAGACTGTGGTACACCCTGTGGTCTCTGTTGCACTGTATTCTCTGACATTGGTCATCTCCTCTGTTGTCCACTCACTTGAGGACAATCACGGATCACATGTCCTGGCCTCCCACAACGGAAACAAACTACTGTATTCAATTGAGTACAATCTCGTTTCAAATGTGGTCCGCCACATTTAAAGCATTGCACATCACTACCACTACCACTACCTTGGAAATGTCCCTTAGCTCTTCGGTCGTCCCCTTTCCGTGGTCCAAAACGTTTCCCACTAAATCGAGAGGAAGAAGTACCTCCTCGTGATGGTTTAAACGTTTTTCCCCATGGTCTCATACTTTCTGATGTAGGTATCTGAGAATGTCCTACATCCTGATAAACCCCAACAGCGATCTCAGCCATTTAAGCTTTCATCAATGCTTCCTCATATGAACAAGGATTATTAGACATCACCCTATCAAACAACTCCGGCCTCAAGCCCTTTACAAATTGTCTAATCTTTACTTTGGTATCAGCGGCAATATGTGGTACATATCGTAACAACGATGAATAGTGCACCGCATACTCAGACACAGTCAAAGTACCCTGTTTCAGATTTGTAAACTCACCTTCTTTCCTCTGTCTTGCAGCCACAGAGAAGTAGTGAGCAAGAAAACGAGTTCTGAAAACATCCCAGTCCACAGTCTGACCTTGAGCTCTCAGCTCAATTAATGTAGCTTTCCACCACATCATTGCTTTCTTAGCTAACTGAAATTCAGCTAAGCGTAACCAAGCAGTCTTGGCACACAGTGCTGACACAAATATCTGTTCCACTCGTTCCAGCCACTCCTCTGCTAGTTCCCCTGATTCCGTACCCTCAAACCGAGGTGGCTGATAACTCAAAAACTGTGTCAAAGTTAATTCCCCAGGCAACAATACCTGTTCCACTGGCCCTTGCCCAATCTGTGGTGGTGGCACAGGCGCCAACCTCACACTAGCATTGCCACTCATGGCATCCCCAACATCCTCATGTGGTACTCTGTCTGCCATTACTGCAAATACAGGTTACCAACAATAATAAAGATAATAAAGCATGTCAGTAGAACATCATATCATAACTCATAACTTGCTTTCAAGTGATTAGGCAACTCCCTAATACACTTCCTCTACCCTTGTTCACCCCGTTCTCGAACCACTGCTCTGATACCACTAATGTGGGGTCCTCGTTACTTAATCCATTATGTATCACGTTAACATACATATGTGAGTCTGAATTAAGTAGAAACATGCACTGATTAAGAGTATCTTACTAGTTAAGTTGTTACAAGGTTTACAAAACCCTAACCTACTATACATCACATGTACAAGTATCAACCTACTCCAAGATAACCATTATGTAGTGGTTCTCCTCGCAGCGGAAATCATGACTCACGCTCCCCACGTCTATGAGTCCCTACAGAAACTTTCACACAACGTGAGTATAGATAACAACTATCTCAGTGCAATATCAAAACACAATTACTAATGATAAGGTACAATAAAATCATCAAATGTGAATGCTCTGTATCATGCATCAACCAATGCACCATGTCATGTCTCAACTATCACCCTATTATCACGAGACCAATATGATATGCTATCTCAGCTCAATATATCAGTGGAACCACATCACATCTTCATATTAGCAGTACATATCATAGTACCGTACTCATATGTGATAATAGCCAGAGTATATACACAAACCAGGCGTATATCCCTCATATCCAGTATGTGTAGCATAGCCGAGCATATACCCAAACTAGGCGTATATCTCTAATGCTAACGTATATGTAGCATACCCGAGTATATACCCAAACCAGGCGTATATCTCTAATGCTAATGCATATGTAGCATACCCGAGCATATACCCAAACTAGGCGTATATCTCTAATGCTAATGCATATATATATCATCCATCTCAAATACATGATATCCATGAATGTACATGCATATGATACTACAATCATATGTTACTAACATAACACAATTCATATTATATCAATCCCATAACATCATCACACAATATCTATACTCCGTAGGTCAACACGTACCTGGTATACGACAACAAAACGATAATTCAGGCGTTGATGGCTAATTGCCTCTTTGCCCCATCCCACCAATACCAACAATAAACCATGTTATAAGAGGCTTCAAAAATAAATGCTACAAAAATTTAACATATTTCAAAAATCTGCCATCACCGATCGATCGCCTAATTTTCTCGATCGATCGTCGAACTATTCACTCTTCACCGATCGATCGAACAAAAGTACCGATCGATCGCCACATGTACCGATCGATCGCCTCAAAATCACCGATCGATCACAATGTTCAAACCGCCTTAAAATTTTGCTGTTCGCGGCGATCGATCGAGACCAAATTTTCGATCGATCGCCACGATCAGAAAAATCGAGACAATGGCGATTTTGAGCTTATCTTCATGGTACTTCCTCTCCTACCCATAATTTCACATGTAACCATGATTCATGCAATCCCTAGTATCATATAAACATGTTTCTATCATCCTAGAATCCAATTCTTGGCAAAGAAACAAGTTATGATTCTAAGCATAAACATTTGATATTCAAATTCACATACTTCAACACCAACTACACAATTCAAGTGAAAAACTATAAATTCCTTACCAAGAAGATATGGAACCACTTCACTCCACTTTCTTACTTGGTTTCCAAGTGAATTCCAAGCTAGAAGATTCAACCTAAGCAAGAAGCTAGAGAGGAGCTTGGTAGAGATTACTATGTGTGTTATGGTGTATTGTGAGTTTAAGCTCACTAATTCCCTTCATATAGCCACTTGCTATAATAACATGCCAACTGACATAAACATGTAAATCCAAACTCAAATTCACATGCTAGTGCAACTTTAAATGAAAGGCAAAGGCATATGAAATTCAAGTCAAATGCATACTAGTCCATGTTGCTTGATATGCCACTACAATTCAAGTGATTTCTTTGCATTACATCTTGTGCATCATGTTTCATTCCTTGACATATATCATATAGTCATGTCATGTATGTGAGTATTAACCCTCGGTTCAACCCGAACCTGAGTCCACATCGTACTGTAATTATTCCAAATTACGACATAATCCTATGACACGTATATAAAGTAAATCGAGACATTACAGATGCAGGATAAGCATGTGGTAGCCTATGCATCGAGACAGCTGAAGCCACATGAAACGAGATATCTCGTCATAATTTGGAATTGGCAGCCATTATCTTTGCAATGAAGATTTGACGACATTAATTGTATGGTACGTCGTTTACTATATTTACTGATCATAAGAGCCTGGAGTTTTTATTTACTCAAGCAGAGTTGAACATGAGACAGAGGAGATGGATGGACCTATTGAATGATTATGACTGTGAGATTAACTACCATTCAGGTCGGGCTAATTTGATTGTAAGGACCCTAGTTCCTTAAGTGCGGATTAAAGACGTAAATAAAAATTTCCATGCATAAACAGAGTATAAAGGTTATGTTGATGCCCTGAGCTAATAAATTACAGTGCCAAATAAAGTTTCAAAAGGGATTAGTTACATTCCCAACCAATGAATGCTAATCCTATAGCTTTACACTACTCCTAGAGTAGATACTATACAAAAGAATCAAGCCTGCTACCAAGAGCACTCCTCACTAGCTCATCGCATCAACCCGCCTTAGCCCCTTCCGCCCAAAAATACCTACAGGAACAACCCCAAACCGTGAGCATGTATATAAATCATATTCACAATAATATGATCATAATTCAATGCATAAACCGTAAATGCAATTCACTTCCTGTATTTAACACATTTAAAAGCTCCCTTGGTTGTCCCTGTATCACAATAATAATCAAAGGATTATATTGCCAATATGCATGTCATGACATGTACCCATTCCGTGTATACCAATGGCCAATTTCCAGTCTTATTATATCAGTGGCATAATACCCCTCGCGTTTATATGACAGCGGCATTAATACCCCTCGCTTCGACATATTAGCGGCATAATATCCCTCGCATCAATATGACAGCGGCATTATCCTTCGCTTCGACATATTTGCGGCAAATATACTTCATCGCTAAATATGACAGCGGCAAGTATTCTATCATCGCTTCGACATAACAGCGGCAAGTATTCTATCATCACTACAATATAATATCGACTCACAATACATATGCAACCGTAATGCATATCCAATCATATATGCAACCATAATGCATAACCAATTCAAAGCGTAATAAATACGTTTTACCGTCCGATGCTCGTACGTCTCACTACGTACCTTGGTGCCAAATGTGGAAATATCGTGGACTTTATCTCCTAGGTTGTGTGGCCACCTGGGATGGTTCTACACATTCACACAAATCAATATCAAAAATTCCACAAAAATACCCAAAAATGCCATATTTTGTCTTTCGCGATCGATCGCCAATTACGGGCGATCGATCGCGAAACCATACTGCCCGAAGCCAAAATTTTCACCCTTCGGCAATCGATCGCCACACTTGGCGCGATCGATCGCCAACCTCGCCGATCGATCGCCCAAGAGTGGCGATCGATCGCCATGCGCTCCAAAGGCGCACTGCCAGCGCGCGATCGATCGCCTGGAACGGGCGATCGATCGCCAAGTCTGCAACCCAAAAATCCACCATTTTTGCGCACCAAAACCATCCCAATCCATTCCAACACTTAAACCATCAAACCAACAACATAAATAACAACACAAACCTCCAAAATACACCTTAAAACAACCATATATCCAACCCCCAAACAAAACCACACCAACCCATAACAAACCATTTCAGAACATTTCAAAAACCATTCCAAACTCAATCCAAACACAATAAAAACAATAGGGAGGTATCCATACCTCTTGGGGACTCCAAATCTCACACCAAATCCCACAAAGCAAGTTTTTGGAAGGATTTCTCTTTACCCCTAAGCTCAAACTCGAAAATGGGAGAGGAGAAGGGTTTGGTGGTTGATTTGGGAAAGTTGAAAAGTGATGGTGTAGTGGGGATTGGGGTATAAGTGGGTTTGTTTTAACATAAAATGCACTCTACAATTTACATGGTGTACAAAACACCCCAACATGATATTTTAAAAGCATTCACCAAATGCATCAAAATCCCAATTAAATCATGCTTGACCAAATAATTAATAATTAACAATTACCAAAATCAAACCATAATAACCCCTAATTCCCAACATGCATAACATGCACCCCGGGTCACGCATACCATGTGACTACGCATTTTATCAAGATAATTAATTCCAACACGTACATTAATTACCACCATAAAAATCACATAAACCAAATTAATGCCCATATTGCATATAATTATTTCGGGGATATCACAATACTCCCCTACTTATAAGATTTCGCCCTCGAAATCACATGCACTTACCTAACCGAAACCAAACATAAATCACATACCAGAAAATAACTCTGGGTAGTGCTGCATCATATGCCGCTCCGTCTCCCACGTGGCCTCCTCGACACCCCTGCGATCCCACTGAACCTTTACCATCGGTATCACTTTGTTCCGCAGTCTGCGATCAGCCCTATCCAAAATCCTGACTGGCCGTTCCTCATAGGATACATCAGAATCCAACTGAACCTCAGAAGGCTGCAATACATGTGACGGATCCGGCTCATACTTCCGGAGCATAGATACATGAAACACGTCGTGAATACTAGACAACGACGGTGGTAGTGCCAAACGGTAAGCCAGGGTACCGACGCGCTGTAAACTCTCATACGGTCCCACATACCTCGGAGATAATTTACCACGCATACCAAACCGAACCACACCCCTGAAAGGTGAAATTTTCAAAAAGACCCTGTCTCCCATCTGAAATTCCAACGGTCTCCGCCGTTTATTCGCATAGGCTGCCTGTCTGTCCTGGGCTGCCTTCATTTTCTGACGGATAATCTTTATCTTATCCTCCATCTCCCGAATCAACTCCGGTCCACCCACTGCTTTACTGGTCAAGTCATCCCAGTATAATGGCGACCTACAACGCGTACCATACAAGGCCTCAAACGGTGCCATCTGAATACTCGCTTGATAGCTGTTGTTGTATGAAAACTAGACCAAGGCCAAAGAGTCTTGCCATGAGGCATCAAACTCCAACACACAAGCTCAAAGCATGTCCTCGAGTGTCTGTATAGTACGTTCTGTCTGCCCATCCGTCTGGGGATGATATGACGTACTCAATCTCACCTCAGTACCCAAAGCTGACTGAAGACCTCCCAGAAATGAGACGTAAACCGCGGGTCTCTGTCAGACACAATAGACACTGGAATCCCATGCAGTCTCACTATGTCCCGGACATATAACTGAGCCATCCTCAAGTATGTGTACGTCATACTGTAGGGAATGAAGTGAGCTACCTTCGTCAGCCTGTCAATAATCACCCAAATGGCATCACAACCCGAAGTAGTCCTCGGCAAGTGGGTCACAAAATCCATAGATATATGTTCCCACTTCCACTCCAGTATCTCTAAGCTCCTTAGCTCGCCACCGGGTCTCTGCCTCTCTGCCTTAACCTGCTGACAGATCAAGCACTTTTTGACAAATGAGATCACATCACGTTTCATCCGTTTCCACCAGAACTGATCACACAAGTCCTTATACATCTTCCTCCCTCCTGGGTGGATGCTAAATCGACTGCTATGAGCCCGTTCCAAGATTCCTCTACGCAATTCGGCGTACATGGAATTACCCATCGGTTACCAAGTCTCAAAGAACCATCCTCAGTCACCCTGAACTTTGATGGCTGCCCTTGAAGTGCCAATGATGACCATCTCTGAATCTCATCATCTGTCCTCTGAGCTCTCCTGATATGCTCATAGATATCTGGCTCAGCCAATAAGGTCGATACATGCACAGGCGATGTATCTACATCGAAGTCATAGCCCAGATGGCAATATGAAGTCATCATAGCCGACAAATGCATGACCTCTTCAGCAGTACTCTTCACCTTCCGACTCAAGGCGTCTGCTGTCAAGTTCGCCTTCCCCGGATGGTACTCTATCTCACAGTCATAGTCTTTGAGAAAATCCATCCACCTCCTCTGACGCATATTCAATTCCGGCCAGAGTAAACAAGAATTTCAGGCTCTTATGATCTGTATAAATGGTAAAGGAGGTACCATACAGATAATGCCTCCAAATCTTCAGGGCAAAGATGATAGCCGCCAATTCCAAATCGTGGACTGGGTACCTAGCCTCATGCGGCTTCAACTGCCTCGATGCGTAAGCTACCACATGTTTATCTTGCATCAGTACACAACCCAAGCCCTGTAGTGATGCGTCAGTATAAAGGATGAACCTCTTGTTCTCCGTAGGAATCACCAATATAGGAGCCGTGGTCAATCGATGCTTCAACTCTTGGAAGCTCTGTTCACAAGCCTTAGACCAATAAAACGGTACTCCCTTCTGAGTCAACTGAGTCAGTGGCTTAGCAATCTTAGAAAATCCCTCGACAAAGCGTCGGTAATAACCAGCCAAACCAAGAAAACTCCGTATCTCGGGCACAGAAGTGGGTGCAGCCCACTCCATCACAGCCTCAATCTTCCTGGGGTCCACTGAAATCCCACTGCTAGATATGAAATGCCCTAGAAATACTACACTGCTCAACCAAAACTCACACTTACTGAGCTTGGCATATAACTGGTGATCTCTAAGGATCTGGACTACTGTCCTCAAGTGTCTCACGTGCTCTTCCTCGCTCCGGGAGTAGATGAGTATATCGTCAATAAACACAATGACGAACTGATCCAGGTAGGGTTGGAACACCCGATTCATCAAGCTCATAAAAATAGCCGGGGCGTTCGTCACACCGAACGGCATCACTAAGAACTCGTAGTGTCCATACCGAGTCCGAAATGCTGTCTTCTGCACATCCTCCTCCCTAACCCGTATCTGGTGGTACCCGGATCTCAAATCAATCTTGATATACAACTTCGTGCCCTGTAACTGATCAAATAAATCATCAATCCTTGGGAGAGGATACTTGTTCTTTACCGTGGCCTTATTCATTTGTCGATAATCGATGCACAAACGCATCGAACCATCCTTCTTCTTCACAAAAAGAACTGGTGAGCCCCAAGGCGATACGCTAGGGGCGTATATATCCTTTATCGAGGAGCTCCTGCAACCGCTCCTTCAGTTCCCTCAACTCTGCCGGTGCCATACGGTAGGGAGCACGAGAAATAGCGGATGTCCCCGGTAATAACTCAATCCCAAACTCGACTTCCCTAGCCGGTGGGAATCCTGGAATCTCCTCCGGGAACACATCAGCAAAATCCGCTACCACTGGTATATCCTCGACTCTTAACTCCTTGCTCTTTCCCAACAAATCCACGGCATAAATGAGATAGCCCATATGTCCACGTCCCAACAATTGGGACATTTTGATTGCCAAATTCAACGGAATCTTCGCACGAGAACCGTTGCCATAGAAAATCCACTGAACTCCCAAATGAGATCTGAACCGTACTGTCCTCTGTCGACAATCCACCACTGCCTGATATCTGTTCAGAATGTTGATGCCCACAATGCAGTCGAAATCTGACATACCCAGAACAATCAAATCTGCCTTTATCTCATTGCCCTCAAAATAAATGAGGCAGTCCATCAGAAACTGATCCGCAACAACTTTCTTTCCGGTGGGTGTCGAGACCAATAGAGACGTGGGTAACGGAGACGTGCACATATGATGTCTCGCCACAAAGTCCGCAGACACAAAGGAGTGCGAAGCACCTGTGTCTATCAAAATAAAGGCGGAATATGTAAATAATAGGCACGTACCAGCTATAACCTCCTCTGGAGCTGCATCGGCCTGCTCCCTGGTCAATGCATAGACCTGTCCCTGAGGTGGCCCCATCGCCTGTCCTCCCATATGTCGAGGTACCATCGGTGGCCTCTGCTTACTGTCCCGGTAGAAAACCTTCCTCTGCCTTCCCTGAGGTCCGTCTGCCCTTCCCGATTAGGACAACGCCGAGCAATGTGGCCCGACCTGCCACCTATGTAGCACGCAGAACAATCTCGCATCAAATGCGGTCCTCCACAAAAGTGACACTTAACATCACCAGCTCTACCAGATCCTCCAAAAGTAGATGCACCACCTCTACGGTCACCTTGTTTCCGGCCATCCGGTCGCCTTCCACTAAACCGGGAAGAAGAAGAAGAAGAAGTTCCCCTTGACTTAAAAGATCCTCCCCGGGGCCTCAGATTTTCAGATGTGGATCTTTGTGATGAGACTGGTGGGGGTGCGGCATCAGGATAAGCACTCACCCCAATCTCTGCCAACTCCGCTCTCACAAGTGCGTCATCAAAGGATGTCGGGTTGTTAGAAATCACCCGATCAAATAGTTCCGGTCGTAAACCCTTCAAAAAGTTCTTCATCTTTGCATGTCCATTGGTGGCAATGTGTGGGACATACCTCAATAAGGACGAGTAGTGCATGGCATAGTCCGAAACCGTCATGCTCCCTTGTTTCAAGTTTGTAAATTCATCCTCCTTTGATTTTCTAGCCGCAGCCGAGAAGTATCGGTTCAAAAACCGAGTTCTGAATAGAGTCCAGTCGACCACCATGCCTTGTGCCCTCAATTCCATTACAGTCGTCTTCCACCACATGGAAGACTTCTTTGCCAGTTGGAATTCTGCCAGTCTTAACCAAGCCGTCCTAGCACACGGCGCAGATACAAATATCTGTTCCAATCTATCTAGCCACTCTTCGGCCTCTTCCCCAGTCTCTGTTCCCTCAAACATAGGTGGGTGGAAGGTCAGGAACTGTGTCAGGCTAAGCTCCCCTGGTAGTAGCAACTGAGCAACCGGTTCCATGCCCACAGCAGGTGGGGGTAAAGGATTTGCCTGACCAATGCTAGCGTTCACGCTCCCAACATCACCAACCTCTTCATTAAGGTTCCCCGCATTCATAGCAGCCATGCTGTAATACAAGGGTTAACAACAATTCCAAACAATATACATGTTATACCGTTAGATAACATGAATGATAATAAGCATGCCAGTATGACAGTTTATACACCAATATGTGCCACATGCATAAACATGCTCAAATGTAAACACTTAGCTAACCATGCTAAGGCTACCCTTCACTCATCCCCAGGTTCTCTAACCACTGCTCTGATATCACTAATGTAAGGACCCTAGTTCCTTAAGTGCGGATTAAAGGCGTAAATAAAAATTTCCATGCATAAACAGAGTATAAAGGTTATGTTGATGCCCTGAGCTAATAAATTACAGTGCCAAATAAAGTTTCAAAAGGGATTAGTTACATTCCCAACCAATGAATCCTAATCCTATAGCTTTACACTACTCCTAGAGTAGATACTATACAAAAGAATCAAGCCTGCTACCAAGAGCACTCCTCACTAGCTCACCGCATCAACCCGCCTTAGCCCATTCCGCCCAAAAGTACCTACAGGAACAACCCCAAACCGTGAGCATGTATATAAATCATATTCACAATAATATGATCATAATTCAATGCATAAACCGTAAATGCAATTCACTTCCTGTATTTAACATATTTAAAAGCTCCCTTGGTTGTCCCTGTATCACAATAATAATCAAAGGATTATAATGCCAATATGCATGTCATGACATGTACCCATTCCGTGTATACCAATGGCCAATTTCCAGTCTTATTATATCAGTGGCATAATACCCCTCGCGTTTATATGACAGCGGCATTAATACCCCTCGCTTCGACATATTAGCGGCATAATATCCCTCGCATCAATATGACAGTGGCATTATCCTTCACTTCGACATATTTGCGGCAAATATACTTCATCGCTAAATATGACAGCGGCAAGTATTCTATCATCGCTTCGACATAACAGCGGCAAGTATTCTATCATCACTACAATATATCTCGACTCACAATACATATGCAACCGTAATGCATATCCAATCATATATGCAACCATAATGCATATCCAACCACATATGCAACCATAATGCATAAACAAGACCATGTATGCAACCATAATGCATAACCAATTCAAAGCGTAATAAATACGTTTTACCGTCCAATGCTCGTACGTCTCACTACGTACCTTGGTTCCAAATGTGGAGATATCGTGGACTTTATCTCCTAGGTTGTGTGGCCACCTGGGATGGTTCTACACATTCACACAAATCAATATTAGGAGCCAATAATAGTCCAATATAAAAAATTCCACAAAAATACCCAAAAATGCCATATTTTGTCTTTCGCGATCGATCGCCAATTACGGGCGATCGATCGCGAAACCATACTGCCCGAAGCCAAATTTTTCACCCTTCGGCGATCGATCGCCACACTTGGTGCGATCGATCGCCAATCTCGCCGATCGATCGCCCAAGAGTGGCGATCGATCGCCATGCGCTCCAAAGGCGCACTGCCAGCGCGCGATCGATCGCCTGGAACGGGCGATCGATCGCCAAGTCTGTAACCCAAAAATCCACCATTTTTGCACACCAAAACCATCCCAATCCATTCCAACACTTAAACCATCAAACCAACAACATAAATAACAACACAAACCTCCAAAATACACCTTAAAACAACCATATATCCAACCCCCAAACAAAACCACACCAACCCATAACAAACCCATTTCAAAACCTTTCAAAAACCATTCCAAACTCAATCCAAACACAATAAAAACAATAGGGATGTATCCATACCTCTTGGGGACTCCAAATCTCACACCAAATCCCACAAAGCAAGTTTTTGGAAGGATTTCTCTTTACCCCTAAGCTCAAACTCGAAAATGGGAGAGGAGAAGGGTTTGGTGGTTGATTTGGGAAAGTTGAAAAGTGATGGTGTAGTGGGGATTGGGGTATAAGTGGGTTTGTTTTAACATAAAATGCACTCTACAATTTACATGGTGTACAAAACACCCCAACATGATATTTTAAAAGCATTCACCAAATGCATCAAGATCCCAATTAAATCATGCTTGACCAAATAATTAACAATTACCAAAATCAAACCATAATAACCCCTAATTCCCAACATGCATAACATGCACCCCGGGTCACGCATACCATGTGACTACGCATTTTATCAAGATAATTAATTCCAACACGTACATTAATTACCACCATAAAAATCACATAACCGAATTAATGCCCATATTGCATATAATTATTTCGGGGATATCACATTGATAGTTGATGCCTTGTGTCGGAAGGTCAAGTATACTGCTGAAGATGCCATTCATTTGTCAGCTTTGATAGCTTCCTACTTCCAGTTGGATATGATTTTGATGTATCTACATCGCATGTTCTTGTATCAATGTTGTTAATGGAACCTGATATATTTGAGAATATTAGGATAACTCAAATGGCAGATGATGAAATTCAAATATAGGGTGACACTGGTCTCTTAAGGACATCCATCTAACTTCAGGATGGATGATGATGGTTTAAGACTTGGTGAGCGTTGAATAGTCCATGTTACATCTGGACTACACCAAGAAGTTTTACAACGAGCACATAACAATAAGTTCAGTATCTATAAAGACAGTAATAAAATGTATAAATACATGTATAACCAATTCTGGTGGAAACAGATGAAGCAAGATGTGACATGATTTGTAAAGAGATGTTTGATATGTCAGCAAGTGAAGGCGGAGATGTAGAGGCCTGGAGGTGAATTGAAGAGTTTAGAAGTGCCAAAGTGGAAATAAGAACATATATCTATGGATTTCGTAACCCATTTGCCAAGTACTGTTGCGGGATTTGATGGCATATGGGTTTGTGGATAGACTGACTAAAGTAGCTCATTTTATCCATTGTAATATGACTTTCACATACTTGATGATGGCCCAGCTGTACATTCGAGATATAGTAAGGTTGCATGGGATTCCGGTTTCCATCGTATCTGATCGATATCCGAGATTTACTTCACTTCTGGGAAGGTTTACAGTCAGCTGTGGGAACTATATGATTGAGTACAACATACCATCCCTAGACAGATGGAAGAGGTACGATACAGATGCTCGAAGATATGTTACGAGCTTGTGTGTTGGAATTTAACACTACGAGGCAAGATTCAGTAGCCTTAATGGAGTTTTCGTATAATATTAAGCTATCAGGCAAGCATTCAGATGACTCCATTTGATGCCTTATACAGTCGACGTTGTAGATCTCTGTTATGCTGGGATGATGTGGATCATGTATCGGTTTGAGGACCAGAATTAATCCGGGAAATGGAAGAGAAGGTGAAAGTAATTCGATTGAAGATGAAAGCAATTCAAGACAGACTGCTGCTTATGCTAATAACAGCGATGACCATTATAATTTCAAGTGGTGAACAAAGTATTTTTGAAAATATCACCCTTCAGGGTGTTGTACGATTCAGGATGCGAGGAAAATTGTCACATAGATATGTTGGTCCCTATGAGATCTTACAGCAGTATAGGCACTTTGGCTTACCGTCTAGCTTTGCCACCATCATTATCTAGTATTCATGATGTGTTTCATGTGTCGATATTGAGGAAATTATGAACCATATACGCCTCATGTCTTACAACAGTCAGAAGTGTAGTTAGACTCTGATGTGACGTATGTTGAACGGCCGGTTAGAATTCTGGAATCGGGCAGAGCGCATATTTAGAAATAAAGTAATACTGATGGTCAAAGTCCAGTGGGATCTTAGGGGTGTCGAGGAGGCCACGTGGGAGACAGGAGCGATAATGATGCATCACTATCCAGAACTGTTTTCTGGTATGTGAATTTATGCTTCGATTGATTTGTGGGTAAGTTTATGCAATTTCGAGGTCAAAATTAATTTAGTATTAGAGAAATGTGATACTCGTAAATAATCATATGTTATGATTTGATTTGTAGTAATTATGAAATAATTATGGAATTGTGTTTGGGGCTCGGTTGGGATAACCGAGTATGAATTGATTATGTGATGTGAAGCATGTATTAGGTAGTTAATTTTGAAATGATGAAATAATTAAGGATGATTTGAATTTACATGTTAATATATTAAAGGATTGAGAAATAAATTATTGGGATATTAGATTTCATGAAATATGTATGATAAATGGGTTGGGATGGTATAAGTAAATAAGGCATGTATTTACTTCATTTACCACACACCTTCACACACTACACCATAACACACACTAAATCCCTAACTTCCTCCCCAAAACTTTTCATCTCCTCATCTTCAAAATCACTTGGATTTGGTTTATATTGTCTTGACTGGTTTAAGATGTGAAGATTGGAAGTGTAGGAGGATAAATGTATGATGTTATAAGTTGATTTTGTTAGTTTGATTGAGATGGTAATTTTTTAATTTGTGGTAGGAATGAGTTTGTTGTAGTAGTATGGTATTTGGATTATATTATTGTGTTTTGGAGTTTTTTGAAGTGTTGTAGTTGAGGAATGAGTAAGATAGTTGGTGTTATGTGTATTGGAAAGGGTATGAGCATGAAAATAGGGATTTTCGAATGAACAGGATCACGCGATCGATCGGCAGGAGTGCTGCAATCGATCGTGTGACATTTAAAAACCAAACCTGGGCGACGAACAGTGTCGCGATCAATCGCACGCTTCGTCGCGATCGATCGCGCCGTAGCTTGGTGCCAATGTTTGAACACCTCGCGATCGATCGCTGGCTTCGAGTGATCGATTGCGAGTCCTAAAATTTTGAAATTTTGATATTTCACTTGAAATTTTTAGATGGAATATTTTGTGGCTATTAATATGGAATTTTTGAAATTGTGTATAGCCTTTCCGAGCAGCAGGGCGTGAAAAAAAATTTGATTTACTATTTATTTTGGCGGACAAAGGTACGTAGAGAGACATACGAGCTTTGAAGGTAAAAGATTCATATGATGTTGAATAGAGTGAAGAATATAATACTTGCCGATGTCAATTTGAAGCGAGTAATATAATACTTGCCGATGTCATACCGAAGCTATGGAATGTAGTACTTATCGCTAATATGTCGAAGCGATGATAATGTCGCTGCCATATTAAGCGAGGGGTATTTTGAATGCCGCTGATATGTCGAAGCGAGAGGTATTATAAATGCAGATGTTATGTCTGAGTGATGTGTATTATAATGCCACTGTTATAACAAGGCCATGAACATTGTATTTGCTATGATTATGTTGATTTATGTCAT
Source organism: Haberlea rhodopensis (assembly GCA_907163345.1). NCBI lineage: Eukaryota > Viridiplantae > Streptophyta > Magnoliopsida > Lamiales > Gesneriaceae > Haberlea > Haberlea rhodopensis. The sequence continues at coordinate 11,917,249 of CAJQUN010000006.1, read as the reverse complement.
GACATTTGAATGAACCGTGCAGTTGAGGAGTTGCATTATAATATAATGATTATGAATATGAGTTGTGGAACATGGACAATCAATGAGAGCTATGTTAAAATGCATTGAATACATGAAGTATTTTCGTACTAGCGGATTATGCATTTTATTAGATGATCATTATTTTGATTAATGTGAATTATTATATGCTCATATATTATAGGGTTGTTTCTGTAGGAGCTTTTGGCAATGAGAACTAAGGCATGGGTTGATGTGAGCTATGGGAGGAATAGAGCTATGAATCTAGAAGAACAACATAAACTTTTGAATAATACGCTACGAATGAGTAGTATGAAACTAGTGGTGATTGCATTCATTTTATTGTGGGAATGCAATTTTTTTGTGTATGTAATTATAATAGCTCTCAAATGCTCAATAAAATCAACCAAGACCTTATTACTCTGATAATCGAATGAACTTTATTTGTATAATTAAAAACGATTAAGGTGGCGAGGCCTTACAATTTTTTAATTAAAATTTCTTTAGGGGTCGGGTAATCAAGTACCGGGCCTGATTTTTTTCCAAAATAGTACCTGGACCTGATACCGAAAGATCGGGTTCAGAAACCCAAAAATCCCGAGTTGATCAGGAAATATCCTATCCGGTCGGGTCTGGTCGAGACCCGATTACCTGAATCTGACTCCCACCCCTACAGTAGCCACACACAGCAAGCGAATTCACTACGAGAAAATTGAGAGAGTTTTACGGCATTATGATACTCCCTATCATCTACTGCACTTGGTATTTATAGCCTTGAATTGTATAACAAAATAACCGCTATTCTAATTCCTATAACTGCCACCAAGTCCTTTAATCTTAGTTCCTTCCATACTTCATTCTCTTTAGTCTCATAGATCAAAGATCTCCCAGAATCAGGACCAACCTTCACATTTCTCAACATTGGTTCTATTTCTGTCTTTATTGATGTTTATTCTTGTGTGGCTGCTCGAACTCTTCTGTATACGTATTAACTATATTAACCAAGTTTAGGCCATGCTTAGACTTAGTCATTGCTAAACTTTTAGTTAATTGCTCGCATTTTATTTAAACAATAAAATTCAATTATGCACGATGTATCCGCAAGTGCACGGTTGTCAAGTTTTAGAATATAAAATGGAGAACAAGTTATCGATCACACATGAGCTAGTAGTAAGTACCAAATTTAATTAGTTTAACTATATTTAACCTACAATTATTGAGTGAATATTATACTAAATAAATCAAGAACTCACAATCCAAACCAAACAAGTGATGAAAAGTAAAGAAACTTCATTAGAGACAATTATCAAGACTTTGGTTCACCCATCTAATCCCCCAATTTTCTCCTATTAGTGATGATTTAAAATTCTACATTCTAAGGTGACGAGTTTTCCTAATTTATTCAATATACCATGTTCAAGATATATCAAATCTAATATTAAAGTGCACAAAGCCACTCTCTTGTACTTAGTGAATCAACATTGCATTAAAATTTATGAAAACTCCTGGCCTACAATCGGGTAATCTATTACTATCAAATGTGTGTTTGATTTTATATGGTTGATCTCAATCTGAACCCACGGTATGAATTATGTTTCGTATTGTAATATTAGACGGTCAACCTCAATTATAATAATTAATATCAATTCAAAGAGTAGCTAATCCTTGAAAGCAATAAGAACATAAGACATACTCAAAGAATTGTAAGAAATCAATTAAAAACCCTTAATTAAATTTTGGGTTCAAACATGGGATCCCCTAATCTTGATAAACAAACCTAGCATAGAATCATAATCAAATAACAATGTCTAATAATATTTTGCAACAAAGAAAACATCAAAATATGAATATAATAAAGAACCAAGTTTAGGAATAAGAATAAACGCTAGGTGTTGACTCCCTGTGTCGTTCCGTTTCTTCCATTGTATCTTGCTCTTCAATGGTGTGATTTGGCATGGGAGAGGAGGCTATGTTCTAGGTCTAAAATATGGCCAAAGTTTTTCTAGGTCATCCAAGAAGTGCCTTAAACAGTGTAGGAGAGAAGTAGTTTCCTTGTGGAACTCAAACTCTTCAAAAGGTTTGTTTTCATAATTTTCCGCCTACCGATCGATCGGTGCACAAGTTACCGATCGGTCGGTAGTTCCTTGAATTTGTCACTCGCACACGTCTTTTACCGATCGATCGCTACATAAGCTACCAAATGGTAATCACCCAAATTTATTCTTCATCTTTCGACATTTACAAATCAATCGTTGGATGTTCTACCGACCGATCGGTAATTCCCAAATTTGTTTTCATGTTCGCATATTAGTGATCGATCGTTAGACCTTTTTCATCATTTTTTGCTCATTTTCTTCACTTCATTACACTTTAACCTTGATTCTTGAAACATGCAAAAACAACAACAAAACGCATAATATCGTCCAGGAATCAACATAAGAAGCATATAAAATCCTAGAAATATAAATGTAAAAATCACACTTATCAACTCCCCCAAACTTATCACTTGATCGTCCTCGAGCAAGAGTGAGAATAAAAAATGTAGAGTTCATTCTCAATACTTCAAAAGAATTAATTTGCAACTCAACTATATAGCTCAGAAACCTCTCTTACACATAAACTAGAATCCATCCAAAAATTAAACAAGATGTGTTTTCTCCTAAACCAAGCATTTAGGCAACACATCTCAAAATCGTAACGTGTTTGTGTGCTATTGTCAATCTCAAGTTTCTTAGATCAAATTATGCTAATTAAATCAAAGTCAAAGATTATTGTCGAGCACTCCATAGGCCTATTTTTCTTGCACTTCTCCACTAATGTAGTTATTCCCTAGACTTGAATCAAAAGGAATTTAAAAGCTTGTAACGTAAGGCCTAGGTGTCGGTTACAAAAAAAAAAGATAGGGATAAGCAAAGAAGAAAGTATAATATGTAAATTTCACATTCTAGCACAACTCCAACTCTGTTTTTTTATTTCTTTTCAATTGATGACCACTGGCTTCGTTAGATTTTACCAAAGGTGATCGATATAAGCCCTCTACAGGGTTCATCATCACATGAATATGCTAAGACTCAAACTATGCCTTTCTTCTTCTTTTTTGTTTTTTTTTTTTGCTGTAGGCATTTCATTTTTTCTTTATAATAGCTCAGAACATAGCATGTGATTTGCAATAATAGCTCAAAACATAGCATGTGCTTGAAATTCATTATATTCCATTAGGGTAAAAATAAAAATCAATTTAGGCTCATATTAGGGTAGATATAATGAGTTTAAACAACAAATATCGAATGTGGGCTAGTTGTATGCAATGCATACTCCATTCTTTTTCAATTAGGCTCAATTAGGACACTAGAGAATGATATATATCAAGGTAGGATTGAAAGGCTCAAATGTTCCGAAGATCACCTAGATCCTATCCAAGTCAAGTTCATAACTATTTTTTTTGCCTCAAAGTACCATCAAATAGGTTCTAGGATAACTCTAAGATGCTCATGACAAATCATCAAGTTCACAACGCTTTCCCTATTCAACATTGCAATCCACAATGTCATGACTCAATGTGCTCAATATTTTCCTCATTCTTGACGTTCAAACTCAATAAAGGATATTCACATACATGTCCAACAATTTTCAGGACTCAAGTTTTGTGAGGGTCCGATCCTAATGTGGTGTTTAATTAATACATAATGATTAATTGCGTAAACAGCGGAAGATTTATTTCAAATGTCCTGTCAAATGTCCATAAATTTTTTTGCTTTTATGTGATACATATATAATGATACTGAAAATACGTAAATCCAATTTTTCAATTCAACATGTTGCTAATCACATAAGCATCAGATATATAATTAACCAGAAATAGGATACTTAAAATACAGGTACTCGGGGCATACCCCGGTAACTTAAAATGGTTAAAAAGTAATCTAACAATTACTGGGACTCAAAATTTAAAACATAAACCTGAGGTTGCTCTCACGGAGCTCTGGTATTCATCGATGCTTCACCTCGAGCATCCGCAGTACGTCCACTTGTACCACTTGTGATGCCCATACAACAAATACATTAAAATCCGGTGCTCAAAATTCAAAAACTCAAAGGAATTCATTTCTTAACTGATGGTGTCAAGCTGGTTCCTTCATCTAAAAGTGGTTTAATCACTAAAAGAGTAGACTTTAAAATCTATTCTCCAGCCTGAGCGGTTTTAGTAAAATCATCATAACTCATTCATTTTAAATTCAATTTGGGTGATTCTAGTGGCAAAAGCAGCTAGCTCGAAGTACTCCAATTCTTATTTCTAGACATTTTCCAGAATTCCTAGCCAAAAATGCCAAGGAACCCAAAGAACACACTGCATGGATATCTTCGCCCACATGCAGGACATAAATTGAGCACTTAAAGTATAAAATTCATAACAAATTGAAAATGAGTCCTAATTAAGTCCTATTTTTTTAAAACATTCAATAAAATTAAAAGATCTACAACTTTTATTTAGATACCGTCAACAAATTCGAAAGAAAACTTTTCAAAAGTTTGGATTTATACACTGCATGTACACTTACACTACATGCAGAGTCAATTCTGGCACTCCTTAGTAAAATCAGCATATCTCACTCATTTTAAGTCCAAAGTTTCTCAAATTTTAACGACAGAAATAAAACGCAATTATCTATAACTTTTATTAGAAGCACCATGTACAAATTCGAACCCTAAGTAAATCAAAAGGTCTACACAAGTTGCTGCTTGTGCTGTTAAAATCAACAGACTTCAAATTACAGCAACTTACTATAAATATCACATATGTTTGCACCATAATTCTTCCATTAAACATAAATTCATGCTACTAAAACTAAAAAATCATATTATACCTTCTATTAGCTTCAAGGGTTTAGCACCAAACCATCACCAAATTCTTTCCTAGCTTGAACTCCCCCAAATTTTTGCTTCAAACTTGAAAATCCTTGCATCTAAATATCACCATTGCCTTTGTTAGGATCGGACGGGAGTGTTTAGAGGGGGTTGAATGAACAGTCCTCCAAAAATTAATTCTTATTGATTTCACCCAGGTTAGTAAATGGAATCTGTTTCTTAACCAGTACTTAAGCAGAACAGACCACTGAAATGAAAGTGTGGAAACAGTCTGTTCTTAGCTAGTAAGAACGGTTGATGGCTATGAAATGTAAGATAGTGCGAAATGTAAGTAGACGAGATATGTTTCTGGAAGTTCGAAGGCAAATCCTTCTACGTCTCCTCTTCTTCCAATCAAGGAAGGATTCACTACAAGACTATGAGTAATACAACTTTTTGTACAACCCCGATTCAGATGGATTTACCCCACTACAAAACTGAAACTCCTAGTCTCTCAATCTGTACAGACACAATATGTCTGACAGTTACAAAGAGCTCACTCTTCTATCTTAGAGCAGAATACAATTGAAAGTGTAGTTTAATCTAAGCACAAATGATCCTTCCGACATCAAATAAATCAATAAGCAGTGCTTCTAATTTTGAGCGGATCGATAAGTTGAAATCTTTCGATGATAGCGTTCTGCTCAACTGAATGCTCGATAAAGTTGATTGATCTTTTTTGCGTTTTTTAGAATCTCTTGTGTCTAGTGCTCTATTTGAGCTTTTGAAGTTGCACCTATATATAATCGTCTCTGCCAACAACAATATACTCTATACTTTGGTCAATATCTGAACAAGCTGCAGTCTTCTACTTTAGGTACTTTCCCTTCTGGTCTATTCTTTCGGCGCTTGTCAGATAGACTCTCCTTTGTCTATTTACAATTTAAGGTAATCTTCAGTCCTTGGTCTTTTTCAGCATTAAATGCACCATTAAATGCTTCAATAAATATCAATTAATTATTCGAACTGAAGAACGAAGCTTACTAACTTCGTCTGTTCTGATCTGATCTGCATCGAGCTGATCTGGTCTGATCTTGTTGATCGATCTGGTCAGTCTGGTTTACATCGATCTGGTCTGTTTTGAGATAGAGTTTATTGGTCTGATCTGTTTTGTCATAGGCTCGATCGATCTGGTTTGTTTTGTCATCTTTAAAATCCGGAACTAACAAATTCCCCCTTTTTGATGATGACAAAACCTAGATCCTTTATTTTTATTCTTCTTATTCTTGTGGGAGTTAAGTTCAAAATAAATGAACCAACTGAACACTTTAGTGTTTAAAGGAGTTAAGATCGATTCAGTCTCTTAGTTCAAAATAAATGAACAGACTGAGAAAATAAGACTTTTATAAACACTTTGATGACTGCATTAACTGATATTCATTGCAAGTAATTTATTTATTTCTCGGCTGAGCTCTTATTTATTTCCTTGGCTGAGCTGGCTTTTTTCCCCCTTTTTGGCATCAGCAAACTCTTGAAGAAATTCGACTATCTGCGTAAGCTGAGCACACATAGCATCTAGACGATTATCTTGCGTGAGAAGGGATTTTGCAACTGCGGTTTGACTGCTGAAGCCAGCTCAATCTGTTCTTTTCGTAGACTAGCCTTGTAGCTTGCTTGTTGGGAGAACAGACTGTTCAGACCAAGCTGGATCGTATTGATGCTCGACATCATTTTGTCCTTAAATGAGTCAAAATTCAGAGATGAAGTCCGCTGACTTTGATGAACTTCACTCGTTGGGAGAGAAAGAGAAAGTTATTAGATAAGTCTCGTAGGGACTTGGCGATTGATGGAGCATCATCAAGATAGGCTGGGACTTCCTCAGTAGGTTGCACAGCCAGTTCTGTCCCTTTTACAGTAGAGTCTGAGATGCGAGGTCGAGCTTTGGCGCAAAATCTTGTAAAAAGACTGAGGTAGCGGGCACAACATACTTGCTTTGTTTGGATCGGATCAGCTCGCTGAGACCCGCAGAAAATAGATTCAAAAATTCAAGGTCTGCAGCAGCCTGCTCTGCTTGGGCTTGTGAGCTTGCTTTAGAAATAGGAGGAGAGATTGATTGGGCAGGCTCCTCTCAGTTTAAGTCCTGAATAATTTCAGACACTGCACGTCCCACATCAACTATATAATTACAGCATTCTTTGGGACGGCTGAAGTGCTAATCTGAACATTAGAGCTTGAGGGTGCAAAGGGAAGAAGGATGGTAGGAGGCTCCAATAATACTTCACTGTCCTCATCCTATGCAGCATACGGAGCATTAGGAAGTGGCGGCTCCGCTGTCTCGATCCGGACTGGGAGGCGGAGTTGAAATATTGAGCCTCTGGCGATGCATGCGAACATCCATATGGAGAGTGAGAATGTCCATCTCCAGCTGAGCTATGACCGCGCTGTCGTCCTTGGCAGTCGGGCTGGTGACATCAAAAATTGCCTTCTTGACTTGGATAAGTAAATTGGCAAGCCTCAGTTTGTGTTTTGCCCTCCTTGCAATGCACCGCAATGCAAACATCATCAGTTTCTGTGCCTTTCAAGACCTCTTGTTCCATTTTGTGCAGCCGCTTGAGTTTGCCAAAGAACAGACTGAAGTGATTGACCGTTATGTACTCGACCCATTCATCAAATACGACGGTCAGAGCCTGTACTTTGTCTTCTACGTCTTCCATGGCAATATCAATGGCTGTTTGAGCAGCTGATTTGGGATTTGGGCTTTGCCCTTCCCAGCAACAGACGAGGGCTAAATCCCAGATTGGGAGTAGCCACCCAGTTCTTTGATTACAATTCCCTTGACAGCAGGGATATTGGTGGGGACTCGGGTCACAACCTTGGATATAGTAGGTGGAACTTTGGATGGTTGGGCTTCGGATGGTTGAGGTGGAGCTTTGGATGGTTGAGGTTGAGCTTTGGATGAAGGAAAGATAGCGAGTTTAGGGTTTAAGGTTGCTAGGGGTTTGGTGATTTGGGTTCGTGACTTCTTCGGTATAGGTTTGGCAGGGGATGAAGTAGTAGAAGCAGACTGAGTTTCGTCAGAGTCAGTCTGGACTGTCAGTTTGCGATTGACCCTTGTCTTCTTTCCAGCAGCTTGATCTTTACCAACTTCCATCTTGACGGCGGGGGGGAGCACTCTTTGACTTGAGGAGAGCTAATCCATTGGGATTAAGGATTTTGAAGGGATTGAGTGCTGCCGGTTTCCCCAGCTCGATGTTCATAGATTTCAAAAGCTTGCTGAGTGGAATAGTGAAGCAGACAGCCTGCTTTGCTAAAATGACTGTCTCCAACATAACTCCAAACAAAATAGCTGACCAATTCACCTTCAGTCCGGAATGGATAGCAACCATTGCTCCAAACTTTTCAGAAGTGACTGCATCAAAGCTTTCAGTCTTGCCTAGCAGTGGTTTGCCAACAATGTTACACAACACCTGGAAATGGAACATCATCTCTTTCTTTTTGAATGATGGCTGCAGATTCACTCCAAAGATGGATAATCGGCCCTGAAAGTCATCAAGAGTGGCCTTATATAGATGAGCAAAGTCGGACATTCCGGCGGTAGGAAGCCCAAGGTCTCTGTAAGCGTCGCCTGAGAGATTTCAATAGATTTGCTGATGTGACTAGAAATAGACACATCTATTGAGCTTAATTGTTTACGATTTGGTATGTTTTGATGGATAAATTGATGCATATGCTACCTAATAGTATATTTGTGTAATTGTAGGTGGAATCGAAGAATTCGAGCTAAAATTGATGTATAAAGATCAAGGAAAGATATGGAGATGATAAGGACTCAAAGGAGATCAAGAATAAGGCTAAAAGTGTAATTTTGATGAAGAGATCGATCGCATGGAAGAGGAGATCGATCGCCTTTGGACAGAAAGTTGAGCAACAAATTACACGCTGCAGCGATCAATCTTAAGCTTGAGGCGATAGATCGCCAAACCCTACTGGAGCCAAGCGATCGATCGCCACAAAGAGGCGATCGTCGCCAGAAGAGATTTCCCGAAAAAAATAAAGCCAGCGATCCATCGCTGGTCTGAGGTGATCGATCGCTAGACGAGTTTTGGAAATATTGGAAACTTGATTTTTTTACCATTTGGATAGATTTTACCTACAATATCAGATTCTCACCATCTTTGGACGAAATTGGGGACCTTAAATCAGATGAATAGTCATATTTTGAGCAGACCAACATAGTTTAAACATTAGATTTTATTTTTCTCTCAACTTTTGAAGAACAACTCGAAGAACGAAGACGGAAGCGACACTCCGTAATCGTGCTTCGCTTTAGTAACTATTTCTTTTATTATTAGTTTGATGTTTTCTAGGGTAGATTTTATTGTTTTTGATTTGATTATGCAAGGCTAAACACCTTTGATTCTTGGTTGAAGGAAGACAATACCTTGGATTTAATGTTTTTCATGAGATTGATGTTCTTATATTGATTTTATTGAGTATCATGTGCTTTTCTGATTTTAATGTCATGATTGTTGTGTTTTGATTATAAGATTGGCCATCAAATAATTTTTACATGTAATCTAATGCTTGGCCTCTGAAGCAACTAAGATTGATAATTGTCTGTTGTTGGTGTTGTTAAATTCTTAGGAAAAACACGTAACTAGATTAAACATAGACGCTTGGATTATGTTGTCTAGGTTCATCATTCTTACTATAATTGAAAGCTATTGTTAATATCAATCTTAACTGCTGTTGTTTTGATCGATATAACGATACGGGTTAATTTAGAACGTTTGGGCTATTTTAACTAGGCATAAGGTAAGATAAGAGTTGAATCTCTAATGATGAATATTCAAGTAAAAATTACATCTTTTGTAATAATCGATGATTGAATGCATAAATCCAAGGTAAAGTCGACTGAAAACCAAGAATCACTTTTCTCTCATAATTTTAATCACTTTAGTTAGTTTTGCTAATTAGTTTAATTCATAGACTTTGCTTAGTAGTAGTTAATCAAATTCAAAATTCCCCTTTTTAATATTTGTTGGCACTATTGACACGAAAAATACATCCTTCCTGTGAGATCGATTCCTACTCACGCTACTACATATTTACTGCTGTTAACTTGAGAAGGGTTAATTTGGGCGTACGCGATAAAGACTACCAAATGTTGGCGCCGTTGCAAGGGAAAGACATTGGTATTATTTTGTGTCGTTTTTTTTATTATTTGTTATCCCGCACTACTACTTTTGTTTGTTGATGAGTACATGTGGATCGTTTCATCACGAAGATTACTTTCACTACGATCCTGAGATCAAGAGGACACTACTTCAGAGAAGAAGAGAAGCAAGGTTGCTTGAAGAAGAAGAAGAAGAAGAAGAAGAAGAAGAAGAAGAGAGGAACATGATGGCTGTGAATCAAAGCTTAGGCAGTTGGCGAATCCTAACTTGGATCAACAACCTCTCTGTATCACTTTCCCTGCTCTCACAAATAACGTAAATTTCGAACTCAAATCTGGTTTAATTCACTTATTGCCATCTTTTCATGGTCTTGCAGGAGAAAACCCGCACAAGCACTTGATGGAATTCCACGTGGTGTGCACTACTATGAAGCCAGCTGGCATAACGGATGAGCAAATCAGACTACGAGCCTTTCCATTTTCTCTAAAGGATGCTGCTAAGGATTGGCTATTCTACTTACCCTCCGGATCAATCACCACGTGGACTGATTTACAAAGATTCTTCCTTGAGAAGTACTTTCCAGCTTCAAGGGTGACTAACTTAAGGAAAGAAATCTATGGTGTGAAGCAATACCAAGAGGAGTCATTGCATGAGTACTGGGAACAGTTTAAGAAGTTGTGTGCAAGCTGCCCACAACATCAGATAAGTGAAACTTTTTAATTCAATATTTCTATGAAGGTTTGCTTTCTGGTGACAGGAACTTAGTGGATGCGGCGAGCGGAGGAGCTTTCATTGACAAGACAGCGGAGGAGGCAAGGAACTTAATAGCTAACATGGCGGCCAACTCCCAACAATTTGGACATGTTCGCCATGGACAACCGCCAAGAAAAGAGGTAAATGTATCCAATTTGGAACAACAACTGATTGACCTAACTTTTCTTGTGTGTAATGTTGCAGGAGGTAACGTGGGGAAGATGAAGCCACGTGGAATCTGTCTAGCTGTGAACCATCCCACTGATGCATGTCCCTCACTACAAGAGACAGCCACTGAGCACGTGAATGCAGCGGGAGGATTTCCGGGGCCCCCACAAAGGAGCTATGACAATCCATCGAGCAACTACAATCAAGGTTGGAGGGACCATCCGAACCAAGGCTATGGGAACCCACAGATGCACCAACCTCCACCTTATAGACCGTCATATCAGAGACCTCTACCACCGCCCATGCATGCCCCTTCTGATAGGTTAGAAAATATTATTAAAGTTATTGCTGAAAATAGCTTGCAATTTCAACAGGAGACAAGGGCGAGCATCCAGAGCCTAACTACACAAATGGGACAATTGGCGACTTCGCTCAACAAGCTTGAATCGAGCATGTCAAATGGACTACCATCACAGCCAATTGTAAACCCGAGGGAAAATGTGAGCGCCATCACTTTAAAGATGAGCGAAGATGAAGCTGAGGAGAAGGTGGTACTGACGACACCAAAGAATGGAGAAAAGGACGAGAAGGACGTTGAAGAGCCCATGCAAGAAGATGAACCACGAGGTAAATCCCCTCCACTCCGTGAATACAAAAATGAACCCCCTTTCCCTCTTGCGTATCAGGAAGATAGGAAGGACGAGGGTATCACGGGATCTACGAGACTTTCCAACGCTGTGAGGCAAACGCTCCAATACATGATGCCATAATGAAAGTGCCTCGATATGCAAGATTCTTGAAAGAAGTTTGGAAGGCGGATAAGAGCAAGGAACACAAAGGGTGCCCCAAGATAGAGCTAGGCGAGAATGTTTCGGCGGTCATCCAAATAAGCGTTCCCACTAAGTGTAAGGACCCTGGTATGTTCTCTATCCCTTGTGTTATTGGAACCACTAGGATTGACAAGGCAATGCTCGATTTAGGAGCATCCATTAATGTTATGCCTTACTCAATCTACACTCAACTGAAACCTGGACCATTGACAAGAAATAACATTTTAATTCAACTAGCTGATAGGTCCACAGTTATTCCTTGGGGGATAGTAGAGGATGTCCTTGTGCATGTAGAGAATTTGGTTTTCCCCGCCGATTTCTATGTCTTAGACATGGAAAATGGTGATCCATCTAGCCCCATTCTTTTAGGGAGACCATTCTTGAAAACATCAAAATCTGTGATAGACTTGAATAACGGCATGTTAACAATGGAGTTTAATGGTGAAAGTGCAAAAATTCAATATCTATGAACCCATTAAAACTCATGAGCATTCTAGTTACGTTATTGATATAAATGATGAATATGATTCTGATTTTGATAATGATGAATTGTGGGAGATGGGAAAGGCTACTGATGGTCTTGACGACAAAGGAGGTATGGATTCGAGTCCCGTGCATAATGTTCATACTATTGCTGCTTTATCTACTCATGACACTGCTGAATTTCTTTCTTCTCAGTTGCAAGATCATACCATTTAAAAGAAACACCCTCCGGACTGACCACAACAATCAACAAATGCTGGAGGAGTAACAAAGACTGGGGACGCCCACTCAAAGGCAAACAAACCAAAATTCAAGGGACTTAAGAAGATATTGAGGTGGAAAAAGAAGGATAGAGCGACACCTCATCACCCACCTTGATAGAGGACTGGCGTCGGGCCGCCGACGTTAACAGAGGCGCTGCTTGGGAGGCAACCCAAGGGGAGTTAGTTCCTTTCTCCCTTTTATTTTTTTTATTGTTTTTTTAGTTAGACTTCTCTCTTTTCTTGTATTTTTGCCTTACATTGGGGACAATGTAGGATTTAAGTATGGGGGAGGGATTAGTGGCGTGTTATTGTTTTTATTATTATAAAAATACAAAAAAATCAAAAAATTTGAGCTCATAGTCAATAATGAACACATGCTTAGAATCACTAGCCTATGATGAAACCTAATTGATGGCATGCATGTTTTTGAACATAGGTGAATTGTTAACCTTGGAACACTTTGAACTCTAATGCAAATTTTGCTTTAACATAGTAGTTGAATATTTTGAGCACATTATTGTCATGACTTGTGAAGTGTGCATAGCTTAGTGAAGATTGTGTAAATTTTGTGATAGTCTTTAGAAGTCTCTAATACATGCTAGAACTTAACTACATGATTTTTGAGGCGTATGTCTAGACTACTTGCAAACATGAAAGTGATATAGGCAATCTTTGATGCATTTGAGCCTTTCAAGCCTACCATGTAAAGAAAATCAATCACTAGTACCCTTTTTGAGCCTTAATGCAAAAGAATGGTTGTATGCTAAGCATACAAAAGACCCACATTCGACATTCTTTGACTAGCTTATCATTCTTCCCTAATGAGCCTAAATATGAATTCTATCCATACCTTTGAAGGGAGTATGATGTGTTTCATTCACATGCACTTAAGTATTCAATGATTAAAATGTTTGTGAGCTTCATTATGAAAAGAATGAAATGCATGAAAGAAAATGGATGCCTTGAGAAAATAGATAAAAATATGACTCCAATGGGAGCCAAGGCACAAAAGAAGAAAAATGTTGAAATAAAAGTTGAAAAATTCAAGCAATAAGATAAGCTTTTAGTGTGCATATCATCATACTCTCTTGTTTGATATGTCTTTTTCCTTTCTTTCATAAGCCAATACCTAGGCCAAGCTACAAGCTGATAAAGACCTACTTGATTTATGTTTGCAAAGTGGCTAAGATAGTGGAGAAGAGTGTGCAAGTAAGCTTATACTTGTGTTAGTGTATGACTTGAACTATTGTGGATTTGTATCTTTTGGATCTATAATTTGTACACAACACTTGCTTATGACCACACACACACGTTCACTACTTTGTTAAGTATGAGATGTTTAGGGATTGAACTTGTTCCACTATTAACTTTTCACCACAGTTCATTACTATGCATGTTTAAAATTGTTGAGGCATTAAAGTGAGAACAAGTTAGTTTGTTATGATGCTATGAGCCAAGCAAAAATATTATAGTTTTGTCTGATTTACTCGAGGTCGAGTAAAAAGTAAGTATGAGGGAGTTTGATGTGACTAGAAATAGACACATCTATTGAGCTTAATTGTTTACGATTTGGTATGTTTTGATGGATAAATTGATGCATATGCTACATAATCGTATATTTGTGTAATTGTGGGTGGAATCGAAGAATTCAAGCTAAAAACGATGTATAAAGATCAAGGAAAGATATGGAGATGATAAGGACTCAAAGGAGATCAAGAATAAGGCTAAAAGTGTAATTTTGATGAAGAGATCGATCGTATGGAAGAGGAGATCAATCGCCTTTGGACAGAAAGTTGAGCAACAAATTACACGCTGCAGCGATTGATCGCAAGCATGAGGTGATCGATCGCCAAACCCTACTGGAGCCAAGCGATCGATCGCTACAAAGAGGCGATCGATCGCCAGAAGAGATTTCCTGAAAAAAAATAAAGCCAGCAATCGATCGCTGGTCTGAGGCGATCGATCGCTAGACTAGTTTTGGAAATATTGGAAACTTGATTTTTTTACCATCTTGGATAGATTTTACCTACAATATCAGATTCCCACCATCTTTGGACGAAATTGGGGACCTTAAATCAGATGAATAGTCATATTTTGAGCAGACCAACATAGTTTAGACATTAGATTTTATTTTTCTCTCAACTTTTGAAGAACAACTCGAAGAACGAAGACGGAAGCGACACTCTGGAATCGTGCTTCGCTTTAGTAACTATTTCTTTTATTATTAGTTTGATGTTTTCTAGGGTAGATTTTATTGTTTTTGATTTGATTATGCAAGGCTAAACACCTTTGATTCTTGGTTGAATGAAGACAATACCTTGGATTTAATGTTTTTCATGAGATTGATGTTCTTATATTGATTTTATTGAGTAACATGTGCTTTTCTGATTTTAATGACATGATTGTTGTGTTTTGATTATAAGATTGGCCATCTAATAATTTTTACATGCAATATAATGATTGGCCTTTGAAGCAACTAAGATTGATAATTGCCTGCTGTTGGTGTTGTTAAATTCTTAGGAAAAACACTTAACTAGATTAAACATAGACGCTTGGATTATGTTGTCTAGGTTCATCATTCTTACTAGAATTGAAAGCTATTGTTAATATTAATCTTAACTGCTGTTGTTTTGATCGATATAACGATACGAGTTAATTTAGAACGTTTGGGCTTTTTTAACTAGGCATAAAGTAAGATAAGAGTTGAATCTCTAATGATGAATATTCAAGTAAAAATTACATCTTTTGGGTAATCGATGATTGAATGCATAAATCCAAGGTAAAGTCGACTGAAAACCAAGCATCGTTTTTCTCTCATAATTTTAATCACTTTAGTTAGTTTTGTTAATTAGTTTAATTCATAGACTTCGCTTAGTAGTAGTTAATCAAATTCAAAATTCCCCTTTTTAATATTTGTTGGCACTATTGACAAGAAAAATACATCCTTCCTTGTGGGATCGATTCCTACTCACCCTACTACATATTTACTGTTGTTAACTTGAGAAGGGTTAATTTGGGCATACGCGAAAAATGCTACCATTTGCCTTTGACGGAGGAGGAGATGTATGTCTTGTGGGAAACGGGGTTGGAGAAAAGCTCTCTAATCTCCGATTCTTATATCACCGTGCCACATTCCAGAAATATCCTTAATCCTAAAGTTTCCAAGGATTTGAACATAGTCACCATATCTGGGTCTTCGGCCCTATAAATCATATCAAACTCAACAGATAGAGAGTTGTGAGTGATAGCTGCCATTTTGAGTGATTGTTAAGTAAGTAGGAAAGACGGAAATATTTTGAAGAGAGATAATCAGACTGCAGTAATTGAAAAAAGTGAAAAGGCTAAATGAAATATACAGCCTGATAAATAGGAGATGACAGACACGTGTTGGTATCTCGATGACTGAAACTTTGAAATTTAAATTTTAACGGTTAGGATGTATGTACAGTAAGGCAGTTAAAGTTAGATCAGTCCAGGTTGTTTAAATATTACTATGTTAAAGGTTTATAGTGTTTTGAAATAGATCACAGGATAATATCAGATCGATAGAGATCGGTCTGAAAGTCAGGACCGATCTGTATCTTTCTGACCATTGTATTATCGATCTGTGCTAACACTAAATCTTTAAAAAAACAAAATAAAGCCAGCATCAAATATATTAAGATAAATCTATTAAACCAAGAATTTGACGAAAATAATTAAACTTAGCCTTGGGGAGTGGTTTGGTGAAGATGTCTGCAGCCTGTTGGTCTGTAGAGATGTACTCGATCCGAATCTCCTTTTTGCCAACATGATCTCGAATAAAATGATGTCTGATATCAATATGTTTAGTTCGAGAGTGCAAGATTGGATTATATGTGATAGCAATTGCACTTGTGTTGTCGCAGAAGATTGGTGACTCAGCAGCTTGAATGCCATAGTCTCTGAGCTGATGTTGAACCCAGAGCAATTGAGCGCAACATCTTCCAGCGGCAAGATATTCTGCCTCAGCTGTAGATGTGGCAATCGACTGTTTGCTTCTTGCTAAACCATGAGATCAATTTTTCACCTAAGAATTGACATGTTCCATTGGTGCTTTTGCGATCGATCTTGCATCCTGCATAGTCAGCATCTGAATATCCAATTAAGTTAAAATTCAGATCTTTGGGATACCAGAGACCAACATTCTGAGATCCTTTCAAGTACTTAAGAATACGCTTAGCAGCAATGAAGTGGGATTGCTTAGGATCAGATTGGAAAACATAATATCGGGCCGGCTCGCTGTAAGATATAACAGCGATCCGATCATACCTCGATACATTGTTACCTCAACTGTCGTTCCCCCTTTGTCTTTATCTAGCTTGATTGATGGACTCATTGGAGTTGAATCAGTTGAACAAGTTTCCATTCCAAATCTTTTGAGTAGCTCCTTGGTGTACTTGGTTTGATTGATGAATATTCCATTGCTGAGCTGTTTGACTTGTAGACCCAGGAAGAAAGACAATTCTCCCATCATACTCATCTCAAACTGTCCCTGTATTAAAATATAGAACTTTTCGCAAAGCTTGGGGTTAGTTGACATAAAATTATTTCATCAACATATATTTGAACTAACAAAGTATGTTCTCCCTTAACAAATTTGAATAAGGTTTTATCTACTGAGCCGATCTAGAAATCATGATCCAGAAGAAATTGAGACAGAGTGTCATACCAGGCTCTTGGAGCTTGTTTAAGTCCATACACTGCTTTATTCTGTAAGTATACGTGATCTGGAAACGAGTGATTATGAAATCCAGGAGGTTGTTTGATGTAGACTTCCTCCTGAAGTTTGCCATTTATAAATGCACTCTTCACGTCCATTTGATATACCTTGAAATCTTTAAAAGCAGCATATGCAAGAAAGATTCGAATGGCTTCTAGTCTGGCAACTGGTGCAAAGGATTCATCAAAGTCGATTCCTTCTTCTTGTCTGAAACCTTGTACAAACAGTCTGACCTTGTTTCTGAGTACTATGCCATTGGCATCTAGCTTGTTTATGAAGGCCCATCTGGTTCCAATAACAGGCTCATCACTTGGTATGGGAGTTAAACACCACACCTGGTTCTGTTCAAATTGGTTGAGCTCTTCTTGCATAGCCTATATCCAGTTATAGTCGGCTAGAGCTTCATCAGTCTGTTTTTGTTCCAGATTAGATATGAATGCAGCGTGAGTGAATTCATCCATCATCTGTCCTCTGGTTCTTATAGGTGCAGACGGGCTTCAAATCACGAGATCAGGGGGATGTCTCTTAGTCCATCGGTAGTTTGGTTCGAGAACATCTGGTCCTGATGGAGAAACAGTATAGACATTGTCAGCATCTATCTTAACATTAGAGTTCATGACCTCCGGATCAGCGATATCAACTTGATCTTGTATAACTTCAGTGACTTGATCCGGTCTGTCTGGTACTTCAGGTTCCGGTGGATTGTCTCTTGACCTGTTAACTGCAATCTCATCATCACTGTTAGCTTCGAGATGGATTTTTTCCATCTGATTTTGAATTAATTCCTTGTGTTCTTAATATACAGTGATTCATCAAAAACTACATGAACTGACTCTTCACAGTCAAGGTTCGATTATTGAAAACACGAAATGCTTTACTAATAGATGAATATCCTAAGAATATTCAATTATCTGACTTAGCTTCGAATGCGGTAATATGATTCTTACCATTGTTATGGACGTAACATTTGCAGCCGAATACATGAAAGTAAGAGATAGTCGGTTTGTTACCTGTCCATACTTCATATGGTGTTAAGTTTAACTTCTTGTTAATCATAGACCGATTCTGTGTATAGCATGCAGTATTGATAGCCTCTGTCCAAAACTTTTGAGATATACCAGAGTCAGCAAGCATTGTCCGCGCTGTTTCCTTAAGCGTTCTGTTCCGTCGTTCTGCAACTCCATTTTGTTGAGGAGTTCGAGCTGCTGAGAATTCATGCTTAATTCCTTGGTCTTCTAGAAAGGATTCAAGATTCTGGTTTGAAAACTCAGTGCCCTTGTCACTTCAAATCCTGTCTATACTAGATGATTTTTTGCTCTGAACGCGCTTCAGCAGCTTGATCAATTTCGGGTCGGTCTGATCTTTACTGCTCAAAAATATAGTCCATGTTAAACGTGAGTAATCATCAATAATAACAAGAGTATACCGTATTCCCCCTAAAATTGTTATTGGTATGGGACCAAACAAGTCCATATGCAATAATTCTAAACAACGTGAGGAGGATTTGTCATTCTTGTTCTTGAAGGATGATCTGATCTGTTTGCCCATTTGGCAAGCTTCACAGATCTTATCCTTAGCAAAGTCGATCTTGGGCAGAACGATAACTAAATCATGTTTTCACAGGCTAGAAATAATCTTGAAGTTAAGATGATTCAAGCGTTTATGCCATAGCTAGTGTTTATTATCATTATTAGTGATGAAGCAAGTAGGATTATCGGGTTGGACAAAATTCCAGTTAATCTTATAAGTATTCTCATTCCTGATTCCTACAAGCATGGTTCTACCATCTGATGATTTGACAGTACAAGTGTGTTTGTGAAATTCTACAGTATAACCATTATCACATAATTGACTTATACTAATCAGATTATAGCATAAATTTTCAACTAAGAGTACATCATTTATAATAATGTTACCATGGACAATCTTACCCTTGCCCACGGTCTTACCATTTGAGTTATCACCGAAAGTAATCTTAGGGCCAGTGCATTGTGTGATTTTAGACAGCAGCTCGATGTTTCCCGTCATGTGTCGAGAACATCCATTGTCTAAGTACCAGTCAGACACTTGCTTCTGCAGTACATATTATCAAACAAAATTACTGTTGGTACCCAATCCTACTTGGGTCCGTAACGGATTAGCCCTTTGGGAATCCATACATGAATCAGCTTTATTGGCTTGTGTGTGTCTGTTGTGGTGTGTGCTAATCTGTTTTGGTGTTGTGTGTGATAATGTGTGTGAAATGGAGGCCTTTGGTTTCTGTTAGGCAACCTATATCTTCGTTGAACCGGTTGTGAGTTGTGGTAGTTGGGTGGTCTTCCTTTCCTTAGATCTTGCACCTTTGGGTTTGGTTTGATAAACACAAAGCTCGCCGGTGCTTTTTCCTTGGCTTGGTCAACATACCCAATGCCCTTTCTCAAACCTTTATCCTTGAAGGAGATTCCCGTTTGAATTGTAGGCACTTCGGATTCATTTATTGTGCTGGATCTAACAAATGTCATTTGTTTGATTTTGTTCCTTTCCAGCAACAACTCAGATTCATCTTTGGTGCTTTGATTGGTGCCAAAGCCTATGCCGGTGATGTCACCGACACTTCTTTGTACCTCTTGCAACTCTTCCAATGAGGCTCTTGATTTTGTCCATGTTTTGAAAATGTGAGAATGTTTAGCATTTTGTGTGCTAATTCTCTGATTTTCTTCATGGAGCTGTTCATAAGAGATTTTCAGCTTATCCAGCTCGATCTTCATACTATTGCATTCACCTAGATTAGAACAGCTTGGTTTGATATGCTTGTCTGTTTGATCTTTGGCTTCAGCTTTAATTTTCTCAAACGATTCAGCTAATATTCTGTAATCATTAGCCATGTCTTGTAGTGCAGACACAAGCTCTTCTTGTGTGAATTTTTTTGAGTCAAAGTCGAATATCTCGTCTTTCTGACTAGTCTCCTCGTCTGCCATTAGGCATTGGATTTCCTCCTCGCTTTCACTTGATGAACATTCTGAGCTCTCTGATTCTGAGTCGGTTTGAGCCCACTTGTTGTTACCTTCCTCTGCTACCAGAACCTTTTGAGCCTTTCCGTGATGACTTTTTCAATCTTTGTAATGCTTCTTTTCTTGTCATCACGGTGCCTTTCTTTTCTTTCATCTTTCTTCGGCCTGGTGCAACCTGCAATAAAATGTCCGGTCTTACCACAATTGTAGCAAGCCTGATCGTTAACAATATCATCGTTTCTTGATTTATACTGATGAGAATGTTTAAAATTCCTTTTATTCTTTGACATGAATTTACCAAATTTTTTGATGAATAATGACATAGCATCATTACTTATCTGTTCGATAGAATGGGTATGTGGGAGGGGTGGACTGGTCTGGAATGGCTGCAAGTGCCTTGTTTGGCTGAGAGGTGGATGACTCTGCTTCACCTGTGGTGATCAGCTCAAACTCGTACGCCTTAAGATCAGCGAACAAATCATGGAGTTCGGCATTGTTCACATCTTTAGATTCCCTCATGGCAATTGTCTTGACGTTCCATTCCTTAGGCAATGCTCTCATAGCCTTTAGAGCAATCTCTATGTTGGAATAGTCCATGCCCAGACCGTTCAGTTCATTGACGATGCCAATAACTCGTTCAGAGTTTCTCCAAGCTTCATCTTTATGCTCTCAAATTTTTGTAGAGCTACGGTTAGTTTGTTTTCCTTTGTCTGGTCATTCCCTTCACAGAGATGTGCAATCTTTTCCCAAATTTCTTTGGCAGTGGAGCACATCTTAATCTTGCTGAACATGTTCTTGTCCAAAGTCTTGAACAGGATGTCCTTTGCTACATTATCAAGATTGGATTTCTTTCTTTCTTCATTTGTCCAGGTAGCCCTTTCTTTCTCAATCATTTGAGGTTCGCCACTTGACCCTCCTAGTGCAGGATTCACTTTTAAGATTTTCATTGGTCCGTCTGTAATGACGTACCACATATCATCATCCTGAGTTGCCAAGTGATCTTGCATTCTGATTCTCCAATCATCATAATTTTCTTTTGAGAACAAGGGAATCTTGTTGAAGGATGCCATCAGTCCAAGTATTCTATTGATTAAGAAAACCTGCTCTGATACCACTTGTTAGGATCAGACGGGAGTGTTTAGAGGGGGTGAATAAACACTCCTCCAAAAATAATTCTTATTGATTTCACTCAGGTTAGTAAATGAAATCTGTTTCTTAACCAGTACTTAAGCAGAACATACCACTGAAATGAAAGTGCGGAAACGGTCTGTTCTTAGCTAGTAAGAACGGTTGATGGCTATGAAATGCAAGATAGTACGAAATGTAGGTAGACGAGATATGTTTCTGGAATTTCGAAGGCAAATCCTTCTACGTCTCCCCTTCTTCCAATCGAGGAAGGATTCACTAGAAGACTTTGAGTAATACAACTTTTGTACAACCCCGATTTCAGCTGGATTTACCCCACTACCAGACTGAAACTCCTAGTCTCTCAATCTGTTCAGACACAATCTGTCTGATAGTTACAAAGAGCTCACTCTTCTATCTTAGGGCAGAATACAATTGAAAGTGCAGTTTATTCTAAGCACAAATGATCCTTAAATGATCAAATAAAACGAAAAGCAGTGCTTCTAATTTTGAGCAGATTGATAAGTTGAAGTCTTTCGATGATAGCGTTATCCTCAACTGAATGCTCGATAAAGTTGATTGATCTTTTTTGCGTTTTTTAGAATCTCTTGTGTCTAGTGCTCTATTTGAGCTTTTGAAGTTGCACCTATATATAATCTTCTCTGCCAACGACAATATTTCCTTTTGTGTGAAACTCTATACTTTGGTCAATATCTGAACAAGCATGCAGTCTTCTACTTTAGGTACCTTCCCTTCTGGTCTGTTCTTTCGGCGCTTGTCAGATAGAATCTCCTTTGTCTATTTACCATTTAAGGTAATATGCAGTCCTTGGTCTTGTTCATCATTAAATGCACCATTAAATACTTCAATAAATAGCCGTTAATTATTCGAACTGAAGAACGAAGCTTACTAACTTCGTCTGTTCTGATCTGATCTGCATCGAGCTGGTCTGGTCTGATCTTGTTGGTCGATCTGGATCTGCGTCGATCTGGTCAGTCTGGTTTACATCGTTCTGGTCTGTTTTGAGACAGACTTTATTGGTATGATCTGTTTTATCATAGGCTCGATCGGTCTGGTCTGTTTTGTCATCTTTAAAATCCGGAACTAACAGCCTTGTAACTTCTAAATCTTCAATTTCATGTAACATGCACTCAAGATTTCAAGAGGATTTTAAGCTAAAAAATGGCTGATAATTTTCAAAAATATTGAGAAGAGAAGGTGGAGTGTTTGTTGGGGATTGAAGAGAGGGAAACGGTGTTTGCATGATAATTTATAAAATCCATATCTGAAAACAAGAAGATAGGTGTGGCTTCCCATGCTTCAATGCATGATTTTTAACGTATTTGATGTATTGTTAAATTCATGTGTCAATACATCACTATCTTGCAAGATTAATGGTCCAAAATCATGTATTAAACATGAGTTAATTTAATTAGTGGCAGTGTATTCTCCAAGTACAAGTGATAATGCACATGCTCATGCACTAAAAGCATGTTCAACTAGTTTCTTGACTCATCGTAGTCCAGGTACACCTTAATTCAAAGTCTATCCTTTTAATTATCTTGGTTTGCTTATCATCGTCAATCTGAATTAATTAGCACTAGGGCCTTACAAGTTGAGATGCAACATGAGATCGGTTTCATCATGTAATAAAGTCGCCACTATAACTCAATTTTTTCCTCAAGTTTGAACTCATTGTAAAAAATTCTTTTGTAGGTACTCAATGATGACAATAGTGATAGCTTTAGGATATAGCCATCAAGAATAACTAAGCAACAAACGAAGTAAACACCCCCAAACTTAACATGGGCATTGCCCTCAATGTACATAAGACAATAAATGCAAAAGCAAAGCACATACCTACGACGACGATCGTCAGTGATCGTCGTGCTCATCCTCATCAGCTGGTGGTCGTGGTTATCATATATAAAATGCCATAACTTGGAGTTAACAACATGTCAAACAAATTTTAAAACTAACTATGAGATTCAAAAATGAAGATAAGGTGCACGGACTAACATCATCCACGTGGCAGTGCTTCAACCGCTGTCCATTACCGGTGAATGTATTCCAAGAAGAACCATGTACCTTTATAATGCCAATTGGGTATACCTTGGAAACTTTGTATGTTCCACACCAACGTGTTTTCCGTTTACCTGGAAAAAATCGGGGTATGGGTTTATGCAGTAATACTATGTCACCCTCATTGAATTTCCTTCTTTGTGCATCATTTCGCTTCTTGGCACCTTGTCATGGTTTTGATCTACTTTAAAGACTCACAAGCTCGGCCAACGCATTATTCTTATAGTTACACTAGCAAAGTTCATCTTACTATTTCAGCAAGATGACTTCAAACCATTTTCTTGCTAATAATCAAGCTCTAAAATGTTTTCAATATGCTCCACACTTGATTAAATATATTAGCACAATAACAAGTTTTGTTAACATCAAAACATAGATTACAGGTTTCCAAACAATCTCTCTTTATGATCACAAAACTTGGACAAGAGTATTAACATTTGATAAAATTGTTTCATAACAAGAAATCATATTTTTATAAACATGTTTCTCCCACTTTTGTGTGAATCAAAAAGGACGAAAAACAAAAAATATTGAAAATTTTCTCACTAACTCTCCCCTTGATTTTTAAAAGGTTTGAAAATGATAACAAATGAGGAGTAAGTGGGATAATCTCAAAATATTCTAAAATGTGCAATAGCTTTAATTTAAAATTTGAAAGAAAATTGCCACTTTTGATAACTTGCACAGCAACCTTGGTCATCTTCACAAAACTCCAACAATGTCCATTTATCCATTAAAGCCGCATCACACATGACGCATTTTGCAGGATAAATTGCTATTCCTCGTGAAATGTCTTTTTACAAGACCTATACCAGCATGATCCTCTGCAAATCTAGTTTGCAACGCAAAAATTTGTTCGTAATTTGGACATCCGAGCAAGGAGTTATGTCATGTTTTTTCGCAAAACTGCTGCAAGCTGCCATAAAAACTCAAATATTTCAAAACTGTTAGATAAAATAAAATAACAATTTTAAACTCAAAAATGAGTTTGGGATATATTAGAACATTTAAAATATTTTCGTGCATAATGGATCCAGTAAAGGTTTTTTTATGCTAAAATTTTATACACAAATTTTTTTTGAAAAAAATGTATGAAAATATTTCATGCACCTGAAAATAAATGATCTCCTCAAAAACTTATATAAAAATATAGGTTAGAATGCTCTTTCAAAACAACAATCTCTCATACCACTTGTTACGATCGATGAAGTATTTAGAAGAGAGTTGACTAAACATTACTTAATTTTTTTGCGATAGAGCTTGAATTGTTCAAACTTGAACTGAGCACCGAGAGATTATATCGAGTTCGATTTCTAAACAAGCGAAAAATACTTTACATTACCCACTCTAAAAACGATTAACCATTTTGTAAATCATTTGAAAAATATGCAAGTAAATATGTAAAAACAGTTTGGTGAAGCATTTTATCTAACACTTTGGAAGCTACATTTGTATTTTATCAAACATATAAAATGATTCACCAATGCATCCTCAAACAACAAGACAAGAGCAAATAAATGTGTAATGTAAATGACACAAGATTTGTTTATGAAAGTTCGAAGGTGACTCTTATGACCTAAACTTAGCACTAACACACATATTCTTTAATGTCTCATATGTAAATACCCTATGGTGAAAACAAGTCTCATAGTAACAATTAACTCATCTAATAAACTCAGAAATACAATGATTAGAGTGAATAAAAATGACACAAATGATCTCCTAACAAATTTGATGGGTTTGCTCTCATATAAGCTGGATTTCTCTATGTAGCTCCCTAGATTGAAACCCAAAATGGGTTCTCTTTTATCGTACTTGAATTGATCTTCAATTAGCTTATTTGAGCTTCCAAGTCTTATATATATATCTCCAAAGAATTATATGTACGTTAGATACAAGAATATAGTCATTGGGAAAGTTTTTGTAAGATTCCCGAGCTTGCAACAGTTATATTCTGGATTCTGGGATGTCTTCGTAAGTGAGTTGGTCCAGCTCAGGACTTTGCTGGTCGAATTCTATTGTTCGACCTTGCTGCCTGAAGGCTGTTGTTGACCTTGCTACCTAAAGTCTGTTGTTCGACCTTGCTGCCCGAATTTGTTGTTCCATTTTAGCAGCCGTGGTTTATTGATTGTAGCTCTTGATTCGCCAATTTCTGGGTAAAGTGATCAACATGAAAGTTGTAGCTTTCTCTTAGATTTCCATAGAATCAAGAATCACTCAATTTCGAGTTTGTATGAGAGAGATGGGCTTGAAATACTAGACTATACGCCTACTACAAGTTTTCTGGATTTAGCTGCACAACCTGAAACTAGCAGACATTTTTTCTCCAGCATAGAATTTGATTCAGTCTTCGTCTTCTCAAGATTTGTAAATCTTCGTCTTAGATTTCCAACACATGCTGAATTGATCCATTCCAATACCCGAGCTGGGAGTTCTAACCAAAATACTAGAGCTAGTCTGTTATAACAACTTAGTGTTTCCATGAGGTCCAGCTCACTCTTGCAGACGCTTTTTGACCAGCTTAGAGTCCGATTCAGTCTTCTACTTCTCATGATTATTTGTAGATCTTCTTCTTATCTTTCTAACGCATATTGTATCGCTCCATTACGATAAGCGATCTGAGAGTTATAGTCAAAATACCACAGCTGCTCCAACTTAGTTGTGTGATGTTTGAATTAATACTAGCAGAGTATTGCAGACTTGTTTTCGTCTTGTAAACATTCGAATTAAGTCTGCTGATCTGAATGCAACTTGTATTAATTTGAGCTGGCTCTTTGGAATCAGGTCGTTTCATCCGAGTGATGAGCTATGATCGATTTAATATGCAGCGCTAGGGGTACAACTTGGTTCATATAGCAAGGTTGTCCAGCTTGGTTTCTCTGGCAAGGTTATCCAGCTTGGTTCATATAGCAAGGTTGTCCAATTTGGTTTCTCTAGCAAGCTTGTCCAACTTGCTAGTCTAGATGGTTTTCTCTAGCAAGGTTCATCTTGCTATTTCAGCAAGATGACTTCAAACAATTTTCTTGCTAATAATCAAGCTATAAAAAGTCTTCAATAAGTTGCACACTTGATGAAATATATTAGCAACACAACAACAATATTGTTAACATCAAAACAAAGATTATTCGAGTTTCCAAAACCCAACAAAATATTTCTCATTCTTCTATTTATTTTAACCAACCTAAGTTATAACCCATTTTTTTAATAATAATAATTCATATTAAAAATTATATTCATAAATAAATAAATAAAAATAAAATAAGAATCATGAAAATAATTAAAAACAATATTGATAAAAAAATAATAATAATCAAATTAGTTATTATTAATACTATTATATTATCATTATCATCGTCATAATATTATAATATCAATAAATAAATACTAGTAAATAAATAAATAAATAATAATATAATAAAGATAATTATTAAAATATTGAAAATAATAAATACATAAATAATAATAATAATTAAATAATATTAATAATAATCAATATATTAAAATAAAAATAGATAACATAATAATCATGAAAATAATAATCACAATAATACTCATAAAATAATAATAACAACAAAACTAATTATTAATATTATCATGATAATAACTTAATAAAGATGAAAAATCAAATATAAATTAATAATAATAATACTTATTGAATGACTATGATTTTAAATTTTTTACCAAATATTTTGGGTATTAAAATTAAATTTATTCCATTCCTTTCTATATTATCAATTATAAGAATTGTTAAATACGTCATTCAATTCTTCTTCATTCTATTCCAAAATTGATCATGTTCCTATCTTGATAATATACGGTGTAGACGTACATGGTCATGGCCGTTGAGATAATATACGGTGTAGACGTACATGGTCACACATGTTATTTCATTAATATTTGTAATAATCCGACATGACGATGAAACTAAAAATAACATTATATATACATACACCAAAAGTAAATATATTTTCTTGATAATATGTTTTTGTTACTTCAATCTAAAATAAGTACAAAGATATTGTTACCTGGAATTTTGGTAGGGTAGACGTGTATTTCTTCCAAGAACAAAATAATATATAAAAAATAAACGAGACCAGATTTTTTACGTGGAAAACCCCAAAATATGGGGAAAAACCACGGGACCTAGTCCAATATAAATTCCACTATAAACAAATGAGTGATTCACATGTTTTCTTTACAAGAATGAGCTAAGAAAATGAAAATGGTGGAGGGAGAAGGGAGCACCGCCGAGAAGGCTGCTGGGAGAGAAGAAAAGAGGCGACCCCTCTAACCCTACTGATCCTCACTATTTATATTAAAGATAAATGGGCCTACAATGGGCTAATTAAATAGTAGGATAACGGGCCTAGTAAAAGAAAAATGGACCAAGGCAAACGGACCAAGGTAAGATAGTCTCTAGTGTCTATGATACTAGACCGAGATGTAGGTCTTCATCGAGGCCGAGCTGAGGTCATCATCGAGTCCGAGCTGGAGGTCTTCCTCGAGTGCCGACCTGGGCTGACCGAGCTGGGGCTGGTCGACCGGGGTGGCCGAGCTGAAGTTGGCCGACCTGGGGTGGCCGAGCTGGAGGTCTTCCTCGAGTGCCGACCTGGGTTGGCCGAGCTGGGATTGGCCGAGCTAGGGGTGACCGAGCTGGGGTGGCCGAGCTGGAGGTCTTCCTCGAGTGCCGACCTGGGTTGGCTGAGCAGGGATTGGCCGACCTGGGGTGACCGAGATGGGGTGGCCGAGCTGGAGGTCTTCCTCGAGTGCCGACCTGGGTCGAGCCCATAGAGTTCGGGTCTGAACCGCACAGGATATCGGGGTATCATGAGTATCCCCCTCTAGTCGAAGCTAGAGTAGCGTTGTATCGACTCCAACTTGTTAGGTTAGGACCCAGATCAGTAGTCCTTTAAATGCCAAACCATGATGTGACCTCGCGTCGTGCCGAGTTCCCAAGTCATGCTGTCGGTAGAGCCATGGCAATTCGAATGTCGATCCTTGATAAAATAGGCGGCTTGTATAGCCCATACGAGGAGCCGATGTAATCACTGTACTGAGCTTCTGCCCAGTAATAGCAGGTCGTGCTGGGCAGTATGAATCCGAACTGAAGCTACTATAATCGAGAATTCCGAGCTGACAAAGGTGATCTAGAGACCCGAGGTGATAAAACTGAGCTGTTAATCTGTGCAGGGCTGACCTGCATTACCAACTGTTTTTCTAGCAGGGCTGACCTGCAATAACAACTAGAAATAATTCTAAGTATAGAATTAAATCTGAAACATGGCTGACCTGTATGAACTCCAGCATAAACCAAGCATATAAATCTCGCCCGACCTGAGCTCATGAAATAATCAATACAAGCAGATAATGCCCTGTGTGATATCCCCGAAACGATTAATTGCAATTTGGTACATTAATTGTGTTTATATGATTAATTATGTGGTAATTAATTATGTATTGGAATATTATGTGGAAATTGCTTAGTCACATGTTAGAGTGACCCGGGATAGCATTTCATGGTGCATGTTGGGATTTATGGTTGGAAGCATGATTTATTTGCATGGGTTAGCAATTAATTAGAAATCATGTGTTTAATTGGTATTTTGGTGCATTTGGTTTAATGCCTTGGAAAATATCATGTTGGGGTGTTTTATACACCATGATTTGTGGATTGCATCTTAATTAAACCCAATCCCCTTTTATACCCTTATAACCCCACCTCATCCACTTTCACTTTACCAAAATCAAATCTACAAACCCTTTTCTCTCCATTTTCGAGCTTGAGCTTTGGGGAGAAGAGAAGTCCTTGCAAAATCTTGTTTTGTGGAGATTGTTGGGTGATTTGAGGTCCCCAAGAGGTATGGATACCTCATGGTTAATTTTGTAAGGTTTTGTTTGAGTTTGGTACGATTTTGAAGGATTTTAAAATGGGTTTTTGTTGGGTTGTTGTGGGTTTGGTTATATGTTGGATTTATACTTGTTTTGAAGTATATTTTGGTGGTTTATGTTGTTTAGATGTTGTTGGTTTGTTTGGTTAAGTGTTGGTATGGTTTGGAAGAAATTTTGGGAGCAAAAATGGTGAAAACGCATGTCTGTGCGAGGCGATCGATCGCCTGAAAAGAGGCGACCGATCGCCAAGAGACAGTGGCATTTTTGCGGGTTAGGCGATCGATCGCCTAAAATGAGGCGACCGATCGCCGAGAGGCAGTGGCCAAATCAAAGGAATGGCGATCGATCGCCATGTTTGAGGCGACCGATCGCCGCAGGGAAAATTTTGAGGCGACCGATCGCCTGAGGGAAGCGATCGATCGCCGCCAGTGGATTTTTGAGAAATGCTTTATTTTGTCAAATTTTTGGTATTTGGCTATTATTTGGCTTCTAATATAGAACCATCCCAGGTAGCAACGCAACCGAGGAATTGAAGCCATAACAAATCCACTTTTGGAAAGGTACGTAGTGGACGTACGGGCACCCCAACGGTACATGTATCTTATATACTTATTGTTTTATGCATTGTGGATGCAAGTATATATGTGGTATTGCATTGTGGATGCAAATACATGTTATGCATGGTGTTTATAGATGCATATGATTATTGGTGCACATCCCATGAGTCGTGGTCATCCCTTGATGATTTTAATGCTTGCCGCTATTTGGTTTGGTTCCGCTAAATGTGAAGCGAGGGGTGGGAGCGCCGCATGTCACATTTGAGCGTGGTTATCATATAGGGCGAGGAAAGGGTATTTGCCGCTCAATGAGAGGCGAGGGGTGGGAGTCCCGCAGTCCATTGAAGCGAGGTTATCCTATGCCGCCTATATGTAAATAAGCGAGGGGCATTAAAATACATTGTGATGGACAGACTAGGGATTGGGGATCAGTATTTGGTATTGATGAGCTGGTTTATGTCATGACATGTTTAGACCATTAAAAATAATCTATTGATTATACTCATGAGTTATGGTACAGGGACAATCAAATGGGAAGCGTTTGAAATGCATGGGGAAACAGGAAGTGTTTTATTATGATTATGCATTTACGCTTTATCTTCATATTGTGTTGAATATGAATGATTATTATTGCTCATGTTTGGGGGTTGTCCTTGTAGGTACCTTTTTGGCATGATAGAAGGGCTTGAACGGGTTGAGGTGGTGAGCTTGAGGATGCTTTTGTGAATTGAAGGACAGGATTATTTTGGCCTAGTGTCTACTCTAGGAGTAGTGTAAAACTAGTTGATAGCATTCATTTGATGGAGAATGTAATTAATCCTTTGTTAGTAGTCCTTATTTTTGGCATGTAATGCTTAAGCTCATAAACTCAACACGTTATTTCTCACTCTGATCATTTATATTAGCTCTATTATGCCTTGATTCCGCACTTAAGGATTAGGGTCCTTACATTAGTGGTATCAGAGCAGTGGTTAGAGAACCCGGGAACGAGTGAAGGGTAGCCTTAGCATGATTGGCTAGGTGCTTACATTTGAGGCATGTTTATGCATGTGGTGCATATTGATGTATATCCTGTTATACTAACGTGCTTATTCTCATTCCTGTTATCTAACGGCATAACATATATATTGCTTTGGAATTGTTGTTAACATTTGTGTTACAGCATGGCTGCTAATGAGGAGGTTGGAGATGTTGGTAGTGTGAACGCAAGTATTGGACAGGCAAATCCTCTACCTCCATCGGCCGTAGGCATGGAACCCGTGGTTCAGTTATTGCTGCCGGGTGAGATTAGTCTGACGCAGTTTCTATCTTACCATCCGCCCCGGTTTGAGGGGACAGAGTCCGGAGAAGAGGCTGAAGAGTGGTTGGAAAGACTTGAGCAGATCTTTGTATCGGCTCCTTGTGCTGTGACAGCTTGGCTGAGGCTGGCGGAGTTTCAATTAGCCAAGAAACCTCTGATGTGGTGGAGGAGCACGGTGATGGAGCTAAGAGCACTGGGTGCTGTGATTGACTGGACACTCTTCAGGACTAGGTTTCTGAACCGGTACTTCTCCGCAGCGGCGAGACAGACAAAGGAGGATGAATTTACAAGTTTGAAGCAGGGGAACATGACAGTGGCAGACTATGCCACACGGTACTCTTCGTTGTTGAGGTACGTTCCCCACATTGCCACCAGTGGGCACGCTAAGATGAGGAACTTTATGAAAGGGTTGCGACCGGAACTCTATGACCGGGTTATCACCAATAACCCAACTTCTTTTGATGATGCTCTCACAAGGGCGGAGCTTGCCGAGCTTGGGGTGGGAGCTTATTCTAGTGCTATGCCACCATCGGTACCGCAACAGAGGCAGACAAATGACAGTTTGAGGCCTCGGGGAGAGCCATTTAAACCCCGTGGTGCCTCTTCATCTTCACGGTACGGTGGAAAGAAATACTTTGGTCAGAAACAGGATAACAAGAAGGGCAATTGGTCGGCCAATCGGGGGTCTTCACAAGGGGATAGGCCGGGAGAGCCGAGGTGCAACAATTGTGGAGGGCCACATTCTTCAAACAAGTGTCATGCATGTTATATCTGTGGCAAGATGGGCCACATCGCTCGGTATTGCCCCACTCGGGGAGGACAGTCAGAGTATCAGGGCAACAGGCCGAGGTTTGATGATAGAACAGTGCAGCAGAGGCAGCAGTTTGGGCCTCGACCATCGGGAGGTCAGACAGTAGGACCGCCCCAGGGACTAGGTGTATGCACTGACCAGGGAGCAGGCCCAGGCAACCCCAGAGGAGGTGATTGCCGGTACGTGTCATTTATTTACGTACCCTGCTTTTATTTTGATCGATACAGGTGCCTCCCACTCTTTTGTATCGGTGGGTTTTGTGGAAAGACACCATATGCGCACGTCTTCTTTACCCACGCCTCTTTTGGTCTCGACACCCACTGGAAGAAATGTCGTTGCTGATCAGTTTATGGCAGACTGCCTCATTTATTTTGAGGGCAACGAGTTGAAGGTAGACTTGATCGTATTGGGCATGTCAGACTTCGGCTGCATCTTGGGTATTGATATTCTGAACAGATACCAGGCAGTGGTAGATTGCCGGCAGAGGACAGTGAAGTTCAGACCTGAGTTGGGCAGTCAGTGGACCTTCTATGGCAACGGTTCTCGGGCGAAGATTCCGTTGATTTCAGCGATCAAGATGACTCAGTTATTGGAACGTGGACACACGGGTTATCTCATTTATGCTGTGGACACGTCTGGGAAGAGTAAAGAATTGAGAATTGAGGATGTACCAGTAGTGGCAGAATTTGCTGATGTATTCCCAGAAGAGATCCCAGGTTTCCACCGGCTAGGGAAGTTGAGTTTGGGATCGAGCTGTTGCCAGGGACATCCGCTATCTCTCGTGCACCTTATAGGATGGCACCGGCCGAGTTGAGAGAGTTGAAAGAACAGTTGCAGGATCTCCTTGACAAGGGATATATACGCCCGAGCGTGTCGCCATGGGGGCGCACCAGTTCTCTTTGTGAAGAAGAAGGACGGCTCGATGCGGTTGTGCATCGATTACCGGCAACTGAATAAGGCTACAGTGAAGAACAAGTATCCTCTTCCAAGGATTGACGATCTGTTTGATCAGTTGCAAGGTACCAGGGTGTATAGTAATTTTGATTTGAGATCCGGGTATCATCAGATTCGGGTCAGAGAGGAAGATGTGCAGAAGACAGCATTCCGGACCCGATATGGACATTATGAGTTCCTAGTGATGCCGTTCGGCGTGACGAATGCTCCAGCAGTCTTTATGAGTCTGATGAACAGAGTGTTTCAGCCGTATCTTGATTAGTTCGTCATTGTGTTTATTGACGACATTCTCATCTATTCCCGGAGTGAGGAAGAGCATGTGAAACACTTAAGGACAGTGCTTCAGATTCTCAGAGAGCATCAGTTGTATGCTAAGCTCAGTAAGTGTGAATTTTGGCTGAGCAGTGTAGTGTTTCTGGGGCATGTCATATCGAGCAGCGGGATATCTGTAGATCCCAAGAAGATTGAGGCTGTGATGGAGTGGGCTGCCCCCACTTCTGTGCCTGAGATCCGGAGTTTTCTTGGCTTGGCCGGGTATTATCGACGCTTTGTCGAGGGCTTTTCGAAGATTGCCAAGCCGATGACGCAGTTGACTCATAAGGGAGTGCCTTTCTTTTGGTCAGAAGCTTGTGAGGAAAGCTTCCAGGAGTTAAAACACTGGTTGACGACAGCGCCAGTGTTAGTGATCCCTACGGAGAACTCCAGATTTGTTCTGTATACTGACGCATCACTTCAGGGCCTTGGGTGTGTTCTGATGCAAGATAAGCATGTGGTAGCTTATGCATCGAGGCAGTTGAAGCCGCATGAGACCAGATATCCAGTTCATGACTTGGAACTGACGGCTATCATCTTCGCCCTGAAGATCTGGAGGCATTACTTATATGGTACTTCATTCACCATATACACGGATCACAAGAGCCTCAAGTTTTTA
Organism: Haberlea rhodopensis; assembly: GCA_907163345.1. NCBI lineage: Eukaryota > Viridiplantae > Streptophyta > Magnoliopsida > Lamiales > Gesneriaceae > Haberlea > Haberlea rhodopensis. Next base: position 11,883,332 of record CAJQUN010000006.1, on the reverse strand, counting down.
TTCACTCAGGCAGAGCTGAACATGAGGCAGAGGAGATGGATGGACCTACTCAAGGACTATGATTGCGAGATAGAGTACCATCCGGGAAAAGCTAATTTGACAGCAGACGCTTTGAGCCGGAAAGTGAGGAGTTCTTCTGAGGACGTCATCCATTTGTCGGCTATGATGACCTCCTATTGCCATCTGGGCTATGATTTTGACATTGATGCATCACTTGTGCATGTATCGACCTTGTTAGCTGAGCCAGACATCTATGAGAACATCAGGAGAGCTCAGAGATCAGATGATGAGATTCAGAGGTGGTTATCTTTAGTACATCTTGGTCAGCTAACGAAGTTCAGGGTGGCAGATGACGGATCCTTGAGATTGGGGAACCGTTGGGTGGTTCCGAGTACGCCAGAGCTGCGTAAAGGGATCTTAGAGCGAGCTCACAGTAGCAGACTTAGCATCCACCCAGGCGGGAAGAAGATGTATAAAGATCTGCGTGGTCAGTTTTGGTGGAAGAGAATGAAGAGTGATGTCGTCGCTTTTGTGAAGAGGTGTTTGATCTGCCAACAGGTTAAGGCAGAGAGACAGAGACCTGGCGGCGAGTTGAGAAGCTTGGAGATACCGAAGTGGAAGTGGGAGCATATTTCCATGGACTTCGTGACTCATTTGCCGAGGAGTGCTTCAGGCTTTGATGCTATTTGGGTGATTGTGGATCGATTGACCAAGGTAGCTCATTTTATCCCCTATAGCATGACTTTCACATTTTTGAGGATGGCGCAGTTGTATATTAGAGATGTAGTGAGATTGCATGGGATCCCCGTTTCCATAGTGTCAGATCGAGATCCGCGATTCACATCTCATTTCTGGGAAGGCCTTCAGTCAGCCTTGGGAACTGAAGTCAGATTGAGTACTGCTTATCATCCTCAGACGGATGGCCAGACCGAGCGCACTATTCAGACGCTCGAGGACATGTTAAGAGCTTGTGTTTGGAGTTCGATGCCTCTTGGCAGGATTCAGTGCCTCTGGTAGAGTTTTCTTATAACAACAGCTACCAGGCGAGTATTCAGATGGCTCCGTTTGAAGCTCTTTATGGCAGGCGGTGTAGATCACCCTTGTGTTGGGATGATTTGGACCACAAATCGGTAGGAGGACCGGAGCTGATTCGGGAGATGGAAGAAAAGATAAAGACGATAAGGCAGAAAATGAAAGCGGCCCAGGACAGACAGGCAGCTTATGCAAATAAACGGCGGAGACCGTTGGAATTTCAGTTGGGAGATAAGGTCTTTTTGAAGATCTCGCCTTTTAGAGGCGTTGTGCGATTTGGGATGCGCGGGAAACTGTCTCCGAGGTATGTTGGACCGTACGAGATTTTGCAGCGCATTGGCACCTTAGCTTACCGACTGCCTTTGCCGCCTTCTTTATCTGGTATACATGATGTGTTTCATGTGTCTATGCTGCGGAAGTATGAGCCGGATCCGTCGCATGTTTTACAGCCTTCCGAAGTTCAGTTAGAGTCCGATGTGTCTTATGTGGAACGGCCTGTCAGAATTCTAGATCGAGCAGACCGCAGACTTCGGAACAAAGTGATACCTATGATCAAGGTTCAGTGGGATAGCAGGGGTGTCGAGGAGGCTACGTGGGAGACGGAGCGGCATATGGTGCAGCACTACCCGGAACTATTCTCTGGTATGTGTTTATGTTTAGTTTCCTTTTGGGGTAAGTGCATGTGATTTCGAGGAAGAAATCTTATAAGTAGGGGAGTATTGTGATATCCCCGAAACGATTAATTGCAATTTGGTACATTAATTGTGTTTATATGATTAATTATGTGGTAATTAATTATGTATTGGAATTATTATGTGGAAATGCTTAGTCACATGTTAGAGTGACCCGGGATAGCATTTCAGGGTGCATGTTGGGATTTATGGTTGGAAGCATGATTTATTTGCCTGGGTTAGCAATTAATTAGAAATCATGTGTTTAATTGGTATTTTGGTGCATTTGGTTTAATGCCTTGGAAAATATCATGTTGGGGTGTTTTATACACCATGATTTGTGGATTGCATCTTAATTAAACCCAATCCCCTTTTATACCCTTATAACCCCACCTCATCCACTTTCACTTTACCAAAATCAAATCTACAAACCCTTTTCTCTCCATTTTCGAGCTTGAGCTTTGGGGAGAAGAGAAGTCCTTGCAAAATCTTGTTTTGTGGAGATTGTTGGGTGATTTGAGGTCCCCAAGAGGTATGGATACCTCATGGTTAATTTTGTAAGGTTTTGTTTGAGTTTGGTACGATTTTGAAGGATTTTAAAATGGGTTTTTGTTGGGTTGTTGTGGGTTTGGTTATATGTTGGATTTATACTTGTTTTGAAGTATATTTTGGTGGTTTATGTTGTTTAGATGATGTTGGTTTGTTTGGTTAAGTGTTGGTATGGTTTGGAAGAAATTTTGGGAGCAAAAATGGTGAAAACGCATGTCTGTGCGAGGCGATCGATCGCCTGAAAAGAGGCGACCGATCCCCAAGAGACAGTGGCATTTTTGCGGGTTAGGCGATCGATCGCCTAAAATGAGGCGACCGATCGCCGAGAGGCAGTGGCCAAATCAAAGGAATGGCGATCGATCGCCATGTTTGAGGCGACCGATCGCCGCAGGGAAAATTTTGAGGCGACCGATCGCCTGAGGGAAGCGATCGATCGCCGCCAGTGGATTTTTGAGAAATGCTTTATTTTGTCAAATTTTTGGTATTTGGCTATTATTTGGCTTCTAATATGGGGTTGTGTGATTGTGTAGAACCATCCCAGGTAGCAACGCAACCGAGGAATTGAAGCCATAACAAATCCACTTTTGGAAAGGTACGTAGTGGACGTACGGGCACCCCAACGGTACATGTATCTTATATACTTATTGTTTATGCATTGTGGATGCAAGTATATATGTGGTATTGCATTGTGGATGCAAATACATGTTATGCATGGTGTTTATAGATGCATATGATTATTGGTGCACATCCCATGAGTCGTGGTCATCCCTTGATGATTTTAATGCTTGCCGCTATTTGGTTTGGTTCCGCTAAATGTGAAGCGAGGGGTGGGAGCGCCGCATGTCACATTTGAGCGTGGTTATCATATAGGGCGAGGAAAGGGTATTTGCCGCTCAATGAGAGGCGAGGGGTGGGAGTCCCGCAGTCCATTGAAGCGAGGTTATCCTATGCCGCCTATATGTAATAAGCGAGGGGCATTAAAATACATTGTGATGGACAGACTAGGGATTGGGGATCAGTATTTGGTATTGATGAGCTGGTTTATGTCATGACATGTTTAGACCATTAAAAATAATCTATTGATTATACTCATGAGTTATGGTACAGGGACAATCAAATGGGAAGCGTTTGAAATGCATGGGGAAACAGGAAGTGTTTTATTATGATTATGCATTTACGCTTTATCTTCATATTGTGTTGAATATGAATGATTATTATTGCTCATGTTTGGGGGTTGTCCTTGTAGGTACCTTTTTGGCATGATAGAAGGGCTTGAACGGGTTGAGGTGGTGAGCTTGAGGATGCTTTTGTGAATTGAAGGACATGATTATTTTGGCCTAGTGTCTACTCTAGGAGTAGTGTAAAACTAGTTGATAGCATTCATTTGATGGAGAATGTAATTAATCCTTTGTTAGTAGTCCTTATTTTTGGCATGTAATGCTTAAGCTCATAAACTCAACACGTTATTTCTCACTCTGATCATTTATATTAGCTCTATTATGCCTTGATTCCGCACTTAAGGATTAGGGTCCTTACACCCTGGCAATCTGAGCTTCAGAAATAATAAACCGAACACATACAGCTCGTACGTCCTGAACTCCAGAGCTAATAGATATGTGAAGATAGAGCTCATCTGAATTCACGAAGTGAAAGATGTCCTGAGCTCTTGAGCTGATAAAATGTTGAGCAAATAAAGCTCGTCTTATCTGATCCAGGAGAATAAATATAAGTAGACAAGACATGTCCGGTCTGGACTCCAGATAATAAATATGAGCGAATGTTTCTCGTCTGTTCCAAACTTATGCAAGGAGCACGAGCACGTGGCCCTTGCCCGCTATAACCTTTAATGTAGGCTGTGGTAACCATTGGCTGAAGGCAGGCTCTGGCCATAGTTGTTCATTTGAGTAAACCCTGATCGTTCCATCAGGGCGGAACTTAATTTTCCCAATCAGGGATGACCTTTACTTTCATAGTAGTCAGGGCGGACCTTAACTTCATAGTAGTCAGGGCAGACCTTAACTTTCATAGTCAGGGCGGACCTTAACTTTTATAGTAGTCAGGCGGACCTTAACTTTCATAGTCAGGGCGGACCATGACATATCTCATCATCTCGTGTGCCTGGGCTGACCATGGCCACACATTTCTGGGCGGACCATGACATATCTCATCATCTCGTGTGCCTGGGCTGACCATGGCCACACATGTCTGGGTGGACCATGACATATCTCCTCATCTCGACTCCCACACTCACACACCACTCCCGAACCTCCATACCACTACACCACATCCGAATAAGTTAATCAAAAATCCGGATCAAATAAAGATCAAAAGCTGATGAATAAGGCCTTACTGCGAGATCGCATGCCTGAGCTGATATAATAGGGGCTTACTGCGAGATTGCATGCCCGAGCTGTCATAATAGGGGCTTACTGCGAGATTGCATGCCCGAGCTGATCTCCTGATGGGGGGCTTACTGCGAGATTGCATGCCCGAGCTGATATAACCGGGGCTTACAGCTAGATTGCATGCCCGAACTGTCCGATACTGTCCTGAAATGTTGATAAAATAGCAATGCACAAATATATTTTTACAAAATTCAAATATCAGTTGGACAGGAAGAACCGTGAGTTAGGGCCCGAAGACTTGAGTGTCAAAGTCACGATCAACTGTTAGGCTTAGGCCAATGCGAAGGCTGAGCTGAGGTGGATGAGGCCGAGCTTACATGGATGAGGCCGAGCTGGAACTCATACGGCCAAGGTAGAGCTCATTTGGCCGAGGTGGATGAGCTGAGGTCGATGAGGCCGAGCTCACATGGACGATGCCGAGCTGGAACTCATTGGGCCGAAGTAGAGCTCATTTGGCCGATGTGGATGAGCAGAGGCCGAGGTGGAGCTCATACGGCTGAGGTGGATGAGCTAATGCCGATCTGGACTCATACGGCCGAGGTGGAGCTCATTTGGCCGAGTTGAGGCCGAGCTGGAGCTCATACGTCCGAGGTGGATGAGCTGAGGCCGAGTTGGAGCTCATGTGGCCAAGGTGAAGCTCATTTGGCCGAGCTGATGCCGAGTTGGAGCTCATTTGGCCGAGGTGGATGAGCTAAGGCCGAGCTGGAGCTTATTTGGCTGAGGTGGATGAGTTGTGGCCGAGGTGGAGCTCATTTGGTCGACCTGAGGCCGAGCTGGAGCTCATACGGCCGAGGTGGATGAGCTGAGGCCGAGTTGGACTCATATGGCCGAGGTGGAGCTCATTTGGCCGAGCTGATGCCGAGTTGGAGCTCATTTGGCCGAGCTGGATGAGCTAAGGCCGAGCTGGAGCTCATTTGGCTGAGGTGATTGAGCTGAGGCCGAGTTGGAGCTCATACGGCCAAGGTGGAGCTCATTTGGCCGATGTGGATGAGCAGAGGCCGAGCTGGGCTCATACGGCCGAGGTGGATGAACTGAGACCGATCTGGACTCATACGGCCGAGGTGGAGCTCATTTGGCCGAGCTGAGGCCGAGTTGGAGCTCATTTGGCCGAGGTGGAGCTCATACGGCCGAGGTGGATGAGCTGAGGCCGAGTTGGAGCTCGTGAGGCCGAGTTGGAGCTCATTTGGCCGAGCTGAGGCCGAGTTGGAGCTCATTTGGCCGAGGTGGTGCCGAGTTGGAGATCATTTGGCCGAGCTGATATGGCCTGACGTGAGGTACTGATTTGGACTTTGCCACTTTTACTCAAGCTCCAATCCTGCAACAAAAGCTCTTAATGCCCCAAAAACCAAATGCTAAAGCAGCTCCATTCTCCAAAAATTGTGGTTGGCTAAGGGGAAGAGGTATCCCCAGAGATCTGAGGCCTGATGTAGTATCTCGAGAATCATTACACTGGCGTTTCTTCGAGTGCAACCCAAAAGCATAGAGCACCCCAATAACCAAAACAATTCCCCCTTTCATCAAACCCGCCGCCGCCGCTTACTAAAGGTTTTTCTTCTCCAGAACTTAGAACACCCATCTCCCCACAGAGATGCAACCCTCAGACCATCCTTATCCTCCCCATATCTCAACGTCTTGAGCTCAACTTCCCATAGACGGCGCCAATTGTTACCTGGAATTTTGGTAGGGTAGACGTGTATTTCTTCCAAGCACAAAATAATATATAAAAAATAAACGAGACCAGATTTTTTACGTGGAAAACCCCAAAATATGGGGAAAAACCACGGGACCTAGTCCAGTATAAATTCCACTATAAACAAATGAGTGATTCACATGTTTTCTTTACAAGAATGAGCTAAGAAAATGAAAATGGTGGAGGGAGAAGGGAGCACCGCCGAGAAGGCTGCTGGGAGAGAAGAAAAGAGGCGACCCCTCTAACCCTACTGATCCTTCACTATTTATATTAAAGATAAATGTGCCTACAATGGGCTAATTAAATAGTAGGATAACGGGCCTAGTAAAAGAAAAATGGACCAAGGCAAACGGACCAAGGTAAGATAGTCTCTAGTGTCTATGATACTAGGCCGAGATGTAGGTCCTCCTCGAGGCCGAGCTGAGGTCATCATCGAGTCCGAGCTGGAGGTCTTCCTCGAGTGCCGACCTGGGCTGACCGAGCTGGGGCTGGCCGACCTGGGGTGGCCGACCTGGAGGTCTTCCTCGAATGCCGACCTGGGTTGGCCGAGCTGGGGTGACCGAGCTGGGGTGGCCGAGCTGGAGGTCTTCCTCGAGTGCCGACCTGGGTCGAGCCCATAGAGTTCGGGTCTGAACCGCACCGGATATCGGGGTATCAGATATGTTTGTTACTCATGAAATAAAAAACATCATAATACATATACGTATATGTACGTGCACGTACTATTACTCATTCCCCACCTGTAGAAAGATTCTGACTAAAATAAAATATACAGTAACCAATATATAATCAAGATGATGTTTTCGTATTAGCATGTTAAACAAATATTCTCAAGAAAAGGAAGCAAGAAGAAAGAACTTTGATTGATATTCAACTTCCCAAAATGTTTACAATGCACACTTGCGCTTTATATCTCTTTACCTACCTTCTCATACAACTAACTTCCACCTGTAAAATAACTATCTTTCCCTCCCTAAATCCCACCAATAGTTACAAAGTCGTTGGTCTTTGAACTTCTCATGTACACTTCTTGTTCTGGTGCTCCTGTTTCGCCATTCAACTGCTGCATTCCGAATTGTATCATCACCTCTCGTTTGACAAACATCTTGTCTTCAAAGTTGAAATCATGATAAAGCTCCCACGATATATTCAAGTGGCATGAAATCATTTCTGCTACTTCTGTTAACTCGGAAGTACGTACATTAAGAAACTTGAAGTTCTCATTCTCTAGTTGGACATGTAGCTTCTCATTGAACTGTTCGATGAAATACACCTTCTTGTTTCTATGAAGGAGTTGGTTGAAAGTCTAGAGAAACATTTCATCCTCTCTTGATAAAATCTTCACCGGAACACCACCACTAGTTTTTGTAAATATCAATAACATGATTCCAAGAATGATATTAATCTCTTGACCATTTTCATCATAAATGAAGTGCAACATGGTATAGTTTTTCAAGTCGAACACCTCGTATATACTATCTTGTGCATAATAAGTAAGAACCTTTCCATTTACATCATCGAATGCCACAAAACCATGCCACTTCAACGATTTAGACTCAAATATAGGGAAGCCAGCATCAGGTTTACCATTTATATATTCAATCTATGTGGTTATGCAGTTGAAGGAACTAAAATTGTTATAAGCAGAAACTAAACAAGTGGTCAGAGAATCATTATTCCTGTTGTAGAATAAGATCAGAATAACTTCATATGGATTGACATTGAGGAACATATCCTCTGGTTAGTCTTTGGACTAAATGCTGCATAAACTCCAGATTGTGCAAGAGCCAACACAATATCGTGAGCAACAATTATTTCAATAATTTTTTTTTCTCTCTTCTTCAGATATGGCAACATCAAGGAACAATATCAATTGGGATAATGAGTATCATATTCCTCCTGCAAGCGAATGTGAAGGAATCGTTCTTGAGCATCACTCCTACTGAAACCACAGTCACGCTTTGACGAAATCTCATTTCGCTCGTGAAGCCTTTCCCTCCTTCGACCTTGTTGTAACGACGTGAAACGATGTATCTTTGAATTAATTTTTTGGTTTCCTCCAATCCTGCAGCACCAAACTTTTCTTTGTTAACATCACTTGAAGTCACTCCTCATCAGAAATCAAAAGTGTTTGATCTATCCATTGTCTTTCAACATTTGGACCCATGGCGTTAGGACTCCTATGATCATCTTCCTCAAGAATTACTTTAATATCGGAGTCACCCTTCGGAAGGCTACACAAGAACATAATTTTTGAAATATTAGATGGATAATTTGCATTGGAAATAAAAATGTATTCTATGGAAACACTTCTAATTCATAAGAAAATTGTGTATCCTCCATACTTTCATCTTCAACCGATGAATTTCAGCATCGCAAGGCACTGAAATTTCACTAAATTCACTGTCTAGATATTTCTCCACAAAAAATTTCTCACAATCTGAAGTTCCAAATCTATTTTCTACTATACTTAAAAACTCTTCCCAAGTTGCAAACAAATGGATTCGACTCATTCCCTCAAGCAATTCTAAGGCATCCCCATCTAAATGAAATGAAACAATGCTTAAACGTTGCAGATTCGAGGTATTGTAGAAATCAAAATACCTTTGAATTCTTAAAATCTAAGCTGATGAATGTTCACCCGAGAAGCGAGGAGACTCGCATCGATTGCAATTGACTGAATTGATCTACAGAATCAGACCGTTCTAGCAGCACACTATAGGATATCGAAGGTGGTTGTTGATACTCCACAAACTGTCCCGGGTTGCTGTGATTGAATTGCTCCAATCTTGCATGGAGTTGTTAAAACCCAATTGTGAGTTGGTTGATAGACTTATTGAGGTAGTCGATGTTGTTTTTTTTGCTTATGCCTTTCTTCGAGTGATGTGAGTCGGGCAAGAATTCCGTCTAATATGTAGTGTTGTTTTCCTTCTGCCATGGACGAAAAACTCAACGAGAGCACCATTGATATGATCGAAATGGAGCTAGTTTGAGAAAGATACTCTCCTAAGAAACAATATCAGGAATGGAAGAAAGGAAGCAAGAAGGGAGAACCTTGATTGACATTCTAATTCCCAAAATATTTACAATGCAGAGGTACACTTTATATCTCTTTCCCTACCATCTCATACAACTAACTTCCACATGTACAATAACTATCTTTTGATCACGATTTATTGAAACAATAAAATTCTAGTGTAGTGCGATTAAACTGAAAGTGCACGGTTGTCAAGTTTTAGTATAGTAATTTGAAGAACAGGTTGTCGAACCCATACGGACTAACTGTAAGTACGAAATAAAATGCTTTTAACTATAGTTAACATATGATAATGAATTAATAATTACTAAAGGTCTTATCGCTATTATTTTAAACAGTATTTTCGAGTGTAGCGATTTATGTACCGCAAGCACGGTGTCAAGTTTTAGTATAATGATATGAAAAGTACGAGTGTCGAACCCACGAGGACTATGAAATAATTACCAAACTCAATTAAATTAACTATATTTAGTCTACGATAACTGAATATGATTAATTAACTAAATTGACTAATTAACTTAATAATTAACCCAACAAACAAGAACGAATAAGATTAGAATCAATAGAGACAATTATCAAGACTTTCGGTTCACCCATGTAATCCCCCATAGTTCGCCTATTAGTTAAGAGTTGAATTCAAACATCCTAAGGCGATGAGTTTTTCTAATGCACTTGTTATACCTTGGTCCGGCTATAACAAATCTAATACTAACATTACAATAAGCCACTCTCGTATCCTTATTGATCAATTAATATTGTATGTCGATTTATGAAAACTTTTAGCCTTCGATTACTAGATATTTATAGCTATCACACGTGTATTTTACTTCATCTCTCGATCTCAGTCTTGAATACACGGCATAAATTACTATATCGTGTTGCAATTTTATCTCTCGATCTCAATTACAAATAATTATCATTCAACGATGGCCAAACCCTCAAAGCATGAAGAACAATAATCTATGCACTTAGATAAATAAGAATCAATCAAAAACACTAAAATTGAATTACGGGTTCATACAAAGGATCCCCTTAGTCTTGACAACAAACCTAGCCAACAATCTCTATCAAATAACAATGCATAAACTTGTTTTGCAATATTCTAAACATCAAAATCTAATGAAAATATAGAACTAGAGTTAGGAATACGAAAATAACGAGAAGCGTTGACTCCTTGCATTGCTCCGTCGTCTTGTCTCTTCCGATGCGTCTTCTTTTCAAAGGAATTATGGTGTATGGATGGTTGGGGAAGATGATGAGTGATGGTGGCTGAGTATGTAGGGTTTAATATGAGCCAAAAGTCTGAAAAACGTCCAAGGCAAGCCATATTTATGGTATGAGGAGTTTCACCAAGTTAGGACACAAAATAACCAATTTGGAAATAAATTCCTGAATTTTTCGAGTACCGACGATCGATCGCTTTGTAAGTGTCGACTGGTCGCTTCACTATTCTGGACAAAGGCAATCAATCGCTCCGTAAGTGGCGATCGATCGCTTAATGATTCTGCCTCAAGGGCATCGATTGCCCGAAATGAAGCGATCAATCACTTCCTCTAAAATCTGCCTCAAGGCGATCGATCGCCCGAAATGAAGCGATCGCTTCCTCTAAAATTTCAGCAAATTGTGATTTCGTCCCTCCTTTTCCGTGTTTGCTCAGTTTGATCATTTTTCATCACTTTAAGCTTATTTTCTCCACCTTTATGCATTTGGACCTGGATTCCTGAAATATACAAATATATACCAAAAAACGTAATATTTTCCAAGAATCACTACAAAAACACTCCTAATCTGATATCAAAATAAGTGTAAAAATCACACTTATCAACTCCCCCAAACTTAAACTTGATCGTCTCGAGCAAGAAATAAGATCAAGAAGTTGAGTTCAACATTGAAGATTCAAATAAACCAATTCGCAGTCAGTCATGTAGCTTAGACATCTCCTAGATAAAGCACATGTCTCAAAATGTGCGTGCGTGCTATTGTCACTTTCAAGTTCATGCAATTTCATAGATCAAATCATGCTAGGAAATTAAAGTTAATATTATCCTTGAGCACACATAGTCCTATTTTCAAATACTTCTCCACTAATGTAGTCAATCTCTAGACTTGGATCAATAGGTCTTTTAAAGCTTGTAATGTTAGTCCTAGGTGTTTGGCTTCAAAGAAAAGATAGGATAGAGTATAAGCATGTAATGTTCATATTTTTAGCACAAATTTGAGTTTTTCTTCTTTTTCTTTTAGCCTTGGCCACTTTGGGTCTTATTTAGTCACTTTTTTCACAAGGCTTTATCTATCTTTTTCTTTTCTCATTCATCAATTTTTTTAACTATAAGCTTCATCCAAATGTGGCAATTCATGTGCATCTATTGAGAATCATTATACTCTCTTAGGGTAAGGATAAAATTTTTCAATTTAATCTCAAATAGGTAGGTATAATGAGTTGCCAAAAAAAAGTTGAATGGGGGCTAATAGCATGTTAAACAAACACCATTCTTATTCAATTAGGCTTAAAATGGGACATTAGGGATTGATATATACATGGTAAGCTTGAAAGGCTCAAACGGTCCAAAGATCGCCTGGATCATCTCCTAATCAAGTTCATGACTATAAAATTTCTCCTTGAAGTGTCATCATCAAATAAGTTTTAAGGTACTCTAAGATGCTAAAAAAAATTTCATCAAAGTCGCAAATATTTTCACTACTACAAATGCAATTTACAAGATTATGACTCAAATGTGCTCAAAATATTCCTCATCTTTGACATGCCACTCAAAACAAGATTTTCACAAACAAAGTTTACAATCATCAAAACTCAAGTTGACATGCATAGTGAGATAAATATCATCATGGAATAGAGACCACTACTATGATTCATTCTTATCTTACTAATTGAACTCATTTTCAAGAAAACGTTTTGTTGGTGCTCAAGAAACGATCCAATTCCACAGAAAAAGCATGACACAGTAATGCACTCCCCCAAACTTAATTCATACATTGTCCTCAATGTAATAATAATGGAAAATGAGACAAAGCATTTACCTTTGACAGCGACCGTTAGTGATCATTGTCCAATTCCTCGTCAGCTCGTGGGATATAGTGTTGGACAGATCATAGCACGCATGGAGTCTCGTCAAATAAAAAAACAAAAGCAAAAGCAAAAACAAACCAAAACAAAGCAAAGGGATAAGAAAAAGTTCTTGATTTGTAGTCCCAAGCTGGACTTTTTACCATGTAAGTTCAAATGCCATCAGGGCCAGTGGGGGACGATTTTCCATCCTCCATGTGGTAATGTCGTAACCACGTTTCTTTCACAGTGAACAGTGCCTCGTGGTCATCTCTCATATTGATGATGTCGAATGGTAGAACATCGACAACTTTGAACGTTCCAGCCCATGGCGAGTCCGCCTTCCATGGAAAAAGTCTCATTTTTTTCCTATTCATTTGCACCCATTCAACCTCACGGAATTTGTCTCCTCTTTGATGGACATTATATGTGACTACCACTTTCTTCTCGCTCTTAACCTGCATCGCATGAACAGATAATGTATCAATTATGTTGACACTAAAACATCGGTGCCCAGTGCGTGTAGTGTTCAAAGCTTTGAACATATAATAAACAACTTGATCCCCCCTACTCAGAGGATCAACTTCCCTTCTTGGACATCAATCAATGCTTATCTAGTAGCTAAGAACGGTCTTCCTAGAATCAGAGCCATGTCTGCATCTTCTGTTATGCCCAATACAATGAAATCCACCGGAATGGTGAATTTATCAACCTTGACTGGTACATCCTCAACTCTCCCATGAGGGTACTTAAGGGACTTGTCCGCCATCTGCAGTGAAACTTTGATCGCTTTGAGCTCTCCTAAGCCCAGCTTCATGTACAAAGACAAAGGCATTAAATTAACACTTGACCCCAAATCACATAAAGATTTCTTAAACGAAGTAGAGTTGATCTTGCAAGGTATAGTGAAACTCTCTAGATCCTTTAACTTATGAGGTGAATCATTTTGTATGATAGCAGAACACTCCTCAGTTAAGTTTATCATCTCGTGCTCTCCCAATTTTCGCTTTTTTTTTTTCAGAATTTCCTTCAAAAACTTAGCATAATTCGGCATATGCCGTATAGCATCAATGAAAGGCATCTCAATATGGAGATTCTTTATCAATTCTAAAAACTTAGCATCTATTTTTGCTCTCTTATATGCAGCGAGGAAAGGGAGTGAGATGACTACCTTAGCAGGTGTGATGGGTGTAGGGGTCTTAGTAGGCTTACTTTTTTTGTGTGTTTGATAATCTTCTTTCGTGATGTCCGCCTCGCCTTTCAACTCAATGTGTGGATACTTCTTCTCAGCGACCTCCTTTCCGGTCCTCCACGTGATTGCATGGACTTGTTCCCTAGGGTTCATCTCAGTGTCACCAGATGGTGATCCTTTTGCTCATCCAGCTACGATCTTTGCTAGCTATCCCACTTGGACTTCCAAGTTCTTTATTGACGCCTCATGATTGTCCATCCTTGTTTCAGCTGACAATATGAACTTGGTTAGTACCTCCTCCATGCTTGGCTTTGGCGCATACCCAGGTGGTGGTTGGGGATAGTTCATCGGCCACGTATTATACGTATTCAAGTAAGGGTAGTTCTGTGGTGGTCGGTTTTCTACAAAGTTAACAGCTTCATTAGTTGTAACGAACGGGTTACTTACTTGGCATTCCGTGTTCGGATGTCCTCCTTGGCAAAGCTCGCATGTAACAGTTTGAACTTGCATTGCATGCATGCTCAAACCGTCAATCTTCTTGTTCAGCGCTTCCAACTAGGCAGCTACGGCAGTGACTTCACTCACTTGATGCAATTCAGCTTGTTTCTTTGGCACATTCCTTTCGACTGCCATTGACAGCTATTAGCAGCCATATCCTCCAACAGCGTATAAGCCTCCTTGGGCGTCTTCCTCATCACAGTACCTATTGCTGCTGCATCAATCATAGAACGGTTATCATAAAATAAACCGTTATAAAACGTTTGTACCTGCAGCCAGATAGGGAGGCAATGATGTGGGCATCTCCGCAGTAGATCTTTGAAGCGCTCCCATGCTTCATACAATGTCTCGGGATCGTATTAGGCAAAAGTTGTGATGTCATTACGCATCTTGTACGCCTTGGATGGTGGAAAGAACTTTGACAAGAATAATTGTGTCATCCCATCCCATGTGGTAATAGAACCTGCAGGCAACGATTGTAACCAAGATTTAGCTTTATCACGTAACTAAAGGGAAACAAACGTAACCTGATGGCGTCGTCAGTAACACAATTATGTTTAAAGGTGTCACAAATATCCAAGAAGTTGGAGATGTGGGCGTTGGGATCATCAGTAGTTGCTCCCCCAAACTGGACCGAATGTTGGATCATCTGTGTGATAGCAGGCTTGATCCCAAAATTGTTCGCCTGGATGGTTGGTCTCGTGATACTAGACAGTGATCCATGGAATGAAAGGTGGGCGTAGTCCATGCGTGATCTTGCAACTGGTGGTAATTGTGGGCTTCTTGCCTTTGCTTTCTTGAAAAAAAGTTCTTATACACCGAAAGTAAAGACATAATTGACATGTGGAATCTCCTCGTTATTAGCCATTAGTGTTCTTGCTTGCCTTAGCCTCCTTTGACAAGTGCGTTCGATCTCGGGGTCAAAAGGCTCAAGTGTAGGTTTGCTACTCCTTACCATGCACCAAGAGATAACAACCTGTAACAATCAATCAAAAGAACACAGACAGAAAAAAATCAAAAATAAAGAAAATAAAAAACAAACAAATGACTAAACTAATGTCAACTAATCTAGTCTGATATTATTAAAACTAGTCCCCGGCGACGGTGCCAAAAACTTGATCGTTATTATTTTAAACAATATTTTATTATTTTAAACAATATTTTTGAGTGTAGCGATTTATGTACCGCAAGTGCATGGTGTCAAGTTTTAGTATAATGATATGAAAAGTACGAGTGTCGAACCCACGAGGACTATGAGATAATTATCAAACTCAATTAATTTAACTATATTTAGTCTACGATAATTGAATATGATTAATTAACTCAATTGACTAATTAACTCAATAATTAACCCAACAAACAAGAACGAATAAAATTAGAATCAATAGACAATTATCAAGATTTTCGGTTCACCCATGTAATCCCCCTTAATTCGCCTATTAGTTAATAATTGAATTTAAACAT
Organism: Haberlea rhodopensis; assembly: GCA_907163345.1. Taxonomy (NCBI): domain Eukaryota; kingdom Viridiplantae; phylum Streptophyta; class Magnoliopsida; order Lamiales; family Gesneriaceae; genus Haberlea; species Haberlea rhodopensis. The sequence continues at coordinate 11,867,730 of CAJQUN010000006.1, read as the reverse complement.
TCTAAGGTGACGAGTTTTCCTAGTGCACTTGTTATACCTTGGTCCGGCTATAACAAATCTAATACTAACGTTACAATAAGCCACTCTCGTATCATTATTGATCAAATAATATTGTATGTCGATCTATGAAAACTTCTAGCCTTCGATTACTAGATATCTATAGCCATCACACGTGTATTTGACTTCATCTCTCGACCTCAGTCTGAAATCTAAGGCATAAATTACTATATCGTATTGCAATTTTTATCTCTCGACCTCAATTACAATTAATTATCATTCAAGGATGGCCAAACCCTCAAAAGCATGAAGAACAATAATCTATGCACTTAGATAATAAGAATCAATCAATAACACTAAAATTGAATTATGGGTTCATACAAAGGATCCATTAGTCTTGACAACAAACCTAGCCAACAATATCCATCAAATAACAATGCATAAACTTGTTTTGCAACATTCTAAACATCAAATTCTAATGAAAATATAGAACTAGAGTTAGAAATACAGAAATAACGAGAGGCGTTGACTTTCTTGCGTTGCTCCGTCGTCCCGTCTCTTCCGACGCGTCTTCTTTTCAAGGAATTATGGTGTATGGATGGTTGGGGAAGATGATGAGTGATGGTGACTGAGTATGTAGGGTTTAATATGAGCCAAAAATCTGAAAAAGCATCCAAGGCAATCCATATTTATGGTAGGAATAGTTTCACCAAGTTAGGACACAAAATAACCAATTTGGAAATAAAATCCCAAATTTTTCGAGTACTGGCAATCGATCGCTTCCTAAGTGGCGATCGATCACTTAATGATTCTGCCTCGAGGCGATCGATCGCCCGAAATGAAGCGATCGATTGCTTCCTCTGAAATTTCAACAAATTACGATTTTGTCATTTTCCGTGTTTGCTCGGTTTGGTCCGTTTTCATCATTTTAAGCTTATTTCCTTCAATTTTATGTATTTGGACCTGGATTCCTGAAATATACAAATATATACAAAAAAGCGTAATATTTTCCAGGAATCACTACAAAAACACTCATAATCTTATATCAAAATAAGTTTAAAAATCACACTTATCATGATCCAACCAAGCAAACCAGAGATGACGAGAAAAGTCCACTCAAGAAAGATTATCAAGACGTCGGTTCACCAATGCAATCCTTTACAATTCTCAATTGAAGATCCTAAACCCTAAGGTGACGAGTTTTCCTAATTTATCCTATATACTATGGTTAAGTTATGTTGAACCTAATATTAAGATGCAACAAGGCAATGACCATGCACTTATTTAACACTCAATACTGTATTAAGATTTATGAAAACTACTAGCCTTCGATTTTGGTAAATCTATAGCTATCATATGTGTGCTAGATTTTATTTGGTCCGTCTCAATCTAAAACACATGGTATGAATTACTAGTTCCGTATCACAATATCGAATGGTCAAGTCAATTGCAATAATAAAATCATTCGAAGGTGAGCAATCCCTTAAAAGCATGAAGAACATAAAACATACTCAAAGAACTATAAGAATTCAATCAAATAACTCACCATCATAGGTTCAAAACAAAGGATTACATAACCTTGATAATTAAATTTAGTTCAACATTAAATTGAAAAGCAGAACAAAACTAATATTAAAGACTAGGAAAAACTCACAGTGTCGACTCCGTTTGTAGATCCTTGATTCTTCTCTCTCTTCCTTCTCGATCGTCTCTTGAATCTCCTTGTTGGGTTGTTCCAAAACCTAGGATGGAAGATGGATGTAGGTGAAGGTTGGTGGATGATGGAAGAGTGGATGGATGATCGCGCTTTTCATAACAATAAAAATATGGATGCACGTTTTAACTCAATAGCACGATATAACCGCAAGTGTACAGTGTCAAGTTTTAGTATAGATCTTATGAATACGGATTGTCGAACCCACAAGGACTAACAAGCAAGTACCAAATAAGATTTCTTTAAACTATATTTAACCTACGATAATGAATTAATAAGTATTAAACTACTCTAATCCAACCAAAACAATCGATGGTCACAAAAAAAGTCCACAAGACGGAATTATCAAGACAATGGTTCACCTAAGGAATCCCCTTCAATTCTTGTATCCATTCATCTCTCAGGTGGCGGATTTTCTGAATTTATTCCATATACTCCATCGAGCGATATTAAACCTAATACCAAATTACAACAAGTAACTTTCGTTCACTTAATTAACAATTCGATATTGTATGAAACTTTATGAAACCTCTAACTTTATATTAAACAACCTAAGGTTATCACTCGTATGTGATTTTATCTTTCAACCTCAATCTTAAACACACGGCATGAATTACTGTGTCGTATTATAATATTATCTTTCGATCTCAATTATAATAACTTGAATAATAAATGTGGTCAAACCTTCAAAAGCATTAAAAATAATAAAACATGCACATAAAAGATGTAGGAATCAATAATATTAAAGGAAAAACAATGTTTAAGATATTTCTAAATCATCAAAACACATTAAATCCAATAATAATTCAAAACTAAAGCTTAATAAAGTAAGAGCAAACTCACAAGTCGACTTCGTATGTTGATTCTCGATCATCCCCTCGTTTCTTTCTCGATCGTGCTCCTTGATTATCTTGTTGGAGATGTTCCAAATCCTAGGATGAAAGATGGTGTGGACGTGGATGATGGTGAAGGTGGAAAGATGGTGGATGGATGATGGAGGCTACTCCTAGGTTAGAATATATGGTTATGGAAGTCTTCCCCCCTTTAAAATCTGATATATGGGGTGTTTTATAGTGCCAAAATCGTCCATGAGTCCTCCAATGTAGGGTAAGATCCGAGCAAATCTTTAAAATAGAAATTTAGAACTTTCATATGCCTAGTGGGATGCCAAATTTTCTTTTTTTCGGGCGCTGACATGCGCCTCGGCGCCACTTTCTGTATCACATCTTAGTATTTTGGTCATAACTTTCACATACGACCTTGGAATTAAACAAATGCTCTGTCCACGCGAAAATAACAGAAAGTTCTACAACTTTTTTGTTGACCACATTTCCAAAATATGGCTTGAACATGAATAAATTTGAGGAGAGAGAAGCGACTTGTGTCTTATTCCAACAACATTTGTAAAGTCATTTTACAAGTCATACATTTACCATGATACTTATGCTGGTGTATTTGAGAATTACTTGGCCGAATAATATTAAGATGAAGTAGAGTTTCAGTTATTCCATGATAATACTCTACGAATTGTGCCCCGTCCTGGAAGGAATATAAGTTCTTGAATACCCAATGAGATGGATTGGGCACAAACTCATGCCAGACAACAAGAACATCGACAAGGATGAGCTCTGCATTAGGGTAATTTGTACAATGTATTTCATCAACGAAATTGTAATGTTAGTGCTAACTTTCTATGTAATTTTCGAGCAATGTATAAGCCGTGTTAACTTGTAATGTAAATTTCATCAATGTAGTTGTTACTGTTAACTTTTAATGTAATTTTCAAGTAACGCATAAGCCTTGTTAACTTTTAATGTAGTTTTCATCAGTGTAATTGTTAATGTTAAATTTTGATGTAATTTGTAACATGTAATTGTTGGTGTTAATTTTTTGATGTATTGCGTTTTTTTTCAAAATAGGATGGATCCACGGATGCACTATGGGCTACGTGATAATATGGAGTTCACTCTGCAGTCACAACATAGGTCTAAGACCATTTTTGGTGGTTCACTTGATAACCATCTCCATTGTCGACATGCAGGTGATCTTTTTTGGGATATATTTCACGGACAACGGACCCATTTGATCAGCCTCACCCATAAGTACTGAGACCGTTGCACTATATGAGTTTTATCGTGTATATAGGTGTTTTCAGTTCCCTATTGACCTTTATATTATCACTGCTCTAGTAGATAGGCGAGACTACCGTTACATTACAGGATGTCACAATCATATGGGAACTTCCAGTTAACGATCATCTTGTCTTAGGTCAGGATGTGGAGAAGACTGAACTAGACAATTATTGTCAAGACACAGATACAGGCCCGCAAGTACTGAGATCAGATGGTCCTGTCTCAAAATTAGGGTCTCACACTATATTTGAGAGCACACCGAGTGGTGGATGAGAGTGATGAGCATCAAGTTGAGTAGTACGTCCGTGAATGTGCATTCATGCTTCTTGGGGGTCTACAATGCCCAAATTCTTCTGGAAACTCTATCCACTTCTATAGCTGACCATATTATAGGATGTTAGCCTTGTTAGAGAATATAGTTTGGTAGTGTCGTCTTAGCTTCCTTTTATCGAGAGCTCTGATCGTTATTTATTGAAACAGAAAATTCTAGTGTAGAAGTGCACGGTGTCAAGTTTTAGTACAATTGTTTTAAGAAAATATTGTCGAACCCACAGGGGAAATAAGTATCAAACTCAATTAATTTAACAATATTTAGCATACGATAATTAGTGATGAAAATTATACTAATTTAAATAATGACACGAAATTCAACCCGACGAGTAGTAAAGAGAATATAAATCAGTGGAGACAATTTTTAAGACTTCGGTTAACCCATGTAATCCCCCATAATTCGCCTATTAGTTAAGGTATAAATTCAAACGTTCTAAGGTGATGTGTTTTACTAATGCATTTATTATACTTTGATCCAGTTATAACAAATCTAATACTAACATTGCACTAAGCTACTCCCGTATCCTTATTGAACAATCAATATTGAATGAATATTTATGAAAACTACTAGCCTTCGTTTTTGGTAAATCTATTGCTATCACACGTGTATTTGACTTTCTCTCTCGATCTCAGTCTGAAATCCACGGTCTAATTTACTATATCGTCAATCCCTTAAAAGCATGAAAAACAATAAATTGTGCGCTTAGAAATATAATAATCAATCAAAACCTTAATTTAGATAATGGGTTCAAAACATGGGATCCGCTAAGTCTTGACAACAAAACTTAGCCAACAATAGTCATCAAATAATAATGAAAAATCATGTTTTCCAACAATCTAACCATTACAATCTGATAAAAATAGTGAACAAAGTTTAGATATACAAAAATAACGCTAGGCGTTGTCTCCTTGAGTTGTTGCGTCGTCCCGTCCCTCCGATCCAGCTTTCTCTCCAATGGCTTTGATGGTATGATGATGATTGGGGAGTATGAATGGAGGCTTTATTGTAGGGTAAATTGTGAGCCAAAAGATCTGATTTTCGTCGAAGACAAGTAGTGGGAGGAGAGTTTACCAAGTTTTGGACACAAAATATCCAACAAGGAAACAAAATCTCGATTTTTTCAGGCTTGGTGATCGATCGTGATGAAGTGGTGATCGATCGCCAACACATTTTGCTTTTATTTTTCAAAATTTGCAAATCCGCGTTCGATCGCTGAGAAAATGGCGATCGATCGCCAAAAGTTTATGGACGAGCGCGATCGATCGGTTGGTATATTGGCGATCGATCACAGAAGCTGAAATTTTGGTTCTCACGTTTTCTCATGCGCGATCGATCGGTGATGACTCCAAGATTGATCGCCAGCTTTGATATTTTCAAACTTGAGATTTCGGTCCTTTCTTCAACGTGTTCGCTCGGTTTGGTCCTTTTTCATCATTATTAGCTCATTTCTTCCACTTTTATGCACTTGGACCTAGATTCCTGAAACATAAAAATATATACCAAAAAGCGTAAAATCGTCCAGGAATCACTACAAAAACCACATGATCGTGAGGTTTGGTTGACTCCCTTGAGGATGGATTGTCGTGTGTTGAGGCCATGGTAATTCATTACTGGATAATTCGATAGCCTCCCTGTGTTAGGATTGTTGAATCCTAGGGTAAACGAGGGATGGCCATGATTCAATTTTGTTAGGTGTCGTGGTTGACACGAATGGCGGGAATGCCATCGATTTTCTTGCATGTCATTTTGAGAACTTGAGACCTTGTGGAGTCTCGATGATGTGTTTGGACCAAGATGTGATTTTTCCGAACATACGGATGTAGACATCTTTGGAGATGTGTTTTGTGTTGATCGGTGGCCGTAAGTTGCCTGATCCGTGTTGCAAGGTGGTGCAACTACTCCTCTATTGGAGATGGATTTGGAAAATGGAAACCGGATGTAGTTTAGGTACACTGTTGTGTACTGGTGGTCACTTTGGTAACGATGTATGTTTAACATCATTGGCTATGTCATAGAGATATCATTGGGGCGATATCTGTATTGGAATCACGAATGATTCGTTTAGTTAGCAGTTAAGGTTGACCGACTGCTTTTGGGTGGTTAGCATCGGGGGTATACTGACTTTCTTTTGAGATGGTAATGATCTGGGAGATTTACTCCATTCCAGGTATTTGAGCGAGGTTATTGTCCTCACGGTTGGCATGCCGTTCATGATATGTTCATGACTCGACGATGTAGATCTGTTTGGATTGTGTGGTCTCGGCGATACGTGTAGTACGCCATGCAAATTTTGAGGACGAAATTTTATTAGTGGGGGATAATTTGCTGCCCGGGAATTAATGGTGTTAATCCCGGTGTGGTATTGATCCTTAATGGATTTTAATTGTGGCAATTATGAATTAATTACGGTGTTGGAACACCCGAGGATGTTAAATCGGGTATTTGGGATCATTGGATCCAAAGGTTGAGATTGTATTCTCATCGTGGTGAAAAACCGTGGAATTGGGTTTTTGGTGGTATCTGTGGTCCGGGGTACTTTGTATTAGGGCTGGTATTGGAAATTGAGGTTGGAGAGATAATTATTGAAAACAGATGGTTTTTAATGAGTCATGATGTATTTATGGGGGAATTGGTATCTTGGAGTTTTGGTACTATATATATCAAGTGGACTCGATATTCCGTCATTGCACGGAATCTCTCCTCTCTCCTCCCTCTCTCTTCGCGCCCCATCTCCCCAAAACCCTTCTCTTTTTCTCCTTGGAGAAAAATGGCTGGAAGTTCGGCTCGGGAGCCGAATTTCTCGAAGATAATCAGGTATTAATCTTCTCCTCGTCCTTGTCTTCGATTTGATAGTAGTATGGTGGATTTTGGTTGAGTATTTTGTTGGGTTTGGAAATTGGGGATTTTTGGTTAAAATCCAAAGTTGAGTTTTTGGAGTTTTTTATTGGTTTTAAATGGAGTATTTGAGGTGTTGAAGGTGTATGGGGTGTTGGTTTTGAGTTTGGGTGTGAAAAACACCATTGAAGCTCGAGTTTTTAGGAAAATTGCAGGTCGCGATCGATCGCGGATTTCATGCCGATCGATCGCGACGAGCAGCTGAAAATTTATGAAGATGTACAGTGCGGCGATCGATCGCAAGGTCTCGGCGATCGATCGCGAGTGGGTTGGCGATCGATCGCGGAGACTCGCGATCGATCGCGAGAGGACTCTGGTCGGCCACTGGATTGCGCGATCGATCGCGATGAAATCAGTGATCGATCGCGGCTCGTATAAGGGGGTTTTTTCGAAAATGTTGGAAAATGTCGGGATTTTGAAATCGATGTTTAATTAGCCAATTTTTGGGGCAATGTCTACATTCCAATGGGAATGCTATACTTTTAAACTGGAGTGGTTGGAGCCAAATTTTAAAGAGAATATGGAATGACTAAAATTTAGTAATTGGTTAACTTTTGAACTTGTAAAATGGAATATTTTGGGTATTATGCATGCATAGCCGGGGTCTTTTAAAATGGTTAATCGTCATAGATTGACGATGGGTTTTGAGGATTGTGAACGTGCTTTGGCACGTGGTTGCATGCTTGTGATTGATTATGAGTTATTTATGTGTCAGCACGTAATTCATTGGATCTCGGGACCAAGGCAAGGTCGGATTCGGACTACGGAATCATAAGGTACGTATAACGTACGAGCATAGCCTTTTTATATTATTGCAACTGTGGAATGCATGGTTTATATTGTATTTGCAATAAATGGGCATATATATTAGGAAATACATAGTGCCGCTTTTGAGCGAGCAATGATTGGATGTTGTCACTGTTGAGCGAACATCGGTTATGACGCCGCTACTGTTGAGCGTGCGCAAGTTTAAATGCCGCTATTGTAGAGCGAGCGATGAAATGGAACTATGGAATTATTGGTTAGATATATGTGATATCTATAGTCATTGTTTAATGATATAATCATATTCGATTGTGAAACTGGCATGGCAAGTGTGAATTTAGTTAATCAATGAGATGATTAAACTGGCTTTTGGGAATTTGATGGTTTCGGTTATTTTGAGAACATGAACAGCACAGGGGATCCCGGATGAGGATGATACCATCCAGGGAGTATCATTTAAAATTCATGGCATTTACATTCTGTAAATTATGAATTGTAATATTGTGCTTATTGGATTGGTGGTATTGGTATGCTCACCATGTGTGGGGCATGTCTCTGTTGGGGCAGGTGAATAGGTGCATCGATGGCTTTGGAGTGGAGCTCGAGCTATGGATTGGGGCTGCTTCTAGGATCGAAGTACCAGTGACGGTATTGAGCACATTGGTTTATACATTCGATGCACATACATTCGTTGATGCTCGCATGTGAGCACTGTTATATGTGTATATGATTTGTATAAAAGGCAAGGGCCTGTCTCTTTTCATTTATTGGTCGCATGCAATGAATTATTGAATTGCTAAATGAACTGAGAACATGTTAGTGTATTACAAGGGGTGCATGATATGTATGTGGACTTGGTTGGGGGAATGTGGACATTAGATTGAATAATGTAAGGAATTTTATTATTGACATGTTTTGCTATGGTTGCAAGTGGTTCTTCCCCTACATATATGATTGTATGCAATAATTGCATGGGTTAATGCATTAATAACGGGTTAAGGGCACGAGGGTCCTTACAACCACTCTGTAGTCATTTATATTTTATCATTTGCATTTTAATCCGTTACGTTGAAATGATACTTATAGATATTAACCAATATTTTTTTGTGATGCAAGCTAATTAAAATGATGTATATGTTAATTATAGATACATTTGGAATATACAAATATGGATGAGCAAAATTTCGGTGCAGATAGGGGTAAGCAAAAGTTTCGGTTCAAATAAGGGTGAGTTAAAATCCAGTTAAATCGAATTAACCGATCAGTAACGGAACTAACAGATATTTTTTTAAAAATTAAAAATAAGATAACTTGATTTTAAAAATTGACCGATATTTTTTAAATATAAATCGATAAATATGTTTGTAATTCAATTTTGATCAAATTAAACGAACTGAACAAAATGTCGGTAAGTAACCGAATTAACCGATATTTTAAAAAAAAATTAAATAAGATAACTTTCTTTTTAAAATAAAAAAACAAAATTTAACAAATCAAAAAATGAGATAAATTTATTTTTAGAAAAGTTTAAAAATAAAATAAATTTAAAAAATAGGTTAATTTGCTTAACTGATATTTTTAAAATTAAAACCGACAAAAGTTTTGTATATTATTTTTAATCAAATTAAATGAACCAACCAAAAATAAGATAGCTTGATTTTAAAAATAAAAAAATGAGATAAAATTGATTTTTCAAAAATTTAAAAAATATTTAAGTAATTCAGAATATTAAAAAAATAGGTTAACTCATTTAATTGATATTTTAAAATTAAACCGACAACTATGCTTGTAATTCAATTCGGTTTCCACCGAATTAACCTATATTTTATTCAGTTCAGTTAATTTGTTTAAAACTGAATTACAAACATGTTTGTCGGTTTTAGTTTTAAATATTGGCTAACCGAATTAGTTGATTTTTTTTAAATATTTTTATCTTTTAAAATCAAGTTAAGTGCAGTTTCTATGAATATTAGACCTTAGTCAATTGATTTTTGTGGCCGGTAAAATTGTTGGTGTGCCATTCCTTGCTAATTTGGATATTAGGTGCATTTATATGCTCGTGTTTGTGGGCAAATTATGGTGTTTTTGTGGCTAGAATATGAGGTACTTTTGCAATCAGATTGCGTACTTAAAACATGAAACATTTTCTGAGAGATTTAATTTTTGGTGATTATTGGTAGTTGTTTAATAATTTCTCGCATTTATTTCACGGACAAACATGTTAGTATATTTCAGATAAAATTTATAATTATCATATTCATCATTTTCATAGCATGTAATACATGAAAATATTGGTTAATATCTATAATTATGATATCAAATTATTTAAAGGATTAAATTTATGAATGATAAAACATAAATGACTAAATTGCATAGTGATAAAAACTTAAAGGAAGTAAATTGTGGATTGTAATAATTAAAGAACTAAAATTGCAGGTGATAAAAGATAAATGACCGAAATCACTGATACAAGAATTATAGAGGATCAAAATCACGGATTTAAAACAATGATGATGTATAATGCATACTGATGAAACTTAAAGGACTAAAATGTGTCATCTCTGGTGTAAATACTAAATACATCTGACAATATTCTTACTAGCCAGATATACTCTTATAATAGTCGGTACCTGATACTAAAATGTCATAATTTGACAATGCTCATATAACTGTAATGTCTTGCAGTGTGATAGTCGATTCTCGGGATCTGAAATGAAATGTGTGTGTTTCATGACGCAATGTGATCAAGTGAACATCAAGTGCAATTGTACCACATCTATACACACCATAAAACACAATGTTGTGTAATATACTTACAACACACATTTTCTAGTGGACAAATGTCCCAAAAGATAGCTAGTTGGGTTTCTCGTGCGAAGTATGCTATCGATATCACATGCCCTTACATCCTCAGATCGATGAAATGACTGCACTGACAAGATATGACTGTCATCCGTACCTGATGTTTTGATTAGATCCATCCTGAAATCTAACATAAAAAATAAACATTATATATAATATAATATATAACAAACAATAAATGAAATGACATACTATACGTCAACTCTGCACTCCATCAAAATCGGCAGATCAACGCAGCATAATGCGGACCAGGAGCTGCCGCCTGCCACAACCATTCTGCCGCAGGCCACGACCACCACGATGCCGCCCATCATGGTCGCGACCATCCACCTTCCTGCCTGCCACGACCACAGATAATCCTGTCGGCCGAGGCCACAAACAAGCCGTCGGCCGCGGCCAGTAAGACAAAATCGGCCACCAGCTCCTACTGTCGTCGACCTACCGCAGCCTCCAGCAGCTTGAATGCTTGTCGCTCGGCATCTTTGTCACCATAATCACAATTTTCACCCAAAATAATAATTAACAAACACTCAATATACCCTAACAATCAAACATAATATCAAGTAATAATTATAAAAATCAAGTTCTCACCCGAAAATTATTGAAAAAATGCTTTAAATTTGCTATGTATCGGTTGAATACAATTTCTCGATTAATTTGTTTGAAGAAGACTTCGAACGAGCAAAAATGACGATTTCTACCAAAATTATTTTTTAAAGAAGGCGTTGTCCTAGTCTGAAAAAGCTATTTCGATCACTTCAATAACCTTCCTTTTTTTATTTGAGTTACTTCGTTAAATAATTTTTTTTAGGTTATTAAATCAAAAAACCCCAATGTTTTTGGTCGGCATAAGACTCAACTCCATGTACCTTCCACGATCAAGAAAGGCACGTTTATCAATTTCTGCAGTTTTCTTCATTCGCCATTAACCAAAAATGTTTCGCTCCTCTATCAACCCCAGAACTCAACTTCACGCGCCTCCGCTAACCTCACCCGCCACCGCCGTTTGTCCAAATTTGCTCCGGAACCATCTCCGGCTGCCTCGCTTCAAGGTGAGGAGCTGCGGCGCCGCTCCCGCTCCCGCTCCCGCTCCCGCTCCCACTCCCGCTCCCGCTCCCGCTGATTTCAAAGCTGGCGAAGGGTACTTTTTTCCCCATTGTTGATGTCCAATTTTAAGTTGTTTTTATCAAGATACTGAGACAAGCACTCAACTTGGAATTTCAATGTGTTTTTTTAACTGAAATGTTAGTGGTGGGAGTTTCTTGAATTTTTACTGGATCAGCCTTGTAAGACAATTCTTCCATTCTCGGGTTTATTGAAGGTTAAGTTAGTAGTTTTGTGAACTGAAAATAATTTGCTAATAGGTAATTTGGAACTGATTTGGTATTAGATGTTATTTTAATTTATTTTTGAGAATTTACAGTTACATTAACTATTGCACATTTAAATTATCAGCCGTGATACGTATGATGAGTTTACTTTCAATAGTTTGCTCTTGATTTCTTGTTAGATTGCGTGGTTTCCACCAAGTTGAACTTAAAGTTCGAGACTACGAATTGGATCAATATGGTGTTGTGAATAATGCTATTTATGCAAGTTACTGCCAACATGGTATGAATCTGTTTCTTGTGGGATTCTATAGATTGTTAATTTATTTAGACTTTTATTAGTATTTACATCCATTATTATCTGATGGATATTCATTCAAGAAGATTGAAAAATGTACAAACTGATTGTAAACAAATTGTTTTCTATGCTTCTTATAGGTAAAAGGATTACTTGTTTGATGTATGAACAGGTCGGCATGAACTTTTAGACATGATTGGAGTAAATGCTGATGCTGTGGCGCGGACTGGCAATGCATTAGCACTTACAGATTTGTCACTCAAGTTCATTGCACCTTTACGAGTATGACTGTAACATTCATATTATCTCCAAGAATCATGCACTCCCTATCTTACGATCTAATAAGATGATATGTATTTGCTACTGATGAGTTACTTCAGTGAAATCAGCTAATCATTTTCATGTGTCCATTAAGCAGTGAAGTCGATAAGATTTCATTATTGAATTAGGAGAATGCATTTTTTGCTGAGCTTGTTGCTATTTCTTACTGTTGTAATAGAGCGGAGACAAGTTTGTGGTGAAGGTGAGGATAAGTGACACTTCTGCTGTTCGTCTGTTCTTCGAACACTTCATCTTCAAGCTCCCAACTCTAGAGGTCTCTTGCTTTATTCTTATTTTGAGTCAATGTCAGAAAAAAAAACTTTGGGGACATCTTCACCCTGACTCAATTATTTTAATGCCTCTCCAGCCTATTGTGGAAGCAAGAGCAACAGCAGTTTGGCTTGATAAAAACTATCGTCCTGTTCGTATACCTCCTGACATGAGATCGAAATTTGTTCAGTTCCTCCAAAGTGGAGACTAGGAACTATTCTGTCCTGCTAACTAAGCGAGATAACCAGGCGAAGGCCATGTTATCTTTCTGCCGTCTCCTTTTATTTTTCCATGCTCTTTCTTAGGAAATGGGATTAAATAATGAGCTAGAATGATACAGAAGTAGTTGGGATAATAAAGGAAAGACTAAAATGAGAAAATATTCTGATTTTATTATCCGGAGAAGAATCTAAGGTTGTGTTTGAATTGATGTATTTCGTTTGGATTGAGAGATTTGATTTGATAATGTATTTGAAACTTGGATTTGAAATGACACATATTTTAGCCACATTTCAAATTCATCACAGTTATCATTACATTTACATAAATTAGTAAATATGTGAATTTGAAATACAGTCAATATAAATTCATCCAAAATATTAAAGGATTTGAAATTAATGATTTGAAATCCTTAGCTTATCTCACAATCCAAATGCACCCTAATGTCGACCCATTAATTGTGGCAGGTGGAGGATTGTGGTTGGGTGTTGACGGTTGGCGGTTGGCGGTTGGCGGTTGGCGGATGTGCATTTAATGCATATCTTCAACCCTATAAATAGAGCTCATTTCCTTCATTCTAAATCATCACATTTCAAAGTGTTCTCTTATTTCTATACATTTGAGTGTGTATTTCTATAATATTTGTGAGATAGTTTTTCTCCTATATTGAGAGTGTTGTTCTTTTTGAAAGATAGCGATGAGTTGTAACTCACGAAATATTATAGTGGAATCTTTTCATCTTGCTTGTAATTTTTACCCTAATAATTTTTCGGGATTTTCCACGTAAAATCTGGTTTCCATTTCATTCTTCATTTTCATTATTTGCTACCTCATGATGCCGCACATGGGGCCAACAAGTGGTATCAAAGCCTCGTTGTAAAAATCTTAAAATTCTAGTATGCGTTGTGGTTGCAGCTTTGACTGATATTCCAGATCATGAAAGATTTTTGAGATATTTTTTAGTGAGGTAATTTTATTGTTGTCAAAATGGCCGCAAAGTTCGAGATTGAAAAATCAACGGAAGCAATTTCATGTGAAAAATGAATATGCAAGCAATTTTACAAAAAAAGATCGTTACTTGGCGGCTATTGGAGATGGGCCCGCAGAGGGCATGGACGATGAAAAGTAGAATGAGATGAACGGTAATGATATTGTCAATCTGCATTTGGCTCTAGCAGATTAGGTATTGCCAAGTATCACTGAAATAACAAATGCAAAAGATATTTGAGATACTTTGACAAACTTGTACGAGACAAAGTCACTACACAACAAGATTTTCCTTAAGAGATGTTTTATACTCTTCGGATGTCGGAATCATCGTCGGTGACCGACCATATCAATACATTGAATACTCTATTTGCTCATCTCACTACTTTGGGGTATAAAATAGAGGAAGTTGAACGTGCGGAGCTTCTACTTTAAAGTCTACCATATTCGTACGATCAACTCATCATCAATCTGACCAACAACATCATTATTAATATGTTAGTCTTCAACAATGTTGCAGCCGCGGTTCTTGAAGAAGAAAGTAGGCGCAAGAACAAGGAAGACAGATTGACAAGTTCGAAGCATGCAATAGCTTTGCCGATTATGAGAGGAAGATCGACGGAGCGTGACTCCAATGGGAGTCACAAGTATGGTAGACCCAAATCCAGAAGAAAGAAAAAGAATTTTTACTGCTATATGTGGCGGTAAATGGCACTTCAAGAAAGATTATACGAGTAAGAAGAGCGTCGAGAAAGATTCTCAAGGAAATGTTGCCAGTACCTCAGATGGTGGTGAAATATTGTTCAGTTAAGCAGCAACTGTTGTGGAAGGACAAATATTTTATGACACATGGATAATTGATTCAGGAGTGACGTGGCACATGACGTCTCGTAGAGAATGGTTCGACCGGTATGAACCAGTCTTGGGATGATCTGTATTCATGGGAAATGATCATGCCTTGGAAATCGCTGGGGTTTAGAACCATCAAAATTAAAATGTTTGATGGTACTATTTGCACCATACATAAGGTACAACAGGTGAAGGGCCTGACAAAGAGTCTTTTGTCTTTGGGATAATTGGGCGATATCGGGTGCAAGACTCGTATCTGTAAGGACCCTAGTTCCTTAAGTGCGGATTAAAGGCGTAAATAAAATTTCCATGCATAAACAGAGTATAAGGTTGTGTTGATGCCCTGAGCTATTAAATTACAGTGCCAAAATAAAGTTCCAAAAGGGATTAGTTACATTCCCAACCAATGAATGCTAATCCTATAGCTTTACACTACTCCTAGAGTAGATACTATACAAAAGAATCAAGACTGCTACCAAGAGCACTCCTCACTAGCTCACCGCATCAACCCGCCTTAGCCCTTTCCGCCCAAAACTACCTACAGGAACAACCCCAAAACCATGAGCATGTATTTAAATCATATTCGCAATAATATGATCATAATTCAATGCATAAACCGTAAATGCAATTCACTTCCTGTATTTAACACATTTAAAAGCTCCATTGGTTGTCGCTGTACCACAATAATAATCAAAGGATTATAATGCCAATATGCATGTCATGACATGTATCCATTCCGTGTATACCCATGGCCAATTTACAGTCTTATTATATCAGTGGCATAATACCCCTCGCGTTTATATGACAGCGGCATTAATACCCCTCGCTTCGACATATTAGCGGCATAATATCCCTCGCATCAATATGACAGCGGCATTATCCTTCGCTTCGACATATTTGCGGCAAATATTCTTCGTCGCTAAATATGACAGCGGCAAGTATTCTATCATCGCTTCGACATGAAAGCGGCAAGTATTCTTCATCACTGTAATATAATCTCGACTCACAATCGTATGCAACCGCAATGCATATCCAATCAATTATGCAACCACAATGCATATCCAACCATGTATGCAACCATAATGCATATCCAATCATGTATGCAACCATAATGTATAACTAAGACCATGTATGCAACCATATTGCTTACCAAATCAAAGCGTAATAAATATGTTTTACCGTCCGATGCTCGTACGTCTCACTACGTACCTTAGTTCCAAAAGTGGAGATGTCGTGGGACTTTATCTCCTTTGATGTGTGGCTACCTGGGATGGTTCTACACAATCACATGAATCCATATTAGAAGCCAATAAATGAACCATTACCAAAAACATCATCATTTAGAACAAAATCCCAAAATCCACATTTTTAACCTTGCGATCGATCGGTCCCCAAGCCCCGATCGATCGCCAAGTGAAGAAAAAATAGGCATCCAAGTACTGCCTCCATCGATCGATCGAAACATTTGTTCGATCGATCGAGACTTCACACTTCGATCGATCGGAACTCCGATCGATCGGTGAGCTCGTTCCAAGCCTTGTTCAGGCTCTGCCCTGCTCGATCGATCGGACCCATTTTTCGATCGATCGAGCAGCCCTGTTCCTGCGAGAAACTTCCAAGTATGAGCTTCCAACAATACCTCAACTCACATACAACCAAGATCAACTACCATTCTCAACATTTAACCACAAAACAACCTTAAAATACATCCCCCAAACATAAACAACATGTTGAACCAAGATCCACCCTTTTAACCCCCAAAACAAGCTACAAACTCAACCAAAACCCAACAAGACTTCACCATAAGGAAAGCTTACAATTTGAGCTTTAGGTTTTTAGAAAAAACTCCCAAAAAGACCCCTTTTTCAAAGCTTTCTCCTCCTCTCTTGTTTCAGAAACGAAAATGGAGGTTTTTGGATGAAATGTGAGGGTTGTAGGGACATAAAGTTGATAGAGAGGGGTGATGGGATGTTAAAGTGGGTGCAAGTGGCTCCCTTGCCATACATGGGATTTAAATGTTCATCTAAATAAAAGCATGGTGTATGGAATACCCCAACATGATATTTTAAAAGCATTTTACCCCAATGCACCAAAATCACCATTTAAAATCATGCTTTACCAATTAAACACAACCCATTTCATTTAAACCATTAAAATACCCAAACACCCAACATGCATAACATGCACCCTGAAATGCTCTACCGGGTCACGTCTGCCATGTGACAAGCATTTCACCAAGATAATTAGTCCCAACATATAATCTAATTATCACCATAAAATCACATAAACATAATTAATGCCCAAATTGCAATCAATTATTTCGGGGATATCACAATACTCCACTACTTATAAGATTTCGCCCTCGAAATCGCATGCACTTACCCAAATCGAAACTAAACATAAATCACATACCAGAGAATAGTTTCGGGTAGTGTTGCACCATATGCTGCTCCGTCTCCCACGTGGCCTCCTCGACACCCCTGCGATCCCACTGTACCTTTACCATTGGTATCACTTTGTTCCGAAGCCTGCGATCAGCCCTATCCAGAATCCTGACTGGCCGTTCCTCATAGGATATATCGGAATCTAACTGAACCTCAGAAGGCTGCAATACATGCGACGGATCCGGCTCATACTTCCGCAACATAGATACTTGAAACACGTCGTGAATACCAGGCAACGACGGTGGCAACGCCAAACTGTAAGCCAAGGTACCGATGCGCTGTAAAATCTCATACGGTCCCACATACCTTGGGGATAATTTACCACGCATACCAAATCGAACCACACCTCTGAAGGGTGAGATCTTCAAAAAGACCCTGTCTCCTAATTGAAACTCCAATGGTCTCCGCCGTTTATTCGCATAGGCTGCCTGCCTGCCTGTCCTGGGCTGCCTTCATTTTCTGACGGATAGCCTTTATATTATCCTCCATTTCCCGAATCAGCTCCGGTCCTCCCACTGCTTTACTGGTCAAGTCATCCCAGTATAATGGCGACCTACAACGCCTACCATACAAAGCTTCAAACGGAGCCATCCGAATACTCGCCTGATAGCTGTTGTTGTATGAAAACTCTACCAAGGGCAATGAATCTTGCCATGAGGCATCAAACTCCAACACACAAGCTCGCCGCATGTCTTCGAGCGTCTGTATAGTACGCTCTGTCTGCCCATCCGTCTGGGGATGATATGCCGTACTCAATCTTACCTCAGTACCCAAAGCTGACTGTAAACCTCCCCAGAAATGAGATGTGAACCGCGGATCTCTACCAGATACAATAGACACTGGAATCCCATGCAGTCTCACTATGTCCCGGACATAGCTCATCCTCAAGTATGTGTACGTCATACAGTAGGGGATGAAGTGAGCTACCTTTGTCACCCTGTCAATGATTACCCAAATGGCATCACAACCCGAAATAGTCCTCGGCAGGTGGGTCACAAAATCCATAGATATATGCTCCCACTTCCACTCCGGTATCTCTAAGCTCCTTTGTTCACCACCGGGTCTCTGTCTCTCTGCCTTAACCTGCTGGCAGATCAAACACCTCTTGACAAAAGAGATCACATCACGTTTCATCCGCTTCCACCAGAACTGATCACATAAGTCCTTATACATCTTCCTCCCTCCTGGGTCGGCTACTATGAGCCCGTTCCAAGATTCCTCTGCGCAACTCCGGCGTACATGGAACTACCCATCGGTTACTAAGTCTCAAATAACCATCCTCAGCCACTCTGAACTTTGATGGCTGCCCCTGAAGTGCCAATGATGACCATCTCTGAATCTCATCATCTGTCCTCTGAGCTCTCCTGATATGCTCATAGATATCTGGCTCAGCCAATAAGGTTGATAAATGCACAGGCGATGTATCCACGTCGAAGTCATAGCCCAGATGGCAATATGAAGTCATCATAGCCGACAAATGCATGACCTCCTCAGCAGTACTCTTCACCTTCCGACTCAAGGCGTCTGCTGTCAAGTTCGCCTTCCCCGGATGGTACTCAATCTCACAGTCATAGTCCTTGAGCAAATCCATCCATCTCCTTTGACGCATATTCAACTCCGCCTGAGTAAACAAGAATTTCAGGCTCTTATGATCCGTGTATATGGTAAAAGATGTACCATACAGATAGTACCTCCAAATCTTCAGGGCAAAGGTAATAGCTGCCAACTCCAAATCATGGACTAGGTATCTAGCCTCATGCGGCTTCAACTGCCTCGATGCATAAGCTATCACATGCTTATCTTGCATCAGTACACAACCCAAGCCCTACAGTGATGCGTCAGTATAAAGAACAAACCTCTTGTTCTCCGTAGGAATTACCAATACCGGTGCCGTCGTCAATCGGTGCTTCAACTCTTGAAGCTTTCCTCGCAAGCCTCTGACCAAAAGAAAGGTACTCTCTTTTGGGTCAACAGCGTCAGTGGCTTAGCAATCTTAGAAAATCCCTCGACGAAGCGTCGGTAATAACCGGCCAGACCAAGAAAACTCCGTATCTCGGGCACAGAAGTGGGTGTAGTCCACTCCATCACAGCCTCAATCTTCCTGGGGTCCAACTGAAATCCCACTGCTAGATATGACATGCCCCAGAAATACTACACTGCTCAACCAAAACTCACACTTACTGAGCTTGGCATATAACTGGTGATCTCCGAGGATCTGGAGCACTGTCCTCAAGTGTCTCACGTGCTCTTCCTCGCTCCGGGAGTAGATGAGTATATTGTCAATAAACACAATGACGAACTGATCCAGATAGGGTTGAAACACCCGATTCATCAAGCTCATAAAGACAGCCGGGGCGTTCGTCACACCGAACGGCATTACTAAGAACTCGTAGTGCCCATACCGAGTCCTAAATGCTGTCTTCTGCACATCCTCCTCCCTGACCCGTATCTGTTGGTACCCGGATCTCAAATCAATCTTGCTGTACAGTTTCGTGCCTTGCAACTGATCAAACAAATCATCAATCTTAGGAAGAGGATACTTGTTCTTTACCGTAGCCTTATTCAATTGCCTATAGTCGATGCACAAACGCATCGATCCATCCTTCTTCTTCACAAAAAGAACCGGTGCGCCCCAAGGCGATACCCTAGGGCGTATATATCCTTTATCAAGGAGCTCCTGTAACTGCTCCTTCAATTCCCTCAACTCTGCCGGTGCCATCCTGTAAGGGGCACGAGAAATAGCGGATGTCCCCGGTAATAATTCAATTCCAAACTCGACTTCCCTTGCCGGTGGGAATCCGGGAACACATCAGCAAATTTCGCTACCACTGGTATATCCTCAACTCTTAACTCTTTGCTCTTTCCCAACATATCCACGGCATAGATGATATAACCCGTGTGTCCACGTTCCAATAATTGGGACATTTTAATTGCCGAAATTAACGGAATCTTCGCACGAGAACCGTTGCCATAGAAAATCCACTGAACTCCCAAATGAGATCTGAACCGACTGTCCTCTGCCGGCAATCCACCACTGCCTGATATCTGTTCAGGATGTCGATGCCCACAATGCAGTCGAAATCTGTCATACCCAGAACAATCAAGTCTACCTTAATCTCATTGCCCTCAAAATAAATGAGGCAGTCCATCAGAAACTGATCAGCAACAACTTTCCTTCCAGTGGGTGTCGAGACTAATAAAGACGTGGGCAACGGAGACGTGCACATATGATGTCTCGCCACAAAGTCCGCAGACACAAAGGAATGCGAAGCACCTGTGTCTACCAAAATAAAGGCGAAATACGTAAATAAAAGGCACGTACCAGCTATCACTTCCTCCGGGGCTGCATCGGCCTGCTCCCTGGTCAATGCATAGACCTGTCCCTGAGGTGGCCCCATCGCATGTCCTCCCACATGTCGAGGTACCATCGGCGGCCTCTGCTGAACTGTACCACTAGAAAATCTCCCTCGACCTTCCTTGAGATCCGTCTGGCCTTCCCGATTAGGGCAACGCCTAGCAATGTGGCCCGACTTGCCACATATGTAGCATGCAGAACAACCACGCATCAAATGCGGCCCTCCGTAAAAGTGGCGCTTAACCTCTCCAACTCTACCAGGTCCTCCAAAAGTAGATGCACCACCTCTCCGGTCACCTTGTTTCCGGCCATCCGGTCGCCTTCCGATAAAACGGGAAGAAGAAGAAGTCCCTCGTGACTTAAAAGATCCTCCCTGTGGCCTCAGATTCTCTGATGTGGATCTCTGTGATGAGGCTGGTGGGGGTGCGGCATCAGTATAAGCACTCACCCCAATCTCTGCCAACTCCGCTCTTACAAGTGCATCATCAAAGGATGTTGGGTTGTTAGAAATCACCCGATCAAATAGTTCCGGTCGCAACCCCTTCAAAAAGTTCCTCATCTTTGCATGTCCATTGGTGGCAATATGTGGAACATACCTCAGCAAGGACGAGTAGTGCATGACATAATCTGAAACTGTCATACTCCCTTGTTTCAAGTTTGTGAACTCATCCTCCTTTGATTGCCTAGCCGCAGCCGAGAAGTATCGGTTTAGAATCCGAGTTCTGAATAGAGTCCAATCAATCACCATGCCTTGTGCCCTCAATTCCATTACAGTCGTCTTCCACCACATAAAAGACTTCTTTGCCAGTTGGAATTCCGTCAATCTCAACCATGCCGTCCTAGCACACGGCGCAGATACAAATATCTGTTCCAACCTCTCTAGCCACTCTTCGGCCTCTTCCCCTGTCTCTGTTCCCTCAAACATAGGCGGATGGAAGGCCAGGAATTGTGTCAGACTAAGCTCCCCTGGCAGTAGCAACTGAGCAACCGGTTCCATGCCCACAGCAGGTGGGGGTAAAGGATTTTCCTGACCAATGCTAGCGTTCACGCTCCCAACATCACCAACCTCTTCATTAAGGTTCCCCGCATTCATAGCAGCCATGCTGTAATACAAGGGTTAACAACAATTCCAAACAATATACATGTTATGCCGTTAGATAACATGAACGATAATAAGCATGTTAGGATAACAGTTTATACACCAATATGCGCCACATGCATAAACATGCTCAAATGTAAATACTTAGCTAACCATGCCAAGGCTACCCTTCACTCATTCCCGGGTTCTCTAACCACTGCTCTGATACCACTAATGTAAGGACCCTAGTTCTTTAAGTGCGGATTAAAGGCGTAAATAAAATTTCCATGCATAAACAGAGTATAAAGGTTGTGTTGATGCCCCGAGCTATTAAATTACAGTGCCAAAATAAAGTTCCAAAAGGGATTAGTTACATTCCCAACCAATGAATGCTAATCCTATAGCTTTACACTACTCTTAGAGTAGATACTATACAAAAGAATCATGCCTGCTACCAAGAGCACTCCTCACTAGCTCACCGCATCAACCCGCCTTAGCCCTTTCCGCCCAAAAGTACCTACAGGAACAACCCCAAAACCATGAGCATGTATTTAAATCACTACTTTTGGGTATAAAATAGAGGAAGTTGAACGTGCGGAGCTTCTACTTTAAAGTCTACCATATTCGTACGATCAACTCATCATCAATCTGACCAACAACATCATTATTAATATGTTAGTCTTCAACAATGTTGCAGCCGCGGTTCTTGAAGAAGAAAGTAGGCGCAAGAACAAGGAAGACAGATTGACAAGTTCGAAGCATGCAATAGCTTTGCCGATTATGAGAGGAAGATCGACGGAGCGTGACTCCAATGAGAGTCACAAGTATGGTAGACCCAAATCCAGAAGAAAGAAAAAGAATTTTTACTGCTATATGTGGCGGTAAATGGCACTTCAAGAAAGATTATACGAGTAAGAAGAGCGTCGAGAAAGATTCTCAAGGAAATGTTGTCAGTACCTCAGATGGTGGTGAAATATTGTTCAGTTAAGCAGCAACTGTTGTGGAAGGACAAATATTTTATGACACATGGATAATTGATTCAGGAGTGACGTGGCACATGACGTCTCGTAGAGAATGGTTCGACCGGTATGAACCAGTCTTGGGATGATCTGTATTCATGGGAAATGATCATGCCTTGGAAATCTCTGGGGTTTAGAACCATCAAAATTAAAATGTTTGATGGTACTATTCGCACAATACATAAGGTACAACAGGTGAAGGGTCTGACAAAGAGTCTTTTGTCTTTGGGATAATTGGACGATATCGGGTGTAAGACTCGTATCTGTAAGGACCCTAGTTCTTTAAGTGCGGATTAAAGGCGTAAATAAAATTTCCATGCATAAACAGAGTATAAAGGTTGTGTTGATGCCCTGAGCTATTAAATTACAGTGCCAAAATAAAGTTCCAAAAGGGATTAGTTACATTCCCAACCAATGAATGCTAATCCTATAGCTTTGCACTACTCCTAAAGTAGATACTATACAAAAGAATCAAGCCTGCTACCAAGAGCACTCCTCACTAGCTCACCGCATCAACCCGCCTTAGCCCTTTCCGCCCAAAACTACCTACAGGAACAACCCCAAAACCATGAGCATGTATTTAAATCACTACTTTTGGGTATAAAATAGAGGAAGTTGAACGTGCGGAGCTTCTACTTTAAAGTCTACCATATTCGTACGATCAACTCATCATCAATCTGACCAACAACATCATTATTAATATGTTAGTCTTCAACAATGTTGCAGCCGCGGTTCTTGAAGAAGAAAGTAGGCGCAAGAACAAGGAAGACAGATTGACAAGTTCGAAGCATGCAATAGCTTTGCCGATTACGAGAGGAAGATCGACGGAGCGTGACTCCAATGAGAGTCACAAGTATGGTAGACCCAAATCCAGAAGAAAGAAAAAGAATTTTTACTGCTATATGTGGCGGTAAATGGCACTTCAAGAAAGATTATACGAGTAAGAAGAGCGTCGAGAAAGATTCTCAAGGAAATGTTGTCAGTACCTCATATGGTGGTGAAATATTGTTCAGTTAAGCAGCAACTGTTGTGGAAGGACAAATATTTTATGACACATGGATAATGGATTCAGGAATGACGTGGCACATGACGTCTCGTAGAGAATGGTTCGACCGGTATGAACCGGTCTTGGGATGATCTGTATTCATGGGAAATGATCATGCCTTGGAAATCGCTGGGGTTTAGAACCATCAAAATTAAAATGTTTGATGGTACTATTCGCACCATACATAAGGTACAACAGGTGAAGGGTCTGACAAAGAGTCTTTTGTCTTTGGGATAATTGGACGTTATCGGGTGCAAGACTCGTATCTGTAAGGACCCTAGTTCCTTAAGTGCGGATTAAAGGCGTAAATAAAATTTCCATGCATAAACAGAGTATAAAGGTTGTGTTGATGCCCTGAGCTATTAAATTACAGTGCCAAAATAAAGTTCCAAAAGGGATTAGTTACATTCCCAACCAATGAATGCTAATCCTATAGCTTTACACTACTCCTAGAGTAGATACTATACAAAAGAATCAAGCCTGCTACCAAGAGTACTCCTCACTAGCTCACCGCATCAACCCGCCTTAGCCCTTTCCGCCCAAAAGTACCTACAGGAACAACCCCAAAACCATGAGTATGTATTTAAATCATATTCGCAATAATATGATCATAATTCAATGCATAAACCGTAAATGCAATTCACTTCCTGTATTTAACACATTTAAAAGCTCCCTTGGTTGTCCCTGTACCACAATAATAATCAAAGGATTATAATGCCAATATGCATGTCATGACATGTATCCATCCGTGTATACCCATGGCCAATTTACAGTCTTATTATATCAGTGGCATAAAACCCCTCGCGTTATATGACAGCGGCATTAATACCCCTCGCATCGACATATTAGCGCATAATATCCCTCGCATCAATATGACAGCGGCATTATCCTTCGCTTCGACATATTTGCGGCAAATATTCTTCATCGCTAAATATGACAGCGTCAAGTATTCTATCATCGCTTCGACATGAAAGCGGCAAGTATTCTTTATCACTGTAATATAATCTCGACTCACAATCGTATGCAACCGCAATGCATATCCAATCAATTATGCAACCACAATGCATATCCAACCATGTATGCAACCATAATGCATATCCAATCATGTATGCAACCATAATGCATAACTAAGACCATGTATGCAACCATAATGCATAACCAAATCAAAGCGTAATAAATACGTTTTACTGTCCGATGCTCGTACGTCTCACTACGTACCTTAGTTCCAAAAGTGGAGATGTCGTGGGACTTTATCTCATTTGATGTGTGGCTACCTGGGATGGTTCTACACAATCACATGAATCCATATTTGAAGCCAATAAATGAACCATTACCAAAAACATCATCATTTAGAACAAAATCCCAAAATCCACATTTTTAACCTTGCGATCGATCGGTCCCCATGCCCCGATCGATCGCCAAGTGAAGAAAAAATAGGCATCCAAGTACTGCCTCCACCGATCGATCGGAACATTTGTTCGATCGATCGAGACTTCACACTTCGATCGATCGGAACTTTTTCCCGATCGATCGGTGAGCTCGTTCCAAGCCTTGTTCAGGCTCTGCCCTGCTCGATCGATCGGACCCATTTTTCGATCGATCGAGTAGCCCTGTTCCTGCGAGAAACTTCCAATTATGAGCTTCCAACAATACCTCAACTCACATACAACCAAGATCAACTACCATTCTCAACATTTAACCACAAAACAACCTTAAAATACATCCCCCAAACATAAACAACATGTTGAACCAAGATCCACCCTTTTAACCCCAAAAACAAGCTACAAACTCAACCAAAACCCAACAAGACTTCACCATAAAGAAAGCTTACCACTTGAGCTTTAAGTTTTTAGCAAGAACTCCCAAAAAGACCCCTTTTTCAAAGCTTTCTCCTCCTCTCTTGTTTCAGAAACGAAAATGGAGGTTTTTGGATGAAAGGTGAGGGTTGTAGGGACATAAAGTTGATAGAGAGGGGTGATGGGATGTTAAAGTGGGTGCAAGTGGCTCCCTTGCCATACATGGGATTTAAATGTTCATCTAAATAAAAGCATGGTGTATGGAATACCCCCAACATGATATTTTAGAAAAATTTGATTTTCGGTTACAGAGTCTGGTTAACCGAACCGAAAACCGAAAACCGAAATTTGTTAAAAAAAATAAAATAAAATTTTAAATTTTTTTTATGGTCTAATAAATTTTTTAATGGTTTCGCTCAAGATCATATGAATAACTACTCGTAAATTAACGTGTTTCAAGTATAATATGTTGGGAAAATATTTCTAAGTTTTGGTGGTGACAAACATCTATCGGATGGACATCAACTGGATACAGACACCTACCGGGTGACAAACATCTACCGGATGGACATCTACCGGACTGACATCGACTGGATACAGACACCTACCGAGTGACAAACATCTACCGGACTGACATCTACCAGACTGACATCAACTGGATGGACATCTACCGGACTGACATCAACTAGATGGACACCAACTGGATGGACATCTACCGAACAGACACCTACTGGATTAACATCTACCGATGGATATCTACCGGACAGACACCTACTGGATTAACATCTACCGAATGGACATCTACCGGACAAACAGCAACTGGATGGACAACTACTAGACAGACCTCTACTGAGTACAGAAGAATGAAAGACCATTTGAATAAAGCCAGCATAAGTCTAACCATCCAGTAAGAGCATAAAGCAACACGACAAAACAAGTACAACCTATTCTGACAAAGGTACAACAGAGCGCCGCATCATGCTATATCTCCGCCACCATTAGCGTCAGAATGAAAGAGCCGTTGCTTAACAAAATAGGAAAGAAGACAATCAGAATTTGGAATGAAGACAGAAAGCTGATTTCTTCATAATACAGAAAAGTTGTCGTTAGACCACTGAGTCTATAAATACGTTCAAGCGAAGAATGAAGAGGTTAGCTGAACCATCTGATCAAACAAAAAGAAACACCTCAACGTAAAAAGCAAATCATCTCATTGATATTCTCTGAAGGTTCAGCAAGAGCAGAAAAGAACTACTACTGTAATCTTGACAGATTAACTGCAACTGAGTCTGCTGCTCGAAGAACACTCGAAGCCAAACAGTTATATTTGTGTGAGTGTCATAGAAATCATTGTAAACAAATTAGGAATTTATGATTGCTAGGAGTTTAGGCCAAGCTGTGTGAGTGCCTAAGAAGGTTGCATACTGTAAAGTGTAAACCAAATTCTTCTAGTGTAACCTTCCTGCAAGGGAAGAAGGGGAGACGTAGAAGCGTTGTGCTTCGAACTTCTAGAAACAATAATTATGTCATTTACTTACTGCATATTTACCATTCAGTTATTATTACTCACAATTCCAGCAGACGTCTTCCGCACTATAATCAGTGTCTGCTGACTTGCAATATAATGAGAAGCTACTGCAGTACTTAACAGTCTGCAGCAACCCGAGTTAAATCGAAATTGAATCTAGTGTTTATTCAACCCCCTTTCTAAACACTACCCCGATCCTAACAAGTGGTATCAGAGCCATGTTGTTCTTGGAAAGCATTTTAACCGATTTTAGACGGAAATCTTTTAAAGAAAACTTTCTCATGAGCATGAAATTAATTTCATAGCATAATTTTCTAAAACTTGGTGTATGAAAATTTTTAGCATAAAAATCAATTTCATTTCATTCATTTTGCACGAAAATAATTTTAAAATCTATTTTAAATGTTCAAATTCTCGTTCAATATGTTCTAAACTCATTTTAAGTTTAAAATTGTTATTTTGAAATTTTTTTCTAACAATTTTCGAAGCATTTTAGTTTTTCTGGCAGCTTGCAGCGACTTTGGAAAAATTGGCATAACTTCTTGCTCGGATGTCCAAATGATGAACCGTTTTTTTTTGCGTTGCAAACTAGACTCATAGAGGATCGCAACGGTATAGGTCTTGCAGCCTAATTCGTCACGAGGAAGAGCAGTTTATTCTGCAAAGTTGACTCATGTGCTGCCACCGCAGAAAGATGAAATGGACATTGTTGAGTTTTGTCAAGAAATTCAAATTCGTTGTCAAGTATGCTTCATCCATCATCAAAGAGGTTATTTTTGTTCAAAAATTTAACGTGCATTGCATTGTTTTAATTTATTTTAGCCTACCCCATTTGTCCCTCACTTGCTCAAATTTTCAAACCTTTTTTTTAAAATTAAGGGGGAGAGTTTAATCTCAATCCTTGTGGGGGAGTAAATTTATTTGCCTTCCTTTTTGATTCACTTAAAAAGGGGAGAAATATGTTGTTTAAAAAAATATGTTTTTTCTTGTTATGCAACATTGTGCTTTAATGTTCATATTTTTACTCAAGTTTTGTGATCATAAAAAAGGGGGATATTGTTGGGTTTTGGAAAATCGAATAATCTTAGTTTTGATGTTAACAAAGCTTGTTATTGTGTTGCTAACATATTTCATCAAGTGTGCAGTTCATAGATGATATTTTACAGCTTGATGATCTGCTAAGAAATGACATTGAGTTTGGTTGCTGAAATGAGAATTCAGCATCCAGTAGACCCCGAGCGCTGCTGACTAAATTGATCATATCTCATAGCTCGGATATCGAAACGACCTGATTCCAAAGGGGTTGGATAGCCAACTAAATTCTCTACAAGTCGTATTTCAGGCCAGCAGACTAGATTCGAAGGTTTACATGACAAAAACATGTATGTAAGAGCTTGCTGGTACAAAACTGAAACAACAGTGGATATATTTTAGCAGCTGTGGTATATCGGTCATAACTCTCAGCTCGCTTATCGAAATGATATGCTTCAGTATGGGTTGGAAAGCTAAAACAAATATATACAAGTCATCTTTGGAAGTGAAAGACTGAACCGGATGTTAAGATGGCCAAAAAGCTTCTGCAAGTCACGCCATGTGCTGCTGCATCCAGCAAACATACAGCAGGACCATCGCCTCGTATTTCGAGTATAACTCTCTCATACGATCTCGAAATCGAGCGATTCTTGATTCCGTGGAAAGCTAAGAGAAAGGGCTACAACTTGCATGAAGATCACTTTGCCCAGAAATCAACGAATCAAGATATAAAACCAAGAGAACAGAACAGCAGATGTTGGCAGCAGGGTACCAGCAGACCTTGGCCAGCTGATGTTGTACCAGCAGACCTCAGGCCAGAGATGCTGTACCAGCAGACCTCAGGCCAGCTGATGCTGAACCGGCATACCTCAGGCCAGCTGATGCTGAACCTGCAGACCTCAGACCAGCTGATCATACCAGCTGACCAGACCAGCAGACTTCCAAAAATAGCCCAGAAGCAGAATATGATTGTTGCAATGTTTGAAAGCTTACCAAAATTGTCCCAACGGTTATATTCTTGTATCTAACGTATATATCTGTGATATCCCCGAAATGATTATGTGCATTTGGACATTTATTATGTTAAATGAGGATTATGGTGTTAAGTTATTGAGTTGATTTATTTATATTGGGAATTTGGGTTATGGCATGATTATTTTGGGGTGAGTGTTATTCGTTTTGGTGAAGCATGTTTAATTGGAATTTGAAGTATTTTATTGATTATATACTATAAAATATCATGTGAGGATATTTTAATACATCATGCTAAATACCGGGACCAAAACATAACACATCACATAACCCACCACCCAACCACCCCCCTCAACCCATACCCTAGTCAACAGATACAGCAGCCCCATACCCTCACTTTAACATCCTCTCACTCAACCTTCCACCACTCATTCTCAACCCAACCTTTCCTCCATTTTCTTCCAACATCTGAGCTTCAAGAAGGTGTTTGAAGTGTGGAAATCAGCTAAATTCTTGATAAAAAAGAGGAGCAAAAGTGGTAAGGAAACCATATCTTGTTTTGGTTAAGTTTTTGGTTGAGTTGTGATAAGTTGTTGGGTGAAAATGGCATGTAAATGTAGGTTTGGATGAACCTTCGATTTAAGTACTTGCATGGTGTTTTTATGAAGTTCCTAGCATGTTTGTTTGAGCATGTTTTATGTTTATGGTGGTGTATTTGTTGGCTTGAAAGTAGGTGTTTGAAAGTGTCATTTGTTCGCGATTTGCAGAACATTGGCGATCGATCGGCGCATTTTACCGATCGATCGCGAGCGCCAGGGTGCGAGGCAGAACACTTCAGCGGTCGATTGCGAGTTTGGCGCGATCGATCAGCACAACTTCAGCGATCGATCGCGGAAGACAAATTTTTGAACGTTGAGGCAGTAGCATCTCGCGATCGATCGGGGCATATTGACGATCGATCGCGAGAAGCCAAAACATGTGTTTTGATTATTTTGTGGGATTTTTCGGTATCGGGCTATTATTGGCATCTAATATTGTGTTGTACACTTGTGTAGAGCCATCACAGGTAGCCACACAACGCAGGGTATAGAGCCCTGCAACTGAAGATATTTTGGAAAGGTACGTAAGTGACGTACGGGCACCCAACGGTAACGTGTATTATATGTTTGTCGATTTGACATACGATAAATGCATGTTTGTGCATTATGAGTACGATATATGTTGTTATGCATTGTTGTTGCATATGTATGTTGTGGAACATTTGGTGTGTATTCCACGAGTCACGGTTATCACAATGATGATTTTAATGCTTACCGCTATTATAACGCTAAAAATGTGGAGCGAGGGGTGTAGGTCCGCTTGCACATGGAGGCGAGGTTTACCATACAAAGCGAGGATAGAAATACCGCTTGTATGAAGAAGCGAGGGAGGGGAGTTCTGCTTGTTCTAAAGTTATGAAGCGAGGGGCATTAAAATACACTGATGATAAACTGACTAAGGATTGAAGTAAAAATTTAAGAAGTGAAGTTATGTCATGACATTTTTTTAAAGAAGCCATAATATCATATATTGATTTGATTATGAGTTATGGTACAGGGACAACCAAAATGGGCGTTTTAAATGCATTGGAATTCAGGAAGTATCCCATGCCTATGATTTGTGCATTTATGCTTTACATTCATATTATGTTGAATATGAACTATGATATGCTCATGTGCTGGGGGTTGTCTTTGTAGGTGCTTTTGCCATGGAGAGCCAGGGTCGGGGTTGATACGTTGAGCTGTAAGGAGTGCTACATGATTAGCAGAACAGAAATTCCTTGTGAATAGTCTCTACAAAGAGTAGAGTAAAGCTATAGTTAGTACCCTTTTGTTAGGAATATGTATATTCATTTTTGAACTTTTGGTACTGTAATCTCTTAAGCTCAGGATTATCAACACGGCCTAATACTCTGATTTATGAATGATTAGTTCTCTAAATTGCACCTTAGAATCTTGTTTAGATAACGATGTCTTACAATATCATTACTTGGGGCTATATATACATGATTTGGAAGCTCAATAACAGCTGATTGAAGATCAATCCAAGCCTTCCAAAGCAAACCCACTTGGGATTCAATTGAGGAACTTCAAAGACAAAAGCTGCTAAATGAAGAGCACTTTTCAAACCTTTGGCACCTCTTACGTTGCTATATCAGATCTGTTAGGAGATCATTTGTACCTATGTATTCACTCTATTCATTGATTTGTGAGCTAAAATAGAAGAGTGAATACCATTGTAACAGTTGGTGATTCATCACAACTGGGTGAGGTCTTTACATGTGAGACGTTAAAGAACATGAACTTTGTGTGGGCTAGGAGTTTAGGCTATCTGTATGGTATTAGCCTAAGTAGGTTGTATGCTGTAAAGTGTAAACCAAATCTTCTAGTGTATCCTTTCATGAGATGGAAGAAGGGGAGACGTAGAAGCGTTGTGCTTCGAACTTCCAGAAACAAATGCTTGTGTGATTTACTTTACTGTTTACCTTACTATTTTTACATACTTTCTTACATATCTTTAAAATGCCTTTCCAATGAGTAATCGGTTTTAGAGCGGGTTATGTCGAGTGTCTTCCGCTCGGTTTTGTAACCGAACTCGATATAATCTCTCGGTGCAATTATTTCAAGAACACGAGCTATTGAAGCTCAAGTTGGTTGAACTCGGGTGTGGAATGACAACCCACCCCCGGAATCGATCCTAACAAGTGGTATCGGAGCTTGGTCTTCTCAATCTTGAGAAATTACTAAAAACTGATGGCCTCATTCAGCAAGATTCCCATGTTCAAGAATGATGAATACGATGACTGGAGAATTCGTATGCAAGCACGTCTGAGTGCCCAAGACAATGACATGTGGTTCGTCATCATTGATGGGCCAATGAAGATCATGAAAGTCAATATAACAGCTGCCATTACTGGTGGTGAACCTCAGTTGGTCGAGAAGGACAGATCCTTCTGGACAAATGAAGAAAAGAAAAAAGCAAATCTGGACAATGTGGCCAAAGACATATTGTTCAAAACACTGGACAAAAACATATTCAACAAGATCAAAATGTGTCCCACTGCTAAGGACATCTGGGAAATGATTGCTCAGCTATGCGAAGGAAATGATCAAACAAAGGAAAATAAGCTCACTGTCGCCCTACAGAAGTTTGAAAACATCAAAATGATATCCGGAGAAACTCTCAGTGAATATGATGAAAGAGTAACCGGAATCATAAATGAACTCAATAGCCTTGGTAAGGATCTATCCAACAGGGAAGTCACCCTAAAGGTCATGAGAGGTCTCCCAAGAGAATGTGATGTAAAAACGATTGTCATGTGGGAATCCAAAGACTTAAACAAGATAGATCTACATGATTTATTTGCTGACTTAAAAGCATATGAGTTTGAACTAGGCATTCGGATTGAAGATGAACCCAGCACCAGTCAACCAACCAAAGCTCTTACTGCATCAGAAGCTCTGCCTACCACAACAGAGATAACCCCTGAACAAATATGCAATGATGCAATGGTGTTGTTCGTCAAAAAATTTGAAAAATTTATGAAGAAGAATCAAAAGACCTATCAATCTTATCCAAGGAAGCAGAACTTCAAAAATAGATCAGATAAGGATGATCGTGTATGCTTCAACTGTCTTAAGCTAGGACATTTTATTGCAGACTATCCTAAACCAAAGAAAGATGATCAAAAGAGAGGATCCAAGGACTATAGAAAGTCAAAGGAAAATAGAAGATCATCTAGAAGGGACAAAGACCAGAAAGTACTGATGGCTGAAGAAAACAAAAGCAAATGGCTGATTCAGAATCAGAATCAGAAAAATCCACCAGCTCATCAAGTGAAAGTGAAGAGGAAGAAGTTCACTGCCTAATGGCCAACGATGACTGTGAGGTAACTGATTCTAATCTCTCTGAATTTACACATAATGAACTCACTAACGCATTACAGGATATGATTAATGAGTATTAGATGTTGTATGAATCCTTCGAGAATTATAAGACCGAACAACCAGTCCCAACAGAACAGCAGAACAACAAACTTGATTATGAACAATCAAATGAGTTGAGAAGCTTAAGAGAAAAAGTAAGTCGACTCGAGAAAGAAAGGGATGAAGCAACATGTGCACACCAGAAACTCATTAAGCTGGTTCGCACATGGAATGTATCCACTGCAAGAAAATATGAGATGCTTGAGTCAATAAGGCTTGCTGGTGATCTTACCGGTATAAGCTACTCTAACTATGATAGTAACTCATCTGGCATCAAATCTCAATTGTGTCTAGAAAGGAACAAGATTCAAACAATGAATTTTGTAAGATCAAGCACAGTATATGAACCGAGTGAGTTGGTTAAGGAATCTGTTGAGCCAATACTCATCAAGGAACGGGCATCACACAAAGGTATCGGCTATGTTGAGCCAAAAGAGAAAGCTAGACAGGGGCAAAAGTTTAGAAATAAACATAAACCCACATGTCAGGCCACTCGAGAGGTAAAACCCAACTGGTACTATAATTGTATGCCTGTCCAGAAGAGGTATATGCTTCCCAACAGAAACAAAAAACTTAAACAACATGCATACACTCAGTATCACACACATCACCCAAGAACATCTTCATCACTTAATGCACACACGTTTTAGGACACACACAGACCCAAACAATTCAGGGTTATACAAGTTTGGGTCCCGAAAGGACTAATCATGTCTGGACCCAAGTAGGATTGGGTACCAATCATTTTATCGCTTTAATTGCAAAAAAACTAGAATCCATCAAGTTCGGAGCTCAGAGAGGTTTCTGGACAACGGATGTTCTAGACACATGACAGGAAATGCGTGCTTATTGTCTGAATTGCTGGACACCACCTGACCTAGAATAACCTTTGGAGACAACGCGAAAGGTAGAACTGTGGGTAAGGGTAAGATTATCTACGGTAATATTATTATTAAAGACACTCTGTTGGTTGAAAATTTATGTTATAATTTGATTAGCATCAGTCAACTCTGTGACAATGGTCACTCTGTAGAATTCAAGCAGCACTCATGTACAATCAGATCTACTGATGACAGTGCATTGCTTGTAGGAATAAGGCATGAGAACACATACAAAATTGATTGGAATCTTAATCAGCCTACCCCTTCTACTTGTTTTGCTGCTTTGAATATTTCCAAAAACTGGCTTTGGCACAAACGATTTAGTCACTTAAACTTTAAAACTATTGCCAGCCTGCGTAAACTTGATCTAGTCATTGGACTGCCTCAAATAGAGTTCTCAAAAGACAAATCTGTGCAGCGTGCCAACTTGGTAAGCAAATCAGATCCTCCTTTAAGAACAAATGGAGTAAATCTTCTTCTCGGTGCCTAGAGTTGTTGCATATGGATCTTTTCGGTCCTATACCAGTAACAAGTCTAGGGGGAATGAAGTATACCCTAGTGTTAATAGACGATTACTCTTGCTTTACGTGGGTCCTGTTTCTAAGTGGCAAAGATTAGGCTACTTCAAAGCTGATCAAACTAATGAAAAGACTCCAAAATGAGAAGTCGTGTGGGATAGACAGGATTCGTAGTGATAAAGGGACCGAGTTTACCAATCAATCACTTGAATCATATCTAGATGACCTTGGTATTAAACACGAATACTCTGCTGCAAGAACCCCAGAACAAAATGGAGTTGCTGAGCGTAGGAACCGCACTTTGAAAGAAGCTGCGCGAACTATGCTTGCAGAATCAGATATTTCGTAGAGGTTTTGGGCAGAAGCTGTCAACACATCATGTTATACGCAGAACAGATAAATGATTAATAAGCGAGCAAATAAAACCCCTTATGAGATCTTGAATGACAGTAAGCCAAATATTTCTTATTTCCATGTGTTTGGTTGCAAATGTTTTATTCACAACAATGGAAAGACTCATATCACCGCCTTTGATGCCAATTCTGATGCTGGAATATTTATTGGATATTCTACAGTTAGTAAAGCTTTCAGAGTATTTAATAATAGAACACTTACTGTAGAAGAATCTGTGCATGTAAAATTTGATGAATCTACTGATTGTACTGTATCTGATCTACAAATCAACAACTTGAGCAATCGACTGGAAAACACTTATATTGATGAAAATGTTGATGATGAGATAGATTACAGAAGCAGAATTGACTGCTCTTTAGAACCAGAAGTTCCTGAAGCACAAGCAGAGGAGTCTGCTGGTCCACAAGCACTGCACCCAGCTGACAATAATGACGTTATACTCACTCCTGCTGCAGTAGATGGAACTAACGAAAAAGATGCATAAATCAAATCTCCTGAGCTACCCACTCATCTTCATCCAAATGAAGAGCTCAACCCTCTTGGACCTCCGCTCCTGTGGATGAAGAATCATCCTCCTGGGCAGGTCATAGGTAACCCTGTTGCTCCTCTACGTACCAGAGGACAGATGATTAATGAATTTCTCCATGCTGCATTCATATCTCACATAGAAACCAAAAAGATTGATGATGCTATGTTAGACCCAAGCTGGGTAGAAGCAATGCAGGAAGAACTAAATCAATTTGAGCGAAACAAAGTATGGTATTTAGTACCACGACCACAGCATCACACTATAATAGGTACCAAATGGGTATTTCGAAATAAATTAGATGAAAATGGTGTAGTCATCAGAAATAAAGCAAGATTAGTTGCACAGGGCTACAGACAGGAAGAAGGCATTGATTTCGATGAAACCTTTGCTCCTGTAGCTCGATTAGAAGCCATTCGCATATTTCTTGAATTTGCTGCTTTTAAAGATTTTAAAGTCTATCAGATGGATGTTAAGAGTGTGTTTCTAACGGCAAACTACAGGAAGAAGTTTATGTTGAGCAACCTCCGGGATTTGAAAGTCATCAGCAGCCTTCTTCTGTTTTTCGTCTCAACAAAGCTTTGTATGGTCTAAAGCAAGCTCCTCGTGCATGGTACGAAACTCTGTCAAAATATTTGACTGAGCATAACTTTACCATTGGCACTGTGGACAAGACCCTATTCAAACTCACAAATGGTGACCATACTCTGCTGGTTCAAATTTATGTTGATGACATTATTTTCGGCAATACTAACTCAAAACTTTGCGAAAGATTTCTAAAATAATGCAGGATCAATTTGAGATGAGCATGATGGGAGAATTATCATTTTTCTTAGGATTGCAAGTCCAGCAATTCAGTGACCGAATTCTGATAACTCAGTCTAAATATATTAAGAACTGCTGAAGAAGTATGTGATGAGTACAAGTTTAGCAGCGGCCACTCCAATGAGCTCATCTGCAAAACTCAACTTGGATAATTCAGGAATACCAGTCGAAGTAACAATGTATCGAGGTATTATCGGATCATTACTTTACTTGACGGCCAGCCGACCAGACATCATGTTTGCAGTTTGTATGTGCGCTCGGTTCCAAGCAAATCCCAAGCAGTCACACTTCACGGCTGTCAAAAGGATCCTCAAATATCTAAAAGGCACTGAGAATGTCGGTCTATGGTATCCAAGAGACTCAACTTTTAATCTGATCGGATATTCAGATGCTGACTACACTGGATGCAAAATTGATAGAAAAAGTACCAGTTGATATTGTCAATTTTTTGGAGATAGATTAATCTCATGGGGTTGCAAGAAGCAGACATCCATAGCAACATCTACTCTGGATTCAACAACAACTGCGAGATTATGGAATTGAATCCACCGAGGCACCAATATTTTGTGATAATACGTCTACCATAGCCATCACATACAACCCGGTTCTTCATACTCACACCAAACATATTGACATCCGTCATCATTTCATTAGAGATCATGTTATGAAGAAAGAGATTCGGCTAGAGTACATATCTACCGAACAACAAACAGCAGACATCTTCACAAAACCCTTACCGGACGCTAAGTTTTTCTATTTTTGAAATATTCTTGGTTTAATTGAAATAAATCCTTGATTACTATTATTTAAGTATGGTGAAGTCGGGGGGAATTACTTAGTAGAAACTGCATGAATTAAGGGGGAATTTCAGCTATAATTTTATCTTGGTTACCTAAGCTCAGCTGGTAACACAACAGC
This sequence comes from Haberlea rhodopensis, assembly GCA_907163345.1. Classification (NCBI taxonomy): domain Eukaryota; kingdom Viridiplantae; phylum Streptophyta; class Magnoliopsida; order Lamiales; family Gesneriaceae; genus Haberlea; species Haberlea rhodopensis. The sequence goes on along the minus strand of CAJQUN010000006.1, from coordinate 11,830,386 downwards.
CTGCTGCAGTAGGTGCTTCCTGTAAGAAATCCAAGAGCATACAACGCAGCGGAATAAATTTTTTTATGGATTACTAAACACCGGATCTATACATAGGGATTCATATCGGATAAAGGAATTACAAAAGTCTCACCCTTGTAGCGTGTTTGAGCAGATGCCACGGAGCAGCACCACGTCCAACGCCTCGTCCGAGTCACTAGCAAAACTCAACAAGTTTTGCCTCAAATATCCACACGATTAAACGAACAAGGGATGTTCAAGAACAAGTTGCTATGCTTATTCTTGAACCAAAACTGAACTCCCGGTTCAAAACCGATCAACGACTACCAATTTCTTCCCAATAACTCGACGGCGGCCGTGAGTATGATGAGAGAAAGAGGCGGCCGAATGGAGCTTTAAGAGTGAGGCTAGGTTTTATGATATAAAATGTTATCAAGGAACGATATGAAAGAATTAATTTAATTAATCACCATGCAATCAAATTATATATGATTAATTAAAGGCTTTCTCAAAGCCTCATGGGCCCAAACTCATGGTTTAATTAAAACCTTTTTAATCACTTAATTAAGACTCTTCTTAATTAATTAATTCATCCAATGAATTTAATTTCCCTTCTCGATTTAATCTTTTGTGTGACCCGATAGGATCTTGTAATGTTGGCAGTGACTTAAAATCTCATTTTATGTCGCAAGCAAGGAGCGGTGTCTAGCAACACATCGAGGCTACCCAAATTACAAGAATGTCAATGACTCGACATAACCTTTAGAACTTGTGATAATATTAACCATGTAACTTAATCTCTTTGTCCTTTGTGTTTAGATTGAACACGAGTCATGGAATAGTCATACTCGTACATCCAATCTTTATTTCTTGATCCCTAAGTAGAACTAGAATAAACGAATAAGCTCGATTCTCATATCGACTCATTCGAGCATGGCCATGCATTTTAGTTCTCACTTGATCAAGGGCCAAACACATCTCCTGTTATATAGGAGGGACAAATCCTATCTCGATCAGTCAACATCCCTCTACATAATTCGTAGTGTATCCAATAGTCGTCTTTATAGTTTACCCTGTTACGGGTAACATTTGACGATATCAAGATACATAACTCCTTATGTTGGGATTCTGATGATCACAAGTCGTAAGGATTACATACATTATTATCACTATGAGAATTGCATATGACGATCATATAACTATCCATGTTGCAATCTCATGGTGGGTCTGTCCAGTACATCGTTCTCTAACATGTACCCATATGTTGATTTGATATCTCATATCAATGAACAATTCATCGATCAACACATACTAGTCTCTACGTATTATCATTATCCCTATTCATGATAATACTTGACTAGGGACATCTTTAAGAATAATACAATATTATTCTAAGAACATTAACATATATATTAATTCACATTTCACAGTTAAAAGAATAATATATAATAATGAATTGCCATTCATAAAATCATATTACATTGTATGTCATAAACAATCATCTAATGATATGTCTTAGGACATATCCCAACAAATCTCCCACTTGCACTAAGACCACTCAGACATATACCTAATGCCTAGAGATCTAGTATGACGATCATGCTTCTGCTGTGACAGTGGCTTCGTCAATGGGTCAGATACATTATCATCTGTTGGTACTTTGCATATTGTAACATGTCCATTTAGGCAATACACATATCCAGATTGCGATCGAAAATCATCTTTGTCGGTTTGGAAGCTTGCATCAGTGTAACCCATTACATTGAACTCTTCCTCACCTCCATAAATCATTCCTTCTCAAGTACTTCAGGATGTTCTTGACAGCAATCCAGTGACCTTCACCTGGATCAACTTGATATCTGCTCGTCATGCTCAAAGCATACGATACATCGGGACGAGTACATATCATGGCATACATGATAGATCCAATAGCTGACGCATATGGAATCTTACTCATGCGTTGTCTCTCATCTGGTGTTGAAGGACACTGTTCCTTCGAGAGATAAATACCATGCGTCATAGGTACGAATCCTTTCTTTGATTCTTGCATGCTAAACCTTTTAAGCACCTTGTCTATGTATGTACTTTGACTTAGACCAAGAAGCCTTCTCGGTCTATCTCTATAGATCTTGATTCCTAATACATAGGTGGCTTCTCCCAAGTCTTTCATCGAAAAGCAATTCCCTAGCCAAATCTTTATAGATTGTAAGGCAGGGATATCATTTCCAATGAGAAGTATGTCATCTACATATAACACTAGGAAAATGATTACGCTCCCACTGACATTCTTGTAGACACAAGGTTCATCTTCGTTTTTGATAAAACCAAACTCTTTGATTGCATCATCAAATCGAAGATTCCAACTCCGAGAAGCTTGCTTCAATCCATAAATGGATTGTTGTAGCTTGCATATCTTTCCAGCATCCTTTGGATCGACAAAACCCTCGGGCTGTGTCATGTACACATCCTCGAGCAGATTTCCATTAAGGAAAGCTGTTTTGACATCCATCTGCCAGATTTCATAATCATGAAATGCAGCTATTGCAAGTAAGATCCTTGTGGATTTAACCATGGCCACTGGTGAAAAGGTTTCATCATAGTCAATACCATGAATTTGTTTGAATCCTTTTGCAACCAGCCGACCTTTATAGGTTTGTACGTTACCATCAATATCGGTCTTTTTCTTGAAAATCCATTTGCACCCTATGGGGCGTACCCCTTCAGGTGGATCAACCAAAGTCCATACTTGGTTTGCATACATGGATTCCATCTCAGATTTCATGGCCTCTTGCCATTTTTCAGAATCATTGCCCATTATAGCTTGTTGATAAGATGACGGCTCATCCTCATCAATAAGTAGTAAGTCACCTTGTTGAGTCACAAGAAATCCATATATCTGTGGCTCCCGGTGTTCTCTTACAGACCTACGCTGGGCTTGTGTCTCTTGAGCAGGTACTTCTTCCACAACTGTTTGCGGTGCCTGCTCTGTTTCCATCTCAATCTCAGGTTCAGTGTTTTCTTGTGGTTGAACTTCACTAAGTTCTATTTTTCTCACACTGGTTTTTCTAGAAATAAATTCTCTTTCAAGAAATACACCAGTCCGAGCAACAACTACTTTGTTCTCGGTGGGATAATAGAAATAGTATCCTTTCGTTTCCTTAGGATACCCCACAAATAAACACTTATCAGATTTGGGTCCAAGTTTGTTAGTGGCGTGACGTCTAACGAAAGCCTCACAACCCCAAATCTTCATAAAAGACATACTAGGACGCTTCCCAGTCCATATCTCATATGGTGTCTTTCCACTGATTTAGATGGAACACGGTTCAGTAAGAAAATCGCTGTTTCTAGAGCGTGTCCCCAAAACGATATCGGAAGATCTGCATGACTCATCATTGATCTAACCATGTCCAACAAGGTTCGATTTCTCCTCTCGGATACACAATTCCATTGTGGAGTATACGGAGGAGTGAGTTGTGGGACTATCCCACACTCCTTTAGATAGTCATGAAACTCTTGGCTTAAGTATTCACCTCCTCGATCTGATCGAAGGATTTTGATACTTTTGCCAAGTTGGTTTTGTACTTCATTCTTGAAATCTTTGAACTTTTCAAAGGTTTCATGCTTATGCTTCATTAGGTACACATACCCATATCTACTGAGGTCATCAGTAAATGTAACGAAGTATTAAAAACCACCTCTAGCTTGTGTACTTATTGGACCACATACATCACTATGTATTAGTCCCAATAAAACATTTGCCCTTTCAACATGTCCCTTGAAAGGGGCTTTAGTCATCTTGCCCATTAAACAAGATTCGCATGTTTCATATGATTCAAAATCAAATGAATCTAATACTCCATCCTTATGAAGTTTAGATATGCGGTTCTCGTTTATGTGGCCCAAGCAACAGTGCCAGAGATAAGTCGGATTACAATCATTATTTTTAGTCCTTTTAGTATTTATGTTATAGATAGGCATATCAAGATTTAATACATAAAGACCATTCACCATTTGTGCACTAGCATAAAACATATCATTTAAATAAATAGAACAACAGTTGTCCTTTATTATAAATGAAAAACCATACTTGTCTAAACAAGAAATAGAAATTATGTTTTTGGTAATTGAAGGCACAAAATAACAATCTTTTAAAATCAATGATAAACCGGAAGGCAAAGATAAATGATAATCTCCTATAGCTAATGCAGCAACTCTTGCTCCATTTCCAACTCGGAGATCAACTTCGCCTTTCGCCAACAATCTACTCTTTTTGAGGTCCTGCACATTTACACAAATGTGAGATCCACATCCAGTATCTAATACTCATGATGAAGAAGTAGATAAATTGACTTCTATAACAAAAATACCTGAAGCGGAAGTCACACTTCCTTTCTTTAGATCCTCCAGATATACTTTGCAGTTTCTTTTCCAATGGCCGGTCTCACCGCAATGGAAACAGTTCCCTTCCTTTGCTATCCCTCCCTTTGGCTTCAGTGCATAAGACTTTGGCTTAGATTTAACAAAGACTTTCTTTGCTTTCTTGTTGCCTTTAGCTTTGGCCCTTCCTTTGCCCTTATTCACAATAAGAACATTTGTGGCCTTAGTCTTCTTTGTATTTGCTTCATATGTTCTCAACATACCAAGCAATTGTGGTAGAGTATTTTCCATGTCAGTCATATTGTAATTTACTACAAATTGACTGAAGCTCTCAGGCAACGATTGCAAGATCACATCGGTGGCCAACTCTTGGTCCAATGGAAAACCCAGCTTGTCCAGATTCTCAATGTACCCAATCATCTTGAGCACATGAGTTCCAACTAGGCTTCCTTCTACCATCCTGCACTGGAACAACGCTTTAGAGACGTCATACCTCTCTTGTCTAGCTTGTTGTTGGTACAATTGCTTTAAGTGTTCGATCATATCGAACGCCTCCATTTCCTCATGTTGCTTCTGAAGCTCAGAGTTCATGGTGGCAAGCATAAGGCACCCAACATCAAGTGCGTCACTCTGATGCTTCTTGTAAGCATCTTTTTCGGCTCTTGTAGCCGTTAGGGGAGGTTCCTCAGCGGGTAAGGGTTCCTCTAGGACATATTGTTTCTTTTCTTATTTGAGGACTATCCTCAAGTTCCTATGCCAGTCTAGGAAATTTGTCCCATTTAATTTGTCATTCTCAAGGACCGATCGCAGTGATAATGTGCTAGTAACGTTGTTAGTTGCCATGGATATCTACAATATAAATATGCAAAATATGTTTATGATTTAATCATTTAACATGGTCTTGTATTAAATGATACTCCCACTATTTTGTTTAAAAAATATCAACGCTCGAAACCTTTAGTGGGCCAAGATCCATATTTCGCCTAATCTTGAGTTAGCTTTGGCTAATCGCCCAAGACTCGGTTATTTAGGTAGACAACACTTTGTCAATTACATCACATATAATTCTTGGATAGTTGGACGAACAGCACTTTGTTCAATTCATCAAATGAATTATAATCCAACACATGCCTCTAAGTTCCCAATCCTATTGAGATAACTTAGTTAAGTCGTACCCAATTTAAAGTATAACGGATATCACTATTATCCTTTCGCGCCTTACTAAGATTGCCACGGTGCATTGCTTTGGCAAACCCACACATGTACAATCGAAGTTATTGACGAGTACTTTTAATTTTGGAAGGCATCTAAAACTTAATATTTTAGAGGGATTTATTGATCTCATGATTAGTTTGATAATTTAAAATATGTCAACTACATATAGTTGTATACATATCTACATATATGTGTAATACAATTATCAATCTAAAACATAAGATAAATCATGCATGAACATACATAATTAAACGTGACATGGTTATAGCCCCTACTAACGATTCTCGCAAGCCAATGAGAAAATCCTAAGAGTCAACCTAAGGTAACTTCACAAGCACCTTCCTTTGGCTCCAATTTGTGAATGGCTTCCTCATCCCGGCACGATGCTCCATCTTCATTGATCACCATCAATAAAATAAACTACACTATTTACAAGATATAGAATTCCTCGATTCACATTCGAGGGGAACATAGGGGAGGGATTACATTTAGAATGAAATAGAGAAGGCACGACTCGCAGGTCGTATTATAAATTACAAACATCCACAAATCCTATCTAATAGGTCAAAGGGCTATAACCACGCACCATGCTCAAACAACACATAAAGCATGCATTAACATTTAATTAATTAAATTCTAAACATTTTAAATTTAATTCTAATTAAAACTGTAAAATAATTTTTGAAAAATTATCGTACGCTCGGGACATCACATGCCACGAACTAAAGCGACTAAGACACGAACCACCATGGTTCGAACCACAAAAGCACACGGTTGGATTCGAAACCCTAGCCCATGGCCGAGCCATGCTCGAGCGGCGGCGGCGCTAGGGTTCCAAACCCTAGCCGCCACGCACCACCTTGGGTTTTTCATTGAGCCATCTTGTTCGAAACGCCGGAATTTGTTAGCCACGAGTCACGGTCAGGCCATGCACGGGGTTGGCTCAACCATCTCGAGCTAAGGGTTCGAAAAACCTTGCTCTCATGTGGTAAAGCTACTAATCCATGCATGCGTGAACCATTATCGAGCCAAAGAGTTCAAAACTCATCCACGTCTCAAAACCTTAGCATAAGAGGCGACGATGGCCGAGCCATGCACGGCTACTAGGGTTCGAAACCCTAGCCGTCATGAGCTAGCCGTCACGTCCAATGGGTTCTAAACCCTAATCAATTTTCGACACTTCCATGCACAATTATTAGCCACAACGACTAAGCCATCTCGAGCCAAGGGTTCGAAAACCCTAGCCCTCATGTGGCTAGCCGTGGTGTCATTTGTGATGGTGATGGCCGAAAATATTGCCCAATAAATTCGATTATTCGCCAATTATATCAAATACAATTTTACGATGATTTTCACAAACTAAATATAAACATATCATATATGTTCATACAGTTTTAAATAGCATGCAATATTAATTCTAATATGATTAAACTATTTAACCACATAAATCCGATATGAGCCTTGTACACGGCTCTGATACCACTGCAAGAAATCCAAGAGCATACAACGCAGCGGAATAAAATTTTTATGGATTACTAAACACCGGATCTATACATAGGGATTTATATCGGATAAAGGAATTACAAAAGTCTCACCCTTGTAGCTGTTTGAGCAGATTCCACGGAGCAACACCACGTCCAACGCCTCCTCCGAGTCACTAGCAAAACTCGACAAGTTTTGCCTCAACGATATCCACACGAATAAACGAACAAGGGATGTTCAAGAACAAGTTGCTATGCTTATTCTTGAACCAAAACTGAACTCCCGGTTCAAAACCGATCAACGACTACCAATCTCTTCCCAATAACTCGACGGCGGCCCTGAGTATGATGAGAGAAAGAGGCGGCCGAATGGAGCTTTAAGAGTGAGGCTAGGTTTTATGATATAAAATGTTATCAAGGAATGATATGAAAGAATTAATTTAATTAATCACCATGCAATCAAATTATATATGATTAATTAAAGGCTTTCGTCAAGCCTCATGGGCCCAAACTCATGATTTAATTAAAACCTTTTTAATCACTTAAGTAAGACTCTTCTTAATTAATTAATTCATCCAATGAATTTAATTTCCCTTCTCGATTTAATATTTTGTGTGACCCGATAGGATCTTGTAATGTTGGCAGTGACATAAATTCTCATTTTATGTCGCAAGCAAGGAGCGGTGTCTAGCAACACATCGAGGTTACCCAAATTACAAGAATGTCAATGACTCGACATAACCTTTAGAACTTGTGATAATATTAACCATGTAACTTAATCCCTTTGTCCTTTGTGTTTAGATTGAACACGAGTCATGGAATAATCATACTCGTATATCCAATCTTTATTTCTTGATCCCCAAGTAGAACTAGAATAAACGAATAAGCTCGATATCTCATATCGACTCATTCGAGCATGGCCATGCATTTTAGTTCTCACTTGATCAAGGGCCAAACACATCTCCTGTTATATAGGAGGGACAAATCCTATCTCGATCAGTCAACATCCCTCTACATAATTCGTAGTGTATCCAATAGTCGCCTTTATAGTTTACCCTGTTACGGGTAACGTTTGACGATATCAAGATACATAACTCCTTATGTTGGGATCTCTGATGATCACAAGTCGTAAGGATTACATACATTATTATCACTATGAGAATTGCATATGACGATCATATAACTATCCATGTTGCAATCTCATGGTGGGTCTGTCCAGTACATCGTTCTCTAACATGTACCCATATGTTGATTTGATATCTCATATCAATGAACAATTCATCGATCAACACATACTAGTCTCTACGTATTATCATTATCTCTATTCATGATAATACTTGACTAGGGACATCTTTAAGAATAATACAATATTATTCTAAGGACATTAACATATATATTAATTCACATTGCACAGTTAAAAGAATAATATATAATAATGAATTGTCATTCATAAAATCATATTACATTGTATGTCATAAACAATCATCTAATGATATGTCTTAGGGCATATCCCAACACTTCCGTACCAGTAGGACTCTACATACCAGTAGATGTTACCTTATCAGTCGGACCCTACATACCAGCAGACTTTACCAAGTATGCTTTGACAAAAATAACCTTCAATAACTATTAACCTCTTGGAACGTCGGAATTCAACTTTACATTTATATAAAAATATATTATTTCATTCCCGCCCAAATCTTGTCCTTTTATTTATTTGTTAAAAATTTTCAATCGTTAGATGACCGCCACGTATTCATGTGTCCGCTCATCTACAGTACGACTACATCTACTCATTCTTTAACCGCCTTTAACATTATCTCTTTTCTCTTACTTGTTTTTTTTTTGAAAAGACTTTTGTTGATTTTCTGCATCTACACCAAAAATGTCAAAGAATACACAGCCAAGCTTCATCACAAATGCTATTCACATGGATTTTCATTCGATTTCCACAACTTCTGATGAGGATACCAAAGAAGTTTTTCAAAAGCTGGATACATCTGGACTTCTAGTGATCCTCAGTCAAGCTCCTACATTCTACAAGGAAGCTCTTCATGAATTCTTCGTCACTCCCAAAGTTGTAGACGACTCCGTGGTGGCCTCCATCTCTGGTCAACTGATTACCATCACTCAACTGGACTTCGCCATTCACCTTTGTCTTCCCTCTACTGGACTCACGGATTTCTCCACTGTTCCAATGGATGTTCGGGAAGAAATGCGCACCATATTCTCCGACTCTGACGCTCGTCTTCGACGTCCTCCATTCAAAAAGATTTTAATGAAGAGTCATTTCCGCCAACTGGCTGATGTCATTTCCAAAGGTCTCCTATTCAAAGCTGGATCCTTTGATGTCATCACCCCTGAGAAGTTTGACGTCATGAGCGCCATTTTCAAAGGATTAGACGTCAACTGGTCGGTCATTCTGTTCAAGTTCTTACCGGACTAGTCACTTCACGGAAGGGTCAATCGGGTTTTGCTCTCCCTCTCAGCAGTATTTTTGACATTAAAACATTCAGGCAGGGGCCTCATCCACTCTTCATCCAGGAAGACTTGTTACAGCCAAGTACCTCCAGATTCACAGGCAACAGTGGTAGAGAGGTTGGTCTGACAAAGCGACGAACACCTCAAGTTGTAAGCGATTCAGAACAGACAATATCCAAATCCGCTGAGTCATCTCCTACTCCTCCTCCTCCTAAAAAGCCCAGGACCAGAAAAGGGGCTCCTCCTGCTCTCAGAAAGATAGTTACTGCTGCCTCTGATACCATCTATACTGCAGCTCCAGCAGCAGTCACCACTATTTCTAGGGAGCCAAGTCCCGAAAATCCTCCACCAGAGGAACCGACTGCATCAGCTGCCTCATTGGCCATGGTACTAGCTGCACCAGTGGCTCTATCAGTTTCCGGCAACCCAAGTCCACTTGTCCTTACTGTCATCCTAAGGACACCACTACCGGAAAGGGAAAAGCAATCATGGGACCAGTGTCCACTCCTGTAGCTTTTGAGATACAAATGGTCATGGATGAAGTAGAAGCCAAGCTGAAGCCGCAGCTTGAAATATTTGATCGATGGGTAAAGGCACGTCTAAACATTCACTTTGATGACTTCACTCCAATTCTTGATCAAGCACGGTAAGATGAGAATCTCATCTTGGCTTATCTTCAGATCCCTGACACTGAAAAGAGTTTGAAGCTTCGTGATCTCTTCCGTATAATGAATTATGTGGGAGAACTTCAAGCTCTTGTTCATTCAAGACTGCAGCAATTCAACATTGACTCTAGAATAACGAATCATGATCAGGCAGTTCTAAATGCTCTAGGACCCCAGCTGGATATGGCTGAGCATGCTCTTCATGATCTTCGAATATCAACAGGTCTACACTCCTGCTCTGTCGTGTCAAGAGATGCCAGTCCAGCTCCTGCTGACTTGGAGACAGATCCTACTGCCCTGGAGACCGCTCCTACTGACTTGGAGACAGCTCCTACTGCCTTGGAGATAACTCCTACTGACATGGAGATCACTTCCACAGCTGATCTGCTTATCTCCTCTGTTCCAAGTCCTACGAATGATCAACCGATACAAGTGCTGGATGTTGATCATGCGAATGTTGACACAGTGATTCAGACTGTAGTTCATCAAGTTACCATCTCTTCTGGTAATGATGAACCCAGCGAGCCCTCATCACACTCTGCTGGCCACACTCAGTCTTCTGCAGCCGAGCTGGAACAGGCTGCTACTGGCATGGATGTCATTGCTACCGACACACCTGCTGCACCAATCACTGAAGCTACTGCTTTGTTGACCACTGCTGATATTGAGGGTCATCCCGGCGTTATCACCACTAATGCTGAGACCCAAACGGATGTCCTGGATCAATCTCTGGCCCAGGATCCTCCTGAGGATTTCTTTGACTTCTCAACTCACATTCCTCTGGAAGGACAACCCAGTATTGCTAATCAACTGGGGCATCTGTCCAACGCCATCTCTGCACTAGCCAGTGACGTCAACAAGCTAAAACAGGAAGAACACACTGCTACTCTTATTCTTGGGAGCCACCAGCAGCATACTGACTCCCAATTTCAGCAAGCCTATCGCGACCTTAATAGTCTAACGACTACAGTAACCAGGCTCCAGACCTTTGTTGAGGATGCTTTTGCGGACTCCTTCTCTCGGATAGGGCAGGCTCGTCTTCAGATCACTCAGCAGAATGAATCTCTACATACTGCCACCACACTGGCCCTTGAAGATAAGATCGAAGATGCCAAGAAAGCCTTATCGGATCAATTGTCAACTATGCAGGCGGCCTTTGCTTCACAAATCCAAGCAACAGCCTACCAGCTGCTTCTCAAACTACTAGACGATTACCCGAGTCCAGCAGACCTGCTACACTGACCCAACGAGAACAAAATCCAGGTCAACGCTCATCTGCTGCAGCTGGAGCATCCAGTCGGTCAAGACCTCCCTCTCAGCAAAGGTCCCACAGTCCCCGACAACCTCATGCTGACAAGCCACCATCCACCCGTGACTTCTCACAGCATTGGCTAGGGAGAAAACAGTAACTTTTATTGTCTTTTTGTGTTTACCATTATATGTTTATCATAAATATTCATAGTGTTGTCAATTCTTATCTATCTTTATCTGCACTTCTTTACGCATGATATGACACTTCACACTGCAACTTGCTAGTTTTTCACTATAAATAGCATGCTAGTTCTCTAACTCAACTCATCAATCATGCAACTCTTAACTGATATTCTTACTAGTCTTGCAAATGTTTCTACACACACATATTCATGGGTTCATTACTTATCTAAATCAACCCTACATGGGTTGATTACTTATCTATCCCACGTCTGCTAGCTCCAGCTTCCTGGACCAGCCCTGGTGTCCTCCACCAGCCTGGAATTTGGAACAACAGATGCTTGGGTGCTGATGACAAAAAGGGGGAAGACAGAGAATTTTCATTGAAGACATAGATCTTGACAAATGAACAGAGGACTACTTTGAAGATAATGATAGTTTTCTAGGTTTTCCTTTGTTCAAAACCTCTCTGTATGCACTTTCTCTCCCCATCCCTTTGTCAATAACCCTGAAACTAGCTGGCTCGGATCATTCCATACTGGCTATGTTTCTCCATTTGGATAGATTGTAGAAATAGGTCTGATGTATGACTTGTAAGATGTACCATGTAATCAGAATTCATTTTATATAAAAATGATATTCCTTCATTTGCTCAGTTTGATTACTACTTGTAATCAGCTTAGTTATTCTAACAAATTGCAAACTCTATGTTTGTTTTGTCTCTAAGTCTTAACAGAAGTTGATGTTCATATGATCAAGCAAGAGTCTCCAGTACTAAGTTTTGTCATCGCCAAAAAGGGGGAAATTGTTGGGAAAACATTTCTAAGTTTTGGTGGTGACAAACATCTACCGGATGGACATCAACTGGATACAGACACCTACCGGGTGACAAACATCTACCAGATGGACATCTACCGAACTGACATCAACTGGATACAGACACCTACCGGGTGACAAACATCTACCGGATGGACATCTACCGGACTGATATCAACTGGATGGACATCTAACGGACTGACATCAACTGGATGGACACCAACTGGATGGACATCTACCGGACAGACACCTACTGGATTAACATCTACCGTATGGACATCTGCCGGACAGACACCTACTGGATTAACATCTACCGGATGGACATCTACCAGACAAACACCAACTGGATGGACAACTACTGGACAGACCTCTACTGAGTACAGAAGAATGAAAGACCATTTGAATAAAGCCAGCATAAGTCTAACCATCCAGCAAAAGCATAAAGCAACAAGACAAAACAAGTACAACCTATTCTGACAAAGGTACAACAGAGCTCCGCATCCTGCTATATCTCCGCCACCGTTAGCGTCAGAATGAAAGAGCCGTTGTTTAACAAAATAGGAAAGAAGACAATCAGAATTTGGAATGAAGACAGAAAGCTGATTTCTTCCTAATATAGAAAAGTTGTCGTTAGACCACTGAGTCTATAAATACGTTCAAGCGAAGAATGAAGAGGTTAGCTGAACCATCTGATCAAAAAAAAAGAAACACCTCAACGTAAAAAGCAAATCATCTCATTGATATTCTCTGAAGGTTCACCAAGAGCAGAAAAGAACTACTACTGTAATCTTGACAGATTAGCTGCAACTGAGTCTGCTGCTCGAAGAACACTCGACGCCAAACAGTTATATTTGTGTGAGTGTCGTAGAAATCATTGTAAACAAATTAGGAATTTGTGATTGCTATGAGTTTAGTACAAGCTATGTGAGTGCCTAAAAAGGTTGGATATTGTAAAGTGTAAACCAAATTCTTCTAGTGTAACCTTCCTGCAAGGGAAGAAGGGGAGACGTAGAAGCGTTGTGCTTCGAACTTCCAGAAACAATACTTGTGTCATTTACTTACTGCATATTTACCATTCAGTTATTATTACTCACAATTCCAGCAGACGTCTTCCGCACTATAATCAGTGTCTGCTGACTTGCAATATATTGAGAAGCTACTGCAGTACTTAACAGTCTGCAGCAACCCGAGTTAAATCAAAATTGAATCTAGTGTTTATTCAACCCCTCCTTCTAAACACTACCCCGGTCCTAAGATAATATAATTTATTTTGTTCTCTCGTTTAAACTCGATTTTGTATTAAATAGCTTCAAAATACTATTAGAAGTTTAAAATTAAAATGTCAAATGTTCAGAATTCATTTGAATCCAATGTATGATGTATTAATGTTTGTATTTACGTTGAATTTTCATCAATCAATCATCCAATTTATATTAAATTTTTTTTAAAAAAAATACGGTTCGAACCGAACCAAAAAGTTCGGTTAAAACCAAAACTGAACCGAACAATTTTGGTTTGGTTTTCGGTTTTGAAATTTCAAAACCGAAATTTTGGTTCGTTTCGGTTCAAACCGAACCGAATGAACACCCATAACTTAGAATGTTGTTGACCAATAATAACGTTTTCCCATAATTATATGGCAATCTCGAACGCATCAAGATTATAGTGATGTTCAAACTTTCATGATTCAAATTCTAAGCGCTGTTAACTTCGAAATCAAAATTAAAGAGTTTAGATCTTGCAAATTTTTTATTTAAGCGCACTTGCTTACAAAATTTGAAACTTGAATTAAAATCTCGTATTTGATTCACAATTTGCATTTTAAGTGTACAAACTTAGAATACTTGAATTCAAGATTTAATTCTTTTGTAAATTCAACCTTAAGCATAAAATGCTTAGACAACTCAAATAGAATCAAATGAGAACACCTCATAGTCAGAACAATTGTGGCAATTGATTCATCATTTTCATTTTAAGCATACAAACTAAGAAAACATGAATTCAAGATTTAATTCTCTTGTAAATTCATACCTTAAGCGTAGAATGCTTAGAAAATTCAAATAGAATCAATTCACAATTTTTCCATTGCAAATTCAATTGGATAATTGGTCTTCGAACTCATTCTTCTAGTGTTTAAACATTTCTATGGTCTCGTCTTTGCTTCGTAGCAAATAGTCATGGCAATATATTGTGCACTCATCGAGGAAGTAACGAATTACTTTTTCCTCACCTTTAGTGTAATGTCCCGATGTTAATAAATCCGGATTAACGATGATTTGTAGATGTAAGTATCTACCTATCCAGGTGAAAGAATAAAAGGAACTGATATCGATTGTGGCCAGTCAGAGCATGTCCGTTACGTGCTCAGGAATAGATGCAACCATAACACCAATTACTTTGAGCTAGAGGTAGATATTGTAGAATTTTGAGTTAGCTTTCATTAGAAATTGTCCTCACATGATTTGGAGTTAATATGAGTGAGTTATGCCTTCTTTTCCTATCACTGCTCAATATGCACTAACAGAGCATATTATAATTTGATGAATTAGGCTATGAATCGACCTCTAGGCCTATGAATTCGTAAAACTCATAAAATATGAAATGAACCTTATTGTTGTCGAATGTTTCCCACTGGTTTGAAGTCATTTGGTGGTCTTATGAATTTATAGTGATTTTTCTACGAAAATGGGTCAAGCTGAAAATTAAGAAAATCACTAAGGGTCAATATTTTGAAGTTGCATTTGATTCAATGCACTACTTGAACACTTAGTGTCATTTGGAATTTACATGACCAGGTTAATAGATTTCGCGGTTGATTCGAGGAGTACTCGGTATATTAGCTTGGGTTCTGAGGTACGTAGAAATGAGTTTAACATGACGTCTGACTAAGACGTGTAATGATATTATATGTCATTAATTGATTTTTATGATTTAATTGTCACTATATGATTCTTATGTGACTACATGACATGTTGAGATACATTGTAGCACATGATATGTGAATTTGCATGATATGTATTGATTTTCACATGAGATTGCTTGTCATAATGAGTTGCATATGTCATATGATGCATATATGATTCATGGACATATCATATTGATCTATACACTTCTTTGATACCCATGATGATGGCTGAGTTGATTTACTCCGAGTGTCGGGGACGACGGGCACGTCGATGACACGCAGTATAGGTAGCTACTGTAGTCACGCGTGTTGCTACCGGACCTAGACACGAGGGATGACGAGCACAGCACAGGATGATTCTCCTAGCGCAAAGTGTGTGTGATGTCACCCTCTGCTCGAGCTGATATTGATTGATGATACCTTCCTTTGGAATCCAATACTGGTATCTTGAGATTCGATTCTTTATACCCGTTCATACATCGCATTCATACATGGTATGCATTGCATGATACTTTGTCATTCTTGACATGATTTATTTATTTCTCGTACTGGGTTCTGACCCCATTCGTGGGGGCTGTCATGTCTTTGTTGTATGGGCATGACAGGTGGTACAGGTGGACGTACTACGGATGCTCGAGATGAAGCATCGATGAATACCAGAGCTCTGTGAGAGCGAGCTCAGGTTATATTTTATGTTTTGAGTCCCAGTAATTGTTAGAGTACTTTTAACTACATTTTAAATTACCGGGGTATGCCCGAGTATCTGTATTTAAGTATTCTATTACTGGTTGGTTATATACTTGCTTATATGATGAGTAACATGTTGAATTGGAAAACTGGAATTACATATTTTCAGTACCATTATATATGTATCACCTGAAAGTGAAAAAATTTTAGGGCCATTTGACAAGACATTTGAAATAAATCTTCCGCTATTTAAGCAAATTAATCATTATGTGTTAATTAAACGTCACATTAGGATCGGGCACTCACATCTAGTTTGCACAAACTTTGATTCACAAACATCAATGTGAATTAATTCTAGTGGTGTGTTTTCCAACAAATGAATGACGGTTTAGTTAACTTAGCCTATACATAAGTCTCATTATATTTTTAAGTAAAGATTCACAGGAAACACTAAGTTTAGCATTACATATTTACGTTGTGAATTATAATTTCATGACTCAAATGCTCATATAATAAATCATAAGACAAAGAAATAAGTATAATGATAAACTTTATTGCTTTCAATCGACGAGTACCGTCATTACATTTATCATGAACAACTCCCTCTATGGAGAGTACAACTATGCCGGATACAAGATTTCAAGCGGTAAGCATTAGATCAGAGAATCATCTGACATCTTGTCATTTTCAGTTACGATGATTTGATCCTTAGCTTTCTTCTTATTGTCTATCTTGTCTCGACAATCCTTTGCTTTGTGGTTCGGTTTCCCACATATGAAGCAATTTCCCTTGAACCTTTTAAGGTCTCTTTGTTGTTGGCCATCATGGTTCTTTCTCTTCTTTCTACGATTGCTCGATTCCACAACATTGACTCTTGCACTCATTTTGTTTATGTTGATTTCCGACTTGTAATTATCCTCCTCACTCCTTAGTCGAACAATCAAGTCCGAGTTCCATTTCCTTAATCTTGTGTTTTAGATAGTTTTTTGAAATCTTTCCACAACGGAGGAAGTTCCTCAATCATGGTCGCAGCTTGGAAGGACTCACTTAGACTCATCCCTTCCGCATGAATCTCATGTAAGAGTACTTGTATCTCTTTTACTTGACTCACTACGGATTTCGAGTCTACCATTTTGGAATCCAAGAAGCGTCCAACAATGAACTTCTTAAGGCCGGCATCTTCCGCCTTATATTTTGTTTCAAGCATATTCCACAATTCCTTTGATGTTCGGACTTGACAATACACATTGTATAATGCATCATCAAGGCCATTCAAGATGTAGTTCTTGCATAGGAAGTCACTTTACTTCCATGCATCTATAGCGGCCCTCTTGCTAGTATCCGTCTCGTCATCGCTCACGGTAAGCGGATCATCTTGCAAAAAATTTGCCTAATGCAAAGTAGTGAGATAGAAAATCATTTTCTGCTGCCATCTCTTGAGGTCTACGCCGATGAACTTTTGTTGTTTTTCTCCTTGTGTCGCAGGAACATTGGTTGATATAGATGCCATTTCTCTTCCAGAAATAACGCTCTAAAATTCCTCTTAAGATTGTTTATTATAGCTGTATTGGATTTCCTCTGCGAATTTATGGAAAAGAAATGATGAATGTCTTAAGTCGAGGCAAGTGTGTAACTGTTAGGATCGATTCCGGGGGTGGATTGTCATTCCACACCCGAGTTCAACTAACTTGAGCTTCAAGCTCGTGTTCTTGAAATAATTGCACTGAGAGATTATATCGAGTTTGGTTACAAAACCGAGCGGAAGACACTCGACATAACCCGCTCTATAACCGATTAATCATTTGAAAGACATTTTAAAGATATGCAAGAAAGTTTGAAAAAACAGTAAGGTAAATAAATGCAGTAAAATAAATAACACAAGCATTTGTTTCTGGAAGTTCGAAGCACAACGCTTCTACGTCTCCCCTTCTTCCATCTCATTGAAGGATACACTAGAAGACTTTGATTTATACAACTCTTTGTACAAACCCGATCCAGTTTGGCATTCACCATCCAACTAGAACTACTAGCAACTCAACTATGTATGTTCTTTAACGTCTCACATACAAAGACCTCTCATCCAGTTGTGATGAATCACAAACTGTTAAAATGGTATTCACTCTTCTATTTTAGCTCACAAATACAATGAATAGAGTGAATACAAAGGTACAAATGATTCCCTAAGAATCTGATATAGCAAGGTAAGAGGTGCCAAAGGTTTGAGGAGTGCTCTTCATTTAGCAGCTTTTGTATTTGAAGTTCCTCAATTGAATCCCAAGTGGGTTTGCTTTGAAAGGCTTGGATTGATCTTCAATCAACTGTTATTGAGCTTCCAAATCATGTATATATAGCCCCAAGTAATGATATATACGTTAGATACAAGAATATAACCGTTGGGACAGTTTTGGTAAGCTTTCAAACATTTCAATGGTCATATTCTGCTTCTGGGCTATTCTGGAAGGTTGCTGCTTTGTTCCAGTAGAGCAGGTCTACTTGCAAGTCTACTGGTCAAGTTGTTGACCTCTAGTGGTTCGAAGTCCGCTGGCCTCTACTGGTTCGAAGTCCGCTAACCTCTTATGGTTCGAATCCGCTGGCCTCTACTGGTTGGTCGAACTCTATTGTCGGAGCTTCGAGGTCTTCTGGTCCAAGGTCTACTGGGTCTTGGGTACAACAGTAGGTTGAGTGACTTGTAGTGTCTACTCGTCGACATCTACTGGTTTGAGCTTCGAGGTCTGCTGGTCCAAGGTCTACTGGTCTTGGGTGCAGCAGTAGGTTGAGTGACATGTAGTGTCTACTGGTCGACATCTACTGGTTGGAGCTTCGAGGTCTGCTAGTCCAAGGTCTACTGGTCCCCTGCTGGTAGTTGATAAGTGTGAATTTTACACTTATTTTGCTGTGTTTTTGTATTGATTTTCGTACTGGATGATTTTACGCTTTTTGGTATATATTTGTGTATTTCAGGAATCTAGGTCCAAGGGGATAAAAGTGGAGGAAATAAGCTAAAAATGTTGAAAAGTGACCAAACCGAGCGAAGACGTTAAAATGTGGACTGAAAATCTTGAAGATTTAAATTTATACAGCTCGGCGATCGATCGACATCAACATCGCGATCGATCGCGGAGCTATACATGCTGAACAGATTACATTGGTGATCGATCGGTAAGAACTCGCGATCGATCGCCAATATACAGTGAAGTCTCGCGATCAATCGGCAGGGAATGAAGATCGAATCGCGGATATGTTAATTTTGGGACATCAATTCCAGTAGAGATTCGCGATCGATCGGTATGGAGTGAAGATCGATCGCCGCGAAGAATTTTAAGAAAAAAAAAAGATTTTCCATGTTTGGTTCAAGGTGGACTCCTTCCTACTTGTTTTTACCCTATTTATCAGACCTAGGGACGAAAATGCAGGGACTTTTGCACACTTTTCTGAACCCTAAGACCAGCCACTCCTTCATCCCAAAGAGAAAAAATCATACCACAAATCATTGAAGAGCAAGAGCAACGCAAGGAACGAAAGAACGTAGCGACGAACGGAGCGACATCCTCGTTATCTTAGTATTTCTGAACTTAATTAATTTTTATTTCCGATTGTGATGTTAAATTTGTTTAAAGACATGTTTTTGCATTATAATTTGATTATGCTTGTTGGCTAAAATATTTGTCAAGACATAGGGGATCCCATGTTTGAACCCTTGAGTTAATTAATGTTTTGATTTGACTTCTAGGATATTTGCGCATAATTTATGTTTTTAATACTTGTAAAAGATTAGCTACCTTTTGCATGATTTTGGTAATCGTAATTGAATTGACCATAGGAGATTACGGTACGACGTAGTAAATTAGGCCGTGGGTTTTAGGTTGAGACGGACCAAGTAAAATCTAGCACACGTGTGATAGCAATAGATTTACCAAAACCGAAGGGTAGTAGTTTTCACAAAGCGTTTTTCGGTATTAATCATTCAATAAAGACACGGGAGTGGTTTATTGTAGATTAATGCTAGACTTGTTATAACCGGACCAAGGTATAGCGAATGAAATAGGAAAACTCGTCACCCTAGAACGTACAATTTTGAATCTTAATTAATAGACAACTTTTGGGGGATTACATGGGTGAACCGACGTCTTGATAATTCATTTATAATTTCTCTTCAATTATCCATCACTACTATTTAGGTTAATTTTTGTGCTTAAGTCAATTTAGTTTGATAATCATTCCACAATCGTAGGTTAAATAGAGTAATTCTAATCGAACGTGGTAATTACTACTAGTCCTTGTGGGTACGACAATCCCTACTTTTAAACCATTATACTAAAACTTGACACCGTGCACTTGCGGTATAGAATCGCTACACTGATAAATAACTATTTAAAATAAAAGAGATCAAGTTTTTGGCGTCGTTGCGGGGGATTAGTTTAAGTAATATCATAAGAGATTAGATGACTATAATTTAGCCATTTTTTATTACTTTTATTACTGTTTTTACTATTTCACTACTGTTGTTCCTTCGTTGTGTTGAATTTGCAGGGAGTTGTCTTTGTAGTGCATGCTACGAAGTGACAGACCTATACTAGAGCCACTTGACTTAGAGATTGAACGAACTTGCAGAAGACTTCGGAAAGAAACTAGAGAGATGGCCGAGAATAATCGAGGGAATGGTACTGGAAACAACGAAGAAGTGCCAATTACAAGATCTGTTGGGGTTCAACAATTGCCTCTGCTTTGTGATCGATCGAACATGTGGCGCTTGTGCCAGTGTATGGTTGAAAAGATTGATGTTGTGCCATTACCTTTAACTATAGTTATTGGTAAAGAGGTAAGCGCTCGATCCTACAATTGGTATCAGAGCCAAGGTCGCGTGTTCGATTCCCATGAGTTGCAGAGAGTGCAATTATTGGGGGAGGGATTGTTGGGGTTCAACAATTGCCTCTGCTTTGTGATCGATCGAACATGTGGCGCTTGTGCCAGTGTATGGTTGAAAAGATTGATGTTGTGCCATTACCTTTAACTATAGTTATTGGCAAAGCGGTAAGCGCTCGATCCTACAAGATCCATGATGGACTATGCACAACCATCTTTTCAAGGCACCATGTCTAGCATCACTAGACCAAGGATTCATGCTAATACCTTCGAGATCAAGCCTGCCATAATTCAGATGATTCAACATTCTGTGCAATTCGGAGAATCGCCTACTGATGATCCTATTGCTCTATCTCCAACTTTTTGGAGATATGCGACACGTTCAAGCACAATGGTGTCACTGACGACGCCATCAGGTTATGACTCTTTCCATTTTCTTTAAATGATAAAGCTAAGAGTTGGTTAAATTCATTGTCTGCAGGATCGATCACTACTTGAGAGGGGATGTCGCAAGCATTCTTATCAAAATACTTTCTCCCTTCCAAGACAGCTAAGATGCGCAATGATATCACCACATTCATGCAACATGATCCGGAGACACTGTATGAAGCTTGGGAGCGGTTCAAGGATCTACTTCGAAGTTGCCCACATCATGGTCTTCCGATTTGGCTTCAGGTACAAACATTTTACAATGATTTATTTTCTGCTAATAGATCCATGATTGATGCAGCAGCAGGAGGTACCATTATGAGAAAGTCACCCGAGGAAGCTTACACACTCCTGGAAGAGATGGCATCCAACAGTTACCAGTGGCATTCTGAGAGGAGGTGCCAAAGCGAACAATTGGGATGCATCAAGTGGATGAAGTGACACAAATACAAGCTCAATTGGAGGCTTTGAACAATAAGATGGACAGTTTGAGCATGACAGCCATGCAAGCTCAAGTGATCATGTGCGATTTATGTGGAGGCAACCATCCAAGCACGGAATGCCAGGCAGGTAATCCTTTTATGCAATCTAAATGAACATGCAAATTTTGTAGGAAATAGACCACCACAGGGTAACTCATACTCCAACAACTATAACCAACCGTGGAGGAAGCATCCGAACTTCTCTTGGTCCAACCAAAAGAATGTCTTGAATCCACAACCTCCACCAGGTTATCCACCAAAGCCGAGTATGGAAGAGTTGCTAACTAAGTTCATGACGATGACGGAGAATAGGATGAAAAATCAAGATGCATCAATTAAGAACTTGTAAACTCAAATGGGGCAAATGGCAAATATGTTAGCGAGAAGAGCACCAGGAAGCCTACCGAGTGATACGGAAAAGAACCCTGAGAGCAAGCCAAGGCGATCTCATTGAGGAGTGGAAAAGAAATTGGATCACAGACTGAAGATCGGGATGATGAACACGAAGTTGAGTTGGAAGGTGAGAATGACATTCAGACACGTGAAAATGGTAAGTCTACTACTACCACTACACCTATCGCACCACCCAAGAAGGTACAAATCCCTCTCCCATTTCCTGCTGCATTAGAAAGGGCAAAGGTAGATGCTAGTTTTGCTAAATTCTTAGAAATGTTTAAGAACTTACAAATAAATATTCCATTTGCCGATGCTTTACTTCAAATGCCTAGCTACGCTAAGTTTTTGAAAGATATTCTGTGGAATAAGAGGAAATTGGGTGAGCATGAGACGATTAAGTTAACTGAGGAGTGTTCTGCAGTGGTCCAAAACAAACTCCTCCTAAGTTGAAAGATCCAGGGAGTTTTTCTATACCTTGCACAATTGGGTCTATTTCATTTACAAAATCTTTATGTGATTTAGGTGCAAGTATTAATCTTATGCCTTGGTCAATTTTCAGGAAGTTGGGGCTTGGTGAGCCAAAACCGACCACGGTTTCTTTACAATTGGCAGATAGGTCTGTGACATACCCACGAGGAATCATAGAGGATGTCCTAGTGAAGGTCGATAAATTAATCTTCCCGGCAGATTTCCTCGTGTTAGATATGGAAGAAGATGCGGACACACCACTGATCTTGGGAAGACCATTCCTCGCTACTGGAAAGGCACTTATAGATGTCCAACAAGGTAAGTTGATCATCCGTGTAGGGGAGGATCAAGTCACTTTCAACGTTTTTAAAGCTTTAAAACACCCACATGATGAGCATATGTGTTTTAGTGTTAATATGATTGATGTGTTGTCTGCTAATGTGTTTAAGGGAACACACAAGGATGAATTGGAAGCATGCTTGGTAGATGACATTGAAGAGCTGGACGAGACTGTCGAGTTGAAAGAGACAGTCGCTTATTTAAACGCCAATGTTCCCCATAATAGGCGTGTGAAGAACAACTTAGGCAAGTTGGGAGAAAGGGACATGAAGCCACAAAATCCCTCCATTGAAGAACCACCAACTCTTGAACTCAAAACCCTCCCTCCTCATCTCAAGTATGTTTATTTAGATTTTAATGAGTCATTGCCTGTAATTGTCTCTTCATCTTTAACAGGTATAAACGAAGACAAACTACTCAGGATTTTGAGGGAGCATAGTGGCGGACATAAGAGGGATAAGCCCATCAACATGTATGCATAAGATCTTGATGGAGGATGCTTACAAACCCGTGGTACAACCACAACGCCGGTTAAACCCAAAGATGCAAGAAGTGATAAAACTGAGGTCATCAAACTGCTGGATGCGGGTATTATCTATCCCATTTCTGATAAAGCATGGGTCAGTCCTGTGCAATGTGTACCCAAGAAGGAGGTATGACTGTAGTTAAAAATGAGAACAATGAATTGATCCCTACTAGAACAATCACAGGTTGGCGCGTCTGCATTGATTATAGAAAGTTAAATGACGCCAACCGTAAAGACCATTTTCTCCTCCCATTCATTGACCAAATGATAGAGCGTCTGGCAGGGTATGATTTCTATTGTTTTCTAGATGGCTATTCTGGGTATAATCAAATAGCTATTGCACCTGGGGACCAAGAGAAGACTACCTTCACTTGTCCTTATGGTACGTTTGCATTTAGGAGAATGCCATTTGGATTGTGTAATGCGCCTGCAACTTTTCAAAGATGTATGATGTCTATTTTTCATGATATGATATGGTTAAAAAATTCTTAGAGGCCTTTATGGATGACTTTTATGTCTTTGGGGATTCTTTTGATTCTTGCTTAAATAATCTCGACTTAGTACTAACAAGGTGTGAATAGACGAATTTGATACTAAATTGGGAGAAATGTCACTTCATGGTACAAGAGGGAATAGTCTTGGGACACAAAATATCCCACAAGGGTATGGAGGTGGACCGAGCAAAGATCCAAGTGATATAGGAACTACCTCCACAAGTATCAGTGAAGGGGATTCGAAGCTTCCTAGGCCATGAAGGCTTTTATAGGAGATTTATTAAAGATTTTTCAAAAATTTCAAATCCACTCTCTCATTTATTGACTAAAGATACACCTTTTGATTTTAATCCGGATTCTGTACAGGCATTCGAGACATTGAAGGAGAAGTTAATAACAGCACCTGTGTTGGTAGCACCGGATTGGGATATGCCATTTGAGTTGATGTATGATTTTACGCTCTTTGGTATATATTTGTGTATTTCAGGAATCTAGGTCCAAGGGGATAAAAGTGGAGGAAATAAGCTAAAAATGTTGAAAAAGGGCCAAACCGAGCGAAGACGTTAAAATGTGGACTGAAAATCTCAAAGATTTAAATTTATACAGCTCGGATATCGATCGGAATCAACATCGCGATCGATCGCGGAGCTATACATTGACATGCTGAACAGATTACATTGGCGATCGATCGGTAAGAACTCGCGATCGATTGCCAATATACAGTGAAGTCTCACGGTCGATCGGCAGGGAATGAAGATCGATCGCGGATATGATAATTTTGGGACATCAATTCCACTAGAGATTCACGATCGATCGGTATGGAGTGAAGATCGATCGCCGCGAGGAATTTTAAGAAAAAAAAAGACTTTCCATGTTTGGTTCAAGGTGGACTCCTTCCTACTTGTTTTTACCCTATTTATCAGACCTAGGGACGAAAATACAGGGACTTTTTTGCACACTTTTCTGAACCCTAAGAGCAGCCACTCCTTCATCCCAAAGAGAAAAAATCATTCCACAAATCATTGAAGTGCAAGAGCAACGCTAGGAACGAAAGAACGGAGCGACGAACGGAGCTACATCCTCATTATCTTAGTATTTCTGAACTTAATTAATTTTTATTTCAGATTGTGATGTTAAATTTGTTTAAAGACATGTTTTTGCATTATAATTTGATTATGCTTGTTGGCTAAAATATTTGTCAAGACATAGGGGATCCCATGTTTGAACCCTTGAGTTAATTAATGGTTTTGATTTGATTTCTACGATCTTTGCGCATAATTTATGTTTTTAATGCTTGTAAAAGATTAGCTACCTTTTGCATGATTTTGGTAATCGTAATTGAATTGGCCATAGGAGATTACGGTACGACGTAGTAAATTAGGCCGTGGGTTTTAGGTTGAGACGGACCAAGTAAAATCTAGCACACGTGTGATAGCAATAGATTTACCAAATCGAAGGCTAGTAGTATTCACAAAGCGTTTTTCAGTATTAATCATTCAATAAAGACACGGGAGTGGTTTATTGTAGATTAATGCTAGACTTGTTATAACCGGACCAAGGTATAACGAATGAAATAGGAAAACTCGTCACCCTAGAACATAGAATTTTGAATCTTAATTAATAGAAAGCTTTTGGGGGATTACATGGGTGAACCGACGTCTTGATAATTCGTTTATAATTTCTCTTCAATTATCCATCACTGTTGTTTAGGTTAATTTTTGTGCTTAAGTCAATTTAGTTTGATAATCATTCCATAATCGTAGGTTAAATATAGTAATTCTAATCAAACGTGGTAATTATTACTAGTCCCTGTGGGTACGACAATCCTTACTTTTAAACCATTATACTAAAACTTGACACCGTGCACTTGCGGTATAGAATCGCTACACTGAGAAATAACTGTTGAAAATAAAAGCGATCAGTAGTCCGGTAGATGATCAATTTAGTCATCACCGCTCAAGGTCTACTTGTAGTCCGGTACATGATCCGGTACATGATCAATTTAGTCAGCAGCGCTCAAGGTCTGCTGGTAGTATGAACAGATCCAGTTTCTTCAACCTATTTCCTTGCTAATCATCAAGCTGTAAGATATAATCTATGAACTGTACACATGATGAAATATGTTAGCAACACAATAACAAGTTTTGTTAACATAAAAAAAAAGATTATTCGGGTTTCCAAAACCCAACAAGAACACTTTGTCCTTAAGAGGAATTTGCCCCGCACAATGTGCTTTCGGTTTGTGGCAATCCTCTCCTAAGATACAACGACTTCTCTTGTGATTGTAGCACAACAAATCACAAGAACATCAACCACAAAGGTTGCAAACCCTTTCCTTCAAGAACAGAATGAATATGATGATGAGATGACTTTGATCTTGCTTTTCTCTCTCAACTTGTGATGTTAATTAAAAAAATATGATGTTATGCTTCATATGGGATGTTGTATATGTAGTTAGCCATCCATTTCCATCAAAAGACACCAATTGGAGGCAACCAATCATGAAAAAATGCACCCGGACGCGAAGGGACACACGCGTTCATGAGAAAACCTCCACAAACTTTTCATGGTGGAATCTCTGTCGCTTGAGCATCCGAATGCGGTGCTCGAGCGCTAGCTTGCTGCCCAAAAATTGGGCAGCACTCGGGAGACACCCGCACTGCCCGAATTTTCCCCCGGGAGTATTTTTTGTCCGTTTTTGCTCGTATTGTCATTAATCAAGTATTCAACTATTTTCTCGTGTCCAACTTGCTTATTTCAATTCATTAAGCACATTTTTCCAACATGGTCTACAAGATCAAACGTGATGGTAATGACCAAGTGGAGCGATATCGTGCAAGATTGATGGTGAAATGATATGCTCAGAAAGAAGGTATTGACTTCAATGAGATATTTTCTCTTGTGGTCCGGCTTACTACGGTCAGAGTAGTATTGCCTTTGTGTGCGGTGTTTGACCTACATCTAGAGCAGTTAGATGTGAAAACAACATTTCTTCATGGAGATCTTGAAGAAGAAATCAGTATGCTCCAGCCATAAGGTTTTGCTGAAATAGGCAAAGAGAACTTGGTTTGCAGGTTCAACAAATCTCTTACGGTCTCAAGCAGGCGCCAATGTGTTGGTACAAAAGATTTGATTCCTATATCATGAGCCTTGGGTACGACAGACTCAATGCGGATCCTTGTGCATATTTCAAGAGTTATGCGGATGATGATTATATCATTTTGTTGGTGTACGTGGACGACATGTTGGTCGCATGACCAAACCAAGTTCGAGTCCAAGAACTGAAGGCACAGTTGGCTAGGGAATTTGATATGAAGGATTGGGACCGACAAACAAGTTCTACGGATGCAAGTTCGTCGAGACAGAAGCAGCAGGAAGATTTGGCTTTCACAGAAAACTTATTTGAAGAAATCTTGCAACGCTTTAACATGCGAGATTGCAAGCCAAATTCTACCCCTCTTCCTGTTAATTTCAAGTTATCCTTCGAGATGTGTCCTAGCGGTGAAGCAGAGAGGATGGAGATGTCTCGAGTACCGTATGCATCAGCGGTGGGAAGTTTGATGTTCGCTATGATCTGTACAAGACCAGACATTGCACAAGCAATGGGAGTAGTCAGTCGGTACATGGTGAATCCTGGATGAGAGCATTGGAGTACAGTTAAGAGGATCCTTAGATACATTAAGGGTACCTCAAATGCTGCATTATGTTATGGAGGATCAGATTTTACACTCATGGGTTATGTGGATTCAGATTATGCAGGTGCTCCGGATAAAAGAAAATCTACTACTAGTTATGTGTTTACGGAGGAACAGTAAGCTGGGTTTCAAAACTGCAAACAGTTGTAGCTTTATCTACAACGGAGGTAGCATATATGGCAGCTACTCAAGCTTGCAAGGTGACGATATGGATTCAAATGTTATTGAAGGAGCTTGGGTACAAACAAAAGAAAATTTCTTTATTTTGTGATAGTCAGAGTGCCTTGCACATTGTAAGGAATCCAGCCTTTTATTCCAGGACGAAACACATTGGAGTACAATTTCACCTTGTACGAGAAGTAGTAGAAGAAGGAACTGTGGATATGCAGAAGATGCATACTAAGGAGAACCTAGCTGATATTCTTACAATGCCAGTTGATATCGATAAGTTTGAGTGGTACAGAACCTCAAGTGGCCTAGCAGAAACGTGAGCAGCAGAGAAGGCAAGATTGAAAGAATGTGTGGAGATATGCTTGATTCTCAACCAAATCTCCAAGTGGGGGAAATGTCTGCCCATTAATTGTGGCAGGTGGAGGATGGTGGTTGGGCGTTGGCGGTTGGCGGATGTGCATTTATGCACATCTTCAACCCTATAAATAGAGCTCATTTCCTCCATTCTAAATCATCTCATTTCAGAGTATTCTCTCATATCTATACATTTGAGTGTGTATTATCTATAATATTTGTGAGGTAGTTTTCTCCTATATTGAGAGTGTTGTTCTATTTAAAAGATAGCGTGAGGTTGTAACTCACGAAATATTATAGTGGAATTTTTCATATTGCCCGTGGTTTTAACCTAAACAATTTTAAAGGTCTTTTACGTAACTTCTGGTGTCATTTTTATTCTTCATTTTCATTATTTGCTATCTCATGATCCCGCACCTGGGGCAACTAACTATTTGTGTGCGTAAACATAGAGAACAACCTTTGCTTGAGCTGGGGTTGTGCCCATCTATATAATAAAATGTTGTATCCTATGACATTTTTACTGATCTTACCACTTTTTAAATAGTGGATACTTCAAATGGTACTCAACCTTGTACAAGTTTGAATGATTACGTGAGATACATAGAGAAGACCCTTTGTTCCTCTGCTGGTGCAAACACCCTCCCGAGAAACGTATACGCACGACTGGACTTCCAATTTCAAACAATTTTTGTTATTGCAAATCCTTTTCTTTCCTACAAAGAACAACAATTAATAGAAAACCACAAATAATAAACAAATAGAAACAAGAGAAAATAAATTACGCGCCTTGTGTGTTGTACTTAATTAGTTGATGTTGTCATAAGATCGTTACGCCTTCCTTTATACATGTGATATCGGGTCAATGACTTTAAGCTAAAATTTTAAATTCATCGTTGACATCTTCTATTATGAACATGATAACATGAAGACTTTGAACACAAAAATTTTTATTTCTCAAAACAAATAAAATAAATAAAGATTATTTGTTTTGTATATAAAACAGAGAAAGGAAAATAACCACTATGTCGGTTTTGCAATATGAAATATGTCCCATACTTTGAAACAAAATGAAAACTTATTAGGAAAATTCAATGTTACCCTAAGCCTGCATCCAAGGGACTATATATATTTTCGCATGTGGAGCCAATGATTTTTTCTACGAGTCCCAGATGAAATGCATATGAGTCCCAGATGAAATGCATATGATCTCTTGGATGGTGCCTTTATGGTTATTCGGGTGACATCGAAGCTTGCGGCTGTCAACTCATGCTCTTTAGAGAAGTCATAATGTGGATTTTGTTGACTTAGTTCCTTTATTTTTTAAATTAGATGAAATAGCGTAGGAATCTTAGTATGAATGTGTATATTAGGAATAATAGCAAGCAATATAACAATGACTTTGTAGGATGTCGATGCAAGAGTTCAACTCTTTGTCCTTGAAACGATATTGCCCTGCTATGATGCTTACGGTTGCAATGACAATTTGTTTCCCAATATACAACGACTATGATTTGTGATACGAGCACACCAAATCACAAACTCTCAACCACAAAGGTTCAAAAGAAATAGATGAAAAAGGTGAATATGCATGAATTTTGCTCTCAAAAACTTGATTTTGATCTTGCAATAAGTGTTTTATTTCAACCATTAGATGTTCTTTGTATAGTAAATCAGAAGACACCATCAAAAGACACTTTTGGAAGTGTTTTTCCATGAAAAATCGTATCTATACGTTAAAAGGGTGCACAACCCTTCAGAAAAATGAGTTTTCGTGAGTTGGACAGAACTACATGTGCTAAGGTGCCTGTCAGCAGGCACCCTAGTGCCTGCATAGACGCTGGGGATCCACTCAGCAGGAGCCCCAGGGCCTGCGCTACTTCCTGGGTTTTGCCCGAGCAGTGCTTTCTCATCCGGTTTCGCGCGTTTTTCCTCCATTCGTATATTCCGATTTTTTCATGCTTAATTTCAATTCATTAAGCACACTTTTCCAACAATCCCCCACATGAATTAAAATTAACGCGTGAATGCAATGAGTGCCCTTAACGAATTGTTATAGCATCGGGAGATGTAGCTTACGACTTTGAACCTTCTGTAGTAGTATTCAATCGGATTTACTTGAGTTAATAGTGAACTTATAGTCTTGGTGTAAACATAGACAATTGAACCCACGTCGTAACATTATACCATTCGTATTGGTTTTTACGATTGTGTCTGTTTCGGGCATGGACCACGATTGGTTTCATAAGTGCTTTCCAACTTTGAAGCGGACACACTTCACACTTATGTAAGTGATCTCCTAGAAGAGTATCCCGCTATACTCCAACATATCCTTATATGTCTTGGGAATCATTAAAGGCATTTTGCCTATCCGCGTACTCTTTTTGCAGGCTACACACACCACTTATCATAGGAAGGTGTTGGAGATTGATCTCCAAAGTGTTTATACAATCTCATAATTTAATAATCCCTTTTGAACCTAGATATTGGGATCTCCAGTCACATAAGTTGGGTAGCCAATACAGGATTTTAATTATAGGGTTTTAACCACATTCCCCTCGATAAACTTTTACATGACTTCTTGGTTAAGCATTCATAAGTGGATCCACAGTTTTCTCACATAACCAATTAAGATTATGCCTATATAGATCATTATCATAAGGTCATATGTCTACGATAGGGTTGTTTAACGGATCAATCCGTCCCGGAACCGACCGGTTCTGGATCCATTAATTCTGAAACCTGTCCGATCCGGTAAGGAACCGGGTCGGACCGATTCCGGGGCCACAGGTTCCGGGTTGGACTGGTTCCAACCCGGAACCAATTTTTTTGAATTATTTTTTTCTTCAAAAAATCGAGGCAAATTGTTGCTTAGAGAATTCGAACACGCGACCATCATCTTCTATTCTGCAGCTCTAACCAATTGGGCTAATGTACCTTTGTGTTTGTAAACTAACCTCAAATATATTTATCTAAATAACAAATAATAATTAATTTTTGTAAAAATAACCGACCCGGTTCTGGTTCAGCCATGAATCGTATCCGTTTAGTCCGGAATCGGTAAGATACCGGTTTCGAAACCTTAGAACCTATCTGGACCGGTATCTTATCGGTTCCGGATCAGTTCAGAACCGGTTAGTCTGGTTCCAATTCCGAACCGGGCTAACCGGTCCAGTTTTGGGCCGGGTCTGGATTGACCCGGCCTGTTAAGGGGCCTAGTCTTATGACTTAGATGTCGAGACTTACATACTACCTTGTGCCCTTTCTACATCATAATGGATGTCACAATATATAATTGCAAGCAAAGGTTTTTCCCAACACTGAATTCCTTCTAAGAAACCTTGAAGCCATTTGATATCTTCTTCGGTTTTATCCAGTGCAATGGACTTAGTTTCATTTAGGATATAGGTTTGCTTAGAAGATTTCCACAACAAGGATTTCTTTCAGATAATAAACTCCTTACCATTTATGGATTTTGAATCCTTCATTATAACGATTTTGCTATTACTTTGTCAACAAGAAATTTCCTCTTAATAAAACCATCGAAACCCACCGGTTTCTTCTCCGTTTATCCAGCACTATGAATAGTGGTTTGAGTTATACACTCTTTGTTTAGATAATTTTTTTCGTTTCCTTTTTCATGATACAACAGCATTACCAAACACATAACCATGTTGTGTCAGATATCTAATTCATATAGGATATCTCTAGGTTCAAATTCTAAGCGTTAGGACTTAAAAATACAAGTTCAAGATTTTGCCTTCTTATAAATTTGGATTTAAACGTCATTTCTTACCAAATTTGAAACTATAAGAAATTCTCGGTTTTAATTCACAATTCAAAATTTAAGCACATTTTCTTATATAATTCAAGTTCAAGATTTTATTTCTTACAAACTTGAATTTTAAGCGCAAAGTTTAAAAATTTGAAACTAGAATTAATCAACATTCATCATGTCAAAATGTTTCATCAACATTTTCTTCGTTGTTTTGATGATGTCTATTTTGCTCCCCATAATGAGTATATCATCAACTTACACGCATAATTTACATATGCTTCATGTGTGTCACTTTTGTCACACGTCTTGTCTTGTACTTATTATTAGACCATATGTTTTATATTTCTTGTTCAGAATCCATTTGCACTCTATTGGATTACTTCCGGTTGGAAGATCAACAAATTCCCATGTGTGATTTTGCATTATCTATTCAATATCGTCATTAAGAGCTTCTTTCCACATAGGAGCATCGAGACTTAATAATGCATTACGAACCGACCTTGGTTCACATATGTCATGAACTCAGGACCATAAGTCCTTGCCACTTTGATCCTCTTGCTACGTCGTGGCTCTTTTACTTCATTTGAATCACTGTTACCTACTTCAAACATCATTTTCTTAGGACATATTTCCTTGTTATGGTTTTGGTACTTCTACATTAGTCATGCACCCCCACACTTTTAGTATTTGTAGGAAACTTGTATCCTTAACTCATAAGGATTTTGTCATTAGCTAAGTGTGGCACTTAGAATATGGTTAACCAATAGAATTGTTGCCCCCACAATTTTGGGTAATATCGAACTTATCAAGATTTCATTGACGTTCAACTTTCACGTTTCAAATTCTAAGTGTTATAAATTTATAAATCAAAATTCATGATTTCATTTCTTGCAAACTTTTGATTTAAGCCCGCTTTGCTTACAAAATTTCAACTTGGACAATACTCTCGAGTAAGGTTCACTATTTGCATTTTAAGCGTCCAAACTTATAAAACTCGAATTCAAGATTTTATGCCTTGAAAGTACGAGCTTTAAGCGTATCATGCTTAGAAAAATTCAAATAGAATCAACTTTATAAACTAACAACGCCTTATAAAACAATTGAGGCATTCGATCGTCATTTGTATTTTACGCTTACAAATCTTAGAAAACTAGAATTCAAGATTATATATCTTGCAAATTCAAATCTTAAGCGTAAAATGGTTAAAGAAGACAAATATAATCAATTCACAATTCTTCATAGCATAACTCATTTGCTTAATTTGTTCTCAACATTATTCTCGTAGTGTTCAAACACTTCTATGACATTGTATTTGCTTCGCAACAAATAACCATAACAATATCTTGTGCAATAATCGATAAAGTAACACATTATTTTTCCACACCGCTAATTTGCACAAACTTTCGATCACAAGCATCATTGTGAATTGATTCTAGAGGTGTCTCTTTCTTTTAACCGAATGAATGACGGTCTTGTTAACTTATCCCCTACACAAGTCTCATACTTATGTTTTAATTAACATTCACTTAAATCAATAAATCTAACTTAACAAACTTGCGTAGTGAATTATAATTACATGATAAACCGATCACACCACAAATTATAAGCTCAATCAAATGAGTAATAACATAAATTTTATTGCTTCAACTATTGATGAATAGCCGTCATTACATTTATTTTGAAAGATGCTATAATATTTTTCTCACAAACACCAAGTTTGGTCAAAATATTAATCAAGTGGTAAGCATAAGATCATTTAAGTCGTTTGAGATCCGTTCATCTTCGGTCATATTGACTTTATCCTTTGCCTGTCCATGATCGTCTTTGTTATGACAATCCTTGGCCAAGTGATTGGGCTTTCCACATTTGTAGCACTTTCCTTTTAACTTATTCGCCTTTCCATTTTAGAGGCCATACCGTCAATCTTTCGCTTTGATCCGGTACGTTGTTCAATCAAGTTAGCTCGTGCTTCCATTTGGTGAGTACCTGCCTTCCTCTCGAATGTCTTATTGTACTCCTCGGTTCGCAACAGAACCACAAGGTTTTCAATGCTCATCTCGTTTCGCTTATATTTGAGATAGTTCTTAAAGTCCTTCCACATAGGAGGCAAATTTTCAATCATCATGGCCACTTGGAATGAATCACTTAAACTCATTCCCTCCCCATGAATTTCATGCAAGATCACATGTAAATCTTGCACTTGCGCCATCACCGACTTGGTGTCAACCATCTTGAAATCCAGGAATTGTCCAACAATGAATTTCTTCATGCCGGCATCCTCAGATTTGTACTCCTTTTCCAGAGATTCCCATAGTTCCTTTGCTATTTCTGAAGACAGTAAACATTATTATTTTATTGTCTAACTCGTTTAGGATGTAGTTCTTGCAAAGGAAGTCGATTTGATTCCATGCATCAGGAGCATCCCTATTTTGGGTGTCGGTTTCTCCATCTTCAACCGTAGGAGAATCCTCGATTAAGAACATTGCCAAACTCAAAGTGGTTAAGTAAAACAACATCTTTTGTTGGCATCTCTTGAAGTCATTCCCATTGAATTTCTCTGGTCTTTCTCCATGATGAATGGAAGTCCTTGTTCCACTCGATGAAGCCATTTGTTACAAATATAGTTTCAAGATTGTAGGAATCTTAGTATGGATGTGTATCTTAGGAATAATAGCAATCAATGTAATAATGATTTTGTAGGATGTCGATGAAAGAGTTCAACTATTTGTCCTTGAAACGATATTGTCACATTATGGTGCTTACGGGTGCAATGTCAATTGTTTCCCAAGATACAACGACTATGATTTGTTGTAGGAGTACACCAAATCTCAAATTCTCAAAGCACAAAGGTTTAAAGGCACTTCAAAATAAAGGGAGACGAACAAGATGAATATGCAGAATTTTGCTCTCAAAAACTTGATTTTGATCTTGTAAAAAGTGTTTTAATTCAACGATGGGATGTTCCTTATATAGTAAATCAGAAGACACCATCAAAAGACACATTTTGGAAGTGTTTTTCCATGAGAAATCGTATATATACGTGAAAGTGTGCACAACCCTTCAGAAAAAAATGAGTTTTCGCGAGTTGGACAGAGCCACTTGCGCCTTGCCGCCTGAGTGGCGCCCCAGCGCCTGTGCTACTGCCTAGGTTTTGTCCGGGCTGTGCTTTCTCATTTGGTTTCACCCGTTTTTTCCTCCATTCGTATATTCTAACTTTTTAATGATTAATTTCAATTCATTAAGTACATTTTTCCAACAATTACACTTATAGATAGTGTCACCATAATGTGTCACCCATAACCCTATTATCAAAAGGTGGTTCACATACTAATTATAATTATAATATACATAATCAAAAATATAATATACGTAATCCAAAAATATTCAACTAGGATTCGGACAGAGTCGCAAAAAATGGCGACGAATATATTATTATTTTTATGCGACCAACACCGCTGCTGACGTAAGAGCACCACTTAGGATCCTAACTAAATATTTTGGAATTTTGGGATTGCATATATTATATTTTATGATTACTTATATTATAATTGATATGAACCCTCGTTTTAGTAATAGGGTTATGGGTGGCACTATATATACGTGTATTTTGTATAGCCATTAAGTTCTAATGAAACTAACACTAGAACAAATATTGACAGTAGAATATAAGCGGTTTTTTTGATGCTGTTTTTGACGGGCCATTGATGTGACCCTGGACAACATTGACCAATATGAGATGAAACCGTTACTGAGCCAGACTAAAAATAAATTTGTCCAAACTCAAGGGACTAAAAGGTAATTTAGTTCGACAGCACCTTTTTCCCCTCGAATTCGCGAACGTAGAAAAGGTAAAACGAAGTCGAAAGGTGTGAGACTGTAAGTTCAACTATGGCGATGCAGACTGGCGTTGCCGCCTCTAAGGTCCTCGTTATCGTCGGCGCAGGTTACTTTTGCTCTGTCTACGTTTGCATCTTTGCGTGATTAACAATTAACTTGGCGCCTGTGGACCATGGTTTTTTTTTCTTTTTTCTTATTTATGTAGTCACCGGATTTAATTTAGTTTTTCGGAAATTTGAAATAGATTAGGTTAGTTTCTGGGCGTTAAAATGATTGCTTTTAATGCAGTTACGTTTGTTGTTTTTGAACTGAAATTGTGCTGCCTTATGCACTGAATTTAAATTTAGGTTTGGTGTTTATTTTTTTCTTTTGCTGAAGTTTGGTGAATCGTGGTAGTATATGGATCATAAGTTATTTCTACTGGTTCTATTTTGAAGCCAAAGAATCGAGGGGAACTTATTAACCAAAGAGAAACAAAATTATTGTCTTTCCTTATTTTCAAAGTAAAATCAACTTTGAATATAGGATTTTATAAGGTCCAGTCTCTAAATTTTCATATTTCCTCATGTCCTAAATGCTGCCAATGGACTGTTTACAATCAATAAAAGGATGGTGCTCACTTACAACCCAAATACTTCAAATAATGGTGTTTTTACTTTCTTTATGGTTCCACAAGCTTCCAGAGTCTATGCCTACGGCTTACATGAAATATGCATATGCCAAGTCTTTGCTTGTGTTTTTCAATACTTTGCAGCATACAGTTGTCTATTCTGAATCTCTCCATACTTATATTCAACAAATGTGTTGAATCAGCCCTAGTGGGTGATGGATTGTCCTATTTTCTTTTATTGAAAGTGGAATGATGATTAAAAAGAATATGAGCTTAGTGAAGTAGGATTTTAAACGATCGTATTGTTTTAGCATGTATAAATCTTTCATTTGTTTGTTGCTTTGTGTTCTTATTTGTGTCATCACTTAACCCTGGTGATTAACGGATTCGTGCTTCAAGTTAAAAACTCAATTACCTCATTGATGGCCGTTATTTTGTACCTTCCTTATGTCTCTGAGCTTCATTACATGTTAATAACCCTAAACTTCACACTTATCGTCTCCATAATGGCTATTATATGTGTGGAAGTATTATATTTCAGTTCTAATCATAAAAAAATTCTGTATGAGTTGGAAAAGCTAGCTGTCCAGCTGAAAGAAATGATCTTCAGCGAAGTCCATCTACCCTGATATTTGATTGGCATTGGATGTATTATAATATTCATCAACTTCTTGACAAGTGGAAATCAACCAACAAGTTCTAGATATGTGGGTTTGAACAGGTTTAACTGGATCTATCATCTTGAAGAGTGGGCATTTGTCTGATATAATTTCACAGATTCAAGAGTTGATACGAAGATTAAATGAATCTGAAACATCACCTGGAAAATATGATGCAGCTCTTCTAGCAGCTCAAGTATGGATTAAATCTTTTATTTAATTTACCAATATCGTTTTATTGTCAGCAGTCTTATTGTGTACCTGGAATTTAACCATAATAATCTGGCATATATACTTTTAGTTTTGAATAAATAAACTCTGGGTTCACATGGTTATTCATTATCAAGACTGCTGATACTGGTTAAAAGTTTCATAATTCTTTCAGCAGTTAGTATAATTTTGAATTGTTTCTGTGGGGACAAACTCCCTAAAACTCCAATCTTTTCCTCATTTAAGTTTTAAGTAAAGTATATTATCTATATATTTTTTTGTTGGTAAATTATCTTTCTAACTATTGAAAGACCTAACAAGCTGAAAAGACATTAGCAATTCCTTGTAACATTTCCCTTTGAGTTTTGAGTGCATGGAAAAGTAATCAAGGACAATTCTCTCTTTCACTATTCCGTACTACTGTAATTTCATGTCAAGGCAAATCATACAAAATTTCTGTTATTAAAAAATGAATTACCAGTGATGATTCTGTTAAAAAAAATTCTAAATAAATATGTTGGATGCAAATTCTGCATTTTATACCAAAGATTAACAGTTAAGAGAACAAGTTTGTTTGATTTCTCCTGTAAAACTATTATTTTGGTTCTAAGACTCGATGAGTTCGACAACACCTTGCTCAAATAAGACCACATGGCAGAGTCTGCTCATTGGAACAGAGAAAGGTATAAAAAATTAGAGTTCGAAGCATATTAGAGTTAAGAGAACAAGTTTGTTTGATTTCTCCTGTAAAACTATTATTTTTAGAAATGCATAATCATTTGAATTTTGAAATACTAAACTATGTCCATTATTACAACAACAACTAAGCATTTAATCCCAATGAATTGAGGTAGGCTATATGAACAATAGAGATAATCAAGTCGGGTCAGACACATTGCGTTAGTCTTCTCCAAACGCTTCATCGGTCGACATATCTTTTATAATCCCCTTGCATTCCAAGTCTTCGTGTATCAATTCTAGCCATGTCTTTGTCGGTCGTCCTCACGCTCTCGTGAACTGGCCGAAACCCATGGACTCTACTCGACGCACAGGTGCACTGCTGGGCCTACGTCGAACATGACCAAACCAACGTAAGCGACTCTCTTGAATCTTCTCTTCTATACAAGCTACACATACTTTAGCTCGCATATCTACATTCCTTATTTTATCTCTTATAGTATTACCGCACATCCAACAAAGCATACGTGTCTCTGTCACACTCATCTTTTTGGATATGATTCCTCTTGGGTGCCCAGCATTCCGTCCCATACAACATTTCGGGTCTAACGATGGTTCTATAAAACTTTCCCTTCAATTTCAGCTGGATATTACGATTGCATAGAACTCTGGTGGCGTCTCACCATTTCAACCAGCCAGCCTGGATCCTGTGGTTAACGTTGCTGTCAATCTCTCCACCCTTTTGGATAACTGAACCTAGGTACCGAAACTTGCTGCTCATCGATATATCTTGACCACCGAGTGCTACAACATCGGAATCCCGAAAGGTACGACCACTAAATCCGCACT
This sequence comes from Haberlea rhodopensis, assembly GCA_907163345.1. NCBI lineage: Eukaryota > Viridiplantae > Streptophyta > Magnoliopsida > Lamiales > Gesneriaceae > Haberlea > Haberlea rhodopensis. The sequence goes on along the minus strand of CAJQUN010000006.1, from coordinate 11,791,487 downwards.
CCATATATTCTGTTTTAGACCTACTTAATCTAAAACCCTTTGATTCCAACGTCTCTCTCCATAACTCCAATTTGGCATTTACCCCTGCTATTCTCTCGTCGATTAACATAACATACAGCAAAAGTATGTTCCAGGGTAATTCAGTATGTATGTCTTTCGTTATCTCATCCATCACTAGGGCGAACAGGAAAGGACTCAACGCAGACCCTTGATGCAATCCAATGTGATCGAGAACTCACTTGTCCCCCACTGCACGTTCTCACATTAGATGCTACTTCGTCGTACATGTCCTTGATTATATTGACATACTTGATGTGAACTTTTTTCTTCATCAAAGCCCACCATAATATCTCCCTTGGTACTTTATCGTAGGCCTTCTCCAAGTCTATAAAGATCATATGCAGATCTTCACTCCTCTCACGATAGCGCTCGTCAAGTTGACGAAGTAAATGGATAGCTTCCGTAGTTGCCGTCCTGGCATAAACCCAAATTGGTTCTCCGATATATTAACCTCCCTCCTTAAACGACATTCAATTATCCTCTCCCAAAGCTTCATTGTGTGACACATGAGTTTTATACCACGATAGTTGGTGCAACTCTGAATGCCACTCTTGTTCTTATAGATAGGGATGAGAGTACACTTTCTCCATGCATTTGGAATTTTGTTACTCCTCCAAATCTTGTTAAACAGATCTGTGAGCCACTTTATCCCAGTCGGTCCCAAACATCGCCATATTTCAATAGGGATTCCATCAGGACCAACTGTTATTCGTGCTTTCATTTTGTTCAAAGCTTCTTTAACCTCAGATTTTCTAATTCTGCGAGTTAACTCACGGTTTACATCATGTTGATGGATGTTAAGATCACCTAAATCTTGGCTAAAGCCACCATTGAACAGGCTTTTAAAATAATTCTTCCATCTTGTTTTAATGTCTTCATCTCTAACCAAGACTTTATGGTTCTCATCTTTTATGTATTTCACTGCACATAAGTCTCTTGTCTTCCTATCCCTCGCTTGAGCAATCCTGTAGATATATTTTTCTGCCTCCTTGGTGTCCAATTTATCGTACACTTCTTTGTAGACTTTAGCTCTAGCATCTCGAACCACTGTCTTCGCTTCTTTTTGGCAAGCTTATACATTTCGAAGGTTGCCCCATTGTTGCTCTTCTTCAGCTCTCTGTAAGCATCCTTCTGATTCGGATAGCCTTCTTTACGTTTTCAATCCACCATGATGCGTCCTTACCTAGTGGAGCATATCCTCTTGACTCACCAATGAGCTCTTTAGTTACCATCTTAATGCCACGAGCCATTTTGTTCCATGTGGTACCAAGATCATCTTTTGGCGTCCAATTAACTTCCCCGACTACCTTCTTTACAAAAGCTCCAATGTTACCTTCTTTTAAACGCCACCACTTAATTCTAGGTTCTAACTTATGCTTAATTCTAGTAGCCCTATTTTTAATCCTGACATCTAGAACTAAAAGTTGGTGTTGGGTAACTACACTCTCTCCTGGAATTACCTTACAGTCCAATCATTTAACTCTATCCATCCTTCTGGCCAAAAAGAAATCTATTTGGGTCGCACTAGACCCACTTCTAAAAGTAACTAGATGAGAGAACCTCTTCTTGAACCAGGTATTCGCTAGGAGCCCACTTCTAAAAGTAACTAGATGAGAGAATTTCTTCTTGAACCAGGTATTCGCTAGGAGTAAGTCATACTATATGACAAAATCCAAAAGTGAATTACCTGCGGCGTTCCTGTCCCCAATGCCATAGCCTCCATGAATACTCTCATAACCATCCCGATTAGAATCTACGTGCCCATTGAAATCTCTCCCGATGAAGATTTTCTCATTAAGGGGTATTCTTTGATCTTCCCAAAATTTCCGTTTAATAGGCTCCTCTAGACCAATTTGGGGTGCATATGAACTAATGATATTAAAATTATCATTGCCTAAAGCTTAACTAATATTATCTTAACTAGATTCCTACTAACTTCAACTACATACTCGAGTAGTTTATTTTCTATGATTACACATACCCCATTACGTTTCTTATCCTTACCTATGTACCAAAGTTTATAGCCCCAATGAGCTATAGTTCTGACGTTCTCACCTACCCATTTGGTCTCCTGCATACACATAATACTAATTTTTCTTCTACTCATAATCTCTACTAACTCTTCTAATCTACAGGTAAGGGAACCTACATTCCAAGAGGCTAAACGAATCCTATGGTCTTGGTTTCGAGCTAACTTCTTTACGCCCACTCGCTCGAGGTGAGGGAACCCTTGCTCATTTGACACCACACCTAGGCGTCGATGTGGCGCGCCGCTTATGGGCGACGACCTAGCAAACGTTGCCCACTTATCACTACACTCGGGATCCGGTGCATCGCGCTGTGTAGGGAACTCCCCAACGCAATTCATCTTATAGTTCATGTCATTGAGATGCGACTAATTTATCCGGTTGGCTGCCACATACCTACCACACACTCCTCCTTTACCCTGGCTTGGGACATGCAGTGATAAACTATGTCCATTATTCTTTTACAAAAATAGCTTAACGAACTAGATTTTTTACCATAAAGTTATCAAATGATTTCTTGATCGACCCATCCATAAGCATGACTTAGAGATTTTTCATTTTTGTTTTTAGTAACACAACATTCAAATTGGACCAAGCATGATTGATCTACATTTTCAAGTCAATGATGAGATGAGTATGGAATTTTTGTTTTCATAGATGAATAATTGCATGCCAATTTACTTTATATTGAGACAGAAATCAAAGTAGCGATCTTAAAACAAACAAGGGTGATGGGCCACTCATCGAATAATCAAAATTTACCAGCAAATGGCACGAGTGGTAGTTTATTATACATCTTTTCAAATGTAATTTTTTTTACTGTTTTTAAACATAATTGCAGGTTTTTTGTGTAATAAAACATGAAACTTTTCATTCATGTGGATCAATAGGATTCCTCCATCCTAGTCAAAGTCTTGCTATGATTGATCCCACTACGTGTATCTTACCTAGTGTGCTAAGGTGGATGCCATGTTGGGTTAGATATCAAGATGCGAATCAATGATCGTTATCAGGCCCAAGCAGCAAATCCTGCTTTTCTTCCCTGGTGATTGGACGAGACATCGAAATGTCACACCGAATTTGATTTGGTGTAATGCATATGATCTTACGTGCCAAATGAAGATCATTATGGTTGGACTAATTAGCTTTGAAAATGGAAATTTCTAAAATATGAGAAAATATTTGTAATCAGTAGTAGAGATGTTTATCAATCTGTAAGTTTCTTGATTATTATGTATGGAGGCATGTGCTGTAGGCTGTAGCTCCCTAAGAATTTTTGAAAAAGCGACTTTTGATTTAATTTTCCATTTATGCCCACTGGTGAAAAAGAACTTTTCTTTTTATTTGTTCCAATTTCTTACATGCATGTAGATATTCAATCTGGTACTAGGGTCTTACTTTGGTTTACCATCTACATGCGTTGAATGGAATTAAGATTAATAGAGTTTTATAAAGAGCTTAGTAAATCATCTGTTCTTTTTCTTTTAACATGGTCTTTGCTTCAGGTTCGATTATTAGCTAAAGAGATCAAGGAGTTGAGCTTATCCAATCCGGTTACGATATTTAATGGGACTTCATCCTCCAACGGTATGCAATTGTTTCTGTGAGCTATTTGTTATTCTTGAGTCAGCTGCATTACTCCCAACATTATGGTTCTGCGAGAATCACAGATCTACCTAAAATTCGTCATACAGTTTTTTATTATGTCCTTTGACACATTCATCCACATTCATAGAATTAGTCTCACTTAAGGCGTTTGAAATGGTAAGATGTGAAAATCTTAAGGTTACAAATTTTGCAACAACTGTCAAAAATGAATGGCAGAATTATTTTCCACTGAAGTAAAAGTGAATGAATATGAAATATTACCCTATTTTTCCCATATATTAGCTTACCGAATTTTAAGGAAAGGCAAACTGATTAGTCCCAATTAAACAGATTAACTCTAACTAACAGTAGACTAACTAGCTAACAAATTGAAAAATCATTCTGTGCTAACTTTTTATTAGTTCTCTACCATACTGTATTTCGGGAGGCCTAATGGTCTGGTTTCAACATTTAACTTTAATAGGTAGCTCAACCTTAGCTCACCCCTGTTGAAACTTAGAATAGATGGACATTTGGTGAAGAATTCAAAATATTTATGGAACAAGAAAAAGAGTATCTGTTGATTTAGTTGTATGAAAGATGATAAACATTCACAGTTAATAGCACAAACATGCATAAATCTGATTATGCTCATGATTATATGCTACAAAAATATATTTTCTTTAACTTAATGGTGCTGAGGGTGCCAAAGAAAGAGCTTTTTTTTTTTCCCGGGATTATTAAAGCTTTAAAAGAACCTTTAGTTTCATTGTTTTGTTGAGATTGGGAGAATTTTCATGTTTAAAATAAAACCCTCAATCACTTGTAGCTTGATCCTAAATTTTCGTTTAACACTTTATTTGGAAATATTCATGATGGAGATGGTTTCTGCAGGGAGTTATGCCTCGTACCTGTTGCCTACTGCAGCTCTTGGTGCAATGGGATATTGTTACATGTGGTGGAAGGCAAGATTTTAGCGTTGGCAATTGAATCATTAAACATTCACTGTTATTGGATTGTTGACTTTGTTCAATACTATTGGCAACTTCCATTTGTCAGGGTTTATTGTCTAGTTTAACTTTTGAACTTAAGTTGGCTATTTCACAAATTGTGTTATGACCATCGCTTTGTTGTTTTTTACATTTCTTCTCCATTGTTTACTATATCTTGTATCTTAATGGAATAGTTGTTGTAAGGAAAAAGTCGGAAGCAATTATTTATTAATCTTGGGAAAAGCTTTTTATAAAACATTTTTCAGTTTCTTAGGAAGTTTTTTGACATTTTTGAGTGAGGTAAAGTACTTGAGAGAGGTGTTGAGGTGTCTGGCAATGCTCCTCTCTTCCTTTTTTAATTCTTCATTAGAGTTGTTTGATTCTTTTTCTTAATTAAACTTTTTTCCTCTCTTTCCTTGCAGGGCTGGTCATTTTCTGATATTATGTTTGTCACAAAGCAAAACATGGCAAATGCTGTTGCATCTGTGTCTAAGCAGTTGGAGCATGTCTCTGAAGCATTGGCTGTATGTGACTTACTGTGAACTTAATTCAAACATTTTAAATTGCCTTTCCGTTTTTCCATTCCTTCTTCAATTTAATTCTTTACTCAACTTTGATTCATTTCAAATCGCAGTCAACAAGGAGACACCTAACAAAAGGACTGGAAAACTTGGATTGGAAACTTGATGAGCAGAGGGAAATATCAAAACTTATTGCCAATGATGTATGTAGAATTGTATTTCCGTGTGTTTGAATGCTTATATTGTGCAATTAAATAGTTGCTTTTTAGATCGTGGTTATATCTTGTGTTTTTCAAATTTAAAATTTTCATTTAATGAAAGGCAGCTTTGTAATTGCATTACCTAGGTTTGTCATGAAATGAAAAAAAGCTTGGGTATTTTCTGGCATCCTTGTGATCATATGCTTATCTTCTGCTGTACAGGAGACCGCATTACCTTGGTTGGCTTTATTAAACAAAGGAGATTAGGGGAATATGCATCAACATTTATGTCTAACGCTAAGAATAAAAATGAGTGCGGCTGTTATTTATTTTACGAGTGCTCACACTATTGATGTTGAATGTTTCTCTATGATCTAAACTAGATTGACTTGGATCTTTTTTTTTGGCTGTTGGATTGTTGTTTTCTTTGTTTGAAAACTGAGCAGATAATTGTTTTCATCAATTTTCGTTTTTTTCAAGACAAACCCTCTCACTATCAATTCTCAAATTCGAAAGACACATGTTTCGTAAGAAGATTTTGTAATTATAAAATATCTCACATTCAGAAGCCGAAGTCCATTTTCAAATAATTAGGAAATCAGCTTCCATAAATTCCTACCGAACACTCTCAAAAACTAATACCAAAATTTCTGAGTTGAAAATAATGGAGAACTGAGCAAATGCCAACTTAATGTTTTGTCCGAGGAAGTTCCCTGGATGAAGATAACCTGCAACTACAATCAGAGAAAATGTCTCATCTCTAATGATTACTTGATGATGCAGGTTGGTGATGTGAAATCTAATCTCAATCAGATTGGCTATGACATTGGTTTGATTCACGAGACTTTATCTGGCCTGGTCTGCAATACATGTTTCATAAATTCAAATTTGCTTGTTGTAGATAGGGTTATCTTTCACATTCTTTTGTTGTTTGTTAACTTGCAGGAAGGAAAGATTGAGCTTCTCGAAAGCAAGCAGGTAAAGTTCTTAATCTTTTTGGGTATGTTTTTGATTTTGTAAAAAATAACAGCAAGTATAAACATAACACCTTCATTGCCCGCAGGATCTGACAAATTCTGGTCTGTGGCATCTCTGCCAAGTGGCTGGAAATATTGAAGATGAGTGGAGTTCGAAAATTAATCAGGTAAACGACCTTTTAAACATATGTCCTTTTATGGTTTTGATGAAGTCATCTTTCTGCCCGTTTCATATGCAAAAGGATTGACATATTACAAAGATATCTGGTAATTATCCACAATGGAGCATCGAATGAGGGATCCATGAAATCAGGAATAGTCAATGAGGAGAATAGAATCGGAAGAGACTTTGTTCTATGAATACATAATGAATATTCTACCCCCAGTATAAGCCTTTGACTTAAGAAATGAAAACATGAAATTAGCTTATCATACTGAATATCCACTAGAATCTTCTGCACTGCTTCATCCAAAAAAAATATATATATATACTGAACTATTAATACTCCCTCGTGCATAATGGTTAAAAATACTTTTGGCTCCCAGTTTTGTGGAAAGGGTGGAAGATCTGGGTGGTTTAGAAATAATTCGATGAGTTTCTCTGACAATATGTGTTGGCCATTTTCCCCATAGTGAGGTTAAGTATGAAGTAGTAGCTTCCAAAGTATTTCTTTGATCTATTGCATGTGGGTTCTAGATGAGCCCAAGCAACTAAAACCTGGCACACACACACAAACACAAACACATGCATATCGTGATCTAGTAAGACGAGTGGATCAAGGAACAGGCATTGTGGATCATATGCTCTTATATTTGGCACACATCAACCCGATTAGAAATTTGCCGTTTGAAAGTGTTTAGAATGGAGCTTCCGTCAAAGTTTTGGCTGGTTTTTGTCTGATTATTACTTCAATAAATCCATCGATGTTACTTTCTGATTTCATATGGTTACATTTTCCCTTTGAATTTACCGTCATTTGACAGGATGTCCAGGCCAAGCTTATAGACAAATCGACTGTCTTACATGAGGCAGAAAAAGCAAAGGTGAGCTAACTGTAACATCTTTTCTCAAAACAAGGAATGAGGACATCTTGGTGACAATTTTTGCCAATTGTTGTCCAGGGGCTGCATTTCATCATTGGCGACAATGAACTGAATACATTACAGAAAACTTCTCAAGGTATGGATGGAAACGGCGATGTTATTTTTTCGGCAAAAAAGGTGCATTCTACAAATATGAGAATTCATCGTTCTTATCCCGTTGGCCTATCTGTTGCTAGTGACATTTTGGGTTGAAACCCATGATTTCATTTATATTGAAGTTAAATAATATACTACTTGACAGTCCTCATCATTTTACATGTATAAAATATACATGCATGTGAAGATATGGGTAAAATATATCACTGAAGTCGTGAAAAGTTTGTCGAAACATTTGTAAACAAATATATTGAAGAAATCATTGGCAATTTTGTTCATAAATGTTCTTGAAATACCACATGGTTATAAGTTAATGCATCTTTTACACGATCGATCATTCTCGCGTCTTTGCCTTACGCCTAAAGTACTTGTAAGTAGAGCTGTCAAAATGGGTCAGCCCGACCCAAACGGGCCCAACCCATTTGGGTCCGCTTCCAGACTGGTTTGGTAAACCCCAACACTACCCGAGGCGGCCGTGGGTTGGGGCAGCCCAACCCACCGAAACTTAAAAAAAAAAAAAAATTTCAAAAAAGAATTCCAACTGAACTTGTCGAGCATGGATCTGATGTTAGAAGAATACTGGAATTTGTTTTAGGTTTTATCTAGACATTAATCCTGCTGCTAAAACTACTTAACTAGTGAATTGATATTTTACTCGATTTTGAAATACATCTTGTAACTTCAAGCACGACCAAGTGAAAAAATATATAGTGTATCAGATTTTTCAATGTGAAATTGATTTCCTATTTATAAATTGAGGCTAAAAAGAACAACCATTTAAAAAAAGGGTCAGGCTCGTGGGCCAACCCGTCAAAACCCGCGGCCCAAATAGGTTGGCCTGTATAGGCCTGCCTTCTTGCGGGCCCAAAAAATGCTGGTCCAACCTGCCTATTTGGTGGGTCGGGTTGGGTCTGATTTATCTGATTTATTTTGACACCTCTTCTTGTAAGTGAACATTTGGAAGATATATTAAATTGGAAACTAATTTTTTTTTGAGAAAATTACAAGAAGGTACCATTTTTCAAAATAACTTTCAACTAAATCTCCCAAATGATTTTCTTTACAAGTAAATACTTATTATAGGAAGGTAGGTCCATTTTATGAAACCCTTAGATTAGGCCATTTGTTAGGACTTAATTACCCTTGTTTAATTAAACAAATTATAATCCATGATACGATAATAATTAATAATTACCCTTGTTTGTCTGATCCTTTATTTTCTCTTCCATGGAGCCTCCACTTTTCCACCGGCATTATCATCGTCTTCCTCCTCTTTCATCGTTGCCGGAGCCCCATGCCGGGTCCATACATCCACCTCTTGTTTATCTTCTTGATCTTCCTCATCACCCACAGAAAATAATAATAATACATGTTCTCTTCTTACAGCCATATGGTTCAGAATGACGAGCATTTGAGGTATTGAAAAGGAAATGGATGAATGATTTTGCAATAAATATAACTGGAGATCCCAAATATAACAAAAGGATCAATGTTAAAATATATTGTTTTAAATATAATTGGAGATCCCAAATAAATAGCAACATTCTTGATTGTCGAAGAATAGAAAAAATTTTTAAAATACGAAGAGCTCATCAACAGTAGAAAATATGTACCACTTAATTTTTGTTCAACCAATAGCTTGATAAATCGAATCTGAAAAAAATTCCTAATTGATGAATGACGAGCTAAAGAGTTACTGAAATACATCCAATTCGAAAAACTCAACAAACTTAACGGCCGGTTCCGGATCCGTTAAGGAATCGGACCGGGTCCAGTCCTATTCCAACCGGTTCCAGACCCATACGATCCGGTTAGGTCCTTTTTTATTTAATTTTTTTTTTGAATTTTTTTTCGAACACTTTTGAAATTTTTTTTTATGTTGTAAATGTTTCCATAATATTCATCACAAATTCAATATATTTCTTCTTCATTCATAATATAAATGTATATAAATAAATGTAAAGAGATGACAATTGAAAATCTAAATAAAAAACATTATTATTTAGCACTCTTCATAATTGATAAGTATTGCTTTAGATCTATCTTCTTCTTGCTCGTCATAATGATTTATGAATTCGTCAGCCGCCCCCGCTCTTCTATTCTTACATTCTGCTTCAAACCAATCTTTAAAGTAATGTGAGCATGCATAATGAATCAGCAGATAGACTACTTCTGTATTCTTCAATAATTCGGCCACATGTTGAGAATGCCGATTCAGAAGAGACGCTCGAAGCTTGTACTGCATACACGTCTCTAGCCATTTTGGCTAAGATAGGGAATTGTTTTGCATTTGCCTTCCACCATTGTAAGACGTCGAAGTTGTCTTCCGTTAGAAATTGATAATTCAGATAAATTTGCAACCCAGTCGACGTGCTAGAAGAAGGTCCTTTGCCCTTAAGTTTTTTCCTGCCCAGCATCATAAGCAAATTGATGTCCCCGCCTCTAGATTGAGCTTGTGGTTATTCTTCAACAGCCCTTTGTTGCGATGATTCACTTGCCTGTTGATTATAATACAACTGAAACATATTTTGGAGAGATTGTATTGTAGACGTCTTTTGATCGTCAACAACCTTCCCAAAAAATTTAGCATAATATTCAAAAAATATCTCAAATGAAGCTAAACATTGACTAGGATCTAGCAATGTTGCGATGCAGTGCACGTGTGGATTTGTTCTCAATATTTTATAAATTTAGTTTCTATTGCACTAACAAAAGCATGCAAGTCGTAGTCCTCTCTAAATTCTATAAACTTATCAAACATGTTAAATACTAAAGGAATAAATAAACGGAAGTTGGATAAGTAATACCGGAGAAGCGTTCCGTCGCTTCTTTGAAAGTACCTAACAATAATACACAATTTGCAACAAATTCCCAATCCTCATCAGTCAAATAAATACTTTCATCGGTATCAGACATTTGATCTGAATTATAAAATGGAGTTAAAATATCTTTGTAAGGTTACATAGCATTCAACACTTTGTACAACGAATTCCACCTAGTTTTATTGGTGATGGAAAAAGAAGATGCTTTAAACCATTAGATAAACATAATTATTTCCAAACACGCTTAACACGGCTCGTGCGTAACCATTTAGCGGAGTATTTCATTTTCTCAATACATGCTGAGTGGTTGTCCTCATAACCAACTTTAACAGCCAAATTAATCACATGACATGCACATCTAACATGAAAAAAACACCATCAAGCATTAGTTTCACAACAATATGATTATAATGTAAAAATGCATAAAGTTTAAATACTATTTAATGTATTTAAAACGCTCCCTTTGGTTGTCCCTGTACTACAACTTATATTCATAATCGTCAGATTATAATACAGTTAATAAATGAGATGACATATATCCGTTCCGTCAATACCGATAACTAATCACAGTCTTGTTATAATAGTGACATTCTAATGCCCCTCGCTTTGACATGACAGCGACATTAATACTCCTCGTTCGACATACCGGCGACATTTGATATCCCTCGCTATAATATGACAGGCGGGAAGAAGATGTACAGAGATTTGCGTGGTCACTTTTGGTGGAAAAGGATGAAGTCTGATGTCGTCGCTTTTGTGAAGAGGTGTTTGATCTGCCAGCAGGTTAAGGCAGAGAGACAGAGACCTGGCGGCGAGATGAGAAGCTTGGAGATACCGAAGTGGAAGTGGGAGCACATTTCCATGGACTTCGTGACTCATTTGCCGAGGAATGCTTCAGGCTTCGATGCTATTTGGGTGATTGTGGACAGATTGACTAAGGTAGCCCACTTTATTCCCTATATCATGACTTTCACATTTTGAGGATGGCGCAGTTGTATATTAGAGATGTGGTGAGATTGCATGGGATCCCCGTTTCCATAGTGTCAGATCGAGATCCGCGATTCACATCTCATTTATGGGAAGGCCTTCAGTCAGCCTTGGGAACTGAAGTCAGATTGAGTACTGCTTATCATCCTCAGACGGATGGCCAGACCGAGCGCACTATTCAGACGCTCGAGGACATGCTGAGAGCTTGTGTTTTGGAGTTCGATGCCTCTTGGCAGGATTCAGTGCCTTTGGTAGAGTTTTCGTATAACAATAGCTACCAGGCGAGTATTCAGATGGCTCCGTTTGAAGCTCTTTATGGCAGACGGTGTAGATCACCCTTGTGTTGGGATGATTTGGACCGCAAATCGGTCGGAGGACCGGAGTTGATCCGAGAGATGGAAGAAAAGATAAAGACGATAAGGCAGAAAATGAAAGCGGCTCAGGACAGACAGGCAGCTTATGCAAATAAACGGCGGAGACCGTTGGAATTTCAGTTGGGAGATAAGGTCTTTTTGAAGATCTCGCCTTTCAGGGGCGTTGTGCGATTTGGGATGCGCGGGAAACTGTCTCCGAGGTATGTTGGACCGTACGAGATCTTGCAGCGCATTGGCACCTTAGCTTACCGACTGGCCTTGCCGCCTTCTTTATCTGGGATACATGATGTGTTTCATGTATCGATGCTGCGGAAGTATGAGCCGGATCCGTCGCATGTGTTACAGCCTTCCGAAGTTCAGTTGGAGTCAGATGTATCTTATGTGGAACGGCCTGTCAGAATTCTGGATCGAGCAGACCGTAGACTTCGGAACAAAGTGATACCTATGATTAAGGTTCAGTGGGATCGCAGGGGTGTCGAGGAGGCTACGTGGGAGACGGAGCGGCATATGGTGCAGCACTACCCGGAACTATTCTCTGGTATGTGTTTATGTTTAGTTTCTGTTTGGGGTAAGTGCATATGATTTCGAGGACGAAATCTTATAAGTAGGGGAGTATTGTGATATCCCCGAAATGGTTAATTGCATTTGGGCATTAATTACGATTGTTATGATTAATTATGTGGTAATTAATTATGTGTTGGAATTTATTTACCTTATGGAAATGCATGGTCATGTGGATAGGGTGACCCGGGGTTGCATTTCAGGGTGCATGTTGGGTAAATATTATTGGAAGCATGATTTATTTGCCATTGGTAGCAATTGATTAGAAATCATGTGTTTAATTGATATTTGGTGCATTTTGAGTAAATGCTTTGAAAAATATCATGTTGGGGTGTTTTATACACCACGAAATTATTTTGGTATGCATTTTAATTAAACCAACTCATTTTATTACCCCACACCTCATCCATCCATCACTTTTTAACTTTACCAAAACAACACCCAAACCCTTCCTTTCCCTTCCCATTTTCGAGCTTGAGCTCAAGAGTGAAGAGGAGTCTTTGCAAAATCTTGTTTGTGGAGCTTGCTGGGTGATTTGAGGTCCCCAAGAGGTATGGATACCTCATTGTAAATTTTGTAAGGTTTTGTTTAAGTTTGGGTTGATTTTGAAGGGTTTTAAAATGGGTTTGTGTTGGGTTGTTGTGGTTTTGGTATTATTTGGTTGGATGTTGCATATTTGAGTTTATATAGATGTTTATAGTTGGTTTTGAGTTGTTGGGTTTGGTTGATGTTGGTGTATGTGGGTGTGTATGAGTTGGGGTTGAAGATGGGTGAATAGTGCCCAAACCCCGCATGCCCAGAGCTCGGCGATCGATCGGCGTTTTTCTCGCGATCGATCGCGAGCAACAGAGCTGAGGCAGAGAGCTTCAGCGATCGATCGCGAGCTGGGCGCGATCGATCGGCGAGGCCGCGATCGATCGGCGCTAGCTCCGCGATCGATCGCGGATTGTTGGATTTTGTTGCCCGAGACAGTGAGGTCTCGCGATCGATAGGGACTTGATGGCGATCGATCGCGAGACACCAAAAATGATGTTTTTGGTTATTTTTGTGGGATTTTTGGTATTGGACTATTATTGGATTCTAATATTGGTATTTGTGAATATGTAGAACCAACCCGGGTGGCAACACAGCCAAGGCATTGAAGTCCTACCATATCCTACATTTTGGAAAGGTACGTAGTGGACGTACGGGCACCCCAACGGTACATGTATCTTATATACTTATTGTTTATGCATTGTGGATGCAAGTATATATGTGGTATTGCATAGTGGATGCAAATACATGTTATGCATGATGTTTATAGATGCATATGATTATTGATGCATATCCCATGAGTCGTGGTCATCCCTTGATGATTTTAATGCTTGCCGCTATTTGGTTTGGTTCCGCTAAATGTGAAGCGAGGGGTGGGAGCGCCGCATGTCACATTTGAGCGTGGTTATCATATAGGACGAGGAAAGGGTATTTGCCGCTCAATGAGAGGCGAGGGGTGGGAGTCCCGCAGTCCATTGAAGCGAGGTTATCCTATGCCGTCTATATGTAAATAAGCGAGGGGCATTAAAATACATTGTGATGGACAGACTAGGGATTGGTGATCAGTATTTGGTATTGATGAAATGGTATATGTTCATGACATGTTTAGACCATTAAAAATAATCTATTGATTATACTCATGAGTTATGGTACAGGGACAACCAAACGGGAAGCGTTTGAAATGCATGGGGAAAACAGGAAGTGTTTTATTATGATTATGCATTTACGCTTTATCTTCATATTGTGTTGAATATGAATAATTATTATTACTAATGTTTGGGGGTTGTCCTTGTAGGTACTTTTTGGCATGATAGAAGGGCTTGAACGGGTTGAGGTGGTGAGCTTGACGAGCATTCTATTGAGGATGAAAGGACAGGATTATTTTGAATAGTATCTACTCTAGGAGTAGTATAAAACTATAGTTGCACACATTCTTTTGATTGGAATGTAATTAATCCATTTAGTGGTCCTTATTTTGGCATGTAATGCTTAAGCTCATAGACTCAACATGTTCTTTTAGACTCTGATTCATTTATTTTAGCTCTATTATGCCTTGATTCCGCACTTAAGGATTAGGGTCCTTACAGTCAGCCTATCCACAATCACCCAGATAGCATCGAATCCCGACGCAGTCCTCGGCAAATGGGTCACAAAGTCCATGGATATGTGCTCCCACTTCCATTTGGATATCTTCAAGCTCTTTAACTCACCACCAGGCATCTGCCTCTCTGCCTTCACCTGCTGACAGACCAAGCACCTCTTTACAAAAGCTATCGCATCTCGTTTCATCTGCTTCCACCAGAATTGGTCACACATATCCTAATACATTTTCCTCCTGCCTGGGTGAATGCTAAACCTGCTGCTATGAGCTCGTTGTAAGATTCCTTGGCGTAATTCCGGCGTACTCGGAACCACCCAACGGTTACCAAGCCTCAATGAACCATCCTCTGCAATCCTGAATCTCGATGGCTGTTCTTGAAGGACCAGTGCTAACCACCTACATATCTCATGGTCTGCCTTCTGGGCTCTCCCGATATTCCCAAAAATATCCGGCTCTGCTGATAATGTTGATACACGTATCGGTGATGCAGACACATCGAAGTCATAACCCAACTGACAGTAAGAAGTCAACAATGCCGATAAATGAATGATGTCATCCGCAGTGTATTACACTTTTAGACTCAAAGCGTCAGCTGTCAAGTTAGCCTTGCCCGATGGTACCTATCTCACAATCATAATCCGTCAGCAAGTCCATCCATCCCCTCTGCCTCATGTTCAGCTCCGCCTGAGTAAATAAAAACTTCAGGCTTTTGTGGTCCATGTAGATGGTAAACGAAGTACCATACAAGTAGTGCCACCAAATTATCATGGCAAATACAATAGCCGCCAGCTCCAAGCCATGAACTGGATATCTGGTCTCATGCGCTTCAGCTGTCTCGAAGCATAAGCCACCACATGCTTATCTTGCATCAGCACACAACCCAAGCCCTGTAGCGTTGCATCTATATAAAGAACAAACCTCTTGTTCTCTGTGGGAATCACCAGTACAGGTGCCGTCGTCAACCGGTGCTTCAGTTCCTGAAAAATCTGCTCACATGCTTCCGACCAATAAAACAGCACTCCCTTCTGAGTCAACTACGTCAATGGCTTAGCAATCTTCAAGAATCCCTCAACGAAGAGTCGATACTATCCAGCTAAACCAAGAAAACTCCGAATCTCGGGTACAGAGGTAGGCGCAGACCATTCCATCACTGCTTCTACCTTCTTGGGATCCACTACTATCCCGTTACTGGAGATGACATGTCCCACAAACACCACACTGTCCAGCCAGAATTCACACTTACTGAGCTTGGCAAACAACTGATTATCTCTGAGAATCTGGTGCACTGTCCGCAAATGTTTTACGTGCTCCTCTTCACTTCTAGAGTAGATAAGAACGTCGTCAATAAATACAATGATGAACTGATCAAGATATGGCTGGAACACCCGATTCATCAGACTCATAAAGACAGCCGGGACGTTCTTCACTACGAACGGCATAACCAAGAACTCATAGTGCCCGTACCGAGTCCGAAATGCTGTCTTCTTAACATCCTCCTCCCTAACCCGTATCTGATGGTAACCCGACCTCAAATCAATCTTGGAGTAGAGCTTCGTGCCCTGCAACTGATCAAACAGATCGTCAATCTGCGGAAGAGGGTACTTGTTCTTTATCGTTACCTTGTTCAGCTGTCTATAGTCGATGCACCTGCGCATCGACCCATCCTTCTTTTTCACAAATAAGACCGGTGAACCCCAAGGCGATACACTAGGACGTATATATCCCTTGTCAAGGAGTTCTTGCAACTGCACCTTTTGTTCCCTCAACTCCGTCGGTGCCATTCTATAAGGGGCACGAGAAATAGCGTACATCCCTGGTGAAACGCACCGATCGATCGCGGGTGTCTGTACACGCGATTTTCACCATTTTCAAGCATTTCATCTTCCCCAACCTGTACAACCTTAAATCCCTTCAACCAACACATTATATACACCACAAAGCAACATTAAACATACCAACAAACACAAAATTCACCTCCCAACAAACATCCAACACATTTCATATCAAACCCCATTTTTCCCCAAAAATCATAAACTCAAAATCCTTTTAAACATGCTCAAACACACAAGGAAGGATTCCCTTACTCTTTAAGCTTCAATTCCTTGCAAGAATCAAGGTTGCAAATTTTGAAATCCCCTTTCCTTTCTCCTCCCTTGCTATGCGATTGAAATGGGATTTGGGGGAAGGGTTGAGTGTTACAAGAATGAGTGGTGATGGAGAGTGTGGTAAGGGGAGGTATGTGCATGATAACAAGTTTTTAAATTGCATCCCAGTATTTCGCATGATGTATTAAAATATCCCAACTTGATTTTTTAAAGCATTTACCAAAAATGCACCATAACACAAATTAACATGCTTTTCTATCACATTAGAATAACGCACAATGTTCAAGCCAAATCTACCAATTCCCACAGTGCACCACATGCACCCTGAAATGTATAACCAGTTCATGCCCACCGCATAACTATACATTTCCCCATCCATAATTAATTAACACCATATTAATCACATAATCATCATTAAAACCGTAAAGCACGTGATTTATTTAAGGGATATCACAACATTTGTCCAAACATCGATTGTTAAGCTAACCCTACAAAAGAAACTAGAAAGATGTTGAAACAATGTATTTCTATATTCAACAAATGCGTCCATACAATTTCATTTTAGTGTGTGCCTAGATATATGTTTAAACATGGGTTGTATAGACGAAGCAAATTCAATAAAACCAGCATGTTCAGCTTGTATAAAAGGTAGTTCACATCTAATCACATATCTAACAAGTGACCCACAGTTAATTTCAGCAGTTAAAATAAAATGCGTACCAGTGAGAACATTAATTTGTTCTTGTGTTGCTTCTCGACCTAATGGTTGTAATGTTGTCTCATCAAAATTATGTTTTTTTACTAAGTGTTGTTTAAATGTTTTGGTGCATCCACTGGAACCATCAGCATTATATGAATATTGTATCTTACATAATTTACATATTGCACAGATTCATTAGTACCTTCTTTTTGAGCGAGTTCAAAGCAATCACATATCTTACTTCTTTTGGCACGAGTCGGTTGTCTACTCGCTGCTGTAGCGGCTCCGGATGACTCCACTTGTTGTCTCTCTTGGGTTTGGGCAGAAGGAGGTTCGGCAGGTTGTTCGGATTGTTGCGGTTCGACGTTCATAGATGAACCACCAACATTGAGGTCAACAAAAAAAATCATAACTTTCATTTAACTAAGGAATTAGCACAGGCAAATTCATTGCCGAAGATGAACTCAATGATAGACGACGCGGGACGAGACCCAGACTGCGACCCCAGCTACGACTAGCGCCGCTGCTAGATGAAGATGTCATTATTATATAAGTAAATTGTAGATAGCACAATGGAGAGAAAGATATGAGATTGAAGTATACAACTTTGCAAGAATGAATTGTGAGGATTTACAAAGCACAACACATCTATTTATAATTGTTTTTTAAAAAAATTAAAAATAAAAAATAAAAACTGAACGTTGGCAACAGCTAAAGAGCCGTTGCCAAACCTTCAGCAAGGCAACGAGTCGTTGCCTTGCTGGCATTTAATTTTATATTTTTTTATTTTCAAAAATTATCTGTTCCGGTTCCGGAATCGGAATCGATCTGGTAGCAGCAAACCGATGGTGCTACCGGTTTGGATTCTCAGAATCGTCCCGAATCGGTTTCTTACCGATTTCGGGGCGGTTTGGAACCGGTTAGCTCGGTTCCGATTTCGAACCGGGCTAACCGGTTCGATTTCGGGCCGGGTTCGAATTGACCTGGCCCGATAAGCACCCCTAATGCCAACATGATCAAGTTCTTCTTCCTTTGTGATAAATTGCAGTTTGTGTACATGGGACGTACAAGAAGAATTTGGAATCGATCTTGTGTCTAGTGGTGCATGTAATTACATGCACCACTAGACTCATGCGATGTATGTGACTCATATGGTGTATGTAAATATAATATATATGCAGCTTGTATCTAGCTGTGCATCTAATTTGCATGCACCACTAGACACAAGCGGTGCATGTATATATTATATTTTAAGTGCACAACTTGTGTCTAGCGGCGCATGTAAATTACATGCACCGCTAGACTCATGTAATGCATGTGACTCATACGGTGCATGTAAATAATATACATGTGCCGCTTGTGTCTAATGGTGCATGTAACCACTTGTCTCTAGCGGTGTATATAAATTACATTCACCGTTAGACTCATTATGCATGTGACTCATACAGTGCATGCAAATATAATATACATGCATCTTGTATCTAGCGGTGCATCTAATTTACATGCACCACTAGACACAAGCAGTGCATCTAATTTACATCGAATTCGAAGACTGAACAAGTAATACATGCCAACATGATCAAGTTCTCTTCCTTTGTAATAAATTACAGTTTGTGTACATGGGACGTACAAGAAGAATTTGGAATCGATCTTCTGTCTAACGGTGCATGTAAATTACATGCATCGCTAGATTCATGTAATGCATGTTACTCATACGGTGCATGTAAATATAATATACATGCCTAACGATGCATCTAATTTACATGCACGCCTAGACATAAGCGGTGCATGTATATTATATTTTAAGTGAACCATTTGTATCTAACGGTGCATGTAAATTATATGCATCGCTAGACTCATGTAATGAATGTAAAACTTGTGGAACTAGAGAATACAAGTGTGATTGTCCAACCATTTTCTCCAAGTAATTTTATTATTATTCTTTTTATTTGGTTAACCATATACTTGCTCACAAAATTCAAATCTTTTGCGTACTTTTTTCCAAAAAATAAAAGTTTAACCACTGCCAAAAGTAAGTCTCAGACTTTATCGACTGAATTCAAGAATCATGGTGAACAATACTATGCAAATTAAGGTTTTGCATGCAACAGTCCTTTTGAACTTTTTGTAGTGCGTGTACTAGGTGCGATTAAAAGGAACCAATGATGAGTTCTTGATACTTGCTTTTGCGTGGTCCTGGTGGAGAATCGTTGCAAAAATATCAGAAAATGGGTCATTTTTTTACTACCCGGGGATCTGTATTTTTTTTGTCATATCAATATCTGCTAGTTAAGTCATACTTAAGCAAGCATGTCGGTTCTTGTTTTCTTATTAGACTTGCATACTAACAAACTTTCATACTAACAATAGGATTTGGATTCGTGCAAAAGGTCTCTTCGTCGTAATGGCATTTCCATGTCTTGCCGACCATCATGATATATCACCACCCATAAACTGAGCCCGTAGGTTCAGTAAATCGTTTTCAATATTTTTTTTTGCGTGCATTATTTCATGTATTTTGGCCAGTGATTACGTTTCTTGACTCCCTGTAATTGTTGCGTGAAGGTGCCATGGAGTGCGGCGTGAATGCGTAGCAGTTGCACGACTTGAATTCTTGTTATGAATATTTCCGGGTGTGAAGGTGCGGGATTTTGAGTTCCAATTTTTTGCAATTGAGGAAGAAGATGCTAAGTTTCTTTTGATAGCAGTAGGGTTAGTTGGTCATTGAATTCAAAATTGGACCTAGTTGAAAGAACTTTTTTTTGGTGGATTCGGCCGAAAAAAGTTTCTGCTACTAGTAGCGACCCGAAATTTGCCCTTTTTCTTTAAAGAAAAAAAAAACCTTGAAATGGACAGAATTCATTGTCTAATTTTATTATCAATCAACGGGAAAGAGCAAAACATTATCAATCATGTTCGGGAAAAAAATTAGAAATTCATCAGACTGAAGAGATAAATACTCGATAAGTCCGAGCTCTTGTCAAAGGCAGTCATTGGCATTCAAGTGTTGACCGGTGCACTCGTTTGCTCTCGAATATCTTTCTAACCATCAATGGAAATCGAAATTATAATTTTAAAGTTGTTTCGATTCACAACAGAAACCATAATGGTAGTTGCATATATGTCTTATATCATGTTTGGTATTTGTGATTATGTTGGAGTGTGGACTGATTAAATCCTTTGTCCATTCTTTGTCTGGTTTTTTAACAAACCAACAAAATCTCAAGCTCGTGAAACCATGGCATTAAATGAAGGAAAACAAGACCACCAACCTATCTGGTACTAGCAATTGAGAATTGTACATAAGGATGGCAATGAGACGGGTTCAGTTCCGGACTCGCATTGAACCCACCCCGTCGGGGCGGGTCTGGACCCACTTCAACCGGGTTTGGAAGCGGGGTGGGGCAGGACCTGGGGATTGGCTCAACCGGCCCCGGACCCGCCCCACTATACATTTTTGATTTTATTAAAAAAAAAATTAATATTGAATATACATTTCGCTTGTTTGAATGAACAATAAAGTGTCATTATTTAATTTTATATCAAAATTCATGTGTTCATGTTAAAGAAGTTGGACATTTTGAAGAAAATAAGAGCAAATTAATAAATATTTGGTAGCTTAAAGAAAGTTTTACAATGCTTATTATAAATATTTATTAGAGAAAAACATGAAATTCTATCACAAAACTCAATTTTTGTGTTTCAAAATTGATTTCTAGCTAAATTTTAAATAAAAATTGGTCCCGGGGCGGGGCTGGTAAACCAGCCGGGTTCGTTGGTCTAAGCGGGGAGGGGCAGGTCCGGTTTTTATGTGTATGGGACAGGTCCTGGGATTGGCTAAACTCGTCCCATCGCCATCCCTAATTATACAGTACCCATAATTATGTGGGAAAATACCAAAAACTTCCTTTGCCCTAAACGCAAGAATAACCCAACAATCGTTGTTACTTTTCTTTCACTAGCGACAACTAGACATGATCACGGTTCGTGAACCGTCGATTGACGGTTCAAAAGAGCTAACCCTTAACCTTAACCTTCGTAGACGGTTTCGGTTACGGTTCGTGAACCGCCGGTTACGGTTACGATTAACCACCGGTTACGATTACGGTTAAAACCTTATATTTTTTTAAATTAAAAAATTTAAAATTAAAATTTATTTAAAAATTTAAAAATTACTATAAAAGAATCATAAAAAAGAACAAAGAAAATGTAGGGGGGGTTTGAACTTTTTAAGTTGCCATTAACTCTCTATATTCATATGAATCATTTAACAATTTATATGTTGCGTTCCAACGTGTGGGTATATCTAGTGGAAATTTTCTAGGTCGCATATCATTAATCTTACAAAACTTACCCAATTGTTTCATCAAACTCGATGAGACCACAAATAAGATAATATCATTTTAATTGATTGAATCTGATTATCTAACGATACTAATTACATATGAAATTGGTATGCAACATATACAATTTTGATACGAATTACAAATGATATTGGTATGAAACATTTACAATTATAATATTAATTACATATGAAATTGGTATAAAACCTATACAATTTTGATACTAATTGCAAAAGAGATTGGTATTAGGAATGGCAACGGGTCGGGTATCGGAAGGGTTTGGCCAATCCTAGGACCCACCCCGCTACACATAAAACCCCGCCCCGCCCCGCCCCGCTTAGACCCGCGAACCCGGCAGGTTTACCCGCCCCGCCCCGGTTCCAATTTTTTTTTTTTTTAAAAAAAAAAATTAGCTAAAAATCAATTTCATGAAACTCAAAAGTTGAGTTTTGTGATTAAATTTCATGTTTTCTCTAGTAAATATTTATAATAAGCATTGTAAAACTATCTTTAAACTATTAATTTGCCTTTATTTCCTTCAAAATGTCCAACTTCTTTAACATGAACACATGAATTTTGATATAAAATTAAATAATGACACTTTATTGTTCAATTAAAGAAATAAAATGTATAATCAATATCATATTTTTTTTTAAAAAAAATTAAAAATGTATTGCAGGGCGGGTTCGGCCAATCCCAGGACCCGCCCCGCCTGGCTTCCAAACCCGGTTGAAGCGGGTCCAGACCCGCCTGGCGGGACGGGTTCAATGCAGGTCCGGGTCTGGACCCATCACATTGCCATCCCTAATTGGTATGAAACATTTACAATTTTGGTAGTAACTTATACTGTAAGTAATCCAACAAGCATAGTACGCAGCGGAATAAAAATTTTGGATTACTAATACACCGGATCTATATAAAGGGGTTCATATCGGATAAAGGATCAAAAGTCTCACCCTTGTAGCGTGTTTGAGCAGATTCCACGAAGCAGCACCACGTCCAACGCCTCCTTCGAGTCACTAGCAAAACTTATCAAGTTTTGCCTCAACGGTATCCACACGATCAACTCGGTAAGGGATAGTTTAAGAACAAAGTGCTAGATTTGTTCTTACACCGATACAACAAGCACACTCGATTCACAATCAAAAGATGGCACGAAATTCACTCCACTTCACGTCGACTATGAAGAAGTCGAGAGAAGCAAGAGAGATGGATGGCGGCCGTGTGCTTGTAGTTAGGTTTAAGAATGAATTGTGTTCACTCAATTAATCACCATGTAATCAAATTATATATGATTTAATTAAAGGCTTCCACAAAGCCTTATGGGCTCAAACCCATGATTTAATTAAATCCTTATAATCATTTAATTAAGACTCTTCTTAATTAATTAATTCATCCAATGAATTTAATTCCCTTTATCGATTTAATCTTTTGTGCGACCCGATAGGATCTTGTAATGTTGGCAGTGACATAAAATCTCATTTTACGTTACAAGCAAAGAGCGGTGTCTAGCAACACATCAAGGCTACCCAAATTACAAGAATGTCTTTGACTCGACATAACCTTTAGAACTTGTGATAATATTAACCATGTAACTTAATCCCTTTGTCCTTTGTGTTTAGATTGAACACGAGTCATGGAATAGTCATACTCGTATATTCAATCTCTATTTCTTGATCCCCAAGTTGAACTAGAATAAACGAATAAGCTCGATATCACATATCGACTCATTCGAGCATGGCCATGCAGTTTAGTCTCACTTGATCAAGGGCCAAACACTTCTCCTGTTATATAGGAGGGACAAATCCTATCTCGATCAATCAACATCCCTCTACATAATTCGTAGTGTATCCAATAGTTGTCTATATAGTTTACCCTGTTACGAGTAACGTTTGACAATATCAAGATACATAACTCCTTATGTTGGGATCTCTGATGATCACAAGTCGTAAGAATTACATACATTATTATCACTATGAGAATTGCTTATGACGCTCATATAACTATCCATGTAGCATTCTCATGGTGGGTCTGTCCAGTACATCGTTCTCTAACATGTACCCATGTGTTGATTTGATATCTCATATCAATGAACAATTCATCAATCAACACATACTAGTCTCTATGTATTATCATTATCCCGATTCATGATAATACTTGACTAGGGACAATGTTTAAGAATAATACAATATTATTCTAAGGACATTAACATATATATTAATTCACATTGCACAGTTAAAAGAATAATATATAATAATGAATTGCCATTCATAAAATCATAAACATTGTATGTCAAAACAATCATCCAATGACGTGTCTTAGGGCATATCCCAACAAATCTCCCACTTGCACTAAGACCACTCAGACATATACCTAATGCCTAGAGATCTAGTATGATGATCATGCTTCTGCTGTGACAGTGGCTTCGTCAATGGGTCAGATATGTTATCATCTGTTGGTACTTTGCATATTTTAACATCTCCCCTTTCAACGATTTCTCGAATGAAATGAAAGTTCCGAAGTATGTGCTTGGATCTTTGGTGAGATCTAGGTTCCTTAGCCAATGCGATCGCGCCATTGTTGTCACAATAGAGTTCTATCGGATCTTTAATGCTAGGCACCACTCCAAGTTCAGAAATGAACTTCCTGATCCAAACAGCTTCCTTTGCTGCATCCGAGGCAGCAATATACTCAGCTTCCATTGTAGAATCGGCTACTGTCTCTTGCTTTGAACTCTTCCAGCTCACAGCACCTCCATTTAGGCAATACACATATCCAAATTGCGATCGATAATCATCTTTGTCGGTTTGGAAGCTTGCATCAGTGTAACCCATTACATTGAGCTCTTCCTCACCTCCATAAATCAAGAATGTATCCTTAGTCCTTCTCAAGTACTTCAGGATGTTCTTGACTGCAATCCAGTGACCTTCACCCGGATCAACTTGATATCTGCTCGTCATGCTCAAAGCATACGATACATCGGGACGAGTACATATCGTGGCATACATGATAGATCCAATAGCTGACGCATATGGGATCTTACTCATGCGTTGTCTCTCATGGTGTTGAAGGACACTGTTCCTTCGAGAGATATATACCATGTGTCATAGGCACGAATCCTTTATTTGATTCTTGCATGCTAAACCTTTTAAGCACTTTGTCTATGTATGTACTTTGACTTAGGCCAAGAAGCCTTCTCGATCTATCTCTATAGATCTTGATTCCTAATACATAGGTGGCTTCTCCCAATCTTTCATCGAAAAGCAATTCCCTAGCCAAATCTTTACAGATTGTAAGGCAGGGATATCATTTCCAATGAGAAGTATGTCATCTACATACAATATTAGGAAGATAATTATGCTCCCACTGACCTTCTTGTAGACACAAGGTTCATCTACGTTTTTGATGAAACCAAACTCTATGACTGCATCATCAAAACGAAGATTCCAACTCCGAGAAGCTTGCTTCAATCCATAAATGGATCGTTGTAGCTTGCATACCTTTCCAGCATCCTTTGGATCGACAAAACCCTCGGGCTGTGTCATGTACACATCCTCGAGCAGATTTCCATTAAGGAAAGCTGTTTTGACATCCATCTGCCAGATTTCATAATCATGAAATACAGCTATTGCAAGTAAGATCCTAATGGATTTAACCATGGCAACTGGTGAAAATGTTTCATCATAATCAATACCATGAATTTGTTTGAAACCTTTTGAAACCAGTCGACCTTTATAGGTTTGTACATTACCATCAATGTCGGTCTTTCTTTTGAAAATCTATTTGCACCCTATGGGTCGTACCCCTTCAGGTGGGTCAACCAAAGTCCATACTTGGTTTGAATACATGGATTCCATGTCAGATTTCATGGCGTCTTGCCACTTCTCAGAATCAGTCCCCATTATAGCTTCTTGATAAGATGACGGCTCATCCTCATCAATAAGTAGTAAGTCACCTTGTTGAGTCACAAGAAATCCATATCTCTGTGGCTCCCGGTGTTCTCTTACAGACCTACGCTGGGTTTGTGTCTCTTGAGCAGGTACTTCTTCCACAACAGCTTGCGGTGCCTGCTCTGTTTCCATCTCAATCTCAGGTTCAGTGTTTTCTTGTGGTTGAACTTCACTAAGTTCTATTTTTCTCCCACTGGTTTTTCTAGAAATAAATTCTCTTTCAAGAGATACACCAGTCCGAGCAACAACTACTTTGTTCTCGGTGGGATAATAGAAATAGTATCCTTTCGTTTCCTTAGGATACCCCACAAATAAACACTTATCAGATTTGGGTCAAAGTTTGTTAGTGGCGTGACGTCTAACAAAGCCTCACAACCCCAAATCTTCATAAAAGACATACTAGGACGTTTCCCAGTCCATATCTCATATGTTGTCTTTTCCACTGATTTAGATGGAACACGGTTCAGTATGAATATTGTTGTTTCTAAAGCATGTCCCCAAAAGGATATCGGAAGATCTGCATGACTCATCATTGATCTAACCATCCAACAAGGTTTGATTTCTCCTCTCGGATACACCATTCCATTGTGGAGTATAAGGAGGAGTGAGTTGTGAGACTATCTCACACTCCTTTAGATAGTCATGAAACTCTTGGCTAAAGTATTCACCTCCTCGATTTGATCGAAGGATTTTGATACTTTTGCCAAGTTGGTTTTGTACTTCATTCTTGAAATCTTTGAACTTTTCAAAGGTTTCATGCTTATGCTTCATTAGGTACACATACCCATATCTACTGAGGTCATCAATAAATGTAACGAAGTACTGAAAACCACCTCTAGCTTGTGTACTTATTGGTCCACATACATCACTATGTATTAGTCCCAATAAAACATTTGCCCTTTCAACATGTCTCTTGAAAGGGGCTTTAGTCATCTTGCCCATTAAACAAGACTCACATGTTTCATATGATTCAAAATCAAATGAATCTAATACTCCATCCTTATGAAGTTTCGATATGATGTTCTCGTTTATATGGCACAAGCGATAATGCCAGAGATAAGTTGGATTAGAATCATTATTCTTAATCCTTTTAGTATTTATGTTATAGATAGGCATATCAAGATTTAATACATAAAGACCATTAATCATTTGTTCACTAGCATAAAACATATCATTTTAAAAAATAGAACAACAGTTGTCCTTTATCATAAATGAAAATCCACACTTGTCTAAACAAGAAATAGAAATAATGTTTTTTGGTAATGGATGGCACAAAATAACAGTCTTTCAAAATCAACGATAAACCAGAAGGTAAAGCTAAACAATAATCTCCTATAGCTAATGGAGCAACTCTTGCTCCATTTCCAACTCGGAGATCAACTTCACCTTTCGCTAACAATCTACTCTTTTTGAGGTCCTGCACATTTACACAAATGTGAGATCCACATCCAGTATCTAATACCCATGATGAAGAAGTAGATAAATTGACTTCTATAACAAAAA
This sequence comes from Haberlea rhodopensis, assembly GCA_907163345.1. Lineage (NCBI taxonomy): Eukaryota > Viridiplantae > Streptophyta > Magnoliopsida > Lamiales > Gesneriaceae > Haberlea > Haberlea rhodopensis. The sequence goes on along the minus strand of CAJQUN010000006.1, from coordinate 11,764,444 downwards.
TACCTGAAGTTGAAGTCACACTTCCTTTCTTGAGATCCTCCAGATATACTTTGCAGTTCCTTTTCCAATGACCGGTCTCACTGCAATGGAAACAGTTCACTTCCTTTGCTATCTCCCCCTTTGGCTTAAGTGCAGAAGCTTTTGTCTTATATTTAACAAAGACCTTCTTGTTCTTCTTGAAGCTCTGAGCTTTAGTCTTTCCTTTGCTCTTATTCACAGTAAGAACATTTGTAGGCTTAGACTTCTTGCTATTTGCTTCAAAAGTTCTAAGCATGCCAAGTAATTGTGGTAGAGTCTTTTCAATTTCAATCATATTGTAATTCAAGACAAATTGACTGAAGCTTTCAGGCAACGATTGCAAGACACGTCAGTGGGCAACTCTGGTCCAAAGGAAACCCAGCTTCTCCAGATTCTCAATATACCCAATCATCTTGAGTACATGAGTTCCAACCAGACTTCCTTCTACCATTCTACACTGGAATAACGCCTTAGAGACGTCATACCTCTCTTGTCTTGCTTGTTGTTGGTACAGTTGCTTAAGGTGCTCGATCATATCGAACGCCTCCATTTCCTCATGTTGCTTCTGAAACTCAGAGTTCATGGTGGCAAGCATAAGGCACCCAACATCAAGTGCGTCACTTTGATGCTTCTTGTAAGCATCTTTATCGGCTCTAGTAGCCGTTAGGGGAGGTTCCTCAGCAGGTAAGGGTTCCTCTAGGACATATTGCTTCTTTTCTTGTTTGAGGACTATCCTCAAGTTCCTTTGCCAGTATAGGAAATTTGTCCCATTTAATTTGTCCTTCTCAAGGACCGATCGCAGTGATAATGTGCTTGTGACGTTGTTAGTTGCCATGGATATCTACAATATAAATATGCAAAATAAGTTTATGATTTTAATCATTTAATATGGTCTTCTATTAAATGATACTCCCACTATTTTGTTTAAAATATCAACCCTCGAAATCTTTAGTGGGCCAAGATCCATATTTCACCTAATCTTGAGTTAGCTTTAGCTAATCGCCCAAGACTCGGTTATTTAGGTAGACAACACTTTGTCAATTACATCATATGTAATTCTTGGATAGTTGGACGAACAACGCTTTGTTCAATTCATCAAATGAATTATTATCCAACCCATGCCTCTAGGTTCCTAATCCTATTGAGATAACCTAGTTAAGTCGTACTGTGGGGTCTTCCCACCTTAACAGTGATTAATAGACATAAGAAGGACTAATCATGCATTAAAATAACATCTTAAGGTTTCGGTTGTTACACGAGCTAACAGGATTACAGGCCAAAATACAAACTTCAAAAATAATTCATTACATTCCAAAAGAATGTCATTTAGATTTACACTACTCCTAGAGTAGATACTAATCATAACTTGAATCCTATACATTCATGTGTCCCTCGTAGCTCACTGCCTCAACCCGACCCTTAGTCCTTTCGTCCAAAAGCGTACCTACAGGGACAACACATCATGAGCATATACAATCTTACTTAGCATCATAAAAACATCATAGCAAATGCATGAAATATTTGTTAAGTAAATATGCTGGATTTCTTATTAACTTCTTATTGTTGTCCCTGATTTATAATCATGCATATGGGGCATCTTACCCCCGTGGCATCTTACCACAAATATCATCGTATGGCCTCTTACCATATGGGGCATCTTACCCCGTGGCATCTTACCACAATAACATCGCATGGCCTCTTACCATGTGGGGCATCTTACCCCGTGGCATCTTACCACAAATAACATCGCACGGCCTCTTACCATGTGGGGCATCTTACCCCGTGGCATCTTACCACAATAACATCGCATGGCCTCTTACCATGTGGGGCATCTTACCCCGTGGCATCTTACCACAATAACATCGTATAAACATCATCATATAAACATCGTATAAACTTCATCGTATAAACATCGTATAAACATCGTATGAACATCATCATATAAACATCGTATAAACATCATCATTTCATCGTGAATGCTCATGCAATAGAAGCATAGTTGTAGTATAAAGATGTGTGTTACCGTCCGATGCCCGTACGCCTCTTACGTACCTTTTCAAAAGGAGGAGGAGTCAACAGACTTTATCTCCTTGATGGTGCCGGTACCTGGGATGGTTCTACAAGACCACACAATACCATATTAGATGCCTCAAAACCATCTCACATCATAAACTTAACAAAATAAAACATCTATATTTTTCAACTTTCTGCCTCTCTCGATCGATCGGCCCAAGGTCTCGATCGATCGAGACACTGTGCACAAACAGTGCCTTAGTATTCTGCCTCGCTCGATCGATCGAAATATTTTACCGATCGATCGAGAAGCTTCACCGATCGATCGAGAAATCCTTCGATCGATCGGCACCAAAATTTCAAAACATGCTTTAGACCTTCTGTCTCGCTCGATTGATCGGGACCAAATCTCGATCGATCGAGAGCTCTGAAAAAATCGGGATTTCCCCAGATTTTTGAGCACCTCTTTTCACACCAACATTTCTACTTCATAACACATCTTACTTGTTGAAACAAACATGTGAAGAACTTCATAAAATATCCATGTAAGCACTTAAATCAAAGGTTTAACAAAACCTAAGCTAACATGCATCATAACATCATCATAATCTTCATCCTCAACCAACTTTAACAGAAACAGAGCATGCTTATCTTTTTCCAGGTTTTCGAGCATATAGTTTCATAACAAGAAATCTATCACATAAATCATGTAAAATGCTCAAACAACCTTGCTAGTAGTTACTTAATACTACCATGTAAGCATCCCTACCAAGGTTTCACCCAAGCCTACACTTAGCATGCGTTAAAAACAACCCACCAAACCCAAGCTCAAACACAAAACTCAGAAAAACAGAGTACCCCACTTACCCCTCTCTTTTGCTCCTCTTTTGCAAGATTTTTGGAACACTTTTACCAAGCTTTTTCCTTGCCTTACAGCTGCTAAGCTGGAACGAAAATGGGAGGAAGAGAAGGAGAAGGGAATGGAATGACTTGGCTGCAAAAAGGTGATTGGAGGTATGGGCTTGATCAAGTGGGGGGTATGGTTTAAACAAGTGGGGAAGGGGTGAGGTGGCCGATTGGGGTGGTGTGGTTGGGGTGCCTTGTGGTGTTTAATTGTGTCCCGGTATTTTGTACGATGTATTAAAATATCCCCACTCGATATTTTCTAACTTCATTTAATTAATACATCCTTTAAAACACCCAACATGTTCCCCACATCATATCATCATAACATAAATCGTGGCCCCCAATTTAAATACACCACAACCCTTAAACACATCATAATTTATCATTGTAGAACATAATCATATCACATTTCGGGGGTATTACATTACTCCCCTACTTATAGGATTTCGTCCTCGAAATCCACATGCATCATCATATCGAAACTAAACATAAAAACATACCAGAGAATAGTTCCGGATAGTGCTGCACCATATGCCGTTCCGTCTCCCACGTAGCCTCCTCGACACCCCGACGATCCCATTGAACTTTGACCATCGGTATTACTTTACTTCGTAGTCTGCGATCCTCTCGATCTAGAATCCTGGTAGGTCGTTCAACGTAGAACACATCTGAGTCTAACTGTACTTCAGTAGGTTGTAAGACATGAGACGGATCTGGCTCATACTTCCTTAACATAGAGACATGGAAAACATCGTGTATGCCAGACAAGGATGTCGGTAGTGCCAAACGATAAGCCAATGTACCGATTCGCTGTAACACTTCATATGGCCCGACATACCTCGGAGACAACTTTCCCCGCATCCCAAAACGAACCACACCCCTGAAGGGCGAGATCTTTAAGAAGACCCTGTCTCCTAACTGGAATTCCAGCGGTCGTCGCCGCTTATTGGCATAGGCTGCTTGCCTATCCTGGGCCGCTTTCATCTTTTGGCGTATCATCTTAATCTTTTCTTCCATGCCCTTGATCATATCTGGTCCTCCGACCGCTTTGCTGGCCAAGTCCTCCTAATACAGCGGTGATCTACATCGTCGTCCATACAGAGCTTCAAAAGGAGCCATTTGAATGCTCGCCTGATAACTGTTATTATAGGAGAACTCTACCAGTGGCACTGAATCCTTCCATGGAGTATCAAACTCCAGAATACATGCCCTCAACATGTCCTCGAGCGTCTGAATGGTACGCTCTGTTTGGCCGTCTGTCTGAGGGTGATAGGCCGTACTCAGTCTCACCTCTGTGCCCAAAGCCGTCTGGAGACCCTCCCAGAAATGTGAAGTAAACCTCGGGTCTCTGTCAGACACTATCGAGACTGGAATACCATGCAATCTCACCACATCCCATATATACATTTGGGCCATCTTTAAGTATGTATACGACATACTGTAAGGGATGAAATGAGCCGTCTTCGTCAGCCTATCTACGATCACCCAGATCGCATCAAATCCAGAGGCCGTCCTTGGCAAGTGGGTCACGAAGTCCATAGATATATGCTCCCACTTCCATTCAGGCACCTCTAAGCTCTTCAGCTCTCTACCAGACCTCTGCCTCTCTGCCTTTACCTGCTGGCAGATCAAACATCTTTTAACAAAAAATGATTACCTCACGCTTCATGCGTCTCCACCAGAATTGATCGCATAGATCTTTGTACATCTTCTTTCCCCCTGGGTGGATACTGAACCGACTACTGTGGGCTCGCTCCAATATTCCTCTACGCAGTTCTGGTGTATCTGGGACTACCCATCGGTTGCCCAGTCTCAAAGAATCATCTTCAGCCACTCTGAACTTGGATGGCTGACCCTGAAGTATCAATGATGTCCATCTCTGAACCTCACTATCCGACTTCTGGGCCTTCCTGATTGCCTCAAATATATCTGGCTCCGCCAATAAGGTCGACACTCGCACAGGCGACGTGTCTACATCGAAATCATAGCCCAGATGGCAATAAGAAGTCATCAAAGCTGACAAACACATGACATCCTCTGCAGTACTCTTCACTTTTCGACTTAAGGCGCTGCTATCAAGTTCGCTTTACCTGGATGGTACTCAATTTCACAATCATAGTCTTTGAGCAAATCCATCCACCTTCTTTGCCTCATATTCAACTCTGCCTGAGTGAATAAGAACTTCAGGCTCTTATGATCCGTATATATAGTGAAAGACGTGCCATACAAGTAATGCCTCCAGATTTTCAAGGCAAATATGATGGCCGCCAGTTCCAAATCATGCACTGGATACCTGGCTTCGTGTGGCTTCAGTTGCCTTGATGCATAAGCTACCACATGCTTATCTTGCATCAACACACAGCCCAAGCCCTGTAATGACGCATCCGTATACAAGGCGAACCTCTTATCCTCAGACGGAATCACCAGCACAGGCGCTGTAGTCAAACGACGCTTCAGCTCTTGGAAGCTTTCCTCACAAGCTTCAGACCAAAAGAAGGGGACTCCTTTCTGAGTCAGCTGTGTCAGGGGTTTGGCAATCTTCGAAAAACCTTCGACAAAACGTCGGTAATATCCTGCCAAACCGAGAAAACTCCTTATCTCAGGTACAGAAGTGGGTGCAGCCCACTCCATCACAGCTTCAATCTTCCTGGGATCCACAGATATCCCATGGCTAGATATGACATGGCCTAAGAATACCACGCTGTCCAACCAGAACTCGCACTTGCTAAGCTTTGCATATAACTGATGATCCCTAAAGATCTGAAGCATTGTCCTCAAGTGCCTTACATGCTCTTCTTCAGTCCGAGAGTAAATAAGTATGTCGTCAATGAAGACTATGACGAACTGATCCAAATATGGCTGGAACACCCTGTTCATCAAACTCATGAAGACAGCTGGGGCATTCGTCACCCCAAAAGGCATGACCAGGAATTCATAGTGCCCATATCTAGTCCTGAAAGCCGTCTTCTGAACATCATCTTCTCTTACTCGAATCTGATGGTACCCCGACCTCAGATCGATCTTACTGTAGAGCCTCGTACCCTGCAACTGATCGAACAAGTCATCGATCCTCGGAAGTGGATACTTGTTCTTTACTGTAGCTTTGTTCAGCTGCCTATAGTCAATGCATAGACGCATCGATCCATATTTCTTCTTAACAAATAAGACAGGCGCACCCCATGGCGATACGCTAGGGCGTATGTAGCCTTTGTCAAGGAGCTCTTGCAATTGAATCTTTAGCTCTCTTAGCTCCGCTGGTGCCATCCCATACGGGGCACGAGAAATTGCAGACGTCCCGGGTAGCAACTCAATCCCAAACTCGACCTCTCTTGTCGGTGGGAATCTGGGAATTTCCTCCGGAAAGACATCAGCAAACTCTGCCACTACTGGTACATCCTCAACCTTTAGCTCTTTCCTCTTTTCCGTCATATCAACAGCATAGATAAGATATCCTGCATGACCTCGTTCCAATAGCTGTGCCATCTTGACAGCAGATATTAATGGAATCTTCGGACGGGAACCATCCCAATAAAATGTCCACTGGACTCCCAATACAGATCTAAATCGGACAGTCCTCTGCCTACAGTCTACCACTGCCTGATACTTGTTCAGAACATCGATGCCCACAATGCAATCGAAGTTTGTCATTCCCAGCACAATCAAATCTGATCTTAACTCATTATCCTCAAAATAAATGAGGCCATCATAGACAATCTGATCCGTAGTCAAACTTCTTCCAGCGGGGGTCGAGACCATAAGAGGCATGGGGGACGGAGAAGTGCATATGTGGTGCCTTTCAACAAAACTCGTCGACACAAAAGAGTGTGACACACTGTGTCTATCAATATAAGAGCAGGGTGCGTAAATAAAAGACACATACCCGCTATAACTTCCTCCGGAGCCGCTGTAGCCTGCTCCCTCGTCAAAGCATACACCTGTCCCTGAGTTGGCCCCGCGGGCTGACCTCCATATTGTCTTGGCACAAAAGGTGGCCTGTGTTGTGCCGTTCTGTCCGCCGGTCTCCCGTAGAGTTCTGCTGTCTTCCCCTGTTGGGACACTGCCGAGCAAAGTGGCCTCTGTCGCCACAGACATAGCATCCTACGCAGTACTTTGCCAAATGCGGTTGCCCACAAAGAGTGCACTGAACTCTTCCAGATCTGTCTCCCTGAGACTGTCCTCTCCCAGATGGAGCATCATTCCTACCTTTCCCTTTCCATCGATTCTCGGGCCTCTTGCCACTGAATCTCGATGCTGAAGTGTTCCCCCTAGGCTTAAACTGATCACCCCTGGGCTTCAAATTATCAGAAGTGGATCTCTGAGGGGGTGCTGGAGGTGGCACGGCATCAGGATATGCACCGACTCCCAGTTCAGCTAGCTCAGCTCGTGAGAGTGCATCATCAAAACAGGCAGGGCCATAAGTGATCACCCTGTCATACAGTTCAGGCCTCAAGCCCTTCATGAAGTTCCGCATCTTCGCTTGAGTGCTTGCAGCAATGTGTGGCACATATCGCAATAAGGAACAGTAATGTAAGGCATAGTCAGATACAGGCATGGTACCTTGCCTTAAATTGGTAAACTCATCCTCTTGGCCTGTCTCGCAGCAGCTGAGAAGTAGCGGTTCTGAAACCGCGTTCGGAACATCTTCCAATTCACTTCCTGACCCATAGCCTCTTGCTCAATCACTGTGGTTTTCCACCACATCAGTGCCTTCTTGGACAGCTGAAATTCTGCTAATCTGATCCAGGCCGTCTTTGCACAAGGCCCTGCCACAAATATCTGTTCGATCCTCTCTAACCATTCCTCAGCTTTCTCTCCTGATTCAGTTCCCTCGAACATCGGAGGTCGATACATCATAAACTGAGCCAAGCTCAATTCCCCAGGTAGCAGCTGCTGTTCGGAGGGTTCTTCGCCCAAGGCTGGTGGTGGCAATGGATTCGTACGCCCAGCACTTGCATTTACACTAATGGCGTCACCCACTTCTATGTTTGCTGCCATGCTGCAACACAAGGGTTAATAACAACACCAAAAGCAGTTCATAAAACTCATCGTTAGATAATTGAACATGTTAGCATAACATCTTCTTCTTTATGAATAACATGCATATAAACATGTCCAAAAGTAAGCACCTAGCTAACTTATTGCTAAGGCTACCCTTCGCTCATTCCCTAGTTATCTAACCACTGCTCTGATACCACTAATGTGGGGTCTTCCCACCTTAACAGTGATTAATAGACATAAGAAGGACTAATCATGCATTAAAATAACATCTTAAGATTTCGGTTGTTACACGAGCTAACAGGATTACAGGCCAAAATACAAACTTCAAAAATAATTCATTACATTCCAAAAGAATGTCATTTAGATTTACACTGCTCCTAGAGTAGATACTAATCATAACTTGAATCCTATACATTCCTGTGTCCCTCGTAGCTCACTGCCTGAACCCGACCCTTAGTCCTTTCGTCCAAAAGCGTACCTACAGGGACAACACATCATGAGCATATACAATCTTACTTAGCATCATAAAAACATCATAGCAAATGCATGAAATATTTGTTAAGTAAATATGCTGGATTTCTCATTAACTTCTTATTGTTGTCCCTGATTTATAATCATGCATATGGGGCATCTTACCCCCGTGGCATCTTACCACAAATATCATCGTATGGCCTCTTACCATATGGGGCATCTTACCCCGTGGCATCTTACCACAATAACATCGTATGGCCTCTTACCATGTGGGGCATCTTACCCCGTGGCATCTTACCACAAATAACATCGCATGGCCTCTTACCATGTGGGGCATCTTACCCCGTGGCATCTTACCACAATAACATCGCGGGGCCTCTTACCATGTGGGGCCTCTTACCCCGTGGCATCTTACCACAATAACATCGCATGACCTCTTACCATGTGGGGCATCTTACCCCGTGGCATCTTACCACAATAACATCGTATAAACATCATCATATAAACATCGTATAAACTTCATCGTATAATTTAAAATATGTCCACTACATATAGGCATATACATATCTACATATATGTGTAATACAGTTATCAATCTAAAACATAAGATAAATCACGCATCAACATACATAATTAAACGTGACATGGTTATAGCCCCTACTAGCGATTTTCTCAAGCCAATGAGAAAATCTTAAGAGTCAACCTAAGGTAACTTCACAAGCACCTTCCTTTGGCTCCATTTTGTGAATGGCCTCCTCATCCCGGCACCATGCTCCATCTTCATTGATCAACATCAATAAATAAACTATACTATATAACATTTACAAATATAGAGAATTCCTCGATTCACATTCGAGGGGAACATAGGAGAGGGATAACATTTAGAATAAAATAGAGAAGGCACGACACGCAGGTCGTATTATAAATTACAAACATTCACAAATCCTATCTAATATGTCAAAGGGCTAACCATGCACCATGCTCAAACAACACATAAAACATGCTATATCATTTAATTAATTAAATTCTAAACATTTTAAAATTTAATTCTAATTAAAACTGTAAAATAAAATTTTGGAAAATTATCGTACGCTCGGGACATCACATGCCACCTTATGCGACTAAAACCACGAACCATAAGGGTTCGAATCAACCCAACCACACGGCTGGACCATGCATGACCTTAGGGTTCGAAACCCTAGCCCAAGACACGGCCCATGCTCGTGTGTCCATGCGGTGGCCGCTAGGGTTCAAAACCCTAGCCTTCGTGAGCCACAAGGTTCGAAACCTTGCTATGATTCTCGGTCTTTCCATCTACAATTTATGACGGTGGCGGCTCGACCATCTCGAGCCAAGGGGTTCGAAAACCCTAGCTCTCACGTGGAGGTAGCCGCCAAACGCATGAACCCGTGAACCATGGTCCGAACCTTCTTTCGAATCGGTCGCGCGCCATGGCAAGTGCAACGAGGTTTGGTCGCCCTCCCTGCCACATCCGGTCGCACGCCCATCATGGGAGGAGGTGGCTCGGTCGCCCTACCAGCCTCATCCGGTCGCGCGCCCATCATGGCTAGAAGAGGCTCGGTCGCGCCTCATGCATCCTAGGTTGTGCGCCATCATGTATCATATACATATATGCAACAATTATATCAAATACAATTTTACGATGATTTTCACAAACTCGATTTATTTCATATCATATATGAATTATACAGTTTTAAAGCATGCAATACTAATATGATTAAAACAATTTAACCACATAAATCCGATATGAGCTTTATACACGGCTCTGATACCATTATAAGTAATCCAACAAGCATAGTACGCAGAGGAATAAAAATTTTGGATTACTAATACACCGAATCTATACAAAGGGGTTCATATCGGATAAAGGATCAAAAGTCTCACCCTTGTAGCGTGTCTGAGCAGATTCCATGAAGCAGCACCACGTCCAACGCCTCCTTCGAGTCACTAGCAACACCAAGTTTTGCCTCAACGGTATCCACACGATCAAATCGGTAAGGGATAGTTTAAGAACAAAGTGCTAGATTTGTTCTTAAACCGATACAACAAGCACAATCGATTCACAATCAAAAGATGGCACGAAATTCACTCCACTTCACGTCGACTATGAAGAAGTCGAGAAAAGCAAGAGAGATGGATGGCGGCCGTGTGCTTGTAGTTAGGTTTTAATAATGAATTGTGTTCACTCAATTAGTCACCATATCAAATTAGATATGATTTAATTAAAGGCTTTCACAAAGCCTTAGGGGCTCAAACCCATGATTTAATTAAATCCTTATAATCATTTAATTAAGACTCTTCTTAATTAATTAATTCATCCAATGAGATTTTATGTCACTGCCAACATTACAAGATCCTATCTGGTCGCACAAAAGATTAAATCGATAAAGAGAATTAAAACTTTCTTATTTATTCTTTACGATCAATAAAACTAATTGCTTTTGAATATCTTCTGAATTATTTCTACAGGATAAACATTAACTATATGCATATTCTATTTTTTGTGTTGTTGCACCAAATCCTGCATCAATCATTTTTAATTCTATGTCATTTAACACGACATCAGAGGAGATTTCTCGCAGAACGACGCTGTGAGCCAAGTCGAACACTAGCCTAATACAGCATGACAAGAAGAATAAATGCGCAAATGAATCAGTGGCATATGATTATTGAAATATGAGGTGTTCAATGTGTGGTTAACTTGATGATGAATCAGAATGCATTTCATCGACTATATTTACTTGCTAACTCATTTTGGAGGGTTAGTATAGTCTAGATATGTCTGGATAGACTAGAAGGTCATCATGTTTTTGTCTATATTAGCTCATTACAAGAATAATCGAGTTAACGATCATATGTAGTGGACACACAATCAGCACTCATTTCCATGAAGTGTTGCGATCTGAAGCTACATCCTATATTGTTGGTTAAGGCTATCCCTATAGATGTCAGTTGCACTAATGAGCCTTGGAGGCATTTTAGTATTTTGTGTGCCATTGGAAATATTTAATATTGCATATACAATATAAAATGATATATATGACGAAATACAAAACAAGAAAAGGTAATATTGCTATCAATATACCTGGTTTTTGTGACTGTGAATTGAAATTTATTTACGCACTTATTGGTTGGGAGGGATTTACAACAGATGCGAGAGTTCTATGTGATGCATTGACTCGTGATGATAAGTTAAAAGTCCGAGAGGTGATTTTAAAACCTCCACTTTTACTAATGTTGAAGTGGCAAAATATGTTTTTTTTTTGTTGAAATGATCATACAAATAAAAGCTAGTGTAACTGTCGGAAATAAGTCGGTGTAAGACATTTTTATTTTGAATAAATAATAATCTATTGGAAACTAGTACGACTGAAGTAGTTACCCTAGCATTGTTATTATGTACAAGTGCATAGGCAGTTAGTCATATTTTTGTAATTCACATTGCCCAACTTGTTAGTATAAATGCCCAGCAAGCCAAATGTTGGCTCGATGGGCTTTATGAACCCTAGCCCAATTAGCTGACTCATTTCAACTATAAATATGCCATTCCTATCTAGGGTTAAAGATGAACCTATCACTCTCAATCAATACACTCTATCTCATAGAAAAGCCAACATCACACTAGCACTTGTGTTGACCTGAAGATCTAGTCAGTTTGATTGGACTCGAGAGATCACCACTATCACATTTGCGTCGGTGAACGGTATTCCTCTTTTCGTGCATTATATTCGATTTACGCATGTTTATATATGAATCTAGCGTGATCGTCCATCCCCGGGTCAGATCAGTTTGCTGCTGTGATGAGAATCTGGCGCCAGAGGATGGAAAACCAACAGAACTAACCTCCACAAGTAATGTTAGGTTAGATTATATTTCTTCTTCTACAACATGTTACTAACATAATATGCAATCGTATATGCAGGGTGATATTACTTAAGTGACATAGATACACCAATGTGGAGGGTTTCTTGACTCCTTATATGTGAGTACAATATCATAAGGATGCTTGGGGCAACCGTGTAGTTGGTCCACAAAATTATAAGAAGTTATTCAATTGGAGAAGATCTCAAGCTCGGAACATGATTGAAAGAGCCTTTGATTTGTTGAAAAAGAGATGAGTCATCCTTCAAAGTTGTAATACCCCCGAAATGTCATGTAATTATGTGCTATGATGATGATTTACAATGTGTTTAAGAGGGTTGTGGTGCATTTAATTGGGGGCTATGATTATGTTATGATGATATGATGTGGGAAGCATGTTGAGTGTTTTAGAGGATGTATTAATTAAATAAAGATGAAAAATATCGATTTAGGATGTTTTAATGCATCGTGCTAAATACCGAGGCACAATTAAACACCACATGGCACCCCAACAACACCACCCCACCCCCAATCACTCGGCCACCTCACCCCTCCCCCACTTGTTCAACCCATACCCCCAATTGCCCAACCCATGCTACCACTCATTACTTCCAATCAACCTCCATCTCCTTCTCTCCTCCTCCTCTCCTCCATTCTCGTCCCAAAGAGCTGCATCAAGGTAGGAAAAGACTTGTTTTTAAGGGCATTAAAAACCTTGCAATAAGAGGAGCAAAAAGAGAGGGGTAAGTTGGTACTCTGTTTTTCGGAGTCTTTGGTTAAGTTTGGGTTTTGTTGAGTTGTTTTCATGCATGCTAGTATAGGTTTGGGAGAAACCTTGGTATGGGTACTTACATGAAAGTATTATGTAGCTATTAGCATGTTTGCTCGAGCATATTGCATGTTTTATGTAATAGATTTCTAGTTATGAAAGTATATGCTCGAAAATCTGGGCAAGATGATAAGTGCCCTGTTTTCTGGGAATTTGGATGAGTATTGAAGTTTATGAAGATGTTATGATGCATGTTAGCTTAGGTTTTGTTAAACCTTTGATTTGAACACATGCATGGTAGTTTTATGAAGCTTATAACATTTTTGTTCAAGCATGTTTCACGCTTTATGAAGTAGAAATTATGGTAGGAAATGAGGTACTCGAAAATCTGGAGAAGTCCCGATTTTTTTCAGAGTGCTCGATCGATCGAGATTTCGGTCCCGATCGATCGAGCGAGGCAGAAAGTTTAAAGCATGGTTTGAATTTCAGGTGCCGATCGATCGAAGGATTTTCTGATCGATCGGTGAAGCTCCTCGATCGATCGGTAAGAAGATTTCGATCGATCGGTCGAGGCAGAAGTTGGGCACCATTTTTATGCTTTCTCGATCGATCGAGACATGGGTTCCGATCGATTGAGAGAGGCAGAATCTTGGCAAAAGTTTTTAATTGTTTTATTTTGACAATGATTCATGATATGGTATCTAATATGATATGTTGTGGTTATGTAGAACCATCCCAGGTACCAGCACAGTCAAGGAGATAAAGTCTGTTGACTCCTCCTCCTTTTGAAAAATGTACGTAAGAGACGTACGGGCATCGGACAATAAAACACATCTCTACACTATGACTATGCATTTATCGCATGAGTATTTACGATGAAATGATGATGTTTATATGATGTTTATATAATGATGTGATACAATGTTTATTATGTGGTAAGATGCCACGGGGTAAGATGTCCATATGGTAAGAGGCCATACGATGTTTATTATGTGGTAAGATGCCACGGGGTAAGATGCCCATATGGTAAGAGGCCATACGATGTTTATTATGTGGTAAGATGCCATGGGGTAAGATGCACATATGGTAAGAGGCCATACGATGTTTATTATGTGGTAAGATGCCACAGGGTAAGTTGCCCATATGGTAAGAGGCCATACGATATTTATGATGTGGTAAGATGCCACAAGGTAAGATGCCCATATGCATGAATATGAATCAGGGACAACAAAAAAAGTTAATGAATAACTAGCATGTTTACTTAACCAAGATTTCATGCATTTACTGTGATGTTTTTATGACGTTAAGTAACATTGACGATATGCTCATGATGTGTTGTCCCTGTAGGTACATTTTTGGACTGAAGGGGCTAAGGGTCGGGTTGAAGCTGTGAGCTACAAGGATACAAGATGCATAGGATTCTGTTTATGTTTAGTATCTACTCTAGGAGTAGTATAAATCTAAAACGTTAGCATTCTTGTTTAGGAATGTATCCATTAAGTTACGAAGTTTTTATTTTGGCCTGTAATCCTATCAGCTCACGTAACAACCGGAACCCTAAAACCTTATAAAATACATGTTTAGTTCAATTTATATGTTATTAATCACTGTCAAGGTGGGAAGACCTCACAAAAGTCCTTCGTTCTACTCGTTGAAAACCCAAAACAAAATCATAATGGCTTGTAGTTTGTTACACAACTACATCTTGTCTCAAAAGCCATATGCTCCTATTAAGAGAGCCGACGATGAGGTGGTCAACTCAATTCCAAATTCCACTTCACGACTTGGTGGAAATCCAAGAATCTCATCTGGAAACACATCTACATATTCTGAGACTGGTATCTCTTCAACTTTTCTGTTCACCTTTTTCTCAGTTACATCAATTCCATATATCAAATATCATGTGTGTCAACGTGCTAACAAACGTGACATCCGAATAGCAGATATCAAATAAATCTTTGCACGAGATCCCTGTTCATAAAAGATCCACTGGTTTCCCTATTCAGTCTGAAAACGAACCGTTTTCTGACAACAATCCACAATCGTTTGATATCTACTCAACAAATCAATAGCCATAATACAATCAAAATCAGTCATATTAAGCACCATCAAATCTGTCTGTGTTCCATATTCATCAAACTGAATAGAACAATCATACACACGTTGACAAGTCATAACAGTTGTTCCCATGGGTGTTGAGACATACAGAGGCATTAACAGTGGAGACGGGCATATATGATAACGCTCAATAAAACTTTGGGCAATAAACAATGAGATGCACCACATCATCAGGAGCTGCATCTGCCTGCTCCTTGTATAGTGCATAAACTTGAATTTGAGACAGTCCTGCTCGTTGTGCCCCACCAGGACGAGATACAAACTTTGTTCTCTGCTGTACTGTAATCCCTGACACATTCCCTCTTGTCTGTTGTCCTCCATCTCGAGGACAATCTCGTATCATGTTCCATGTCCTACCATAGCCAAAGCAAATTGGACCATCAGTATGTGGGCACTCTTTCCTATAGTGTGGTCCTCCACAATTGAAACATCTCAATCCTCTACTACTGTTTTCTTGTGATTGTCCCTTGGGAAATCATCCACCCCCTTTTCGATTATCAAACTTCCTACCACCAAATCTCGAGGATGATGCACCTCCTTGTGATGGTTTAAACTGATCACCTATGGGTCTCATACTGTCTGATGTAGGTTTCTGAATTTGGCCTACATCCTTCTACGCTCCAATGCCTATCTCGGCCATCTCTGCCCTAGTCAGTGTCTTCTCAAATGAAGTAGGGTTATTAGAAATTACCCTATCAAACAACTCAGGCCGCAATTCCCTTACAAACTGTATGTTAGGATCGGGGTACTGTTTAGAAGGGGGGTTGAATAAACACTAGATACAATTTTGATTTAACTCGGGTTGCTGCAGACTGTTAAGTACTGCAGTAGCTTCTTAATATATTGCAAGTCAGCAGACACTGATTATAGTGCGGAAAAGATGTCTGCTGGACTTGTGAGTACTAATAACTGAATGGTAAAAAGCAATAAGTAATTGACACAGGTATTGTTTCTGGAAGTTCAAAGCACAACGCTTCTACGTCTCCCCTTCTTCCTTTGCAGGAAGGTTACACTAGAAGACTTTGGTTTACACTTTACAGTATACAACCTTCTTAGGCACTCACACAGCTTGGCCTAAACTCCTAGCAATCACAAATTCCTAATTTGTTTACAATGATTTCTATGACACTCACACAAATATAATCTGTTTGGCTTCGAGTGATCTTTGAGCAGTAGACTCAGTTGCAGTTAATCTGTCAAGATTACAGTTGTAGTTCTTTTCTGCTCTTTCTGAACCTTCAGAGAATATAAATGAATTGATTTGCTTTGATGTTGATGTTTTCCTTTTGTTTGATTGAATGGTTCAGCTAATCTCTTCATTCTTAACTTGGACGTATTTATAGACTCAGTGGTCTAACGGCAACTTTTCTGTATTAGGAAGAAATCATCTTTCCAAATTCTGATTGTCTTCTTTCCTATTTTGTTAAGCAACAACTCTTTTCTTCTGACGCTAATGGTGGCGAAGATATAGCAGGGTGCGCCGCTCTGTTGTACCTTTGTCAGAATAGGTTGTATTTGTTTTGTCTTGTTGCTTTGAGCTCTTACTGGATGGTTCGACGTCTGCTGGCTTTCTTCTTTCAAATGATCATTCATTCTTCAGTAGATGACTATCCGGTAGATGTCTGTCTCGTAGATGTAGATGTTTGTTCAGTTGATGTCCGTTCCGTAGATGTCCATCCGGTTGGTGTTTGTCCAGTAGGTGTCCATCCAGTTGGTGTTTGTCCAGTAGGTGTCCATCCGGTTGGTGTTCATCCGGTAGGTGTCTGTATCCAGTTGATGTCTATCACCCGATAGATGTTTGTCATCCGGTAGGTGTCTGTATCCAGTTGATGTCCATCACCCAGTAGATGTTAGTCACCCGGTAGGTGTCTATATCCAGTTGATGTCCATCACCCGGTAGGTGTTTGCCACCCGGTAGATGTCTGTATCCAGTTGATGTCAATCACCCGGTAGGTGTTTGTCACCGTCAAAACTTAGAAATGTTTTTCCAACAATTTCCCCCTTTTTGGCGATGACAAAACTTAGTACTGGAGACTCTTGTTTGATCATATGAACAGCAACTTCTGTTAAGACTTAGAGACAAAACGAACGTAGACTTTGCAATTTGTTAGAATAGATAAGCAGATTACAAGTAGTAATCAAACTGAGCCAATGAAGGAATATCATTTTTATATAAAATGAATTCTGATTACATGGTACATCTTACAAATCTTTCAGCAAGAAAATACATCTTACAAATCTTTCAGCAAACCTATTTCTACAATCTAACCAAATGGAGAAACATAGCCAGTATGGAATGATCCGAGCTAGCTAGTTTCAGGGTTATCGACAAAGGGATGGGGAGAGAAAGTGCATACAGAGAGGCTTAGAACAGAGAAAGACCTAGAAAGCTATCATTATCTTCAAAGTAGTCCTCTGTTCATTTGGCAAGATCTCTGTCTTCAATGAAAATTCTCTATCTTCTCCCTTTTTGTCATCAGCACCCAGGCATCTGCTGTGCCAAGTTCCAGGTTGGTGAAGAACACCAGGGCTGGTCGAAGAAGCTGGTGCTAGCAGAGGTGGGTTAGCTAAGTAATCAACCCATGTAGGGTTGATTTAGATAAGTAATGAACCCATGAATGTGTTGTAGAAACATGTGCAAGACTCGCAAGAATAACAGTGAAGAGTTGCATGATTGAATGAGTTGAATTAGAGAACTAGCATGCTATTTATAGTGAAAAACTAGCAAGTTGCAGTATGAAAAGTCATGTCATGCGTAATGAAGTGCATATAAGAATTGACAACACTATGAATATTTATTATAAACAAATAATGGTAAACACAAAAAGACAATAAAAGTTGATGTTTTCTTCCAAGTCAATGCTGGGAGTAGTCACGTGCGGAGGGTGGAGTGTCAGCATGAGGTTGTCTGGGACTGTGGGACCGTTGCTGGGAGGGAGGTCTTGACCAATTGGATGCTCTAGCTGCAGCAGATGAGCGTTGAGCTGGAGTATGTTCTCGTTGGGTCAGAGGAGCAGGTCTGCTGGACTCGGGCAATCTTCTAGCAGTTTGAGGAGCAGCTAGTAGGCTTTTGCTCAAGTCTTGGATCTGTGAAGCAAAGGCCGCGTGCATAGTTGCTAATTGATCCGATAAGGCTTTCTTGGCATCTTCTATCTTATCTTCAAGAGCCAGTGAGGTGGCAATATGAAGTGATTCATTCTGCTGAGTGATCTGAAGACGAGTCTGCCCTATCCGAGAGAAGGAGTCCGCAAAAGCATCTACAACAAAGGTCTGGAGCCTGGTTACTGTAGTCGTTAGACTATTTATGTCGCGATAGACGTGCTGGAATCGGGAATCCGTATGCTGCTGGTGGCTCCCAAGAATAAGAGTAGCAGTGCGTTCTTCCTGTTTGAGCTTCGTGACGTCACTGGCCAGTGCAGAGATGGCGTTGGACAGATGCACCAGTTGATCAGCAATACTGGGTGGTTCTTCCAGAGGAATGTGAGTAGAGAAGTCAAAGAAATCCTCAGGAGGATCCTGGGCCAGAGATTGATCCAGAGCATCAGTGTGGGTCTCAGCAGTAGTAGTGATAACGCCGGGATGACCTTCAATATGAGCAGCGGTCAACATAGCAGTGGCTTTCGTGACTGTTGCAGCAGGTGTGTCGGTAGCAGTGGCATTCATGCTAGTAGCAGCGTGTTCTAGTTCAGCTGCAGAAAACTGGGTGTGTCAGCAGAGTGTGATGAGGACTCGCTGGGTACATCATTACCCGAATAGATGGTAACTTGATGGATCACAGTCTGAATCACTGTGTCAACATTCGCATGATCAACATCCAGCAGTTGTAGTGGTTGATCATTTGCAGGACTTGGAACGGAGGAGATAAGCGGATCAGCGGTGGAGGTGATCTCCATGTCAATAGGAGCTATCTCCAAAGTAGTTGGGGCAGTCTCCAAGCCAGGAGGAGCAGTCTCCAAGTCAGTCCGAGCAGTTTCCAAGTCAGTAGGAGCAGTTTCCAAGTCAGTAGGAGCTGGACTTGCATCTCTTGATACGGCAGAGCAGGAGTGGAGACCTGTTGATATGCGGAGATCATGAAGAGCATGCTCAGCCATATCCAGCTTGGGTTCTAGAGCATTTAGAACTGCCCAATCATGATTCGTTGTTCCAGAATCAATATTGAATTGCTGAAGTCGGGAATGAACAAGAGCTTGAAGTTCTCCCACATAATTCATCATGCGGAAGAGATCTCGAAGCTGCAAACTCTTTTCAGTGTCCGGGACCTGAAGATAAGCCAAGATGAGGTTCTCATCTTCCCGTGCTTGATCAAAAATTGGAGTGAAGTCATCGAAGCGAATGTTAAGGCGCGCCTTCACCCATCGATCAAAAATTTCAAGCTGTGGCTTCAGCTTGGCTTCTACTTCATCTATTACCATTTGTATCTCAAAAGTGACAGGAGTGGACACTGGTCCCATAATTTCTTTGCCCTTTCCGATAGTGGTGTCCTTAGGATGACAGTAAGGACAAGAGGACTTGGGTGTCCGGAAACTAATAGTGCCAGGTGCTTGTTGAGAGCTCACCAGTTTGGAGGAGTGGTCAGTTGGAGCCACTGGTGCAGCGAGTACCATGGCCAATGAGGCAGCTGATGCAGTCGGTTCCTCTGGTGGAGGATTTGCGGGACTTGGCTCCCTAGAAATAGTGGTGACTGCTGGTGGAGCTGCAGTAGAGATGGTATCAGAGGCAGCAATAGCTATCTTTCTGAGAGTAGGAGGAGCCCCTTTCCTGGTCCTGGGCTTTTTAGGAGGGGGAGGAGGAGGAGATGACTCAGCAGATTCGGATATTGTCTGTTCGGAATCTCTTACAACTTGAGTTGTTCGGCGCTTTGTCAGACCAACCTCTCTGCCAATCATTTGCCTGTGAATCTAGAGGTACTTGGTTGTAATAAGTCTTCCTGGATGAAGAGTGGATGAGGCCCCTGCCTGAATGTTTTTACTGTCAAAAATGCTGCTGAGAGGGAGAGCAAAACCAGATTGACCTTTCCCTGAAGTGATTAGTCCGGTAAGGGCCTGAAACAGAACAACCGACCAATTGACTTCTAAACCTTTGAAAATGGCACTCATGATGTCAAACTTCTCAGGGGTGATGATATCAAAGGATCCAGCCTTGCACAGGAGCCCCTTGGAAATGACATCAGTCAGTTGGCGGAAATGACTTTTCATTAAAACCTTTTTGAACGGAGGACGTCTAAGACGAGCGTCAGAGTCGAAGAATATGGTGCACATTTCTTCCCTGACATCCACTGGAACGGTGGAGAAATCTGTGAGTCCAGTAGAAAGAAGACAAAGGTGAGTGGCGAAGTCCAGTTGAGTGATGGTGAAAGTTTGACCAGAGATGGAGGCCACCACGGAGTCATCTACAACTTTAGCAGTGGCGAAGAATTCATGGAGAGCTTCCTTTTAGAATGTCGGAGCTTGACTGAGGATCATAAGAAGTCCAGATGTATCCATCTTTTGAAAGACTTCTTTTGTATCTTCATCAGAAGTTGTAGAAATCGAATGAAAATCCACGTGAATAGCATTTGTGATGAAGCTTGGTTGTGTATTCTTCGACATTTTTGGTGTAGATGCAGAAAAGCAACACAACTCCTGTAGAGTAAAAAATTTCTGGGGAGGAAGTTATCGCAGTAAATTTTCAAAAAGATACAAGTAAGGGAAAAGAGATAATTGTAAAGGCGGTTAAAGAAGGAGTAGATGTAACGTCGTACTGTAGATGGCGGTCATCTAACGATTGAAAAATTTTACCAAATAAAATAAAAGGACAGGTTTTGGACGGATTGAAATAATTTATTGTTATATAAAAGTAAATTTGAATTCCGACGTTCCAAGAGGTTAATAGGTTATCGAGTATCATTTTTGTCAAAGCATACTTGGTAAAGTCTGCTTGTATGTTGGGTCCGACTGGTAAGGTAACATCTACTGGTACGGAAGCACCTACTGCAGCAGACTGTTGTGTTACCAGCTGAGCTTAAATAACCAAGATAAAATTCTAACTAAAATTCCCCCTTAATTCATGCAATTTCAACTGAGTAATTCCCCCTGAATTTATCATACTAAAATAATAACAATCATGGATTGATTTCAATTAAACCAAGAATATTTCGAAAGTAGGAAAACATAGCGTCCGGTAGGGGTTTTTTGAAGATGTCTGCAGCTTGTTGTTCGGTAGATATGTATTCCAGCCGAATCTCTTTCTTCATAACGTGATCTCTAATGAAATGATGACGGATGTCAATGTGTTTGGTGCGAGTATGAAGAACCGGATTGTATGTGATGGCTATGGCAGACGTATTGTCACAAAATATGGGTGCCTCAGTGGATTCAATTCAATAATCTCTCAGTTGTTGTTGAATCCAGAGCAGTTGAGCACAGCAGCTTCCAGCAGCAAGGTACTCTGCCTCTGCAGTAGACGTTGCTATGGATGTCTGCTTCTTGCAACCCCATGAGATTAATCTATCTCCTAGAAATTGACAATATCCACTGGTACTTTTTCTGTCAATCTTGCATCCAGCATAATCCGCATCTGAATATCCGATCAGATTAAAAGTTGAGTCTCTTGGATACCATAGACCAACATTCTCAGTGCCTTTCAGATATTTGAGGATCCTTTTGACATCAGTGAAGTGTGACTGCTTGGGATTTGCTTGAAATCGAGCGCACATGCAAACTGCAAACATGATGTCTGGTCGACTGGCCGTCAAATAAAGTAATGATCCGATAATACCTTGATACATTGTTACTTCGACTGGTATTCCTGAATTATCCAAGTCGAGTTTTGCACATGAGCTCATTGGAGTGGCAGCTGCTGAACTTGTACTCATTCCATACTTCTTCAGCAGTTCCTTGGTATATTTAGACTGAGTTATCAGAATTCCTTCACTGGATTGCTTGACTTGCAATCCTAAGAAAAATGATAATTCTCCCATCATTCTCATCTCAAATTGATCCTGCATAATTTTAGAAAATCTTTCGCAAAGCTTTGAGTTAGTACTGCCGAAAATTATATCATCAACATAAATTTCAACAAGCAGAGTATGGTCACCCTTTGTGAATTTGAATAGAGTCTTGTCCACAGTGCCAATGGTAAAGTTATGCTCAGTCAAATATTTTGACAGAGTTTCGTACCATGCTCGCGGAGCTTGCTTTAGACCATACAAGGCTTTGTTGAGACGAAAAACAGAAGAAGGCTGATGATGGCTTTCAAATCCAGGAGGTTGTTCAACATAAACTTCTTCCTGGAGTTTGCCGTTAAGAAACGCACTAATAACATCCATCTGGTAGACTTTAAAGTCTTTAAAAGCAGCAAATGCAAGAAATATGTGAATGGCTTCTAATCGAGCTGCATGAGCAAAAGTTTCATCGAAATCAATGCCTTCTTCCTATCTGTAGCCCTGTGCAACTAATCTAGCATTATTTCTGATGACTACACCATTTTCATCTAGTTTATTTTGAAATACCCATTTGGTACCTATTATAGTGTGATGTTGTGGTCGTGGTACTAAATATCATACTTTGTTTCGCTCAAACTGATTTAATTCTTCCTGCATTGCTTCTACCCAGCTTGGGTCTAACATAGCATCATCAATCTTTTTGGGTTCTATGTGATATATGAATGCAGCATGAAGAAATTCATTAATCATCTGTCCTCTAGTGCGTAGAGGAGCAACAGGGTTTCCTATGACCTGCCTAGGAGGATGATCCTTCATCCACTGGAGCGGAGGTCCAAGAGGGTTGAGCTCTTCATTTGGATGAATATGAGTGGGTAGCTCAGGAGATTTGATTGATGCATCTTTTTTGTTAGTTCCATCTAATGCAGCAGGAGTGAGTATAGTTATTGTCAGCTGGGTACAGTGCTTGTGGACCAGCAGACTCCTCTGCTTGTGCTTCAGGAACTTCTGGTTCTAAAGAGCAGTCAATTCTGCTTCTGTAATCTATCTCATCATCAACATTTTCATCTATGTGAGTGTTTTCAAGTCGATTGTTCAAGTTGTTGATTTGTAAATCAGATACAATACAATCAGTAGATTAATCGAATTTTACATGCACAGATTCTTCTACAGTAAGTATTAAATACTCTAAAAGCTTTACTAACTGTAGAGTAACCAAAAAATATTCCAGCATCAGATTTGGCATCAAAAGCGGTGAGATGAGTCTTTCCATTGTTGTGAATAAAACATTTGCAACCAAACACATGGAAATAAGAAATATTTGGCTTACTACCGTTCCAGATCTCATAAGGGGTTTTATTTGCTCGCTTGTTAATCATTGTGATGTTCTGCGTATAACAAGCTATGTTGACAGCTTCTGGCCAAAATCTCTGTGATATATCTGATTCTACAAGCATAGTTCGTGCAGCTTCGGTGCTTACGCTCAGCAACTCCATATTGTTGAGGGGTTCTTGCAGCAGAGTACTCGTGTTTAATACCAAGGTCATCTAGATATGATTCGAATGATTGATTGGTAAACTCAATACCTTTATCACTACGAATTCTATCTATCCCACACGATTTCTCATGTTGGAGTATTTTCAGTAGTTTGATCAGCTTTGGAGTAGCCTGATCTTTGCCACTTAGAAACGGGACCCATGTAAAATGAGAATAATCGTTGATTAACACTAGGGTATACTTCATTCCCCCTAGACTTGTTACTGGTATAGGACCGAAAAGATCCATATGCAGCAACTCTAGGCACCGAGAAGAAGATTTACTCCCTTTGTTCTTAAAGGAGGATCTGATTTACTTACCAAGTTGGCATGCTGCACAGATCTTGTCTTTTGAGAACTCTATTTGAGGCAGTCCAATGACTAGATCAAGTTTACGCAGACTGGCAATAGTTTTAAAAATTAAGTGACTCAAATGTTTGTGCCAAAGCCAATTTTTTGGAAGTATTCAAGGCAGCAAAGCAAGTAGACGAAGTAGGCTGATTTAGGTTCCAATCAATCTTATATGTGTTCTCATGCCTTCTTCCTACAAGTAATATACTGCCATCAGTAGATTTGATTGTGCATGAGTGATGGTTGAATTCTACAGAGTGACCATTGTCACAGAGTTGACTGATGCTAATCAAGTTATAACATAAATTTTCAACCAACAGTATATCTTTAATAATAGTGTTACCGTAGATAATCTTACCCTTACCCACGGTTCTACCTTTCGCGTTGTCTCCAAAAGTTATTCTAGGTCCGGTGGTGTCCACCAATTCAAACAATAAGCACGCATTTCCTGTCATGTGTCTAGAACATCCGCTGTCCAGAAACCACTCTGAGCTCCGAACTTGATGAATTCTAGCTTTCTGCAATTAAAGCGATAAGATGATTGGTACCCAATCCTACTTGGGTCCAGACATGATTAGTCCTTTCGGGACCCACACTTGTATAACCCTGAATTGTTTGGGTCTGTGTGTGTCCTGAAACGTGTGTGCATTAAAAGATAAAGATGTTCTTGGGTGATATGTGTGATACTGAGTGTATGCGTGTTGTTTAGGTTTTTGGTTTCTGTTTGGAAGCATATATCTCTTTTGGACAGGAATACAATTATAGTACCAGTTGGGTTTTACCTCTCGAGTGGCCTGACCTGTGGGATTATGTTTATTTCTAAACTTTTGCCCCGGTCTAGCTTTCTCTTTTGGCTCAACATAACCGATACCTTTGTGTGGTGCCCGTTCCTTGATGAGTGTTGGCTCAACAGATTCCTTAACCAACTCACTTGGTTCATATACTGTGCTTGATCTTACAAAATTCATTGTTTGAATCTTGTTCCTTTCTAGACAAGGTTGAGATTTGATGCCAGATGAGTTACTATCATTGTTAGAGTAGCCTATACCGGTAAGATCACCAGCAAGCCTTATTGACTCAAGCATTTCATCTTTTCAGGCAGTAGATGCATTCCATGTGCGAACCAGCTTAATGAGTTTCTCGTGTGCACATGTTGCTTCATCCCTTTCTTTCTCGAGCCGACTTACCTTTTCCCTTAAGCTTTTCAACTCATTTGATTGCTCACAATCAAATTTGTTGTTTTGATGTTTTGTTGGGACTGGTTGTTCGGTCTTGTAATTCTCGAAGGATTCATACAACATCTGATACTCATTAATCATGTCCTGCAATGCATTAGTGAGTTCATTATGTGTAAATTCAGAGAGATTTGAATCAGTTACCTCACAGTCATATTTGGCCATTAAGCAATGAACTTCTTCCTCTTCACTCTCACTGGATGAGCTGGTAGACTTTTCTGATTCTGACTCTGAATCAGCCCATTTGCTCTTGTTTTCTTCAGCCACCAATACTTTATGTTCTCTGTCCCTTCTGGATGATCTTGTACTCTCCTTTGACTTTCTATAGTCCTTGGATCCTCTCTTTTGATCATCTTTCTTTGGTTTAGGACAGTCAGCGATAAAATGTCCTGGCTTAAGACAGTTCAAACATACACAAGCATCCTCATCTAATCTATTTTTGAAGTTCTGCTTCCTTGGATAAGATTGATAGGCCTTTTGACTCTTCTTCATAAACTTTCAAATTTTTTTGACAAACAGCACCATTGCATCATTGCATATTTGTTCAGGAGTCATTTCTGTTGTGGTAGGCAGAGCTTCTGATGCAGTAAGAGCTTTGGTTGGTTGACTAGTGCTGGGTTCATCTTCAATCAGAATCCCTAGTTCAAACTCATATGCTTTTAAGTCAGCAAATAAGTCATGTAGATCTATCTTGTTTAAGTCTTTGGGTTCTCTCATAGCAATCGTTTTTACATCTCATTCTCTTGGGAGACCTCTCATGACCTATAGAGTGATTTCTCTGTTGGATAGATCTTTACCAAGGCAATTGAGTTCATTTATGATTCCAGTTACTCTTCATTCCATCATATTCGCTGAGAGTCTCTCCGGACATCATTTTGATGTTTTCAAACTTCTATAGGGCGACAGTGAGCTTGTTTTCCTTGGTTTGATCATTTCCTTCGCATAGTTGAGCAATCTTTTCCCAGATGTCCTTAGCAATGGGGCACATTTTGATCTTGTTGAACATATTTTTGTCCAGTGTTTTGAACAATATGTCTTTGGCCACATTTTCCAGATTTGCTTTCTTCTTTTCTTCATTTGTCCAGAAGGATCTGTCCTTCTCGACCATCTGGGGTTCACCACCTGTAATGGCAGCTGCTGTATTTACCTTCATGATCTTCATTGGTCCTCAGTAATGACGAATCACATATCATCATCTTGGGCACTCAGATGTGCTTGCATACGAATTCTCCAGTCATCATATTCATCCTTTTTGAACATGGGAATTTTGCTGAATGAGGCCATCAGTTTTTGGTAATTTCTCAAGATTAAGAAGGCATAAGCTCTGATACAACTTGTTAGGATTGGGGTAGTGTTTAGAAGGGGGTTGAATAAACACTAGATACAATTTCGATTTAACTCGGGTTGCTGCAGACTGTTAAGTACTGCAGTAGCTTCTTAATATATTGCAAGTCAGCAGACACTGATTATAGTGCGCAAGACGTCTGCTGGACTTGTGAGTACTAATAACTGAATGGTAAAAAGCAATAAGTAAATGACACAGGTATTGTTTCTGGTAGTTCGAAGCACAACGCTTCTACGTCTCCCCTTCTTCCTTTGCAGGAAGGTTACACTAGAAGACTTTGGTTTACACTTTACAGTATACAACCTTCTTAGGCACTCACACAGCTTGGCCTAAACTCCTGCAATCACAAATTCCTAATTTGTTTACAATGATTTCTATGACACTCACACAAATATAATCTGTTTGGCTTCAAGTGATCTTTGAGCAGCAGACTCAGTTGTAGTTAATCTATCAAGATTACAGTTGTAGTTCTTTTCTGCTCTTTCTGAACCTTCAGAGAATATCAATGAATTGATTTGATTTGATGTTGATGTTTTCCTTTTGTTTGATTGAATGGTTCAGCTAACCTCTTCATTCTTCACTTGGACGTATTTATAGACTCAGTGGTCTAACGGCAACTTTTCTGTATTAGGAAGAGATCAGCTTTCCAAATTCTGATTGTCTTCTTTCCTATTTTGTTAAGCAACGGCTCTTTTCTTCTGACGCTAATGGTGGCAGAGATATTCCGCTCTGTTGTACCTTTGTCAGAATAGGTTGTACTTGTTTTGTCTTGTTGCTTTGAGCTCTTACTGGATGGTTCGACGTCTGCTGGCTTTCTTCTTTCAAATTATCATTCATTCTTTAGTAGATGACTATCCGGTAGATGTCTGTCCAGTAGATGTCCATCCGGTAGATGTTTGTTCAGTTGATGTTCGTTCCGTAGATGTCCAGTAGGTGTCCATCCGGTTGGTGTTTGTCCAGTAGGTGTCCATCCGGTTGGTGTTCATCCGGTAGGTGTCTGTATCCAGTTGATGTCCATCACCCGGTAGATGTTTGTCATCCGGTAGGTGTCTGTATCCAGTTGATGTCCATCACCCGGTAGATGTTTGTCACCCGGTAGGTGTCTGTATCCAGTTGATGTCCATCACCTGGTAGGTGTTTGTCACCGCCAAAATTTAGAAATGTTTTCGCAACACTGTTTGATTTTGGCCTTTGTTTTGGCAGCTATATGAGACACATACCTCAAGAAAGAGGAATACAACAAAGCATAGTCAGCTACCTTCAGGGTTCCCTGTTTCAGATTGGTAAATTCATCTTCTTTCAATTGCCTTGCAGCCGCAGAAAAATAGTGATCCAGGAATCGGTGTATGATGTGACTAGAAATAGACACATCTATTGCGCTTAATTATCGACGATTTGGTATATTTTGATAGATAATTTGATACATATGCTACCTAATCGTATATTTGTGTATTTGTAGTTGGAGTCGAAGAAACCGAGCTAACAAAGGCGAACAAGGATAAAGAAATGTATTGGAGTTGACAACGGATCAAAGTAGACCAAGAAAATGCATAAAAGTTGAAAGAAGTGCTCGATCGATCGCCAAAAGAGCTCGATCGATCGAGCAAGGCAGATAATCCGAGCAACAATTTTTACGAACCAGCGATCGATTGCCTATTTTAGCGATCGATCACCAACTTACGCTGGAGAGAGCGAAAGATCGAGCAAAATAAGCGATCGATCGCCACGCAAAATTTGCTGGAAAAAAAACCTAGCGATCGATCGCTAGCTTTGGGCGATCGATCGCCAGAGTTTCCGAGAAATTAAGGAATGTGATGATTTTTTACCATGTTGGGGACTCCACACCTCTATATACACGAAAATAAGCCTCATAGGAGATAATTCATACTTTATTTTCATATTTTTAGATTTTAGAATAATTTTACTCTCAAATTCTTGAAGAACTTTTAAAGAACGAAGACGGAATCAACAAGCCGGAATCGTGCTTCGCTTTAGTAACTTTCTTTTCTATTGATTGTTTGATGTTTTTTTATACAATTTTTGTTAGTTTTAGATCCAATTATGAATAGCTAAACACTTTGATTCTTGGTTGAGGGATACTTGCCTTTGGAATCAAAATACTTGTGAAAATTTTGATTTGATTGTTGGATTTTTAATTCAATTTCAATTCGTTTTTCAGATTTTGATTATTACGATTGTTGTGTTTGATTGATAGATTGATCACCTAGTAATCTCATACCTAATCTAATGATAATTAAGAAGCAACTAAGATTGATAATTACCTGATGTTGGTGTTATTAAATTCTTAGGAAAAACGATTGGATGATTAATTCTAATGGCTGTAGTTTTTATTGATTTGATTCATCAAGCTTACTTGTTTTTGAAGCTATCATTGATTTAATCTTAACAGTTGTAGTTTGGTTTAAAGATTTGATAAGAGCCGAATTAAATACTGTACTATTAGACAGTACAATGGAGAGACATTGCATAAGTACTGGGAACGCTTCAAGAAGTTGTGTGCAAGCTGCCCACAACATCAGATAAGTGAACCTTTACTCATTCAATACTTTTATGAGGGTTTGTTATCCAGTGACAGGAACTTGGTTGACGCTGCGAGCGGTGGAGCTTTTGTGGATAAGACACCAGAGGATGCGAGAAGATTGATAGGCAACATGGCGGCCAACTCACAGCAGTTTGGCAACTTTAGAGCTGAGCCAGCTCAAAGGAAACAAGGAGAGGTAAATGTGTCTAACCTAGAACAACAACTTATTAGCCTCACCTCTCTTGTTCGTCAAATGGCAGGAGGGAACGGACAGACAGTGAAGCCGTGTGGAATATGTTTGGAGATGAGTCATACTACGGATTCATGCCCATCACTTCAAGAAATATCTGCTGAGCAAGTGAATGCAGCAGGTGGATTTCCGGGGCAACCTCAACGCAAATATGACCCTTACTCCAACACATACAACCCAGGAT
This sequence comes from Haberlea rhodopensis, assembly GCA_907163345.1. Taxonomy (NCBI): domain Eukaryota; kingdom Viridiplantae; phylum Streptophyta; class Magnoliopsida; order Lamiales; family Gesneriaceae; genus Haberlea; species Haberlea rhodopensis. The sequence goes on along the minus strand of CAJQUN010000006.1, from coordinate 11,734,908 downwards.
GGAGATATCACCCTAACTTGAGCTATGGACCACAGTCAATGAATCACGTTCCACCTCAAGTGCCACAAAATCCACAACATCCGCCACCATAGAGGCCACCTTTTCAGAGGACACAACAGTCAAATTTTCCTACTACTAGTGACAGGTCAGAGAATATCATTCAAGATCTTGCTCATAATGTTACAAAATTTCAACAGGAAACAAGATCCAGTATGCAAACCGTGAACACTCAAGTGGGTCAACTAGCCACCGCACTCAATCGTGTTGAAGCCCATGGATCGACCACCCTACCATCCCAAACAGTGGTGAATCCAAGGGAAAATGCAAGTGCAGTGACACTTAGGAGTGGTAACGAATTGGAGATACCGGAGAAGAAGGAGAAAGAACTACCCAAGGGTGATGAAGAAAAGGAAGCTGAAGTTGGAGACAAGACCACCATGGAACACGAGGCACCAAAAGGTAAGTCTCATTCCTTTTCTGAATATAAAGTGCCACCCCCTTCCCCCAAGCATTGAAAGACAATAGGAAAGATGCTGGACTTAAAGGTCTATATGAAACTTTTCGACGATGTGAGCTAAACATTCCTTTGCTTTATGCAATTCAACAAGTACCTGGCTATGCAACATTTTTGAAAGAGTTATGCACTGCAAAGAGGAATCATAGGTTGAAGGGATCCCAAAAAATTGAACTGGGTGAAAACGTATCATATGTGATCCAAAGAAAAATCTATACCAAGTGTAAGGACCCAGGTATGTTCTCTATCCCATGCACAATTGGTAACACTCACCTTGAAAAAGCCATGTTAGATTTAGGAGCATCAGTTAATGCCATGACATACTCTATTTATGCTTCTTTACAACTTGGTCCTTTGAACCCTACTGGAGTTGTTATTCATTTAGCGGATATGTCTAGTGCATATCCTAGGGGTGTGATTGAAGATGTGCTTGTGCAAGTGAATGAATTAGTATTCCCTGCGGATTTCTATGTGCTTGATATGGATGGTGATAGGAGTAGTCCCATTTTGTTAGGAAGACCATTCCTCAAAACTTCTAAGACCAAGATAGATGTGCATAGTGGTACCCTTACTATGGAGTTTGATGGTGAGATTGTTACTTTTAACATTTATTGTAGGGTCTTCCTACCTTAACCTCATCTTAATACACAATTTATGGACTAAACAAGCATTAATAACGTCTTAGGGTTCAGATTGTAGCCTTGAGCAAAAAGATTTCAGGCCAATAATGAAATTTCAACCTTAAATAATTACATTCTCAATACGAATGTTAAAGCGATAGAATTATACTACTACTAGAGTAGAGACTATCCAGAAATCCTGAATCCTAACATCTTTCATGCTCCTCATAGCTCACTGCCTCAACCCGGCCCTTAGTCCTTTAGTCCAAAGTGTACCTACAGGAACAACCCATCATGAGCATGTATATCGTTACTTAACATCATAAGGCAATGGCATATAAATAAATGCATGAAAATAGTTGGTAACATATACTTCCTGGTTAATTGCATTAACCCTCTTTGGTTGTCCCTGTTTCATAGCCATACATATAATCATTAATTCTTGAGTGAATGATTAAAATCATCATCTTATAATATCATCATCATATAAGCATCATCATCTTATAACATCATCATCTTATAATATCATCATCTTATAACATCATCATCTTATAACATCATCATCATATAGCATCATCATCGTATAGCATCATCATCATATAAGCATCATCATCTTATAGCATCACCATCTTATAACTTCATCATCTTATAACGTCATCATCTTATAACATCATCATCATTTAAGCATCATAACAAAATACAACAATAAATGTACGAAGTCTTGGTTAAGTAACTTGCTGGTTATTCGTTAACTTCTTCTAGTTAACCCTGATTTACCTTCGTGCATATGGGCATCTTACCCCGTGGTATCTTACCACACAATAACATCGTATGGCATCTTACCATATGGGCATCTTACCCCGTGGCATCTTACCACACAATAACATCGTATGGCATCTTACCATATGGACATCTTACCCCGTGACATCTTACCACATAATAACATCGTATGGCATCTTACCATATGGGCATCTTACCATATGGGCATCTTACCACATTATGACATTGTATGGCATCTTACCATATGGGCATCTTACCCCGTTTATAAACATCGTATATCATTATTGTAAATTTACTTATCACAATCATCGTCATAAACATCATCATCATATACATCATCATCATAAACTTACTTATCATAATCATCATCGTAAACATCATCATCATAAACATCATTATCATAATCATCATCGTAAGCATCATCATCATAAACATCATCATAAGCATCATCATCATAAACTTCATTATCATAATCATCATCGTAAGCATCATCATAAATACTTATGCAATCAATGCATAGTCAGAGTTAGGAGTGTGTTACCGTCCGATGCCCGTACGCTTCTTACGTACCTTAATTCCAAAAGTGGAGAAATTGAAGAACTCTATCTTCTCGATGTTGTTGGCACCTGGGATGGTTCTACACAACCATACAAATCGATATTAGAAGCTAAACAATAGACAAATACCAAAAATTCAACAAAAAACATCATTTGCCATGTTTAACACAGCGGCGATCGATCGCTACTTGAGGCGATCGATCGCCTCGCTCTTTTGTCTTGCGGCGATCGATCGCTTAATTTTAGGCGATCGATCGCCTAACACGTGAAATGGCTACTGCCTCTCGGCGATCGGTCGCCTCATTTTAGGCGATCGATCGCCTCCCTTGCGAAAATGGTACTGCCCTATGGCGATCGGTCGCCTCTTTTCAGGCGATCGATCGCCTCGCACAGAGTCGCGATTTTTCACCATTTTTGTACATTTTTCGAGCTCATCCTCATACCCTTAAAACCCAAACTTTCCAATCACACTAACATCATCATAACTTGTTAAAACCCACATAAAACACTTCAAAATCATACCCCAACAACATACAACACATACCCCAAACAAACCCACATAAATCACTTCAAAATCATCCCATTTCAAATCCAACTTCATAAAAACTTTAGGAAGGGTTCCATACCTCTTGAAGACTCCAAATCTTAACAAAGATCACACAAACACAAGTTTTGTGGAGTTTCCTCCTTCCTCCTTTGAGGGATTTCGAAAATGGGGTGAGGTTAGGGCTTTGGGAGAGAATTGGGGGTTTTTGAGTGGTGGGGAAGAAGTTAAGGGAAAATGGGATAAAAGGGGAATATAGTGGGGTTATTAAAATTGTACCCCAAATTAACATGATGTATAAAATACCCCAACATGGTATTTTAAAAGCATTTACAAAGATGCATTAAACTTCCACTAAATCATGTTTTCCTCATAATTCCCAATCAATACAATTAAATCATGTTAACCCCATTTCCTATCATGCATAACATGCACCTTGAAACGTAACCCCCGGGTCATGCCTATCATGTGACTAAGCATTTCATCATGATAATTAATTTCAACACGTAAATCAATTATCCACATAATTAATCATATAAACATAATTAATGCCTTAATTGCAATTAATCATTTCGGGGCGTCACATTTATGATGCCATGAAATATCCTTACAATAATGATGACACTATGTACTCTATTGATGTTATTGATTATTTGTCACATGAAGTTTTTGAGATTGTCGGGAAGGATGAACTGGAAATCACTCTCACCATGGCTATGGAAAAGGAGAATGTGGAGTTGTTCATCATGGACGAGTTGAAAGACACCATAGATGCTTTGGATGATACACATGAGCTACTTCAGTCAGGTAACGTTTCTTTTATATCACTGTTTATTTCTAACACTAGAATTCTTCCATCTGTTTTGCAGGCATCCGCCATTGAGTTGAAGCCACTACCTAGCCATCTCAAATATGTATTCCTTGGTGAAGGAGATACATTACCAGTGATCATCTCTAGTAAGTTTGGGGATGATCAAGAGAAGGATCTTATTCATGTGCTCAAGGAGCACAAGACTGCAATAGGTTGGACCATCGCTGACATCAAGGGAATCAGTCCCTCCACATGCATGCACCACATTCTACTTGAAGAAGGGGGGGATCCCTACACGTCAGCCACAAAGGAAGCTTAAACCACCCATGACGGATGTGGTGAAGGAAGAGATTTTGAAGCTTTTAGCGGTTGGGGTGATCTACCCTATCTCCGACAGTCAATGGGTCAGTCCAGTCCAAGTGGTTCCAAAGAAGACCGGTATTACTTTGATAAAGAACAAAGATGATGAACTTGTGCCACACGTATTCAAAATGGATGGCGAGTGTGCATTGACTACCGGAAGCTTAATACTGTGACTAGAAAGGATCACTTCACTCTACCCTTCATTGATCAAATGCTTGAGAGGTTAGCTTGCCATTCATACTATTGTTTCTTGACAGTTATTTGGGTTATTTTCATATTGCAATTGCAACGGAGGACCAATAAAAGACTACTTTCGCATGCCCCTTTGGCACATTCGCCTACCGAAGCATGCCCTTTGGACTATGCAATGCCCCAGCCACGTTTCAACGGTGTATGGTAAGCATCTTTTCTGAGTTTATTGAGCATATTTTAGAGGTGTTCATGGATGATTTTACTGTTTATGGTAACTCATTCAAAGATTGCCTAGCTAGCCTTACACTTGTGTTGAAAAGATGCATAAAGACTAACCTTGTTCTAAATTCTGAAAATGTCATTTTATGGGACAAGGTATAGTATTTGGTCATGTCGTTTCTGCTAATGGTATAGAGGTCGACAAAGAAAAAAATGATGTTATGCAGTCTTTATCTTATCCTACTTGTGTTCGGGATGTGCGCTCTTTTCTTGGACATGCAGGTTTTTACAGGAGGTACATCAAGGACTTCGCTAAGATAGCTATACCTTTGTGTAAGCTACTACAAAAGGATGTCCCTTTTGAGATGGATGAGGCAAGCAAGAGAGTTTTTGATCGACTGAATGAGTCATTGACCTCTACCCCCATCATCCAACCACCCGACTAGAGTAAGCCTTTCGAGATCATGTGCGATGCAAGTGACTTTGCGGTTGGTGTTGTCTTGGGCCAAAGAGAAGAGATTCACATGCCATCTACTATGCATCAAAGACCTTGAATGATGTTCAATGGAACTATTCCACTACTGAGAAAGAGCTTTTACAGTTGTTTTTGCTCTTGAAAAATTTGGATCTTATTTACTTGGTACTAAAGTGATTGATTATTCTGATCATGCAGCTCCTCGCTATTTGATGATGAAGAAAGAGGCAAAAGCAAGGTTGATAAGATGGATTTTGATCTTGAGTGAGTTCGACATACAAATCAAGGATAAGAAGGGCAACGAGAACAAAGTAGCGGATCACTTAAGCCGTCTACCTGTTGGGTTTCCGTACCCCAGCGTCAGATCCAAACGCAGCGGAAAATAATACAATAAACAGATCTGACCCGGGGACGGATGATCGCGCCTGATTCATATATTAGCATGCGAGAATATCAAATATAATGCATGAAAAGAGAATTACCGAGAACAACGAAATCAATCTGTATGATGTGATCCTCGAGTCCAACCAACCTGACCAAATCTACAAGCCCGGCACCAGTGCTAGTGTGATGACGGCTATTCTATGAGAGTGGATGTATTGAGTGGAATAATTAATTAACCCTAGAGATGAACATATATTCATAGGAGTTTGGCTAACTTATTTGGGCTAGGGTTCTTAGGGCCCAACGGGCCAACCATTGACCCGTTGGCTTGTAGAGCATCTTATGCTAATACTACCGCATGTGGATGAGGAACTTTGTTTGAAGGAGGAATTCCCGGATGAGCATCTACTCTCCATAAGCGACAATCTACCATGGTATGCTCATATTGTGAACTTCTTAGCTTCTAATGTACTACCTTCTGAATTGTCTAGGTCTCAAAGAGCTAAGATAAGGAGTGATGCCAAGTACTATGTATGGGATGATCCTTACCTATGGAAGAACTGCGCGGATCAAATCATTAGAAGATGCATACCCAATACTAAGGTAAATAACATTCTTAAGTTCTGCCATTCATATGCTTGTGGTGGACATTTTGGAGCAAAAAGGACGTCTAGGAAGGTGCTAGAGTGTGGGTTCTTTTGGCCCACCCTGTTTCGTGATGCCTACTATTTCTGCAAGAACTGTGCGCAATGCCAATTGACCGGTAATATCTCCCAAAGAAAGGAGATGCCTCAACAACCCATTCTTATTTATGAGATTTTTGAAGTATGGGGCATCGACTTGTTGGGACCCTTTCCTATCTCTTATGGTCATGTTTATATACTTCTTGAGGTTGACTATGTTTCGAAATGGGTAGAAGTTATTGCCAACCGGACTAACGATTCCAAGGTTGTTGCATATTTTATCAAACATAACCTTTTCTCTAGGTTTGGAATCCCGAGAGCCATAATCAGTGATAGAGGTACGCACATTTGCAATCGGACAGCGGAAAGTTTGTTCAAGAAGTATCATGTGACCCACAAAGTCTCCACCACCTACCATCCGCAAACAAGTGGCCAAGCCGAGGTCTCTAATCGAGAAATCATAGCCATATTGGAAAAGACTGTCAACCCGACAAGGAAGGATTGGAGCTTAAGACTGGATGACACACTTTGTGTTGGGATATGCCCTAAGACAAGTCATTAGATGATTGTTTAAGACATAAAATGTTTATGGTTTTATGAATGGCAATTCATTATTATATATTATTCTTTTAACTGTGCAATGTAAATTAATATATATGTTAATGTCCTTAGAATAATATTGTATTATTCTTAAAGATGTCCCTAGTCAAGTATTATCATGAATAGGGATAATGATAATACGTAGAGACTAGTATATGTTGATCGATGAATTGTTCATTGATATGAGATATCAAATCAACATATGGGTACATGTTAGAGAACGATGTACTGGACAGACCCACCATGAGAATGCAACATGGATAGTTATATGATCGTCATATGCAATTCTCATAGTGATAATAATGTATGTAATCCTTACGACTTGTGATCATCAGAGATCCCAACATAAGGAGTTATGTATCTTGATATCGTCAAACGTTACCCGTAACAGGGTATACTATAAAGGCGACTATTGGATACACTACGAATTATGTAGAGGGATGTTGACTGATCGAGATAGGATTTGTCCCTCCTATATAACAAGAGATGTGTTTGGCCCTTGATCAAGTGAGAACTAAAATGCATGGCCATGCTCGAATGAGTCGATATGAGATATCGAGCTTATTCGTTTATTCTAGTTCTACTTGGGGATCAAGAAATAAAGATTGGATATACGAGTATGACTATTCCATGACTCGTGTTCAATCTAAACACAAAGGACAAAGGGATTAAGTTACATGGTTAATATTATCACAAGTTCTAAAGGTTATGTCGAGTCATTGACATTCTTGTAATTTGGGTAGCATTGATGTGTTGCTAGATACCGCTCAATGCTTGAGACATAAAATGAGATTTTATGTCACTGCCAATATTACAAGATCCTATCGGGTCGCACAAAGATTAAATCGAGAAGGGAAATTAAATTCATGGGATGAATTAAATAATTAAGAGGAGTCTTAATTAATAATCATAATGATTAATTAAATCATGGGCTTAAGCCCATGAGGCTTTATGAAAGCCTTTAATTAATTATATAAAATATGATTGCAAGGGGTTTTAGAGATTAAGACTTCAAACACAAAACCTACACTCAAGAGCAAGACACACGGCCTCCAACTCCAAAATTGCTCTCGGCTTCCACTTGATAGCCGAAGAGGATTTTGTGAAATATTGGGCGTGCCTTTCGATTTGGAATCGATTGTGTTTCTTGTTCCGGTTTAAGAACTTGTCTAGCAACTTGTTCTTAAACTATCCCTTCACCCGATTTGATCGTGTGGATACCGTTGAGGCAAAATTCATTGAGTTTTGCTAGTGACTCGGAGAAGGCGTAGGACGTGGTGCTGCTCCGTGGATTCTGCTTCAAACACGCTACAAGGGTGAGACCTTCGTATACCTTAATCCGATATGATAACCTATGTATAGATCTGCTGTTTGTAATCCTAAAATTTTTATTCCGCTGCGTTGTATGCTCTAAGGATTACTTACAGTGGTATCAGAGTCGTGTACAAGGCTCATATTGGATTTATGTGATTAAATTGTGTTAATCATATTAGAACTATTATTGCATGCTATTAAAACTGTTTAATTCATATATGATATGAAATAAATATTTAGTTTTTGAAAATCATCGTAAAGTTGTATTTGATATAATTAGGCGAATATCGAACCATATGTCATAAAGTTTTCGGCCATCACCATCACAAATGTCACCACGGCTAGCCACATGAGGGCTAGGGTTTTTGAACCCTTGGCTCGAGATGGCTTAGTCGTTGTGGCTAATAATTGTGCATGGAAGTGTCGAAAATTAATTAGGGTTTAGAACCCATTGGATGTGACGGCTAGCTCATGACGGCTAGGGTTTCGAACCCTAATAGCCGTGCATGGCTCGGCCATCATCACCTTATTTTCTAAAGTTTTGAGACGTGGATGAGTTTTGAACTCTTTGACTCGATAATGGTTCACGCATGCATGGATTAGTAACTTTACCACATGAGAGCAAGGTTTTTCGAACCCTTAGCTCGAGATGGTTGAGCCAACCCCGTGCATGGCCTGACCGTGACTCGTGGCTAACAAATTCCGGCGTTTAAAACAAGATGGCTCGATAAAATTCCATAAGAATGCATGAAGGTGCGAGGCGGCTAGGGTTTGGAACCCTAGCACCGCCGCCGCACGAGCCATGGCTCGGCCATGGGCTAGGGTTTCGAACCCTAGGCCCACTATTGGTCCAGCCGTGTGCTTCATGGTTCGAACCATGGTGGTTCGTGTCTTAGTCGCTTTAGTTCGTGGCATGTGATGTCCCGAGCGTACGATAATTTTTCAAAAATTATTTTACAGTTTTAATTAGAATTAAATTTAAAATGTTTAGAATTTAATTAATTAAATGTTAATGCATGCTTTATGTGTTGTTTGAGCATGGTGCGTGGTTATAGCCCTTTGACCTATTAGATAGGATTTGTGGATGTTTGTATTTATAATACGACCTGCGTGTCGTGCCTTTCTCTATTTCATTCTAAATGTAATCCCTCCCCTATGTTCCCCTCGAATGTGAATCGAGGAATTCTATATCTTGTAAATAGTGTAGTTTATTTTATTGATGGTGATCAATGAAGATGGAGCATCGTGCCGGGATGAGGAGGCCATTCACAAATTGGAGCCAAAGGAAGGTGCTTGTGAAGTTACCTTAGGTTGACTCATAGGATTTTCTCATTGGCTTGAGAAAATCATTAGTAGGGGCTATAACCATGTCACGTTTAATTATGTATGTTGATGAATGATTTATCTTATGTTTTAGTTTGATAATAGTATTACACATATATGTAGATATGTATACAACTATATGTAGTGGACATATTTTAAAATATCAAATTAATCATGAGATCAATAAATCCCTCTAAAATATTAAGTTTTAGATGCCTTCCAAAATAAAAGTACTCGTCAATAACTTCGATTGTACATGTGTGGGTTTGCCAAAGCAAAGCATCGTGGCAATCTTAGTAAGGCGCGAAAGGATAAAAGTGATATCCGTTATACTTTAATTGGGTACGACTTAACTAGGTTATCTCAATAGGATTGGGAACCTAGAGGCATGGGTTGGATTATAATTCATTTGATGAATTGAACAAAGTGTTGTTTGTCCAACTATCCAAGAATTATATGTGATGTAATTGACAAAGTGTTGTCTACCTAAATAACCGAGTCTTGGGCGATTAGCCAAAGCTAACTCAAGATTAGGTGAAATATGGATCTTGGCCCACTAAAGGTTTCGAGGTTGATATTTTTCAAACAAAATAGTGGGAGTATCATTTAATATAAGACCATGTTAAATGATTTAAATCATAAACTTATTTTGCATATTTATATTGTAGATATCCATGGCAACTAACAACGTTACTAGCACTTTATCACTGCGATCGGTCCTTGAGAAGGACAAATTAAATGGGACGAATTTCCTAGACTGGCATAGGAACTTGAGGATAGTCCTCAAACAAGAAAAGAAACAATATGTCCTAGAGGAACCCTTGCCCGCTGAGGAACCTCCCCTAACAGCTACAAGAGCTGAAAAAGATGCTTACAAGAAGCATCAGAGTGACGCACTTGATGTTGGGTGCCTCATGCTTGCCACCATGAACTCTGAGCTTCAGAAGCAACATGAGGAAATGGAGGCGTTCGATATGATTGAACACTTAAAGCAGTTGTACCAACAGCAAGCAAGACAAGAGAGGTATGACGTCTCTAAGGCGTTATTTCAGTGCAGGATGGTAGAAGGAAGCCTAGTTGGAACTCATGTGCTCAAGATGATTGGGTACATTGAGAATCTGGACAAGCTGGGTTTTCCATTGGACCAAGAGTTGGCCACCGATGTGATCTTGCAATCGTTGCCTGAGAGCTTCAGTCAATTTGTAGTAAATTACAATATGACTGATATGGAAAAGACTCTACCACAATTGCTTGGTATGTTGAGAACATATGAAGCAAATACTAAGAAGACTAAGGCCACAAATGTCCTTATTGTGAATAAGGGCAAAGGAAGGGCCAAAGCTAAAGGCAACAAGAAAGCAAAGAAGGTCTTTGTTCAATCTAAGCCAAAGTCTTCTGCACTAAAGCCAAAGGGAGGGATAGCAAAGGAAGGGAACTGTTTCCATTGCGGTGAGACCGGCCATTGGAAAAGAAACTGCAAAGTATATCTGGAGGATCTAAAGAAAGGAAGTGTGACTTCCGCTTCAGGTATTTTTGTTATAGAAGTCAATTTATCTACTTCTTCATCATGGGTATTAGATACTGGATGTGGATCTCATATTTGTGTAAATGTGCAGGATCTCAAAAGGAGTAGGACATTGGCGAAAGGTGAAGTAGATCTCCGAGTTGGAAATGGAGCAAGAGTTGCTGCATTAGCTATAGGAGATTATCATTTAGCTTTACCTTCTGGTTTATCATTGATTTTAAAAGACTGTTATTTTGTGCCTTCAATTACTAAAAACATTATTTCTATTTCTTGTTTGGACAAGTATGGATTTTCATTTATAATAAAGGACAACTGTTGTTCTATTTATTTGAATGATATGTTTTATGCTAGTGCACAAATGGTGAATGGTCTTTATGTATTAAATCTTGATATGCCTATCTATAACATAAATACTAAAAGGATTAAAAATAATGATTGTAATCCGACTTATCTCTGGCACTGTCGCTTGGGCCACATAAACGAGAACCGCATATCTAAACTTCATAAGGATGGAGTATTAGATTCATTTGATTTTGAATCATATGAAACATGCGAATCTTGTTTAATGGGCAAGATGACTAAAGCCCCTTTCAAGGGACATGTTGAAAGGGCAAATGTTTTATTGGGACTAATACATAGTGATGTATGTGGACCAATAAGTACACAAGCTAGAGGTGGTTTTCAATACTTCGTTACATTTACTGATGACCTCAGTAGATATGGGTATGTGTACCTAATGAAACATAAGCATGAAACCTTTGAAAAGTTCAAAGATTTCAAGATGAAGTACAAAACCAACTTGGCAAAAGTATCAAAATCCTTCGATCAGATCGAGGAGGAGAATACTTAAGCCAAGAGTTTCATGACTATCTAAAGGAGTGTGGGATAGTCCCACAACTCACTCCTCCGTATACTCCACAATGGAATGGTGTATCCGAGAGGAGAAATCGAACCTTGTTAGACATGGTTAGATCAATGATGAGTCATGCAGATCTTCCGATATCGTTTTGGGGACACGCTCTAGAAACAGCAATTTTCTTACTGAACCGTGTTCCATCTAAATCAGTGGAAAAGACACCATATGAGATATGGGCTGGGAAGCGTCCTAGTATGTCTTTTATGAAGATTTGGGGTTGTGAGGCTTTCGTTAGACGTCACGCCACTAACAAACTTGGACCCAAATCTGATAAGTGTTTATTTGTGGGGTATCCTAAGGAAACGAAAGGATACTATTTCTATTATCCCACCGAGAACAAAGTAGTTGTTGCTCGGACTGGTGTATTTCTTGAAAGAGAATTTATTTCTAGAAAAACCAGTGGGAGAAAAATAGAACTTAGTGAAATTCAACCACAAGAAAACACTGAACCTGAGATTGAGATGGAAACAGAGCAGGCACCACAAGCTGTTGTGGAAGAAGCACCTGCTCAAGAGACACAAGCCCAGCGTAGGTCTGTAAGAGTACACCGGGAGCCACAGAGATATGGATTTCTTGTGACTCAACAAGGTGACTTACTACTTATTGATGAGGATGAGCCGTCATCTTATCAACAAGCTATAATGGGCAATGATTCTGAGAAATGGCAAGAGGCCATGAAATCTGAGATGGAATCCATGTATGCAAACCAAGTATGGACTTTGGTTGATCCACCTGAAGGGGTACGACCCATAGGGTGCAAATGTATTTTCAAGAAAAAGACCGATATGGATGGTAACGTACAAACCTATAAAGGTCGGCTGGTTGCAAAAGGATTCAAACAAATTCATGGTATTGACTATGATGAAACCTTTTCACCAGTGGCCATGGTTAAGTCCATAAGGATCTTACTTGCAATAGCCGCATTTCATGATTATGAAATCTGGCAGATGGATGTCAAAACAGCTTTCCTTAATGGAAATCTGCTCGAGGATGTGTACATGACACAGCCCGAGGGTTTTGTCGATCCAAAGGATGCTGGAAAGATATGCAAGCTACAACGATCCATTTATGGATTGAAGCAAGCTTCTCGGAGTTGGAATCTTCGTTTTGATGATGCAATCAAAGAGTTTGGTTTTATCAAAAATAAAGATGAACCTTGTGTCTACAAGAAGGTCAGTGGGAGCGTAATCATTTTCCTAGTGTTGTATGTAGATGACATACTTCTTATTGGAAATGATATCCCTGCCTTGCAATCTGTAAAGATTTGGCTAGGGAACTGCTTTTCGATGAAAGACTTAGGAGAAGCCACCTATGTATTAGGAATCAAGATCTATAGAGATAGATCGAGAAGGCTTCTTGGTCTAAGTCAAATTACATACATAGACAAGGTGCTTAAAAGGTTTAGCATGCAAGAATCCAAGAAAGGATTCGTGCCTATGACACATGGTATTTATCTCTCGAAGGAACAGTGTCCTTCAACACCAGATGAGAGACAACGCATGAGTAAGATTCCATACGCGTCAGCTATTGGATCTATCATGTATGCCATGATATGTACTCGTCCCGATGTATCGTATGCTTTGAGCATGACGAGCAGATATCAAGTTGATCCAGGTAAAGGTCACTGGATTGCTGTCAAGAATATCCTAAAGTACTTGAGAAGGACTAAGGAAACATTCTTGATTTATGGAGGTGAGGAAGAGCTCAATGTAATGGGTTACACTGATGCAAGCTTCCAAACCGACAAAGATGATTTTCGATCGCAGTCTGGATATGTGTATTGCCTGAATGGAGGTGCTGTGAGCTGGAAGAGTTCAAAGCAAGAAACAGTAGCCGATTCTACAACGGAAGCTGAGTATATTGCTGCCTCGGATGCAGCAAAGGAAGCTGTTTGGATGAGGAAGTTCATTTCTGAACTTGGAGTGGTGCCTAGCATTAAAGATCCGATAGAACTCTATTGTGACAACAATGGAGCGATCGCATTGGCTAAGGAACCAAGATCTCACCAAAGATCCAAGCACATACTTAGGCGTTTCCATTTCATTCGAGAAATCGTTGAAAGGGGAGATGTTAAAATATGCAAAGTACCAACAGATGATAATGTATCTGACCCATTGACGAAGCCGCTGTCACAGCAGAAGCATGATCGTCATACTAGATCTCTAGGCATTAGGTATATGTCTGAGTGGTCTTAGTGCAAGTGGGAGATTTGTTGGGATATGCCCTAAGACAAGTCATTAGATGATTGTTTAAGACATACAATGTTTATGGTTTTATGAATGGCAATTCATTATTATATATTATTCTTTTAACTGTGCAATGTGAATTAATATATATGTTAATGTCCTTAGAATAATATTGTATTATTCTTAAAGATGTCTCTAGTCAAGTATTATCATGAATAGGGATAATGATAATACGTAGAGACTAGTATATGTTGATCGATGAATTGTTCATTGATATGAGATATCAAATCAACATATGGTTACATGTTAGAGAACGATGTACTGGACAGACCCACCATGAGAATGCAACATGGATAGTTATATGATCGTCATATGCAATTCTCATAGTGATAATAATGTATGTAATCCTTACGACTTGTGATCATCAGAGATCCCAACATAAGGAGTTATGTATCTTGATATCGTCAAACGTTACCCGTAACAGGGTATACTATAAAGGCGACTATTGGATACACTACGAATTATGTAGAGGGATGTTGACTGATCGAGATAGGATTTGTCCCTCCTATATAACAGGAGATGTGTTTGGCCCTTGATCAAGTGAGAACTAAAATGCATGGCCATGCTCGAATGAGTCGATATGAGATATCGAGTTTATTCGTTTATTCTAGTTCTACTTGGGGATCAAGAAATAAAGATTGGATATACGAGTATGACTATTCCATGACTCGTGTTCAATCTAAACACAAAGGACAAAGGGATTAAGTTACATGGTTAATATTATCACAAGTTCTAAAGGTTATGTCGAGTCATTGACATTCTTGTAATTTGGGTAGCATTGATGTGTTGCTAGATACCGCTCAATGCTTGAGACATAAAATGAGATTTTATGTCACTGCCAACATACAAGATCCTATCGGGTCGCACAAAAAATTAAATCGAGAAGGGAAATTAAATTCATGGGATGAATTAAATAATTAAGAGGAGTCTTAATTAATAATCATAATGATTAATTAAATCATGGGCTTAAGCCCATGAGGCTTTATGAAAGCCTTTAATTAATTATATAAAATATGATTGCAAGGGGTTTTAGTGATTAAGACTTCATAACACAAAACCTACACTCAAGAGCAAGACACACGGCCTCCAACTCCAAAATTGCTCTCGGCTTCCACTTGATAGCCAGGATTTTGTGAAATATTGGGCGTGCCTTTCGATTTGGAATCGATTGTGTTTCTTGTTCCGGTTTAAGAACTTGTCTAGCAACTTGTTCTTAAACTATCCCTTCACCCGATTTGATCGTGTGGATACCGTTGAGGCAAAACTCATTGAGTTTTGCTAGTGACTCGGAGAAGGCGTAGGACGTGGTGCTGCTCCGTGGATTCTGCTTCAAACACGCTACAAGGGTGAGACCTTCGTATACCTTAATCCGATATGATAACCTATGTATAGATCTGCTGGTTTGTAATCCTAAAATTTTTATTCCGCTGCGTTGTATGCTCTAAGGATTACTTACACTTTGGGCCTACCGGACTGCATATAAAACTCCAATAGGTATGTCCCCATATTGATTAATTTTTGGTAAACCTTGTCATCTTCCTGTAGAATTGGAGCATAAAGCATACTGGGTTGTGAAGAATTTCAAAATGAACTATGATGAGAGTGGCGTGCATTGGAAGTTGCAATTGCAAGAACATACGGAATGAGGCGTATGAGAGTGCCAGAATTTACAAGGAAAAGATGAAGGACTTCCATGACAATATAATATCAAGGAGAAACTTTGAAGTTGGTCAAAAAGTTCTCCTTTACCATCCACACCTTCGCCTATTTCCAGGTAAGCTTCATTCTAGATAGAATGGACCTTTTATCATTAATAATGTGTATCCCCATGGTGCAGTGGAGATTCAGAGTTTGGACACCACTAAGACATTCAGGGTGAATGGTCAAGGATTGAAGCATTACTACGAGGGTGTCCAAAACGAGGAAGGGGGACAAGTGAATATCAAGGTGGCTCTAGAGGATCCACCTAACTTCGATTGATAGAGGACAGGCGTCGGGCCATCGATGTTAAACAGAGGCGCTGCTTGGCAGGCAACCCAATGGGAGTTAGTTTCCCTTTTCTTTTTTATTTTTTATTGCTTTCATAGTTAAACATTTCTCTTTTCTTGTATTTTTGCCTTACATTGGGGACAATGTAAGATTTAAGTATGGGGAGGGATTAGTGGTGTATTATTGTTTTCCTATTACAAAAATACAAAAAAATGGAAAAATTTAAAAAAATTGAGCTCATAGTTGAATGCATGCTTAGAATCACTAGCCCATGGTGAAACCTAATGATAGCATGCATGTTTTTGAACATAGGTGAATTGTTAACCTTGGAACACTTTGAACTCTAATGCAAATTGTACTTGAACTTAGTAAGTTGAATATATTGAGCACGATATTGTCATGACTTGTGAAGTGTGCATAGCTTAGTGAAGATTGTGTGAAGTTTGTGATAGTCTTAAGAAGTCTCTAATACATGCTAGAAATCAACTACATGCTCTTTGAGGCGTATATCTGGACTACTTACGAACATGAAAATGATATAGGCGATCTTTGATTCGTTGAGCCTTTCGAGCCTACCATGTAAAGAAATCAATCACTAGTACCCTTTTTGAGCCTTAATGCAAAAGAATGGTTGTGTGCTAAGCATACAAACAATCACCATTCAACATTATTTGACTAGCTTATCATCCTTCCTTAATGAGCCTAAATGTGATTCTAGTCCATACATTTGAAGGGAGTATGATGTGTTTCATTCACATGCACTTATGTTATCATAAATCATTATATGTAAACTTTACTGTCAAAGAATGGAATGCATGAAAGAAAAGGGATGCCTTGAAAAAAATATAAAAAAATCATGACTCCAAGGGGAGCCAAGGCACAAAAGAATAAGATTTGAAAAAAAATCATGCAAGAAGAGACTTTTATATTGTGCATGTCATCATACTTTCTTGCTTGATACATCCTTACCTCTCTTTCATAAGCCGATACCTAGGCCAAGATACAAGCTAATAAAGACCTAGTTCATGTTTGCAAGTGGCTAAGATAGTGGAGAAGAGTGTGCAAGTGAGCTTATACTTGTGTTAGTGTATGACTTGAACTATTGTAAGATTGCATCTATTGGATCTATAATTTGCACATGACACTTGTTTATGACCACATACACACGTTCACTACTTTGTTGGGTATGAAATGTTTAGGGATTGAACTTTTCCACTGTTAACTTTGCACCGCCTTTCATTACTATGCATGTTTATGATCGTTGAGGCGTTAAAGTGAGGACAAGTTATTTTATTACGAACCTATGAGCCAAAAAAAAATATTTTAGTTTTGTATAATGTACTCGAGGTCAAGTAAAGTTTAAGTATGGGGGTATTTGATGTGACTAGAAATAGACACATCTATTGCGCTTAATGGTCTACGATTTGGTATATTTTGATAGATAATTTGATACATATGCTACCTAATCGTATATTTGTGTAGTTGTAGCTGGAGTATAAGAAACCGAGCAAACAAAGGCGAATAAGGATAAAGAAATGTATTGGAGTTGACAAGGGATCAAAGTAGACCAAGAAAATGCATAAAAGTTGAAAGAAGTGCTCGATCGATCGCCAAAAGAGCTCGATCGATCGAGCAAGGCAGAAAATCCGAGCAACAATTTTTACGAACCAACGATCGATCGCACACTTACGCTGGAGTGAGCGATCGATCGAGCAAAATAGGCGATCGATCACCAAAATTTGCTGAAAAAAAAACCTAGCGATCGCTAGCTTTGGGTGATCGACCGCCAGAGTGTCCAAGAAATTAAGGAATGTGATGATTTTTTACCATGTTGGGGACTCTAACCTAATTCCTAAGCCTCCACACCTCTATATACACGAAATAAGCCTCCCTAGGAGATAATTCAGACTTTATTTTCATATTTTTAGATTTTAGAATAATTTTACTCTCAAAATCTTGAAGAACTTTTGAAGAACGAAGACGGAATCATCAAGCCGGAATCGTGCTTCGCTTTAGTAACTTTCTTTTCTATTGATTGTGTGATGTTTTTTTTATACAATTTTCGTTAGTTTTAGATCCAATTATGAGTAGCTAAACACTTTGATTCTTGGTTGAAGGATACTTGCCTTTGGAATCAAAACACTTGTGAAAATTTTGGTTTGATTATTGGATTTTTAATTCAATTTCAATTCGTTTTTCAGATTTTGATTATTACGATTGCTGTGTTTGATTGATAGATTGATCACCTAGTAATACATAATCTAATGATAATTAAGGAGCAACTAAGATTGATAATTACTTGTTGTTGGTGTTATTAAATTCTTAGGAAAAATGATATGAATAATTCTAACGGCTATAGTTTTTATTGATTAGATTCATCAAGCTTACTAGTTTTTGAAGCTATCATTGATTTAATCTTAACGGTTGTAGTTTTGATTAAAGATTTGATAAGAGTCGAATTTAATGCTATTTTCTATTTGACTACGATTAAGGTAAGGGAGGAATTAAGTTTCTAATCGATGAATAATTGAGTGAATTCAAATGTTTAGTAATTTGATGAGCAAGAGAATAATTTCCAAAGGTAAAAGTTGACCAAAAACCAAGAATTGTTTTTTAATCTTGATAATCTAGTTATTTGATTACTTTAGTTTAATTAATTTAGAGATAAATATTTTTGAAAACCCCAAATTGTTATTTCGTTACTTGGTTTTGTTAACACAAGAGAATACCCTTCTTCGTGGGATCGATCTCTACTTTTACTACTACATTAGTATTACTAAGAGTGAGGATAATTTGAGCGTACATGATAACGCACATCAGTGTATAAACACATCCCAAACTACAACATGTCCTTGAGCTCTCAACTCCATCAGTGTTGCCTTCCACCACATCATTGCTTTCTTTGCCAAGTGGAACTTAGACAAACGCAAGCAGACTGACTTGGCACACGGTGCTGACACAAATATCTGTTCAACACGCTCTAACCATTCCTCAGCCTGTTCACCAGATTCAGTACCCTCAAATCGAGGTGGCTGGTAACTGAGAAACTGGGTCAGTGTCAACTCTTTAGGTAACAACACCTGTTCTACTGGCCCTTGGCCTACTGGTGGTTGCAGCACAGGAGCCAAACTAACACTAGCATTTCCACTCATGGCATCCCCAACTTCTTCTTGAGGATTTACAGGTATTCTAGCTGACATTACTGAACATCAAGGGTTAACAATAACATTCAAATGTATAAAGCATGTTAGTATAACATCATATCAAAGAAATCAACATGCTTTCAAGTGACTAAGAAACTCACTAGTTCACTTCCTTTACCCTTGTTCACCCAGTTCTCGAACCACTAATCTGATACCACTAATATAAGGTCCTCGCTACTTAATCCTTTATGTATCAAGTCATTACACAATTATAATGTAGGAAAAGGTAGGATTAAGTAATAATGCACACTGATTAAGAGTTATACTATGTCAGTTATTACAACATTTACAAAAACGTGACATAATATTCATCAAAGACATAAGAACACTCCTAACATGTTCATTTCCTAATCAGTGGTTCCTCTCGCAGCAGAAGTCAACTCATAATCCCGACTTTCCCCGTCTATGAGCTTCTACAAAAAACAACCACACAACATGAGTATTGATATAACCATTGCATGTCCATATCAATAAGAATACACAATACGATAAATAAACATCTTAATTGTGATTGTTTCTGTATCATACACCACAAGATGCAAATATTTTATGATATGTCTCATTCATCATCCTATTATAATGGGACATATATGATATGCCTCTCAGTTCAATATGTCAGTGGCTCAGCCTTCACGTCCCATATTAGTAGCACATATCATATTTTCGTCCTCACATGTTATAACAGTTGTCATGTGCCCAACAGTAGCATACCTCTCATGGCATCAACTATATGCCTCAACAACATGAATGTACAACAATATGATTACAACAATCATATATCGCAATCTCAACACATGTAATCAACACACATCAACAATAAGATCAATACTCGTACGTCAACACGTACCTATCATGCGATACAAAATATATAATATCAGGCGTCAATATTTAACCGCCTCTATGTTATGTCCCCTGTGATGATGCTACATGAAAATCAACATTATACAATGTCATAATAGGCTTCACCATCAAATTCCAAGAAAATAAAACACTTTTCAAAAATCCAACCCGATCGCCCATTATCACCGATCGATCGCCAAAATGTTCTGTATCGGCGCGATCGAACGCCCAAAAAGTTCTGTTCACTCACTCATGATCACCATGTTTCACCGATCGATCGCCATAGGGCTCGCGATCGATCACCAATGTCTGAAAATTTCAGAACATGGCAATTTTTTAGTTTATCTCCATGGTTTATCTCCTCCAACTTAATATGCAACATCACAACTTGTTCAAAGGATTCCCTATTAACATATAACCACATATCCATAACTTCGCATGGAATTCTAACTCATATCAATTCAAACATGCCAAATTCACAACCAACTTCATAGCCAATACACATCTATGTTTATCTTGCAACATCACAAACACATATCACATACAATCCTTACCAACTAGATAGATTTCCTCTTTACCACAAGTTTCCCTTTGATTCCAAACTCAAATCCAAGAAAAAAGTGCAAGAGGAAGTAAGGGTTTTGGAATGAGTTTTGTAGAGATTTGTAGGTGAAGTGTGGTGTATTGTGTGTTGGTAAAGATGATCTTGGCTTCATATAGCCTCTAAGAGTCACTCAAATGCATGTTAACTGTGTATTAAATTCAAATTCAGATTTAACTCCCAACTATTTCTCTTGTATAACAACTTCTAGTATGTACCAAAGCCATGGCATACACCAATTTGATGTAATTCTCAATTAGTAACTAAACATTGTTTTAATTCCACATAGAATAAAAGCCTATATATTTGTCATATTCTTATCTTACTCGGTTCAATCCGAATCCGAGTCCTCATTATTTCGTACTTATCGCATAAGTACTCCATATTCACATCACCATGTATGATCCTCATATCGAGGCATTACAAAATCTTTGGAATGATTGGGCAATGGGCGAAAATCAAAGAACTTTGCAATGGCTGCTCAGGATACCTTGAACATGAATGTTGAACTACCTCATGACATGGGAGTTGGCCTCCAAGAAATATTTCATGCTGATGATGGGGCTGGTGAGTCAATGTCGGTGTCGCTCACTCCATCCTCCAAACCAACTGGAAGTGCAGAGTCGAAAGGTAAGAAGCATAAGCAAGTTGATGACAATGATGATGTAATAGCGACAGCCGTAAACATTTTCGTAGTCTTAACAACTAAAATAATGAGGGCCTGATCAAATAGTTAGCATCTTGATGCGTGTAAAATATACCGCAAGTGTAATGATGTCAGGTTTTAGTATAGAATTTAAACTACGAGTGTTGAACCCATAAGGATTGAAAATTAAGTTTATACCAAGTACTCTAATTAGAATAACCTCAACTTTATCTAGAAATCAATAGAAAGAATTTATTAACTAAGAATATACTAGAATGAAATACTAAAGATTTAAAGTGGAGAAAATCAATGAGAATGGATTCTAGAGGTTCAACTTCACATAACTATCCACTATGTCGTGTTCTTCTAGTTTATTAGCTAAGACTCCTATTTTATTATATTACCTCTCACGATTGTTAAATAGAATTAATCATCCAATAATCATCTTGATATGTCTATCTAAGATAAATTAACAAACAATTTCAATAGCACAATGATTCTTTGCAAGACTTCAATGGAGTTATATGCCCGTCGACTATATAAATATCCATGATGTAAATTCTTATGGTCCAATTCAAAATCTTCTCTCCTGAGTGATAGATTCTAAATAAATTTGACAATTCAGTTAGTAATCACTTAACTGAAGCACATTCAATTCAGGAATCATGAACAAACCATATGAAAAACCAAAATATATTCATGAAACAATCAACAACACAGTTTCAAGACAATCTATGTCTACCTCTAGAAAAAATAATTAGTTCATGAATAAATTGAAGAAACATTTAGACATGTTCTTAATTATCATAAAACTATAAAGGAAAAATAAATCAAACGAATTGGATGATGACACTCCGTCAACGGTAGTCGACGTCGTATTCTCCGTCGTCAAAATCTCTGCCCTTCGATGTAACGTGTGATAAGTGTAACTCTGCACTTATTATTTCTACACTTTTATGGAGATTTATGTTGGTTTCGTTCAGAATTACCCATTGTTTTGTTTGTTTTTGGGTTTTCATGGATTCTAGTGTCAGTGTGGGAACTTGGATGAAAAGATATACATTGAGGGGAATTTGGTGGAAAAGATCATTTGAAAGAAGAAACGGGCAGAAAAGGTAAGGGAAAGTGCAAAAATCAAGTTTTGACGAATTGCAACAGGCACCCAAGCACCTGCTGAAAGAGGCGCCTCAGCGCCTGACGACGAGAATGAAGGAAAGAAGCAGTGTACCTCGGGCTAAGGCGCATGAAGACAGGAGCCTAGGATGGCCCAATTTTAAAGAAAATTATTGACCCGATTTTTTTAGAAAAGTTTGTAAATAATAATAATAATTATTATTATTATTTTATAAAAAGTGGAAAGAGCGTATAAGCTGAACACGATTTTTCTCTTCCCTCAAATTCATTTCGTCTTCTTCCGTTTTATTCCGCTTCAGTTCTCCACTCCTTCGCTTCGCCTCACTCGTCTCTTCTTCTCCCAACAACGCCGATAACTCTCGTCCCTTCATCTACTCTTGATTGTAACAGGTTAGTTATTTAAATCCCTACCAACTGAAAACCAAACCATTTCCGTCGATTTGCAACAGAAGAAAGTTTCAGATTTTTTTGTAAATTCGATTTTGAGTTCGAGAATCTTTCAAAAATCAGAGTTGTAGCGCACGTCTGGGAAGAAGTCGGATTTGAGCAGAAAACGTAGCAAATCGGTATGAAATTTCATGTTTCGAATTTTTTTTTTTGTTTTCGATTTTTGGTTATGAAATTGGTTAGGTTAATGATGTGGGATCAATTGGAGTATATTATCTTAGTTTATCAAGAACATCATCTTATTGCTAATGGGAGATTTTGGAATGTGAGGATTTGTACACTGTATTTTTCGAAGGTGGTGATTGATTCTTTTGAAACAAGTTGATGTTCATTCCTTAAGCATGTTGAATAACATAAGTTAGGATTGTGTTAGGATATTATAGAACCAAGTTAAATGGATATGGTTTTGATAATGTTGAAATGGATAATAGGAAATACTTGACATATCGGAGATTGTGGAAAGGTTTGTAGCTTGAACGTTGTTAGGAAGCTTGGAGGTACGTAAATGAGGTTGCATTTTCACAAATTACTTTGAGGATTTTACGTTATTTATTTTTGAAATGTTTTGAATAGTAAGCATCCAAGAATTGTTTTTGAAATATGATTTTTTATAAGAAAGGTATTTTGTTGAAAAATAGAATTTTGAGTAACATTTTATTGTGTGTGAAAAACTATTTTGAAAGGCCATGTTAGTCTTGATTCGGTGAATACGATTTGAGGTTTGTCCACTGTGGATATTTTTGTTTTGTTGTTTCTCGCAATGCGACAAGGATAAAAACGCGCATAGTTTCGGCTCGTTGGCGACGAGAATAAAGAAACGCATTTCGTTTTGTCCGAAGACAGATGGGGTATAATATCTGTCGATACCCTTCCAGCGAGTACAGTCTGGAATGATATCATTGTGTCACATCCGTATTTGAGTATGCATTTGTTTCATTATAGCATGGCTATGGCTAATGGATAATTCTATATGGCTAAGACATTATATGATTATGATATTGTTATTCGTTTCTGTTACGTTTTGTTGGTTATCTGTGCAGTTATTTCCGTTATGATTCCGTTTTGTGAAATTTTGATTCCGTTAACTGCCCGGATTAAACCATATATGTGTGAAATTTATTTTGATATGAAATCGTATTATTTTTCGTCACATTATGAAAAATGATGTTTTTGATATTTTATCAAATGTTTATTATGCTTACTATAAAAATGCTGCAACTTACATTTACCTGTAATGTGACATATTACAGATGGAGTTGAAGACTTAGATGATGCGGAGAATAATTAGATATGAAATGCAAGTTTAATTATGTTGAGAATTTAAGTTATGTTTGAGGACATGAATTATTTTATTATGTTTTTAGTTTGATTTTGGTATTTAAGACTGATTTTGGTTTATTTGGAATTTTTATGGTTTTGTTATTGTGGTTGTAGTGATCTGGTAGATCACAGGGCACAATTTTTAAGAGGAGACTCTGCCCAAATTTTTCTAAGATAAAAGTCATGGGTAAAAATTTATTAAGTCAAACATCCGATAAGAATAAAAACGTTTCCGCTAAACATAAATTCAAAGTGATAACATAGTTTTTGAATTGAGTGAAGCCTTGTGTTCAAGCAATTGAACACGGTGGGCGACCTGTCTGGGCGGGCCGTCACAGTTGGTATCAGAGCTTTAGTTTATATGTTTGGATTAGACCTTTGTTATTTGTTTGGATTAGATCTTTGTTATATGTTTGGGATTAGACTTTTGGACTTAAGAATGAAGTTATTTAGGTTTTACTATCTATCTTCTTTGTTTACGAATCTTACGATAAATTTCACTTTTGTTTTAAGATTTCAAATGGCTAGAGGAAGAACCAATAGCAATCGGAGTGGTAGCCAAGAGCGGGGCTCGAATCACGACTCAGGAGATGGTCAAGATAGGAATGTGAATCAAGGTCAAGGTGGAGTCCCAAATATAAACGTGGGAACAATGAATGAGGTGGACATCACGAACATATGTCGCATCATAGCTGGAGTGTTGCAACAAAATGTTGTTTTGGCACCACTACAGCCGGAACCACCGAGAAGGACTGAATTTGGGAGATTCCGGGCACTCCGACCACCGTACTTTGGAAACGAGACTGATCCAATGAAAGCTGAGGAAATGGCTGTCTAAGATTGAAGAATTACTGAATGCTATAAGCATTGCTGATGGAGAAAGAGTTACAGTGGTGACTCCATTTCTGGAAGGAAATGCAAAACACTGGTGGAATTCAGTGGAAGTAAGTACGGGACGAAACTCCATTACCTGGACGAGTTTTAGAGAGAAATTTTTGCAACAGTATTTCCCTGACGCTGTCCAAATGGCTAAAGAAGGTGAATTTTTGAGGCTGAGGCAAACCGAGAATATGACTGTGCTGGAATATCTGAGGAAGTTCCAAGAGCTGGGCAGATTCTGTCCTCTATATCTGCAATCGGAGAATAGCAAGATTACACGGTTCAGACAAGGCCTTCGCACTGGCATCAGGCTCAAAGTAGCACCTCTCATGGATACCAAATTTGATATACTCATGGAGAGGGCATTGTTCGTGGAATCTGAACTAAGGAATCTAGAGACTCCTCAAAATCGAAAGAGAAAGCCTGAATTCAGAAACAGAGATCAGAGACCGCCAGCTCGCAGACAGATGATCGTTGAAACTAAGAAGAATGAAGTTTGTCCCAAGTGTAATCGGAGTCATACTGGGGAATGTTACTGGAACTCTGGAGGTTGCTTTAAATGTAGATCTAAAGATCATCGGATTAGAGATTGTCCCAGTCTGAAACAAACCTCAGGAACAAATCAACCACGTGGACAACAACAACGCAATCCAACTAGATTATATGATGTCCGTGCTGAAGAGGATCATGAGTTGATCGGAGGTAAATTTAATTCTTGAATCAAGATGTTTACGTGTTATTTGATTCTGGCGCCTCAAATTCCTTTATCTCTGAATCTTGTGTGGAGAAAATGGATTTGCACTTCAGTCCACTGTTACATTTAATGCAAGTATTGAGTTCATTAGGAAAGACAGTCAAAATTAAATATGTATGCAATGATGTAACACTGATTGTGGAAAGCGAAGAATTCAAAGTCAACCAGCTCATCATCAACATGAAAGAATTTGACATAATTCTTGGAATGTATTGGTTGAGTAGTGCAAAGGCTCGCATTGACTGTTACCGAAAGATCATAACCCTACAAATGAATTCAGGTAAAGAGATCTGTTATGAAGGTGTGAGCTTGCATGAACGATTTTGTGGCAATGTCTCTGAAGTGGAAGCAAAAATAAATAAGAATTACACGGTGAAAGAATCCTCAGATGTTTTCCCAGAGGATTTGCCAGGACTGCCACCAATTCGAAGCACGGAATTTTCTATTGATATTATTCCGGGATCAGAACCGATATCCAAAGCACCTTACAGGATGGCACCAGCAGAGCTAAAAGAATTGAAAGGGCAATTGAAGGAACTACAAGATAAAGGTTTCATAAGGCCTAGTGTGTCACCTTGGGGAGCACCGGTACTGTTTGTAAAGAAAAAGGACGGCAGCATGAGAATGTGCATTGACTACAGGGAGTTGGATCGAATCACTGTGAAGAATAAATATCCACTACCAAGGATTGACGATTTGTTCGTTCAATTACAAGGTGCACAAATATTCTCGAAGATTGATTTGAGATATGGGTATCATCAACTCAGATTTAAAGAGCAAGATATTCATAAAACTGCATCTCGAACCAGATACGAACATTATGAGCCTTTCGGACTTACGAATGCACCTACAACATTTATGGCATTAATGAATCACGTATTCCGAGAATGGCTCTACAAACTCATAATAGTATTCACTGATGATATATTGATCTATTCCAAATCAAAGGAAGAACATGAAGAACATTTGAAGATGACATTGGAGAGACTACGGCAACAACAATTATTTGCAAATTTTGAGAAATGTGACTTCTGGTTGGATTCTGTATCATTTCTTGGACACATCATTGATACTCAAGGAATCCGAGTAGACTCAGCAAAGATTCAAGCCATTACCAATTGGAAAGTTCCGACATCAGTAACAGAAATTCGAAGTTTTCTGGGATTGGCTGGATATTACCAAAAATTTGTGGAAGGATTTTCTCGAGTTGCATTACCCCTTACAAAGTTAACTAGAAAGGGAGTAAAGTTTGAATGGGATTCTAAGTGTCAGGCAAGTTTTGAGAAGTTGAAAGATTTACTTGTGTCGGCACCAATTCTTACACTGCCTGATGGACATGAAGGATTTTGTATCTACATTAATGCATCAAAAGAAGGGTTAGGTTGTGTGCTTATGAAAATTGGAAAGGTGATTGCATATGCTTCACGACAGTTGAAAGAACATGAAATAAGGTACCCCACTCATGATCTGGAACTGGCAGCAGTTGTTTTTGCACTGAAATTATGGCGACACTACTTGTACGGAACCACATGTGATATCTACACTGATCACAAGAGCTTAAAGTATATTTTTACTCAAAAGGAGTTGAATATGAGACAGAGAAGATGGTTAGAGCTGATCAAGGACTATGATGTAAAATTGCACTATCATCCTGGAAAGAGTAATGCGGTAGCAGATGCATTAAGCAGGAAGAGTTATGGATCAATGCTATTGACTATGCAACAGAAACCCATTGAGGAGATGTCAAAGTTAAATCTGAATGTCGAATCAAGAGACGACCAAAATGGGACGACAATATTGTGTAATCTCATGGTACAACCTGATCTTATTCTCAGGATTAAAGCAGCACAATCAAAGGATCCTATGTGGCAGACTTTCTTACAAAGAGCTCAATCAAACCAAGAAAGTTTTAGAATGTAGGAAGATGGGACTTTGAGATTCAATGATAGACTATTCGTTCCAGCTGTATCAACACTCAGGAGCGAAGTCTTACAAGATTCACATCAGACAATATTGGCCATGCATCCAGGACAGAATAAAATGTATCAAGATATGAAGCAATTATTTTGGTGGCCAGGAATGAAGCAAGATGTTGTGAAGTTTGTGTCCAAATGTTTAGTGTGTCAACAAGTGAAAGTTGGAAGACAAAAGCCAGCAGGGACACTGAGAAACTTGGATATACCAAACTGGAAATGGGAGCATATTACTATGGACTTTGTGACCGGATTACCCAAGACTACGACACAAAAAGATTCAGTTTGGGTTATTGTTGATCGACTTACTAAGTGTGCTCACTTTATACCGATGAAGAAGACCACATCAATGAATGATTTAGCACGGCTTTACATTGATCAAGTGGTGTGTTTGCACGGGATACCAGTCAGTATCATATCTGATCGAGATGCTCGATTCACCTCACAATTCTGGAAGAGTTTACAATCTGTGTTGGGAACGAATTTGAAATACAGTACAGCTTTCCATCCATGGACGGACGGACAGTCTGAGAGAACGATTCAAATTCTTGAGGATTTACTTAGAACGTATATCTTGGATTTTCAAGGACAGTGGGATCGTCATCTGAAACTGGCAGAGTTTGTGTACAATAACAGTTATCAATCCAGTATTCAAATGGCACCATTCGAAGCTTTGTATGGAAGGAAATGTCGAACACCACAGTGTTGGTTTGATGTTGGAGAGAAAGTATTGGAAAGACCAGAGTTGATCAAACTCACGAATGAAAATGTTTCCATCATCAAACAAGATTACTTACAGCTCAGAGTCGACAGAAAAGTTGGGCTGATGTTCACAGACGAGATTTAGAATTTCAGCAATGGGGATAAGGTATACTTAAAGTCTCACCATTCAGAGGAGTAATGAGGTTTGGCAAGCATGGGAAGTTAAGTCCGAGAATTATAGGACCATATGAAATTCTGGAAAGAATAGGAACGTTGGCATATCGACTTGCTCTACCTCCGGAACTAGATCGAGTACATAATGTATTTCACGTCTCGTTGCTCAGGAAATATGTTCCAGATGAAAGTCATGTGCGTAAGGCAACAGAGATTGAGATATCCAAGGAGTGTACATATTCAGAATATCCTATCAAGATACTCGACCGTCGAGAGAGAATTCTATGAACTAAGACAATTCCCTTTGTAAAGGTTCAATGGAGCAATCATTCACCTGATGAAGCAAGCTGGGAAAAAGAAGAAGAACTATATGCTAAATATCCAGATGTAAAATGCGATACAAGTTTCGAGGATGAAACTTTTTAGAATGTATGGAGATTGTAATGGCCCAATTTTAAAGAAAATTATTGACCCGATTTTTTTAGAAAAGTTTGTAAATAATAATAATAATTATTATTATTATTATTATTATTATTATTATTTTATAAAAAGTGGAAAGAGCGTATAAGCTGAACACGATTTTTCTCTTCCCTCAAATTCATTTCGTCTTCTTCCGTTTTATTCCGCTTCAGTTCTCCACTCCTTCGCTTCGCCTCACCCGTCTCTTCTTCTCCCAACAACACCGATAACTCTCGTCCCTTCATCTACTCTTGATTGTAACAGGTTAGTTATTTAAATCCCTACCAACAGAAAACCAAATCATTTCCGTCGATTTGCAATAGAAGAAAGTTTCAGATTTTTTTGTATATTAGCTTTTGAGTTCGAGAATCTTTCAAAAATCAGAGCTGTAGCGCACGTCTGGGAAGAAGTCGGATTTGAGCATAAAACGTAGCAAATCGGTATGAAATTTCATGTTTCGAATTTTTTTTTTTGTTTTCGATTTTTGGTTCTGAAATTGGTTAGGTTAGTGATGTGGGATCAATTGGAGTATATTAGCTTAATTTATCAAGAACATCATCTTATTGCTAATGGGAGATTTTGGACTGTGAGGATTTGTACACCGTATTTTTCGAAGGTGGTGATTGATTCTTTTGAAACAAGTTGATGTTCATTCCTTAAGCATGTTGAATAACATAAGTTAGGATTGTGTTAGGATATTATAGAACCAAGTTAAATGGATATGGTTTTGATAATATTGAAATGGATAATAGGAAATACTTGACATATCGGAGATTGTGGGAAGGTTTGTAGCTTGAACGTTGTTAGGAAGCTTGTAGGTACGTAAAGGAGGTTGCATTTTCACAAATTACTTTGAGTATTTTACGTTATTTATTTTTGAAATGTTTTGAATAGTAAGCATGCAAGAATTATTTTTGAAATATGATTTTTGATAAGAAAGGTATTTTGTTGAAAAATAAATTTTGAGTAACATTTTATTGTGTGAAAAACTATTTTGAAAGGCCATGTTTGTCTTGATTCGGTGAATACGATTTGAGGTTTGTGAACTGTGGATATTTTCGTTTCGTTGTGTCTCGCATTACGACGAGGATAAAAACGCGCATACTTTCGGCTCGTTGGCGACGAGAATAAAGAAACGCATTTCGTTTTGCCCAAAACAGAGGGGGTATAATATCTGTCGATACCCTTCCAGCGAGTATAGTCTAGAATGATATCATTGTGTCACATCCGTATTTGAGTATGCATTTGTTTCATTACAGCATGGCTATGGCTAATGGATAATTCTATATGGCTAAGACATTATATGATTATGATATTGTTATTCGTTTCTGTTACGTTTTGTTGGTTATCTGTGCAGTTATTTCCGTTGTGATTCCGTTTTGTGAAATTTTGATTCCGTTAACTGCCCGGATTAAACCATATATGTGTGAAAGTTATTTTGATATGAAATCGTATTATTTTTCGTCACATTATGAAAAATGATATTTTTGATATTTTATCAAATGTTTATTATGCTTACTATAAAAATGCTGCAACTTACATTTACCTGTAATGTGACATATTACAGATGGAGTTGAAGACTTAGATGATGCGGAGAATATTTAGATATGAAATGCAAGTTTAATTATGTTGAGAATTTAAGTTATGTTTGAGGACATGAATTATTTTATTATGTTTTTAGTTTGATTTTGGTATTTAAGACTGATTTTGGTTTATTTTCAATTTTTATGGTTTTGTTATTGTGGTTGTAGTGATCTGGTAGATCACATGGCACAATTTTTAAGAGGAGACTCTGCCCAAATTTTTCTAAGATAAAAGTCACGGGTAAAAATTTATTAAGTCAAACATCCGATAAGAATAAAAACGTTTCCGCTAAACATAAATTCAAAGTGATAACAAAGTTTTTGAATTGAGTGAATCCTTGTGTTCAAGCAATTGAACATGGCGGGCGACCCGTCTGGGCGGGCCATCACACTAGGTGCCTATGCAGGAAGCGCCTCAGCTCCTAATGCAACAAGCACCTCAGCTCATGGTGCAGCAAGCTCCCCAGCGCTTGATGCAGAGGGTGCCACAGCTCTAGTATATGGAAGATTTTGGACTTACAGGCAGTAGACATGGCGCTAAGGCCCCTAAGGAGCAGTGTCACAGTGCTTGTCTGAGGAAAATTTTGGAATACAAACGAAAACAGGTACCCCAAAGCCTGTCCCTAGGCAACCCAGCGCTCATCAGATTTCAGTCCATGGGATTTTCTGCACAGCCAAAGTATAAAAGGCATGATAGACCTAATTAATGGGACTTTTGCTAGGTTTAAGAGAGAACATACTTGAGAGGTTGCTGCTACCCACAGGAGACAAGAGATCTACCATCATAACTTTGATTTGTATCTTTTTCTCTTAAGATCATTGATGAATTCCAAGAACATGCCTTGATATTCTCTTATTTTCATTATGAGAAAACTTTCTAATTCTAGGGAAACGATGTAGCTAGTTTTGAAATTGCACTTTGAATGATTTGATTAATCTATTTTGATTTTCCATATGGTTTGTTTGTGTTTTCTTGTTTTAATGCTTTTGATCTACTGGTCATAGATTGGATGAATTTATATTGACAATCTATCACTCGGTAGAGGGGATTGTTAATAGGATCATAGGAAAACACATATTTGGAATTTATATAGTTGACAGGCGTATAACTCCATAGAAGTCATTGAACGAATCTAGAGCCATTCAAATTGTTTAGTGATTTATTTTAGATGGACACAAGTAGATGATTATTAGGTGATTATTTCTATTTAACACTTGGGAGAGGTAATAGAATATATAAGGATTCATGATTAACAAACTAGGAAGATCTATAATAGTGAAATCATAATTGAAGAGTGTAGTGGATAAACTAGTGAAATCGAACCTCTAGAACACTTCTCATATTAATTCTCTCATAAATCTATTTCGTTAATTTAATATTTGAAATTATTACCAATAAATCTTAATCGTTATTCTAGATAGGATTGAGATTATTGATACTCAAGACTTAAATTGAACCATATATCATTCTCTATGGGATCGACATCCTTACTCATATCTTTATACTAAAACTTGACATTGTATACTTGCTGTAAGAAATTCACCACCAAGTTTTTGGTGACATTGCCTGAGAACGATTAATATAGTTTAATTCTAATATTGTGTTAAGTAATTTTAGTTTTTATCTAGAACTGTTATTCCTTTTACTTAAGCTATCTTTGTTCTCTTGATATTTACTATGTATGCGAAAATATAAAAGAATTGAATTGTTGTTACTTGATCCTGAAGATAGAAAGAACTGCTCGACATTTACGCACAACAAGGAGGGACAAGATGATTCAAATGGCTGCAGAAAATCAAAACGAAGAAGCTGTTCCGATATCTGTTAGAGATCACTTTAAACATGTGATCAATAATAACTACTCTAGTATTGCTTGCCAAACTATCACCACAAACAACTTTGAACTAAAACCAGTGTTGATTAACATGGTGCAATAGAATCAATATAGAGTATCTGTTGTGGATGATCCTAATCTACATCTGAGGATTTTCCTTGAGATAACTGACACGATTAAGGTACATGGTGTTACTGAAGACATCATAAGATTGCGTTTGTTTCCATTTTCTCTTAAGGATCAAGGGGAAGCTGGCTTCAATCATTGCCAGCAAATGGCATTACCACATGGGAGGCAATGACATCAAATTTTCTAACAAAATTCTTTTCACCAACCAAGTCTTCCTTACTAAGAACGGAGATCAGTACGTTCAAGAAACTGAATGATGAATAATTGTATGAACAAAGACTTACTTATGAAGTGTCCACAACATAGTTATAAGAGTTGGGTGCAGATCCAGTTGTTCTATAATAGTTTGAATGATCCAACACGAATCATTTTGGATGCAGGGGCAGGAGGAACTCTTTTCTCCAGGACAGTCGAGGATGCATATGACCTTCTTGAACAAATGGCTGCTAATAGCTACCAATGGCCGAGTGATAGAGCACTGATCCGACAACCAGCAGGTATGTATGAAGTTGATCAATTTACTGATCTATCTACACAACTGGCTGCTCTTACTATGCAGGTAGCTATCATTAACAAACAATGAGCTCCACCTACTATTGAGACTGCTGCTGCTGTTAGAGTATCATTGACTATTGAGGACCAAAATCTTGAGGAAGCTCAGTTTGTGAATAACAGGTATCAAGGCAATTATCGAGGGAATCAAGTGCCTAACCAATATAATCCTGGATACCGAAATCACGAGAACTTTTCCTATGCAAACAACAATAATGTCTTAAAACCACCTGGTTACGCTCCGAAGAAAAATGAAGGTAAGATATCTTTGGAAGATTTGGTGAGTAGATTTGTATCTGAGTATTCAATGAGGTTTGACAAGAATGAGTCGAGTCTGCATAACATTGAGAATCGCATGAACAATGTGGGTGCTACAATGAAGTCCCTTGAGAATCAGATTGGTCAACTTGCTAATGCATGAGCAACCAAAATAGAGGGTCATTTCCTAGCAACACTGAAGTGAACCCAAAAAAACACTGCAAGGTTGTTACTTTAAGGAGTGGAAAGGAAATTGGGAATGACTCTCCAGTGGTGGAAGTAGAAGATCAATCAGTGCAAGAAAAGGAAGAGGTTCAAGTGGAGAAACCAAAATAGTTGGAAGCTGAACATAGGGAGACTCAACCTGAGAAGCAACATGTTATTAATACTTCTCTTCCTTATCCTCAGCGGTTCATAAAGAAGACCTTAGATGGATAGTTTGTTAAGTTCTTGAACATCTTCAAGGAGATTCACATCAATATACCATTTGCAGATGCTTTAGCACAAATGCCTAACTATGCAAAATTTATGAAAGATGGTATGGCAAGAAAGAGGAAGTTAGCCGAGTTTGAAAATGTTAATCTGACTGAAGAGTAGAGTGCTATCTAGCAAAAGAAGCTACCTCAGAAACTAAAAGATCCAGGGAGTTTAATATTCCTTGCATAATTGGTGTTCTTCTTTTAATAAAGCTTTATGTGATTTAGGTGCTACCATTAATTTTAATGCCTCTATTTATTTTCAGGAGCTTAGGACTTGGAGAGGTGAAGTCTACCACATCACATTGCAGCTTGCTGATAGGTCTCTAACATACCCTCATGGGATAATAGAAGATGTTTTAGTGAAAGTAGACAAGTTCATCTTCCCCGCTGATTTTGTTGTATTGGACGTGGAGGGAGACCGACATGTTCCATTGATACTGGGAAGACCATTTTTAGCAACTGGAAGAGCTTTGATCGATGTTCAAATATGAGAGCTGACATTGAGAGTTGGAGCAGAAGAAGTCATGTTCAACATATATAAGGCTCTCAAAGGTTCCGATGAGGTAAACAATTGTCATTTTATTGATATAATAGATTCTTGTGTGGATTCTTATGATGTAGGATATAAAGAGATCATTTGGAAAAATGCATTGAATAGATCACAAGCAAGGAGGGAGACGAATTGGGTATTAAAGAACATTTATTGGCTCTTGAAAACATGCCCAATGAGAGAACTATTGTGGATAAAAATATAGAGTTATCTGAGGCTTCATCAACTTGAAGTCCCAAGACCATTATCGACTTGAAAAAACTATCTGATCATCTTTGCTATGAATTTCTGGGTGAGAATTCAACAAATTTGGTAATTATTTCTTCATCTGTTACTGTTGTTGAAAAGGATAAATTATTGCGGGTCTTTAGGAAATACAAATCAATTAGGATGGTATGTATCTGGTATAAAGGGGATTCGTCCGTCTTTTTGCATGCATAAGATATTGATTGAAGAATCATATGCACCTTACATTGATCATCAAAGATGCATAAATCCATCCATGAAGGAGGTAGTGAAAGGAGAGGTACTTAAATGGTTGAATGCTGGTATTATTTATGCTATATCTGATAGCTCATGGGTGTCACCGGTACATGTTGTGCCCAAGAAAGGAGTTTGTGTGGATTATAGAAAACTTAATAATGCTACAAGGAAAAATCATTTTCCTCTTCCATTCATTGATCAGATGCTTGATAGATTGGCAGATTACTAGCATTATTGTGTTCTTGATGGTTACTCCGGATACAATCAGATTGTGATAGATCCTGAGGATCAAGAAAAGACTACATTCACTTGCCCGTATGAAACTTACTCTTTTAGAAGAATCCGTTTGTGTTAGGTAATGCACGGTGTATGATGGTTATATTTGCTGACATAGTGGGGGACATTCTAGAAGTCTTCCTGGACAATTTCTCGGTATTTGGATCTTCTTTTGATAATTGTTTGCATATGCCAATTTATGGTGCAAGAAGGAATTGTGCTTGGCCACAAAGTGTCATCCAAAGGACTTGAAGTGGATAGGGCAAAAGTGGTAGTGTTAGGATCGAGGTAGTGTTTAGAAGGGGGGGGTTGAATAAACACTAGATATAATTTCGATTTCTTTTCTGGTTAACTGTAAACTGTTAAGTGTTACAGTTGCTTCTCAATAACAGGCAAGTCAGTAGACACTTATTATAGTGCGGAAGACGTCTACAAAACTTGTGAGGAATAAAACTGAAGTAATAAAGCAGTAAACGAATAACACGAGAATTGTTTCTGGAAGTTCGAAGCACAACGCTTCTACGTCTCCCCTTCTTCCTTTGCAGGAAGGATTCACTAGAAGACTTGGTTTACACTTTACAGTATACAACCTCCTTAGGCACTAACACACTTGGCCTAAACTCCTAGCAATCACACTCTTCTTATCTTTTGGATACAAGTGATTTTACAACACTCTCTACAGAATAAAACTTTCTAGCTTTGAGAGTTTCTGAGCAGCAGACTTCAATTGAAAATAATCTTTCACAGATTCAGTTTTGCGGTTTGTCTGCTCTTTGCTGAACGTTTGAAATATCAGTCGTATAGCTTTCTTGCTTTGAAGTATTTCTCTTAGTTTGAAAGTTGCTCAGCCCTTCTTCATTCTCTGTTTGGACGTATTTATAGGTTTTTGTTGTCCAACGGTAGCCTTTTTGTATATGGAATGGATTGGCTTTCCAAATACCTGTTGTCTTCTTTCCTATTTTGGAAAACAACGGCTCTTTTCACTCTGACGGTAATGGTGGCGGAGATATAGCAGGGTGCGCCGCTCTGTTGTACCTTTGTCAGAGAATGTTGTACTTACTTTGTCTTGTTGCTTAGACTTCTGCTGGTTTCTTTGTTCAACTGGTCGTTCATCCTCTTAAGACCAGTTGATGTCCTTGTTCAGTGAGAGACTTTGCAGTTGATATTTATCCAGTTTATAACTTCACCCGGTTGATGTCTTCATCCGGTTGATGTCTTTACCAGTTGATAACTTTATCCAGTTGATGTCTTCTTCTAGTTGATGTCTTGTCCGGTTGGTATCTATCCAGTTGATGTCTTCATCCGGTTAGTGTCTTTATCAGTTGATAGCTTGTCCGGTTGGTATCTATCCAGTTGATGTCTTCATCCGGTTAGTGTCTTTATCAGTTGATAGCTTGTCCGGTTGGTATCTATCCAGTTGATGTCTTCATCCGGTTGATGACTTTATCCAGTTGATGACTTCAGCCGGTTGATGACTTTATCCGGTTGATGACTTTATCCGGTTAGACTATAATATCCGGTAGGTCTTTAGCATCCGGTTGATCTTTAATATCCAGTAGGTCTTTAGCATCCGGTTGATCTTTAATATCCAGTAGGTCTTTAGCATCCGGTTGATCTTTAATATCCAGTAGGTCTTTAGCATCCGGTTGATCTTTAATATCCAGTAGGTGTTTGTAATCACCAAAACTTAGAAATCGTTTTCCCAACAATTTCCCCCTTTTTGGTGATGACAAAACTAAGCAGTAATCGATTTCCTACTAGAGTAAATAAGATAAAAGTCCTGAAAATGCTTGAAGACATCATGAAAAAGAAATTTTCATTAAATATAAGCAGATTACAAGTTGTAATCAAACTGGACAATTGAGAGAAATTCATCTTTATATAAGATGAATTCTTACACTTTGAATAGGGTCTAAGA
This sequence comes from Haberlea rhodopensis, assembly GCA_907163345.1. Taxonomy (NCBI): domain Eukaryota; kingdom Viridiplantae; phylum Streptophyta; class Magnoliopsida; order Lamiales; family Gesneriaceae; genus Haberlea; species Haberlea rhodopensis. The sequence continues at coordinate 11,697,658 of CAJQUN010000006.1, read as the reverse complement.
CAAGTCTAGTTTTACATAAAATAGATGATACATGACAAATTTCTCTTTAATTAAACAAAGTAGACCGGAGGGCTTCGATTCACTTAGTTGCGGAGAGGAAGAGCTCGATCCACCTTGTTTCAGAGAGAATGTCGGGAAGAGGAAGAGTCATATGAATATTCATCAGGCAGCTCCCTTAGTTTTTATGGAATCACCTAATAAAAATATTCTATCTCTGTTGAGAATACTCTATCTCTATCTTCCCCCTTTTTGTCATCAGCACCCAGGCATCTGCTGTTAGTAGTTCCTGACTGATGAGGAGCACCAGAACAGGATCAAAGCGCTGAAGCTTATCAGAGCTGGGTTAGATAAGTAATCAACCCATGAGGGGTTGATTTAGATAAGTAATAAACCCATGAAGCAGGAAAGGATCTAACAGAAAACCAGGGAATGAGAAATAACTTAAAAGTAAGCATGATGAGTGAATGTGTGTTATGTGATCAAACAAGAACCTCTATTTATAGGAAAAACAAGGTAGCAGTAAATGTGAATGCATTTATGTTAAATAGTGAATACAGAGAGACAGTCAATTTAACACAGTAAGTAAATAGGAGTAAGTAAGAGTGAGTCAGAAAGTGATACTATTTGCGCCCTAACCAATGTTTGGTATAGTCGCGTTTTTTGGTAGACGGTTGGCGCGGACTTCGAGATCTTTGTTGAGCAGTGGGTCTGGACTGAGGGAGTGCTCCAGTTGCAGGGGATGAATGAGCAGCTGAACTTGACGCTCTCTGAGAAGAGGGAGCAGTTCGACTGGGTTCAGGCAGCCTGTGGATAATTTTAGGAGCAGCAGGCAGACTGTTGCAGATATCTTGAATTTGAGATGCAAACGCTGCTTGCATGGTGGCCAATTGATCAGTCAAAATCTTTTTGGCGTCGTCAATCTTTTCTCCAAGAGCCATTGAGGTGGCAGTATGAAGAGATTCATTGTTCTGATTGATCTGAAGACGCGCCTGGCCAATATGAGAAACTGCTTCTGCAACCGCATTCTCAGCAAAGGTTTGAAGTCTAGTGACAGTAGTAGTTAAACTACTTAGGTCAGCGTAGACTTGCTGAAATTTAGAGTCTGTTTGCTGCTGAAGAGTTCCTAAAACAAGTGTTGCAGCCCTCTCTTCCTGCTTAAGCTTGTGAACATCATGGGTCAGTGCTGTAATAGCGGTGGAGAGATGAGCTAGCTGGGCAGCGATGTTTGGTGGCTCGTCCAGAGGGTTTGTGAAGACAAAGAAACCCTCGGATAGTTCCTGATCCATGGACGGATCGCCGGCAAGCATCGGGATATCAGCAGCAGGGGCAAACGCATTGGGAGGAGCAATGACGACTGCAGTGGATGGCAAAGTAGTAGCGTCAATATGAGGGGCCGCAGTTGAAGCGGAGATAGCTATATCCATAGTTCCAGTTTCTTCCACATGCTGAGCATCCAGTTCAGCATTGTCTTGATCAATCTCAGCAGCAGACGCTTGAGTATGATCATTGGAATGAGAGGATTCACTTGGTTCATTATTTGCAGAGGAGATGGTGACCAGCTGAACCACATTCTGAATAACTGAATCGACATTGGTGTGATCAACAATCATTTGGTGGGGCTGTTGATCATGTGGAGAGCTGGGAGCAGAGGATGCTGCCTCCAAAGTTGTTGGTGTGGCGTCTGCTCCAGTAGGAGAGGTCTCCAAAGCAGTAGAAGTAAGCTCCACAGTAGGAGGGACAACCTCTAAATTTGCAATAGCCATTGGTAGATCTGGCTGATCAGGGCTTGCAATAATTTCAGAAGAGGAGCATGTATGAATCCCAGTGGATATGCGAAGATCATGAAGAGCAAGCTCAGCCATTTCCAGCTTGAGGCCTAGAGCGTTTAGAACTGCTCGATCATGATTCGCTGTTCTTGAATGGCCATCAAACATTTGAACGCGGGATGTAACAAGATCTTGGAGTCCGCCCACATAGTTCATAATCCTAAAGACATCACGCAGCTTCAAACTTTTCTCAGGTTCGGGGATTTGAAGATAGGTCAGGATTTTGTTTTCATCTTGCTTTGCCTGAGCCAGAATTGGGTCGATATCATCAAAGCGAACCTGTACTCGAGCCTTTACCCAACGATCAAAAATCTCCAGTTGGGATTCCAGTTGGGCGTTAACGGCATCCATGACCATTTGAATCTCGAATGCAACAGGAGTGGACACTGGAGCAATAAGAGATTTTCCTTTGTCAGCTGGAGTGGCCTTGGGATGACAGTAAGGACACGTAGACTTGGGTGTCCTGAAGCTGATGGAGCCTGGAGCCTGCTGAGAGCTCACCTGAGCTGAAGGAGTGTCTATTAATGGAGCAGACACCATGGCTAATACAGCAGTGGGTTCCCCAGTTGAAGGGATGACAGGGCTGGGTTCTCTGTCAGAAAGAACACCTGTAGGTCCGGCAGAGGAGATAGTGTCAGATGTGGCAGTGTCTCTCTGACGGGCAACTAGAGGAGCAATTTTTCTGGTCCTTGGCTTCTTAGGAGGAGGAGGGGGAGGAGGAGACTCAGCGGATTCAGAGACAGTCTGTTCCGAGTCACTAATGACTTGAGTCAAACGGCGCTTTGTGGCTCCACCTTCTCTGCCACTTCGTTGGCGATGAAGCTGAAGGTACTTGTGAGTGATGAGTCTCCCTGGATGAAGATGAGAGAGAGCTCCTGTCTTGATGTGTTTGCTCTCAAATAGACTGCTTAGAGGGAGAGCAAAACCGGATTGACCTTTGCCAGATACGACGAGACTAGTCAGTATTTGAAATAGTACAGCTGACCAGTTGATCTCCAACCCTTTGCATATGGCGCTCATGACGTCAAACTTCTCAGGGGTAATTATATCAAATGATCCTGCCTTACAGAGGATCCCCTTTGAGATGATGTCTGCCAGTTGTCGATAGTGGCTCTTCATTAATACCTTCCTGAAGGGAGGTCGTTGAATACGATGGTCAGAGTCCGACACTGTGAGCCGCATCTCTTCTCTCAGGTCTGCCGGAATAGTCGAAAAGTCAGAGAGTCCAGTGGAGGGTAGGCATAGATGAGTGGCAAACTCTGGTTGAGTGATGGTGACTGACTGCCCAGAGATGGATGCCACAACGGTGTCATCCACAACAGTTGCTGTGGCAAAGAATTCTTGTAGTTCATCCTGGTAAAATGAGGGAGCCTGGCTTAGGATCACTAATAGCCCTGAGGAATCCAGCTTTTGAATCAAATCCTTTGTTTCCTCATCAGATGAAGTGTATATGGAGTTAAAGTCGACGTGAACAGCATTTGTGATAAAACTTGGTTGAACAGTCTTCGTCATTTTGAATGATTTAGGTGAAGAAGCAGCAGCAATCTGTTAAAGGAAATTTTCTGAAAGAAACGATTGTAGCAGTAAGATGTTTGGAGAAGATGAAGAGAAGAGAAAAACTAAAGGCGGTGAAAAAGGAAGTATATGTAACGTCGTACTGTAGATGAGCGGACACATGTATACGTGGCAATCATCTAACGATTAGAAAGATTTTAACCAAAAATAAAAGGACAGGATTTAGGCGGGAGTGAAATAATTTATTTTACACAAAAGTAATTTTGAATTCCGACGTTCATTAGGTTAATTAGTATCGAGGGTTATTTTTGTCAAAGCATATTTGGTAACATCAACTGGTATGTGGGGTTCGACTGGTAGGAAAACATCTACTGGATGCAGAGTCCTACTGGTACGAATACTCCCACTGCAGTTGACCATTGTATTACCAGCTTAGCTTAAATAACCATGATAAAATTAAAACAGAAATTCCCCCTAAATAAATGCAATTAAACTAATAAATTCCCCCTGAATCTATTACCCAATCAAAATAATCAAGAAGTAATTTCAATTAAACCAAGAATATTTCGAAAGTAAGAAAACTTAGCGTCCGGTAGGGGTTTTGTGAAGATGTCTGCTGCCTGTTGTTCTGTGGAAATGTACTCCAGCCGTATTTCCTTCTTCATAACATGATCTCTGATGAAATGATGACGAATGTCAATATGTTTAGTACGAGTATGAAGAACTGGATTGTATGTAATGGCAATGGCAGACGTATTATCACAGAAAATAGGAGCCTCTGTGGACTCAATTCCATAGTCTCTGAGTTGTTGCTGAATCCAGAGCAGTTGGGCACAGCAGCTTCCAGCAGCAAGGTACTCTGCCTCTGCAGTGGAGGTTGCGATGGATGTCTGTTTCTTGCATCCCCATGATATTAATCGATCACCAAGAAATTGACAATATCCACTGGTGCTTTTCCTGTCAATTTTACATCCAGCATAGTCAGCATCTGAGTATCCAATGAGATTAAAAGTTGAGTCTCTTGGATACCATAGACCAACATTCTCGGTTCCTTTTAAGTATTTTAGGATCCTCTTGACAGCAGTGAAGTGCGACTGCTTGGGATTTGCTTGAAACCGGGCGCACATACATACTGCAAACATAATATCGGGTCTGCTGGCTGTCAAGTATAGTAAAGATCCGATCATGCCTCGATACATTGTAACTTCGACTGGTATTCCTGAATTATCCAAGTCGAGTTTGGCAGATGAGCTCATTGGTGTAGCAGCAGCTGAGCTGGTACTCATTCCATATTTCTTCAGTAGCTCTTTGGTGTACTTGGACTGATTTATCAGAATTCCTTCACTAGATTGCTTGACTTGCAATCCTAAGAAAAATGATAACTCTCCCATCATGCTCATCTCGAATTGTTCCTGCATGATTTTAGAAAATCTTTCGCACAGTTTTGGGTTAGTACTCCCGAAGATAATATCATCAACATATATTTGAACTAGCAACGTATGATCTCCCTTTGTAAATTTAAAAAGGGTCTTGTCCACCGTGCCAATAACAAAGTTGTGCTCTGTCAAATATTTTGATAAAGTTTCATACCAGGCACGGGGAGCTTGCTTTAGACCATACAGAGCTTTATTCAGTCGGAAAACATGAGATGGCTGCTGATGGTTTTCAAATCCAGGAGGTTGTTCAACATAAACTTCTTCCTGGAGTTTGCCGTTAAGAAATGCACTCTTAACATCCATCTGATAGACTTTAAAGTCTTTAAATGCAGCAAATGCAAGAAATATGCGAATTGCTTCTAATCGTGCTACAGGGGCAAAGGTTTCATCGAAATCAATGCCTTCTTCCTGTCTGTAGCCCTGTGCAACTAATCTTGCTTTATTTCTAATTACTGTTCCATTTTCGTCTAATTTATTTCTAAATACCCATTTGGTGCCAATTACAGTGTGATGCTGTGGTCGTGGTACTAGATACCATACTCTGTTTCGCTCAAACTGGTTTAGTTCTTCCTGCATTGCTTCTACCCAACTTGGGTCTAATATAGCTTCATCAATCTTCTTAGGTTCTATATGAGATATGAATGCAGCATGAAGAAATTCGTTAATCATTTGTCCTCTGGTGCGTAGAGGAGCAAGAGGGTTACCGATGACCTGCTCGGGTGGATGATCCTTCTTCCACCGGAGCGAAGGTCCTAGTGGGTTGAGTTCTTCAGTTGACTGGATGTGGGTAGGTAAATCAGAGATTCTGATTGACCCATCTTTCTCATTGGTTCCTTCAACTGCAGTAGAGGTGGATGCCACTGTTTCATTGATGGCTGGCTGCAGTGCTTGTTGGCCTGCAGACTCCTCTGCTTGAGCTTCAGGGATTTCTGGTTCTAAGGAGCAGTCAGCCCTGCTTCTGTAATCAATCTCATCATCAACATTTTCGTCAATATAAGTGCTTTCCAGTCGATTACTCAAGTTGTTTATTTGTATATCGGATAGTGTACAGTCAGTAGGTTCATCAAATTTTACATGCACTGATTCTTCTACATTAAGAGTTCTATTATTAAATACTCTGAATGCCTTACTAACTGTAGAATAGCCAAGAAATATTCCAGCATCAGATTTGGCATCAAAGGCGGTGAGATGAGTCTTTCCATTGTTGTGAATAAAACATTTGCAACCAAACACATGGAAATAAGAAATATTTGGCTTACTGCCATTCCAGATCTCATAAGGGGTTTTATTTGCTCGCTTATTAATCATCGATCTGTTCTGCGTATAACATGCTGTGTTGACAGCTTCTGCCCAAAATTTCTGCGATATTTCTGATTCCGCGAGCATAGTTCGCGCAGCTTCTTTCAAAGTGCGGTTCCTACGCTCAGCAACTCCATTTTGTTGAGGAGTTCTAGCTGCAGAGTATTTGTGTTTAATACCAAGGTCATCTAGATATGATTCGAGTGATTGATTGGTGACCTCAGTACCTTTATCACTGCGAATTCTATCTATCCCACACGATTTCTCATTTTGGAGTCTTTTCAGTAATTTGATCAGCTTTGGAGTAGCCTGATCTTTACCACTTAGGAACAAGACCCACGTGAAACGAGTGTAATCGTCTATTAACACTAGGGTGTACTTCATTCCCCCTAGACTTGTTACTGGTATAGGACCAAACAGATCCATATGCAGCAACTCTAGGCACCGAGAAGAAGATTTACTCCCTTTGTTCTTAAAGGAGGATCTGATTTGCTTACCGAGTTGGCATGCTGCACAGATCTTGTCCTTTGAGAACTCAATTTGAGGCAGTCCAACAACTAGATCAAGTTTACGCAGACTAGCAATAGTTTTAAAATTTAAGTGACTCAACCGTTTGTGCCAAAGCCAATTTTTGGAAGAATTCTGAGCAGCTAAGCAAGTAAAGGAAGTAGGCTGATTAAGATTCCAATCAATTTTATATGTGTTATCATGCCTTCTTCCTATAAGTAATACATTGCCATCAGAAGATTTAATTATGCATGAATGCTGATTGAATTCTACGGAATGACCATTGTCACATAATTGACTTATGCTAATCAAATTATAGCATAGATTTTCAACTAAGAGAATATCTTTAATGATGAGGTTACCGTAGATAATCTTACCCTTACCTACGGTTCTACCTTTCGCGTTATCTCCAAACGTTATTCTGGGTCCAGTGGAGTCCACTAGTTCAGACAATAAGCTTGCATTCCCTGTCATATGTCTAGAGCACCCGCTGTCTAGGAACCATTCTGAGCTCCGAACTGGATGCATTCTAGTTTCCTGCAATTAACGCGATAGACTGATTGGTACCCAATCCTACTTGGGTCCTGGTAGGATTAGTCCTTTCGGAACCCACACTTGTATGACCCTGAATGACTTAGGTCGGTGTGTGTTCTGAAATGTGTGTGCATTTATACATGTAGGTGATGATTTTAGCTTTGGAGTGTGATAATATGTGTATGCATGCGCTTTTGGTTTGTAGTTCCTATTATTTAGCATATACCTCTTCTGAACAGGTTTACAGTTGTAGTACCAGTTGGGTTTAACCTCTCTAGCTGCTCGACCAGTGGTTTTAAGTTCATTTCTGAACTTTTGCCTTGGTTTAGCTTCTTTGAGTGGTTCTACATAACCGATACCTCTGTGCTGTACCTGTTCTTTGATGAGTGTTGCTTTAACAGGTTCTTTGACCAGTTCATATGGGTCATATACTGTGCTAGATCTTACAAAGTTCATTGATTGAACCTTGCCTTTTGTTAGACACAGTTGAGGCTCATTACCAGATGATCTGCTGTCATTGCTATTAAAGCCTATGCCAGTTAAATCACCAGCAAGCCTTATAGACTCAAGCATTTCATCCTTTCTGGTAGTCGACGCATTCCAAGTGCTAACCAGTTTGCTGAGTTTCTGGTACGCACACTTGGCTTCATCTCTTTCTTTCACTAGGCGACTGGCTGCTTCCCTTAAGCAATTCAACTCCCTTGATTGTTCACAATCAAGTTTGTTTTCAAGCATTTTAGTTGGAATTGAGTGCTCAGTCTTATAGCTTTCAAAAGATTCGTATAGCGTCTGATACTCATTTATCATGTCCTGCAATGCATTGGTGAGTTCATGATGTGTAAATTCAGATAGGTTGGTTTCATGTACCTCATTTTCATCATTCGCCATTAAGCAGTGGACTTCTTCGTCTTCACTCTCGCTGGATGAGCTATTTGACTCCTCTGATTCTGATTCAGAATCAGCCCATTTGCTCTTACTATCTTCTGCCACTAAAACCTTTTGATCTCTGTCCCGTTTGGATGTTCTTCTGGTTTCCTTGGATTTTCTGTAATCCTTGGATCCTCTTTTGTGATCATCCTTTTTGGGTTTAGGACAGTCTGCGATGAAGTGCCCTGGTTTGAGACAGTTGAAGCATACTCGCTCTTCTTCTTCTGAATTTCCTTTGGAGCTTTGCCTTCGAGGATATGATTGATAAGGTCTCTGGTTCTTCTTCATGAATTTTCCAAATTTCTTTACGAACATTGCCATCGCATCGTTACACATCTTCTCTGGAGTCATTTCAGTAGGAGTAGGCAGAGACTCAGATGCAGTGAGAGCTTTTGTTGGTTGACTTGAACTTGGTTCATCTTCAACCCGAATGCCTAATTCAAATTCATAGGCTTTTAAATCAGCAAACAAATCATGTAGATCTATCTTGTTGATATCCTTCGATTCTCTCATAGCAATGGTCTTGACATCCCATTCTCTTGGTAGACCTCTCATCACTTTGAGAGTGACTTCTCTGTTGGGTAACTCCTTACCCAGACTGCTTAGTTCATTTACTATACCAGTCACTCTTTCATCGTACTCATTGAGAGTTTCTCCATTTATCATTTTGATATGCTCAAACTTCTGCAAAGCCACAGTAAGCTTGTTCTCTTTGGTTTGATCATTTCCTTCACAGAGTTGAGCAATCTTCTCCCAGATTTCTTTGGCTGTTGGGCACATTTTGATTTTGTTAAACATATTTGTCCAAAGTTTTGAACAAAATATCTTTAGCAACATTGTCTAGATTTGCTTTTTTCTTGTCTTCATTTGACCATTGAGATCTTTCCTTTTCTACCATTTGTGGATCACCACTTGTGATAGAAGCAGCTGTATTGACTTTCATGATTTTCAACGGTCCTTCGGTGATCACATACCACATATCATCATCTTGAGCACTTAGATGTGCTTGCATGCGGATCCTCCAGTCATCATATTCGTCTTTCTTGAACATTGGAATTTTGCTGAATGAGGCCATCAGTTTTGGTGAATGGTAATTTCTCAAGATTGAGAAGACCAAGCTCTGATACCACTTGTTAGGATCGAGGTAGTGTTTAGAAGGGGGGGGTTGAATAAACACTAGATATAATTTCGATTTCTTTTCTGGTTAACTGTAAACTGTTAAGTGTTACAGTTGCTTCTCAATAACAGGCAAGTCAGTAGACACTTATTATAGTGCGGAAGACGTCTACAAAACTTGTGAGGAATAAAACTGAAGTAATAAAGCAGTAAACGAATAACACGAGAATTGTTTCTGGAAGTTCGAAGCACAACGCTTCTACGTCTCCCCTTCTTCCTTTGCAGGAAGGATTCACTAGAAGACTTGGTTTACACTTTACAGTATACAACCTCCTTAGGCACTAACACACTTGGCCTAAACTCCTAGCAATCACACTCTTCTTATCTTTTGGATACAAGTGATTTTACAACACTCTCTACAGAATAAAACTTTCTAGCTTTGAGAGTTTCTGAGCAGCAGACTTCAATTGAAAATAATCTTTCACAGATTCAGTTTTGCGGTTTGTCTGCTCTTTGCTGAACGTTTGAAATATCAGTCGTATAGCTTTCTTGCTTTGAAGTATTTCTCTTAGTTTGAAAGTTGCTCAGCCCTTCTTCATTCTCTGTTTGGACGTATTTATAGGTTTTTGTTGTCCAACGGTAGCCTTTTTGTATATGGAATGGATTGGCTTTCCAAATACCTGTTGTCTTCTTTCCTATTTTGGAAAACAACGGCTCTTTTCACTCTGACGGTAATGGTGGCGGAGATATAGCAGGGTGCGCCGCTCTGTTGTACCTTTGTCAGAGAATGTTGTACTTACTTTGTCTTGTTGCTTAGACTTCTGCTGGTTTCTTTGTTCAACTGGTCGTTCATCCTCTTAAGACCAGTTGATGTCCTTGTTCAGTGAGAGACTTTGCAGTTGATATTTATCCAGTTTATAACTTCACCCGGTTGATGTCTTCATCCGGTTGATGTCTTTACCAGTTGATAACTTTATCCAGTTGATGTCTTCTTCCAGTTGATGTCTTGTCCGGTTGGTATCTATCCAGTTGATGTCTTCATCCGGTTAGTGTCTTTATCAGTTGATAGCTTGTCCGGTTGGTATCTATCCAGTTGATGTCTTCATCCGGTTAGTGTCTTTATCAGTTGATAGCTTGTCCGGTTGGTATCTATCCAGTTGATGTCTTCATCCGGTTGATGACTTTATCCAGTTGATGACTTCAGCCGGTTGATGACTTTATCCGGTTGATGACTTTATCCGGTTAGACTATAATATCCGGTAGGTCTTTAGCATCCGGTTGATCTTTAATATCCAGTAGGTCTTTAGCATCCGGTTGATCTTTAATATCCAGTAGGTCTTTAGCATCCGGTTGATCTTTAATATCCAGTAGGTGTTTGTAATCACCAAAACTTAGAAATCGTTTTCCCAACAGGTAGCAATAGAGAAACTCCCACCACCATCAAATGTCAAGGCCATAAGGAGTTTCCTTGGCCACTCCGGGTTTTATCATCGCTTTATTAAAGATTTTCAAAATTAGCTATACCTCTTAGTAATTTGTTAGAAAATATTCACCCAATAATCATAGCACCGCATTGGAATGAGACATTTGAGTTGATGTGTGATGCTAGTGATTATGTTGTTGGTGTTGTGCTAGGACAAAGGAGGGATAAGCTGTTTAGAGTGATTTATTATGCAAGCCGAACTCTTGATGGAGCGCCACAAAACACATGCCAGAAAAAGAGATGTTTACTGTAGTGTTTGCATTTGATAAATTCTGGGCGTATTTAATTGGGACAAATGTTGTTGTCTATACGGATCATGTCGCTATTCGTTACTTATTTGCACATAAGGATGCTAAGCCGAGATTGATTAGATGGATATTGCTTCTGCAAGAATTCGACTTTGAGATTCGAGATAAGAAGGGTAGCAAAAACGTGGTAACTGAATCATCTTTCCCGCCTTGAATTAGACAATAACAAGGAACCTCAACTCATCAAAGAGACATTCCCGGATGAGCATCTCTTTGCGGTAAGCACTAAATTACCTTGGTATGCTGATTACGCCAATTGTTTGTCTTGTGGAGTTCTTCCCCCAGATATGAACTATCAGCAACGGAAAATTTTCTTATATGATGTGAGATATTACTTTTGGGATTTGCCATACATCTTTAGGAGAAGTGTTGATCAAGTGATTAGAATGTGTGACTATGGAGGAAGCTAAAGATATCCTTGAGAAATGTCATTCAACACCTTATGGAGGATATTTTGGACCAAACCGCAAAACATTCAAAGTATTGCAATCTGGGTTCTTTTGGCCTTATATATATCTTGATAGCTTCACCTTGGTGAGGACATGTGATTAGTGCCAGCGTGTGAGAAACATTTCAAGGCGTCATGAATTGCCAATGACTAACATTTTAGAAGTTGAGATTTTTGATGTACGGGATATAAATTTCATGGGCCATTTCCACATCTTGTGGACAAAAGTATATCTTGCTAGTAGTGGATTATGTATCCAAATGAGTAGATGCTATGGCTACATCAACTAATGATGCTCAAGTAGTTGTCTAATTCTTGCAAAAGGATACTTTCACTAGATTTGGAACGCCTCGGGCTATTATTAGTGATGAAGGATCACATTTTTGCAACAAAATCTTTGATACATTGTTATCCAAGTACTTTGTTATGCATAAGAAGACTTTGAGTTACAACCCACAAGCCAATGGGCAAGCAGGGGTTTCCAACCGGAAAATTAAGCAAATATTGGAGAAGACCGTGAATGTGAATCGGAAGGACTGGACACTTAAGTTGGATGATGCATTGTGGGCTTATAGAACTACATATCCCCGTGCAAACTCGTCTTTGGGAAATCCTGCCACTTGTTGGTTGAATTGGAGCACCGAGCCTTTTGGGCTTTAAAAAGTTTGAATATGGATTTGAAGGTCGCGGGTCAGTATTGATTGCTTCAATTGAATGAGATGGATGAATTCCATCTTGAAGCCTACGAGAATGCTTTGATAAACAAAGAGATAACAAGAGGTGGCATGACAAGAAAATTGTGAGGAGGGAGTTTCTTCTGGACAACAAGTACTTTTATACAACTCTTGCCTCAAGTTATTTCATGGAAAAATGAAGTCAATATGGTCTGGACCGTTTACTATAGAGGCACTGAAGTCACATGGAGCTATTGAATTAAAATGCAACTATGGTCAAACTTTTCAAATCAATGGCCAACGGCTAAAGCATTATTATGGGACTGAATTGGAAAAGTGGATAATATTCATCTAACTAAACCGAAGTGATTTGAGCAAAGTCTGGCTAAAGACTATAAACTTAACGCTTTTTGGGAGGCAACCCAAATGCATTTTATATTCATTTTTATTTTTATTTGCATGTCTTAGTTGATATACTAATGATCTAAATTTTATTATTGCAGTGTCAATGGGGTCGAGGAAGAACATTTTGTTGAAAAGTTTGGGAAAAAAATTTGGGAAATGGCCAAGGCGCTAAGGCGCTAGCATACACAGGAGCCACAGGAGCCTCAGCTCCTGTTGTGATGTCTGGAACTTAATTACCATATTAATGGAATTTAATGTAATAATGAAGGGTAATCGAGAATGAGTGCCATTTTTGTCGTTGAACTCGATTTCGAGATAAATCACGTGTGGTCGAGATTTATGTTCGAGTCATAATTATTGAATTAATAAATAATAGAGATGAGCCCTGTGAAATGATGAAGATATTTATGATTTTGAGGGTATTTATTGGAGTTGAACAATAATTAAGGAATTGGGAGAAAATAATTGATGCGGGTGAAATTTAGAATGTGGATGGAAGTAAAGGGGTTACTTGCAAAATCCTAATATTAAAACCACCATCTTCACACACTTCACCTTAATACACCTACAAAATCCCAACAACCCAATTCCTTCCCCTTTCTCTCCTTTCAATTTGTGGAAGATCAAAGCATGGATTTGAATTTCCTCTTTGATTTTATGATCATGAAAGCTTGGGTAAGCTAGCTTTTGCCTTTTTCTTGTGTTTTAATTGCTTGTTAAGTTGAAAGTTAGATAATTGGATTGGTATTTGGTGAGAATTTAGGGGTTTGATTAGGGGTTGTTTGTTTGATGTTTAAATAAAGATTTATGGTGTTTTAGTGTGTGTTGTTGAAGTATGGAACTAAAATGAGGTGTTGTAGGAGTTGGGATTGATTTTGTGCTTGGAAATCTCGAGTTTGGCTTTTACAAAGTCGAACGACCGATCGCGAGCTAAGGTGCAATCGACCGCGCGAGGTTGGAAAAGTTGGGTGAAAAAATTTAGTGCTCGCGATCGATCGTGGCAACCGAAAATTTGAAGAAAAAAAAAGTTTCGCGGGGCGCGATAGATCGCGACCCTGCGAGCGATCGATTGCGGTGTAACATTTTTTTGAAAAATATTAAATTCTTGAGAATTTGAGACATGGTATTTTATAATCGATTTTTGACGATGGTAAAATATTTTGGGGAAGTTGTTAATGATTAAGATTATATATATTGAACCTTAAAACATGTGTGTTACATGTTGAATTAATTGGTAACTCAAATGAGTAAATGATAAATGGATTATTGTGTGGTACGTACAACAACAACAACAACAACAACAACAACAACAATAACTAGGCCTTTAATCCCAATTAATTAGGGTAGGCTACATGAACAATAGAGAGAATCAAGTCTGGTCGGACACATTCTCAGTCTTCTCCAAACGCTTCTATCAGTCAACATATCTTCTATAATCCTCTTGCACTCCAAGTCTTAGAGTACAATAAATGTGATTGATTATAAGGGCGGAATTGCATTGAATGGATTGTAACTGATTATAATAGGAGCCTTGACTAATCTATTTGACAAATGATGATATTGTTGAAAGTTATTGTTTTGACATTAATATTGAATTGATATTGGATATAGATAGTTCACGATACTCCGGATGTCGAGAAGGACTCAATCCCATTGTCGACCTTAAGTACGTATCAACGTACGAGCATGTATGATATGAGGTAATTCGACGATTATGCATTTATGAGATGTTGATCTATAAAAACGATAAGTAAGTATATGGAATTGAAATATGTTTTCATTTGAAATGAGATGGTGATTTTGGTTGAGTTATTTATATAGTAACATAGTGCGGTTCAAAGTGCCACTATATACGCACAGTGGGGTCAAAATGCCACTGATGCAGATTTAAGCGGGGTTAAAGGGCGCTAATATAGTGGGGTTCAAAGTGCCATTATATACGCACAGTGGGTCAAAGTGCCACTGTTACGGATTTGAGCTTGGTTAAAAGGCTGCTAATATAGTGGGGTTCAAAGTGCCACTATATACGCATAGTGGGGTCAAAGTGCCACTGATGCAGATTTAAGCGGGGTTAAAGGGCCGCTAGTGGGGTTCAAAGTGCCACTATATACGCACAGTGGGCTCAAAGTGCCATTGTTGCAGAATTAAGCGGGGACAAAGTGCCGCTGTAATTAATTAGTATATTGATGTAATCCTGATTATTGTATTAGAGTTCGCTCACCCAATGTGGTGGGCTGTTTCTATTGAAACAGGTAGACAACTACGTTGTTACTCAAGAAGTACGTTCCAGATACTCGGAACAGAATTCCTATCGGGTGGATTGTGCGAGTATTAATGATTGTAGATAATATTTAAGTAACCTGAATTGTTTACATTTATTCATGGCTCAACTTGTGAGCCATTGACGCATGTATATGGCTTATATATTTGTTTTGAAGTCTCATTTTCATTTGGTTTATTTAGGTATTTTAAATGTCGGGGACAATGAAGTTTATGAGTACGTTATGTCATGAATTACTGGTTGAGAGAAAGGCATTTGAATACCTGTACAAAGAAGTTTTAACCATGGGAAACTCTGTCAAATTTTATAGAAGTCACATCATAAATTGACACATTAATATTGAGGGTATTAAGAAATACAATTCGTTTATGCAAATATGACGTCATAAATGTACTAATGTCCCTACTAATGGTTTGGGGACCTTACACCTATTTTAATTTCGAAACACACAAAATTTTCACACATTGTACTCGTTGCTAGGGCGCTAGTCATTGAGCGCCTCAGCGCTTGCACGAGAATCAGATTTAGAAACAACTTCGAACCTGATTTTTACACACAACCCACACACTCCAACCCTAATATCTCTCAACCCTAACTATCTGCTCCCCAAATCCCTGCTATTACTCGTCTTTTTGTGTCCCTCAACGCAATCTCTACTCTTCATTCATGCATTTTCATCACTTTTGTAGGAAAGCTGAGGAAAAATCAAAGTGGCCACACAAATTGAGCACATTGAAGAATCTCTTTCAACCCATTGAAGATTTGGTTCGAATACTTAAACTTTTGAGGTAATCTAAACCCCTTATAGATTGAAGTTCAAATTTTGAGGTTGATTTTTTGAAGTTATATCCCAAGGCAAGATTTTGACCATATTCAAGTATATAAGCTTCAAGTTTGGGGGTGAGTTTACTATCTTTGCCTTGAATTTGGAAATTGTGAGGGCCCGGTCCTAATCAAGTGTTTGATTATCACACAATGATTATTTTTACGTACATAGCGGAAGATTATTTAAGTTATCAATTCATGGCCCAAATTTTTTTCGATAATGTTAATACTGAAAATACGTATATCTAGTTTGCATTTATCACACAACCATCGTTAACATCAATAGAGTTACAAAAGTACGGTAATGCGTCAGCATACAAAATACTTGGGGCATTCCCTGGTGAATAAACGTAGGTTTTAAAAGTTTGTTAATAACATACTGGGAACCCAACTCGATAACATCAACCTGAGCTCGTGCTCACGGAGCTCTGGTACTCCTAGATGCTTCCTCGTGAGCATTCAATCCATACAACAAAGACATGACAGCTCCGCGAATGGGGTCAGTAACCTCAGTACAAGAAATTGGTAAAATCATAGTGAATGACAAAGTATCATGCGATGCATGTCGTACATGAATGCAAATGCATATGAGGGGCATCAAATCTCCAATATCAAGATCTCAGGAGTCCAAGGGAAAGATCATCAATCAACATCAAACTCGAGCTAGGGCATCGACACACTCGTCGCTATGACATCTATCTCAGTCGAGCCATCGGCGGTCCATCATCCCTCGTGTCTGGGCAACATCGGCACTCATCGCTACGACATCTTTCAGCTCACTCTCTCCGTCGGGCCATCGGCGTGCCCATCATCCTCAGACACGCATCACAGGTACCAACAAAATGATATAGGTATCAACGAAAGAATCGATAGGATCAACATGATGTACTCAATATCCATGTGTGTCAATGCATCATGCAATATCATAATCTCATGTGATGCAGCTCAATATATCATGTTATCATAGATCATGCAGTTCAATGTATCATGAAATCACATACTGCAATCCAACATGTCATATAGTCACATACATAGCAAGTAATGACAAGTAAATCATAACCCAGGATTATCACATGTCTTTGTCAGACATCATGATAGAACCGGTTTTCTACGTACCTTAGACCAATGCTAAAACTACTGAGTGCTCCTCAAGTCGACCTCGGGATTATTAAACCTGGTCATGTATACTTCAAATATATCACTAAGTGTTCAAGTAGTG
Organism: Haberlea rhodopensis; assembly: GCA_907163345.1. Taxonomy (NCBI): domain Eukaryota; kingdom Viridiplantae; phylum Streptophyta; class Magnoliopsida; order Lamiales; family Gesneriaceae; genus Haberlea; species Haberlea rhodopensis. The sequence continues at coordinate 11,680,855 of CAJQUN010000006.1, read as the reverse complement.
CATAATATCTACTTCAAGTTTTAAGAATTGACCCTTAGCAATTTCCTTCAAATTCCAGCCTGACCCATTTTCGTATAAAAACCATAATAAATTCATATGATGTTCAAATGACTTGAGGCAAGTGGAAAGATCACGAAAACTCAAAGTACTACAGTTCATCATTTATGATGTCAAGCTGGTTCATCCATCTACAAGGAGTTTGAACACTAAAACCGTAACATTTAAAAATCTATTTTCCAGCTTGAGCGCTGCTATTAAAAATACTATGAGTTTTCTGTTTTAAATTCAAATTGAGTGATTCTAGTGGCAAAATATAGCCAACTCGAAGCACTACATATCCTATCTCTGGACATTTTCAGGAATTCCAAGCTAAATCTGTCCAGGAATCCGAAGAACACACTGCATGGGTATTTTCGCCCACATGCAGGGCTCAGATTGTGCACTTTTCATAACTCCTTCAATATAAGTCCAAAATAAGTCCTTTTTTTTTAATTGAAGAGAATTCAAAGATCTGCAACTTTTCTATTCACCTCTACTTCAATATCGGAACACATGTTTGTCAGTAATCCGAAAATCCTACTGCATGTGCATTACAAGTACATGCAAGACTCAAAATGAGCACATAAAGTAAAATGTGCATAGCTCACTCATTTTAACTCTAAATCGTATGTATTTTTTTTAAAACGCATAAAATTCAAAGATCTACAACTTTTGTTCAGAACACAAAGTCAGATTCGAACTCTAAGTAAATCAAAAAATCTAACATATCTACTGCATGCAACATCAAATTCTGCAGATTCATTTAACAGCAAGTTCTAACAAATTTTTCTCATGTTAAAACATAAATATCGACCCTACACCCACATTCAAAGTTGATAACTTAGGGAAATATGGTATACCTTCACTCCTTGTAGGGTCTTCCTACCTTGACATCATCTTATACACGTATTATGGACTAAACATGCATTCATAACATCTTAGGGTTCCGGTTGTAGCTTTGAGCTAATAAGATTACAGGCCAAAATAAAATTTCAAAAGCTAATTAATTACATTCCTGTCAATGAATGTTAGAGCAATAGAATTATACTACTCCTAGAGTAGAGACTATCCAAAAATCCTGTATCATATCTTCTTTCATGCTCCTCATAGCTCACTGTCTCAACCCGACTCTTAGGTCCTTCAGTCCAAAAGTGCACCTACAGGAACAACACATCATGAGCATGTACATCATTACTTAACATCATAAGGTAAGGGCATATAAATAAATGCATGAAAATAATCATAACATATACTTCCTGGTTAATCATAATAACACACTTAGTTGTCCCTGTTTCATAGTCATGCGTATGGGCATCTTACCCTATCGTATGGCATCTTACCATATCATAAACATCGGTTGGCATCTTACCACGTGGGCATCTTACCCTATCGTATGGCATCTTACCATATCATAAACATCGCGTGGCATCTTACCACGTGGGCATCTTACCCTATCGTATGGCATCTTACCATATCATAAACATCGCGTGGCATCTTCCCACGTGGGCATCTTACCCTATCGTATGGCATCTTACCATATCATAAACATCGTATCATTATATAAACATCATATAAACATCACCATTTCATAGACATCATCATGAACTTACTTATCATTATCATCATCATAAACATCGTAAATACTTATAGAATTATTGCATAGTCATAGTATAAGAATGTGTTATCGTCTGATGCCCGTACGTTTCTTACGTACCTTAATTCCAAAAGTGGAGAAGTTGGAGAACTTTATCTCCTTGATGTTGTGGGTACCTGGGATGGTTCTACACAACCATACAAATCAATATTAGAAGCTAAACAATAGCCAAATACCAAAAATTTAATAAAAATCATCATTTTCCATGTTTTAAACAGTGGCGATCGATCGCTACTTGAGGCGATCGATCGCCTTACTTTTTGCCTTGCGGCGATCGATTGCTAAAAATATGGCGATCGATCGCCTGTAGCGATTTTTGCTACTGGCATTCGGCGATCGATCGCCTCATACAGGGCGATCGATCGCCACCTGCTGGTGCGCGATTTTTCACCATTCTTTAGCATTTTTCAAGCTCCAACTTATACCTTTCAAACCCAAACTTTCCTACAACATCAACATCATCAAAACACACTAAAACCCACATAAAACACTTCAAAAATCATACCCCAACAACATACAACACATACCCAAAACAAACCCACATAAATCACTTCAAAATAACCCAATTTCAAAACCAAACATCATAAAAACTTTAGGAAGGGTTCCATACCTCTTGATGACTCCAAATCTTAACAAAGATCACACAAACAAAAGTTTTGTGGAGCTTCCTCCTTCCTCCTTTGAAGAATTTCGAAAATGGGGGTAAAGGGTAGGGTTTGAGAGTGATTTGGGGATTTTAAGTGTAGAGGGTAAAGTGAGTTGGGTAAAGTGGGGAAAGGGTTATAAAGGTAATTAAAATTGTACCCCACCAATTAACATGATGTATAAAATACCCCAACATGGTATTTTAAAAGCATTTACAAAAATGCATAAAACTTCTACTAAAATCATGATTTCCTCATAATTGACAATCGTACAATTAAATCATGCTAATACTTTCATTACCCATCACATAAATCAATTACCATGATAAATAATCACATAGTCATCATTAATGCCCAAATTGCATATAATTAAATTTCGGGGCATCACATTACTCCCCTACTTATAAGATTTCGTCCTCGAAATCGCATGCACTTACCCAAAATGAAACTAAACATAAATCATACCAGAAAATAGTTCTGGGTAATGCTGCACCATATGCCGTTCCGTCTCCCACGTAGCCTCCTCGACACTCCGACGATCCCACTGAACTTTGGCCATCGGTATAACCTTGCTTCGTAATCTGCGATCCTCACGATTCAGAATTCTGACCGGTCGTTCTACGTAGGATACATCTGAGTCCAACTGCACTTCAGTAGGCTGTAATACATGAGACAGATCTGGCTCATACTTCCGCAACATAGAGACATGAAAGACATCATGAATACCAGATAGAGACGGCGGTAGAGCCAAACGGTAGGCCAAAGTACCGATACGCTGCAATACTTCATATGGACCAACATACCTCGGGGATAACTTCCCCCGCATACCAAAACGAACTACACCCCTGAAGGGTGAGATTTTCAAGAAGACCTTGTCTCCTACTTGGAATTCTAGCGGTCGTCGTCGCTTATTGGCATAGGCTGCTTGTCTATCCTGAGCCGCTTTCATCTTTTGGCATATCATCTTAATCTTTTCTTCCATATCCTTAATCATATCCGGTCCTTCGACCGCTTTACTAGTCAAGTCCTCCCAATACAGCGGTGACCTACATCGTCGTCCGTAAAGAGCTTCAAAAGGGGCCATTTGAATGCTCGCCTGATAGCTGTTATTATAGGAGAACTCCACCAATGGCACTGCATCCTGCCATGGAGTATCAAACTCCAAAACACATGCCCTCAACATGTCTTCGAGCGTCTGAATGGTATGCTCTGTCTGGCCATCTGTCTGATGGTGATAAGCTGTACTCAGTCTCACTTCTGTGCCCGAAGCTGTCTGGAGACCATCCCAGAAATGAGAAGTAAACCTTGGGTCCCTGTCAGACACAATCGAGACTGGAACTCCATGCAACCTCACTACATCCCGTACATATAATTGGGCCATCTTTAGGTATGAAAAAATCATACAGTAAGGGATGAAATGAGCCACCTTCGTCAGCCTATCCACGATCACCCAGATCGCATCAAATCCAGAGGCCGTCCTTGGCAAGTGGGTCACGAAGTCCATAGATATGTGCTCCCACTTCCACTTAGGTACTTCCAAGCTCTTCAGCTCGCCACCAGGCCTCTGTCTTTCCGCCTTTACCTGTTGGCAGATCAAACATCTTTTAACAAAAGCGATCACATCACGCTTCATGCGTCTCCACCAGAATTGACCACATAGGTCCTTAAACATTTTTCTTCCTCCTGGGTGAACACTGAACCGGCTCCCGTGAGCTCGCTCCAAGATTCCTCTACGCAACTCCGGCTTACATGGAACTACCCATCGGTCACCGAGTCTCAGAGAACCATCCTCAGCCACTCTAAACTTTGATGGCTGTCCTCGAAGTACTATCGATGACCATCTCTGAACCTCATCATCCGACCTCTGGGCTTTCCTGATAGCCTCAAATATGTTTGGCTCAGCCAATAAGGTCGACACTCGCACTGGCGACGTGTCCACATCGAAATCATAGCCCAGATGGCAATAAGAAGTCATCATAGCTGATAAACACATAGCATCCTCAGCAGTACTCTTCACTTTCTGACTTAAGGCGTCTGCTATCAAATTTGCTTTACCAGGATGGTACTCAATCTCACAGTCATAATCCTTGAGTAAATCCATCCATCTTCCTTGCCTCATATTCAGTTCCGCTTGGGTGAATAAGAACTTCAAACTCTTATGGTCCGTATAGATGGTAAACGAAGTACCATAGAGATAATGCCGCCAAATCTTCAAAGCGAAAATGATGGCCGCCAGTTCCAGATCATGAACTGGGTATCTGGTCTCATGAGGCTTCAACTGCCTCGAAGCATAAGCCACCATGTGCTTCTCCTGCATCAATACACAGCCCAAACCCTGCAATGATGCGTCCATGTACAAAGCAAACCTCTTATTCTCAGAAGGAATTACCAATACAGGTGCCGTAGTCAAACGACGCTTCAATTCTTGGAAGCTTTCCTCACAAGCTTCGGACCAATAGAACGGGACTCCCTTCTGAGTCAGCTGCGTCAACGGCTTAGCGATCTTAGAAAATCCCTCGACGAAACGTCGGTAATAACCCGCTAACCCAAGGAAGCTCCGTATCTCGGGTACAGAAGTGGGTGCAGCCCACTCCAACACAGCCTCAACCTTCTTGGGATCTAATGATATCCCGCTGCTAGATATAACATGACACAAGAACACCACACTGCTCAACCAAAACTCGCACTTACTGAGCTTTGCATATAACTGATGATCCCTAAGGATCTGGAGTACTGTCCTCAAGTGCTTTACGTGTTCCTCTTTAGCCCGGGAGTAAATGAGTATATCGTCGATGAACACAATGACGAACTGATCCAGGTACGGTTGGAACACCCTGTTCATCAGGCTCATAAAAACAGCTGGGGCATTCGTCACCCCAAAAGGCATGACTAGGAATTCATAGTGCCCATACCTAGTCCTGAAAGCTGTCCTTTAAACATCATCTTCCCTTACTCAAATCTGATGATACCCCGACCTCAGATCGATCTTACTGTAGAGCCTCGTACCTTGCATATGGTCAAACAAATTATCGATTCTTGGAAGTGGATACTTATTCTTCACTGTAGCTTTGTTCAGTTGTCTGTAATCGATGCATAGACGCATCGAACCATCCTTCTTCTTAACAAATAGGACTGGTGCACCCCAGGGCGATACGCTAGGGCGTATGTAACCCTTATCAAGGAGCTCTTGCAACTGAATCTTTAACTCTCTTAACTCCGCTGGTGCCATCCTATACGGGGCACGAGAAATGGCAGACGTCCCTGGTAGTAACTCAATCCCAAACTCGACATCTCTCGTCGGTGGGAATCCGGGAATCTCTTCCGGAAAGACATCGGGAAACTCCGCCACTACGGGCACATCCTCAACCTTTAACTCTTCCTTCTTTTCAGTAATATCAACAGCATAAATGAGATATCCCGTATGGCCTCGTTCCAATAACTGTGCCATCTTGACAGCAGATATCAACGGAATCTTTGAACGGGAACCATCCACATAGAATATCCACTGAGCTCCCATATCATATGTGAATCGGACAGTCCTCTGCCTGCAGTTCACAACTGCCTGATACCTGTTCAGAACATCAATACCCACAATGCAGTCAAAATCTGACATTCTCAGAACAATCAAATCTGACCTTAGCTCGTTATCCTCAAAATAAATGAGGCCATCATAGACAATCCGATCAGCAATCAAATTTCTTCTAGCGGGGGTCGAGACTACAAGAGGCGTGGGCGACGGAGAAGTGCATATGTGGTGCCTTTCCACAAAATTTGTCGACACGAAAGAGTGTGATGCACCTGTGTCGATCAATATAAAAGCAGGGTGCGTAAATAAAAGACACGTACCCGCTATAACCTCCTCCGGGGCCGCTGTAGCCTGCTCCCTCGTCAATGGATAAACTTGCCCCTGAGGTGGCCCCATGGGCTAACCTCCATACTGCCTCGGTGCAAAAGGTGGTCTGTGCTGCGCTGCTCTGTCCGCAGGTCTCCCCGCAGAGTTCTGTTGTCTTCTCCTGTTGGGACACTGCCGAGCAAAGTGGCCTTTGTCGCCACAAACATAACATCCTACACAGTCTCTCGTCAAATGCGGTTGCCCACAAAGAGTGCACTGGACCTTCCCGAACCTGTCTCCTTGAGACTGCCCTCTTCCAGATGGGGCATCATTCCTACGGCTTCCTTTCCATCGATTCTCGGGCTTCTTACCACTGAATCTCGACGCTGAAGTGTTCCCCCTTGGCTTGAATTGATCACCCCTTGGTTTCAAATTGTCATAAGTGGATCTCTGAGGGGGTGCTGGAAGTGGCACGTCATCTTGATATGCACCGACTCCCAGCTCGGCTAACTCAGCCCTTGAAAGTGCATCATCAAAACAAGCGGGGCCATAAGTGACCACCCTGTCATACAGTTCAGGCCTCAAGCCTTTCATGAAGTTCCTCATCTTGGCTTGAGTACTTGCGGCAATGTGAGGTACATATCTGAGCAAAGAACTGTACTGAAGAGCATAATCTGATACAGGCATATTACCTTGCTTGAGGTTAGTGAACTCATCCTCCTTAGCCTGTCATGCGGCAGCCAAAAAATAGCGGGTCAGAAACCGAGTTCTGAACAGCTTCCAATTAATTTCATGACCTTGAGCCTCTTGCTCTACTACTGTGGTCTTCCGCCACATCAGCGCCTTCTTGGCCAATTGGAACTCCGCTAGTCTGATCCAGGCTGTCTTAGCACAAGGAGCTGCCACAAATATTTGCTCTATTCTTTCTAACCACTCCTCTGCCTGTTCCCCTGTCTCAGTTCCTTCAAATGTCGGAGGTCGGTATGCAAGAAATTAAGTCAAGCTCAGCTCCCCAGGTAGTAACTGTTGCTCAGACGGTTCTTCGCCAAAAGCTGGCGGTGGTAGGGGATTCGTACGTCCAGCACTTGCATTAAGACTCACAGCATCGCCCACTTCCACATTTGCTGCCATGCTGCAAGACAAGGGTTAACAACAATACCCAAAAGCAGTTCATATAATACATCGTTAGAGAAACAAAACATGTTAGTGTAACATCATATACTTCATATGCAACTTATGCTCAAAACATGTTTAAAAAAAAGAAGCACTTAGCCAACTTATTGCTCAGGCTACCCTTCACTCATTCTCGGGTTATCTAACCACTGCTCTGATACCACTAATGTAGGGTCTTCCTACCTTGACATCATCTTATACACGTATTATGGACTAAAAATGCATTCATAACATCTTAGGGTTCCGGTTGTAGCTTTGAGCTAATAAGATTACAGGACAAAATAAAATTTCAAAAGCTAATTAATTACATTCCTGTCAATGAATGTTAGAGCAATAGAATTATACTACTCCTAGAGTAAAGGCTATCCAAAAATCTTGTATCCTATCTTCTTTCATGCTCCTCATAGCTCACGGCCTCAACCCGACCCTTAGGTCCTTCAGTCCAAAAGTGTACCTACAGGGACAACACATCATGAGCATGTACATCATTACTTAACATCATAAGGTAAGGGCATATAAATAAATGCATGAAAATAAGCGTAACATATACTTCCTGGTTAATCGTAATAACACACTTAGTTGTCCCTGTTTCATAGTCATGCGTATGGGCATCTTACCCTATCGTAAGGCATCTTACCATATCATAAACATCGTGTGGCATCTTACCACGTGGGCATCTTACCCTATCGTATGGCATCTTACCATATCATAAACATCGCGTGGCATCTTAACACGTGGACATCTTACCCTATCGTATGGCATCTTACCATATCATAAACATCGCGTGGCATCTTACCACGTGGGCATCTTACCCTATCGTATGGCATTTTACCATATCATAAACATCGTATCATTATATAAACATCATATAAACATCATCATTTCATAGACATCATCATGAACTTACTTATCATTATCATCATCATAAACATCGTAAATACTTATACAATTATTGCATAGTCATAGTATAAGAATGTGTTATCGTCTGATGCCCGTACGTTTCTTACGTACCTTAATTCCAAAAGTGGAGAAGTTGGAGAACTTTATCTCCTTGATGTTGTGGGTACCTGGGATGGTTCTACACAACCATACAAATCAATATTAGAAGCTAAACAATAGCCAAATACCAAAAATTTAATAAAAATCATCATTTTCCATGTTTTAAACAGTGGCGATCGATCGCTACTTGAGGCGATCGATCGCCTCACTTTTTGCCTTGCGGCGATCGATCGCCTGTAGCGATTTTTGCTAGGGCGATCGATCGCCACCTGCTGTTGCGCGATTTTTCACCATTCTTTAGCATTTTTCAAGCTCCAACTTATACCTTTCAAACCCGAACTTTCCTACAACATCAACATCATCAAAACTCACTAAAACCCACATAAAACACTTCAAAAATCATACCCCAACAACATACAACACATACCCAAAACAAACCCACATAAATCACTTCAAAATAACCCAATTTCAAAACCAAACATCATAAAAACTTTAGGAAGGGTTCCATACCTCTTGATGACTCCAAATCTTAACAAAGATCACACAAACAAAAGTTTTGTGGAGCTTCCTCCTTCCTCCTTTGAAGAATTTCGAAAATGGGGGTAAAGGGTAGGGTTTGAGAGTGATTTGGGGATTTTAAGTGTAGAGGGTAAAGTGAGTTGGGTAAAGTGGGGAAAGGGTTATAAAGGTAATTAAAATTGTACCCCACCAATTAACATGATGTATAAAATACCCCAACATGGTATTTTAAAAGCATTTACAAAAATGCATAAAACTTCTACTAAAATCATGATTTCCTCATAATTGACAATCAATACAATTAAATCATGTTAATACTTTCATTACCCATCACATAAATCAATTACCATGATAAATAATCACATAGTCATCATTAATGCCCAAATTGCATATAATTAAATTTCGGGGCATCACACTCCTCTTGAAGGGTTGAAGCACAAACACCTATCAAGATCTCCAAGACTCCAAACAACTAGTTGCCTCTTTGAATTTTCTTAAAGTTCTTACTCCAAACCACTTCTTGATGCTCTTCTTGATTCCTATCCAAATCTAGGCTTGCATGCTAGATCTAAACAAGATTTTGAGAGAAAAAATGAAGGAAGTTTTCGAAAATTTAGAGGAGGAAGGGAGAGAATTTGTTGGAGAGGAGAAAAAGGATGCTTGGCCTAGGTAAAGGTGAAAATGGGCGATGGGTTCTATGGAGAAAGGGAGATGATAACTTGTCTTGCACATCAGTTAGGTAAGATGATGGAATGGGTGCCTTAAAAGAGTGGAATGGGCGATGGTTACCAGGCACAAAGTTGCAAGATGACACCTCCTCAAGCCAAGTGTAGTAGTCTTTGGAAAATAGGTAGGATTATTTTAATGTTCTAATCCAATTTAATAATGTCTTGCATGGAATTTGCATGGTGCAAATGTATATGGCCGTGTATCCATATATACATATATGTATTTTGATGTATTTTTTATCTCAATCGAATGCAAGGCGTCATGGTACGGAACACCTTAATTCGTAGTCTCAACTTTTAATCATCCGGTTTTGCTTAATCGTTAATTATCCAGAGTAAGCAACGGGCCTTACAGAAATTCTTTCCTACTGTTGTGTGGTTGGGAAACTGCAAAGGAAATTAATTTTGTTGTTGAGTGTTGGTAGCAAGGTATTTTTGAACTGTGCCTACAGGGTGTTCGTTCTATGGCTCCTAAGAAGAAATCCAAGGGTGAAGTTTCCTCGTCCTATACCCCAAATTCATGAATGAAAAGGCATCCAAAAATTACATCGATATTCTCTCCAAGAATACGCCAAAGGAAAGAAAAATGGGGATCAGATACCATGAGTGCCCTATTCTAGAATTAACCGCAGCATGAGGCTGGTTAGAATTTGTGAAAACCCCATGTGCAGCGGTGGTGCCAGTAGTTCGTGAGTTCTATGCCGATTTCAAGGAGAGATCAGCATTTCCTCAAGTTACTGCCCAAGGTAAATTGGTAACATTTCTGCCCAAGTTATCAATGCTCTATATAACATGCAAAATGAGCATGATGACATATTTCACGATGTTGTTGATCCAGAATGTCCTTGACAAACTTTGCATTGATGGAGCAAGTTGGAAATTATCTGCTGAGGGGAAACCAATAACACTTTCAACTTCAGATTTACTTCGCGAACCTAAATGCTGGTTTTCCTTCCTTGTATAACGGGCTCTTTTGAAGTAACTCGGGATAGAGCAATATTGCTCTATGCCATTGTCACTAGGAGGCCGGTAAATTAGGGGATGCCTATCAAAGCTTCTATTATGAACGTGGTACGAGGAACACCGACAATAGGCCTTCCCATGGCTCTTTAATTACTAAAGTATGCTGCAAAGAGGGCGCGTTATGAGGCGAAGATGAAGAGTTGTTGACACCACAGGCACCCATTGTTGTTTTCCAAAATCCGATGGATACTCCCGCTCTCCCACGGAGGAAGCCTCCTACTACTGAGCCCTCAAGCAGCCATACCCCACCTACTACTGCCGCTCGTACTGTTCATTCTTGACTTGATGCTATAGAGGCCAGATTGGATTTCAGAGAACGCCGCGCCCAATGTTATATGGAGTATTCTATTCAATACAACACCGCCATGGCTCAACGATTTCCACAGGCTGATCCTTCATGGATGCCTTTCCCTACCCCACCGAGTTTTTCTGAGGATGAGGACGATGACTAGTGACGGTCGTCGTCATCGGTATGTGTGTTGTCCTTTTTATTTTGTCTTGTTATATTGCATTGAGGACAATGCACATGTTTAAGTGTGGGGGGTTTCTTTCAATCGTTTACTCTTTGACTGTTTTTGAGTTTGTCTTTCTGAGTTTTCTGATTCATTTTAAATTTATGTCTATTGTTTGTGTTTGTGTCATAATTCATGTATAATAATTGTGAAGACCAATGATGAAAAACTTGAGCTTAACTTGTGAGAAATTTTAAAAGTTTGTGTTTGCCTTACTCTTGAGTGACTCACTTTCTCACGCATGACTACCATGACCATTTGACTAATCGAATTTGACAGGAACAACCACAAATATGATATAGGCAATTCTTGATAGTATTTTGAGCCTTTATTCATTGATAAAAAAAATGTCATAGTAGGCCTTTGAGCTTAAGATAAAATAATGAGAATTGAAGTATTGCAATATGTTTTAGAATCTCATTCTAAATTTCATTTCTGATGCTACCTTGGTTTTGAAATATCACTTGAGCACATTGGTCAAATCATATGTACTATTCGTGAACTGAGTAGTCTAGAACTTGCCTTAGTACCTTTGAAGCGAAATACATGTCATGTGGCTTAGGAATGATTTAGGCAAATTTTAACCCGTTTAAACCTTTGACGCCACCAACTGACATCGTTTTATTCCTAGTTACCCCTTTGAGCTGATTGAAAATCGAATGGTATGTGCAAAAGCACATAATAACCCCAATTCGTCATCATCTAAAATCCTAATCAACCACATTGTCAACAACTTATACACTACTTCTTCCCCTCAAGTGAGTAAGCCCATATTCGCTTTAAAATTTCAAGTATCTTCCATGTTCATAATTGAAAAATAGAAGGGGAGTAATAAAAAAAGGGGCATGAATGCATTGAAAAATATTGAAGAGGTGAAGAAAATAGTGATGAGAAAGAATGAGAAATATATTGAGGTGACGAATAAAGTGGATGAGAAAGGAGGGGGAATTCAAAAGAAAATGATGAATTTCAATAAAAGGAGTTGAACATTGAGATGTGAGTGCACAATAATATGAAATTTTACTTATTCTCTTGTTTTGTTTGTCATATCCTTTTATCGAAGCTAGGAGTCGAGGCCTTACAATACAACATAGGAAGACCTATTGACCGAGCCATGTTCATCTAATATACAAGTGGAGAATGATGTGAATGGTAAGCTTATGGACACTAGATAAACACTTGTAATGCATGTGGTTTTGACATTCACACACGCACATCTCATTACCTTGAAATTATGCATTGTTCAGTGTTGCTTAGTTATACATTTTTTCTTTTATGAACAATGCAAATGAACATATCTCCTGAAAAGTCCTATTGATTTGTGGATGTAAATATTGCTTAGAGATAATGGTTAAATGGAAATGGTTTCACACACACTGGAGAACTCATGAGTAGAGTGGTATGCATGTTTTACTGGATTACTAGATCATATATCCCTGAGGCCAACTATCACAGTTATCGTTGCATGATTTGAGTCATATCTTTGTCTTCTTTGTTTCTTGAATTCTGTTTTTGTTTTTAACTTTGCTCGGGACTAACAAAAATCTAAGTTGGGGGGATTTAATTAGTTCAATTTTGCATTTATTATTTCTATACTTTTATGAAGATTTATGTTGGTTTTCGTTCAGAATTACGCCTTGTTTTGTTTGTTTTGGGTTTTTTAGGGATTCTAGTATCAATGTGGGAACTTGGATGAAAAGACATACATTGAGGGGGATTTGGTGGAAAAGATCATTTGAAAGAAGAAACCTGTGGAAAAGGCGAGGGAAAGTGCAAAAATCAAGTTTTGACGAATTGCAACAGGCGCCTGTTGAAAGAGGCGCCTCATCGCCTGACGACAAGAATGAAGGAAGGAGGCAGTGTACCTCGCGCTAAGGCGCGTGAAGACAGGCGCCTGAGCGCCTATGCAGAAAGTGCCTCAGCTCATGATGCAGCAAGCGCCTCAACTCATGTTGCAGCAAGCGTCCCAGCGCTTGATGCAGAGGGCACCCCAGCTGTAAGGACCCTAAATCCTTAAGTGCGGATTAAAGGCATAATTTGGGCTAAAATAAATGATCAGAGTAGAAAATCATGTTGAGTCTATGAGCTTTAAGAATTACATGCCAAAAATAAGGACTATCAAATGGATTAGTTACATTCCCATCTAAATGAATGTAGTCAACTATAGCTTTACACTACTCCTAGAGTAGATACTATACAAAATTAATCATGTCCTTCCTGCCTCAAAAGAATTCTTCACAAGCTCACCACCTCAACCCGTTCTAGCCCCTTGTTCATCATGCCAAAAAGTACCTACAAGGACAACCCCCAAACATGAGCAATGATATCATTCATATACAACACAATATGAAGATAAAGCGTAAATGCATAATCATAATAAAACACTTTATGTTTTTCCCATGCATTTCAAACGCTTCCCGTTTGGTTGTCCCTGTACCATAACTCATGAGTATAATCAATAGATTATTTTTAATGGTCTACACATGTCATGACATAATACCATCTCATCAATACCAAATACTGATCACCAATCCCTAGTCTGTCCATCACAATGTATTTTAATGCCCCTCGCTTATTTACATATAGGCGGCATAGGATAACCTCGCTTCAATGGACATGTGGTACTCCCACCCCTCGCCTCTCATTGAGCGGCAATTACCCTTTTCCTCGCCCTATATGATAACCATGCTCAAATGTGACATGCGGCGCTCCCACCCCTCGCTTCACATTTAGCGGAACCAAACAAATAGCGGCAAGCATTAAAATCATCAAGGGATGACCACGACTCATGGGATGTGCACCAATAATCATCATATGCATCTACAATCATCATGCATAATTCAACATGTATTTGCATCCACAATGCATAATCACATATATACTCGCATCCACAATGCATAAACAATGAGTATATAAGATACATGTACCGTTGGGTGCCCGTACGTCCTCTACGTACCTTTCCAAAAGTAGGATGTGGTAGGACTTCACTTCCTTGGCTGAGTTGCCACCTGGGATGGTTCTACATATTCATACAATTCAATATTAGAACCCAATAATAGTCCAATACCAAAAATTCCATCAATCATGCCAAGAAAATAATTTTCAGCAAAACACTCTACCGATCGATCGGTCACCCTTACCGATCGATCGGTAACTGTTCATAATTTCCATTTTAAGCTACGGCTTTTACCGATCGATCGGTCCAAGATACCGATCGATCGCTAGTCATCCACCGATCGATCGGTCGCTTTTACCGATCGATCGGTAAGCGGAGAATTTCACTCCTCGCTTCGCACTTGCACCGATCGATCGTCGCTCTGCTACCGATCGATCGGTCGCCGCGACATTTCGGACAAACTCCATTTTTTTGGCACAAACCACCAAATAAACCCAAACATCTTAAACCAAAGACATCCCAACAACATAATAACACAATATAACAACAAAATACACCCCAAATCCAACCCTCAACCAAAACAACACCAACCCACAACAAACCCAATTCAAAATCATTCAAAACCATTTCAAAACTAAACCAAACACAACAAAAATGACATGGAGGCATCCATACCTCTTGGGGACCTCAAATCTCCCAATAAACTTCACAAACAAGCTTTTTGCAAGAATTTCTCTTCACCCCTATGCTCAAACTCGAAAATGAAGAGAAAAGAAGGGTTTGGGAGGTGTTATTTGGGAAAGTAAAGTGATGGGTGGTGAGGGGTTGGGGTATAAAGGGGTTGAGTTTAATTAAAATGCATTCCACAATCCCATGGTGTATAAAACACCCCAACATGATATTTTAAAAGCACTAATCCAAGATGAACCAAAATGCCAATTAAACTCATGATTTCAATTAATTGCTAACCATGGCAAATAAATCATGCTAATAACAATTTTCCCGACATGCACAACATGCACCCTGAAATGCTCTCCCGGGTCACTCTATCATGTGACTAAGCATTTCAATAAGATAAATAAATCCAGCACATAATTAATTACCACCATAATTAATCATATAAACACAATTAATGCCCAAATTGCAATTAATCATTTCGGGGATATCACCATATTCCCCTACTTATAAGATTTCGTCCTCGAAATCACATGCACTTACCCCCAAAAGAAACTAAACATAATCACATACCAGAGAATAGTTCTGGGTAGTGCTGCACCATATGCCGCTCCGTCTCCCACGTAGCCTCCTCGACACCCCTGCGATCCCACTGAACTTTGATCATAGGTATCACTTTGTTCCGAAGTCTACGGTCTGCTCGATCCAGAATTCTAACAGGCCGTTCCACATAAGACACATCGGATTCTAACTGAACCTCGGAAGGCTGTAACACATGAGATGGATCCGGCTCATACTTCCGCAGCATCGACACATGAAACACATCATGTATACCCGATAAAGAAGGCGGCAAAGCCAGTCGGTAAGCTAAGGTACCAATGCGCTGCAAAATCTCGTACGGTCCAACATACCTCGGAGACAGTTTCCCGCGCATCCCAAATCGCACAACGCCTCTGAAAGGCGAGATCTTCAAAAAGACCTTATCTCCCAACTGAAATTCCAACGGTCTCCGCCGTTTATTCGCATAAGCTGCCTGTCTGTCCTGGGCTGCTTTCATTTTCTGCCTTATCATCTTTATCTTCTCTTCCATCTCCCGAATCAACTCCGGTCCTCCGACCGATTGGCGGTCCAAATCATCCAAACACAAGGGTGATCTACACCGTCTGCCATAAAGAGCTTCAAAAGGAGCCATCTGGATACTCGCCCGGTAGCTGTTATTATAAGAGAATTCCACCAAAGGCACTGAATCCTGCCAAGACACATCAAACTCCAATACACAAGCTCTCAGCATGTCCTCGAGCGTCTGGATAGTACGCTCGATCTGGCCATCCGTCTGAGGATGATATGCAGTGCTCAATCTAACTTCAGTTCCCAAGGCTGACTGAAGACCCTCCCAAAAATGAGATGTGAAACGTGGATCTCGATCCGACACTATGTAAATAGGGATCCCATGCAATCTCACCACATCTCGAATATACAACTGCGCCATCCTCAAAAAGGTGAAAGTCATGCTATAGGGGATAAAATGAGCTACCTTAGTCAATCGATCCACAATCACCCAAATAGCATCAAAGCCTGAAGTACTCCTCGGCAAGTGAGTCACGAAGTCCATGGAAATGTGTTCCCACTTCCACTTCGGTATCTCCAAGCTTCTCAACTCGCCGCCAGGTCTCTGTCTCTCTGCCTTAACCTGCTGGCAGATCAAACACCTCTTTACAAAAGCGACGACATCAAATTTCATCCTTTTCCACCAAAACTGACCACGCAGATCTCTATACATCTTCTTCCCGCCTGGGTGGATGCTAAGTCTGCTGTCAAATTAGCTTTTCCGGGATGGTACTCAATCTCACAATCGTAGTCCTTGAGTAAGTCCATCCACCTCCTCTGCCTCATGTTCAGCTCTGCCTGAGTGAATAAAAACTTGAGGCTCTTGTGATCCGTAGTAAACGAAGTATCATACAAGTAATGTCTCCAGATCTTCAGGGCGAAGATGATAGCCGCTAATTCCAAGTCATGCACTGGGTATCTGGTCTCATGCGGCTTCAACTGCCTCGATGCATAAGCTACCACATGCTTATCTTGCATCAGAACACACCCAAGGCCCTGGAGTGATGCATCAGTATACAAAACAAATCTGGAGTTCTCCGTAGGGATCACTAACACTGGCGCCGTCGTCAACCGGTGTTTCAACTCCTGGAAGCTCTCCTCACAAGCTTCTGACCAAAAGAAAGGTACACCCTTCTGGGTCAACTGTGTCAACGGCTTGGCAATCTTCGAAAAGCCCTAGACGAAGCGCCGATAATACCCGGCCTGTTGGGATATGCCCTAAGACAAGTCATTAGATGATTATTTAAGACATACAATGTTTATGGTTTTATGAATGGCAATTCATTATTATATATTATTCTTTTAACTGTGCATTGTGAATTAATATATATGTTAATGTCCTTAGAATAATATTGTATTATTCTTAAAGATGTCCCTAGTCAAGTATTATCATGAAACGGATAATGATAATACGTAGAGACTAGTATGTGTTGATCGATGAATTGTTCATTGATATGAGATATCAAATCAACATATGGGTACATGTTAGAGAACGATGTACTGGACAGACCCACCATGAGAATGCAACATGGATAGTTATATGATCGTCATATGCAATTCTCATAGTGATAATAATGTATGTAATCCTTACGACTTGTGATCACCAGAGATCCCAACATAAGGAGTTATGTATCTTGATATCGTCAAACGTTACCCGTAACAGGGTATACTATAAAGTCGACTATTTGATACACTACGAATTATGTAGAGGGATGTTGACTGATCGAGATAGGATTTGTCCCTCCTATATAACAGGAGATGTGTTAGGCCCTTGATCAAGTGAGAACTAAAATGCATAGCCATGCTCGAATGAGTCGATATGAGATATCGAGCTTATTCGTTTATTCTAGTTCTACTTGGGGATCAAGAAATAAAGATTGGATATACGAGTATGACTATTACATGACTCGTGTTCAATCTAAACACAAAGGACAAAGGTATTAAGTTACATGATTAATATTATCACACGTTCTAAAGGTTATGTCGAGTCATTGACATTCTTGTAATTTGGGTAGCATTGATGTGTTGCTAGATACCGCTCAATGCTTGAGACGTAAAATGAGATTTTATGTCACTGCCAACATTACAAGATCCTATCGGGTCGCACAAAAGATTAAATCGAGAAGGGAAATTAAATTCATGGGATGAATTAAATAATTAAGAGGAGTCTTAATTAATAATCATAATTAAATCATGGGCTTAAGCCCATGAGGCTTTATGAAAGCCTTTAATTAATTATATAAAATATGATTGCAAGGGGTTTAATTAAAAAGACAACTTCATATCATTAAACCTACACTCAACCAAAAACCACACGGCCGCCTACTTCAAGAAAGAGCTCTCGGTTTCTTGATAACCGAGGAGTGATCTTGTTGTTTTGTGCCTTTAATCGATTTGGAATCGAGTGTGTTTCTTGTTCCGGTTTAATAACTTGTCTAGCAACTTGTTATTAAACTATCCCTTCACCCGATTTTATCGTGTGGATACCGTTGAGGCAAAACTCATCGAGTTTTGCTAGTGACTCGGAGAAGGCGTTGGACGTTTGTGCTGCTCCGTGGATTCTGCTTCAAACACGCTACAAGGGTAAGACCTTCGTATTCCTTAATCCGATATGATAACCTATGTATAGATCTGCTGGTTTGTAATCCTAAAAAAATTTTATTCCGCTGCGTTGTATGCTCATAGGATTACTTACAGTGGTATCAGAGCCAGGTTCAAGGCTCATATCGGATTTATGTGATTAGATTGTGTTAATCATATTAGAATTAATATTGCATGCTATTAAAACTGTTTAATTCATATATGATATGAAATAAATATTTAGTTTTTGAAAATCATCGTAAAGTTGTATTTGATATAATTAGGCGAATATCGAACCATATGTCATAAAGTTTTCGGCCATCACCATCACAAATGTCACCACGGCTAGCCACATGAGGGCTAGGGTTTTCGAACCCTTGGCTCGAGATGGCTTAGTCGTTGTGGCAAATAATTGTGCATGGAAGTGTCGAAAATTAATTAGGGTTTAGAACCCATTGGACGTGACGGCTAGCTCATGACGGCTAGGGTTTCGAACCCTAATAGTCGTGCATGGCTCGTCCATCATCGCCTTATTTTCTAAAGTTTTGAGACGTGGATGAGTTTTGAACTCTTTGACTCGATAATGGTTCACGCATGCATGGATTAGTAACTTTACCACATGAGAGCAAGGTTTTTCGAACCCTTAGCTCGAGATGGTTGAGCCAACCCCGTGCATGGCATGACCGTGACTCGTGGATAACAAATTCCGGCGTTTAAAACAAGATGGCTCGATAAAATTCCATAAGAATCCATGAAGGTGCGAGGCGGCTAGGGTTTGGAACCCTAGCGCCGCCGCCGCACGAGCCATGGCTCGGCCATGGGCTAGGGTTTCGAACCCTAGGCCCACTATTGGTCCAGCCGTGTGCTTCATGGTTCGAACCATGGTGGTTCGTGTCTTAGTCGCTTTAGTTCGTGGCATGTGATGTCCCGAGCGTACGATAATTTTTCAAAAATTATTTTACAGTTTTAATTAGAATTAAATTTAAAATGTTTAGAATTTAATTAATTAAATGTTAATGCATGCTTTATGTGTTGTTTGAGCATGGTGCGTGGTTATAGCCCTTTGACCTATTAGATAGGATTTGTGAATGTTTGTAATTTTAATACGACCTGCGTGTCGTGCCTTTCTCTGTTTCATTCTAAATGTAATCCCTCCCCTATGTTCCCCTCGAATGTGAATCGAGGAATTCTATATCTTGTAAATAGTGTAGTTTATTTTATTGATGGTGATCAATGAAGATGGAGCATAGTGCCTTGATGAGGAGGCCATTCACAAATTGGAGCCAAAGGAAGGTGCTTGTGAAGTTACCTTAGGTTGACTCATAGGATTTTCTCATTGGCTTGAGAAAATCATTAGTAGGGGCTATAACCATGTCACGATTAATTATGTATGTTGATGCATGATTTATCTTATGTTTTAGTTTGATAATAGTATTACACATATATGTAGATATGTATACAACTATATGTAGTGGACATATTTTAAATTATCAAATTAATCATGAGATCAATAAATCCCTCTAAAATATTAAGTTTTAGATGCCTTCCAAAATAAAAGTACTCGTCAATAACTTCGATTGTACATGTGTGGGTTTGCCAAAGTAAAGCACCATGGCAATCTTAGTAAGGCGCGAAAGGATAAAAGTGATATCCGTTATACTTTAATTCGGTACGACTTAACTAGGTTATCTCAACAGGATTGGGAACCTAGAGGCATGGGTTGGATTATAATTCATTTGATGAATTGAACAAAGTGTTGTTCGTCCAACTATCCAAGAATTATATGTGATGTAATTGACAAAGTGTTGTCTACCTAAATAACCGAGTCTTGGGCGATTAGCCAAAGCTAACTCAAGATTAGGTGAAATATGGATCTTGGCCCACTAAAGGTTTCGAGGGTTGATATTTTTCAAACAAAATAGTGGGAGTATCATTTAATATAAGACCATGTTAAATGATTTAAATCATAAACTTATTTTGCATATTTATATTGTAGATATCCATGGCAACTAACAACGTTACTAGCACTTTATCACTGCGATCGGTCCTTGAGAAGGACAAATTAAATGGGACGAATTTCCTAGACTGGCATAGGAACTTGAGGATAGTCCTCAAACAAGAAAAGAAACAATATGTCCTAGAGGAACCCTTACCTGCTGAGGAACCTCCCCTAACAGCTACAAGAGCTGAAAAAGATGCTTACAAGAAGCATCATAGTGACGCACTTGATGTTGGGTGCCTCATGCTTGCCACCATGAACTCTGAGCTTCAGAAGCAACATGAGGAAATGGAGGCGTTCGATATGATCGAACACTTAAAGCAGTTGTACCAACAGCAAGCAAGACAAGAGAGGTATGACGTCTCGAAGGCGTTATTTCAGTGCAGGATGGTAGAAGGAAGCTTAGTTGGAACTCATGTGCTCAAGATGATTGGGTACATTGAGAATCTGGACAAGCTAGGTTTTCCATTGGACCAAGAGTTGGCCACCGATGTGATCTTGCAATCGTTGCCTGAGAGCTTCAGTCAATTTGTAGTAAATTACAATATGACTGACATGGAAAAGACTCTACCACAGTTGCTTGGTATGTTGAGAACATATGAAGCAAATACTAAGAAGACTAAGGCCACAAATGTTCTTATTGTGAATAAGAGCAAAGGAAGGGCCAAAGCTAAAGGCAACAAGAAAGCAAAGAAGGTCTTTGCTAAAACTAAGCCAAAGTCTTCTGCACTGAAGCCAAAGGGAGGGATAGCAAAGGAAGGGAACTGTTTCCATTGCGGTGAGACCGGCCATTGGAAAAGGAACTGCAAAGTATATCTGGAGGATCTAAAGAAAGGAAGTGTGACTTCCGCTTCAGGTATTTTTGTTATAGAAGTCAATTTATCTACTTCTTCATCATGGGTATTAGATACTGGATGTGGATCTCACATTTGTGTAAATGTGCAGGATCTCAAAAGGAGTAGGACGTTGGCGAAAGGTGAAGTAGATCTCCGAGTTGGAAATGGAGCAAGAGTTGCTGCATTGGCTATAGGAGATTATCATTTAGCTTTACCTTCTGGTTTATCGTTGATTTTAAAAGACTGTTATTTTGTGCCATCTATTACTAAAAACATAATTTCTATTTCTTGTTTAGACAAGTATGGTTTTTCATTTATAATAAAGGACAATTGTTGTTATTTATTTAAATGATATGTTTTATGCTAGTGCACAAATGGTGAATGGTCTTTATGTATTAAATCTTGATATGCCTATCTATAACATAAATACTAAAAGGATTAAAAATAATGATTGTAATCCGACTTATCTCTGGCACTGTCGCTTGGGCCACATAAACGAGAACCGCATATCTAAACTTCATAAGGATGGAGTATTAGATTCATTTGATTTTGAATCATATGAAACATGCGAATCTTGTTTAATGGGCAAGATGACTAAACCCCCTTTCAAGGGACATGTTGAAAGGGCAAATGTTTTATTGGGACTAATACATAGTGATGTATGTGGACCAATAAGTACACAAGCTAGAGGTGGTTTTCAATACTTCGTTACATTTTCTGATGACCTCAGTAGATATGGGTATGTGTACATAATGAAACATAAGCATGAAACCTTTGAAAAGTTCAAAGATTTCAAGAATGAAGTACAAAACCAACTTGGCAAAAGTATCAAAATCCTTCGATCAGATCGAGGAGGAGAATACTTAAGCCAAGAGTTTCATGACTATCTAAAGGAGTGTGGGATAGTCCCACAACTCACTCCTCTGTATACTCCACAATGGAATGGTGTATCCGAGAGGAGAAATCGAACCTTGTTAGACATGGTTAGATCAATGATGAGTCATGCAGATCTTCCGATATCGTTTTGGGGACACGCTCTAGAAACAACGATTTTCTTACTGAACCGTGTTCCATCTAAATCAGTGGAAAAGACACCATATGAGATATGGACTGGGAAGCGTCCTAGTATGTCTTTTATGAAGATTTGGGGTTGTGAGGCTTTCGTTAGACATCACGCCACTAACAAACTTGGACCCAAATCTGAAAAGTGTTTATTTGTGGGGTATCCTAAGGAAACGAAAGGATACTATTTCTATTATCCCACCGAGAACAAAGTAGTTGTTGCTCGGACTGGTGTATTTCTTGAAAGAGAATTTATTTCTAGAAAAACCAGTGGGAGAAAAATAGAACTTAGTGAAGTTCAACCACAAGAAAACACTGAACTTGAGATTGAGATGGAAACAGAGCAGGCACCACAAGCTGTTGTGGAAGAAGCACCTGCTCAAGAGACACAAGCCCAGCGTAGGTCTGTAAAAGTACACCGGGAGCCACAGAGATATGGATTTCTTGTGACTCAACAAGGTGACTTACTACTTATTGATGAGGATGAGCCGTCATCTTATCAACAAGCTATAATGGGCAATGATTCTGAGAAATGGCAAGAGGCCATGAAATCTGAGATGGAATCCATGTATGCAAACCAAGTATGGACTTTGGTTGATCCACTTGAAGGGGTACGACCCATAGGGTGCAAATAGATTTCCAAGAAAAAGACAGATATGGATGGTAACGTACAAACCTATAAAGGTCGGCTGGTTGCAAAAGGATTCAAACAAATTCATGGTATTGACTATGATGAAACCTTTTCACCAGTGGCCATGGTTAAATCCATAAGGATCTTACTTGCAATAGCTGCATTTCATGATTATGAAATCTGGCAGATGGATGTCAAAACAGCTTTCCTTAATGGAAATCTGCTCGAGGATGTGTACATGACACAGCCCGAGGGTTTTGTCGATCCAAAGGATGCTGGAAAGATATGCAAGCTACAACGATCCATTTATGGATTGAAGCAAGCTTCTCATAGTTGGAATCTTCGTTTTGATGATGCAATCAAAGAGTTTGGTTTTATCAAAAATGAAGATGAACCTTGTGTCTACAAGAAGGTCAGTGGGAGCGTAATCATTTTCCTAGTGTTGTATGTAGATGACATACTTCTCATTGGAAATGATATCCCTGCCTTGCAATCTGTAAAGATTTGGCTAGGGAATTGCTTTTCGATGAAAGACTTGGGAGAAGCCACCTATGTATTAGGAATCAAGATCTATAGAGATAGATCAAGAAGGCTTCTTGGTCTAAGTCAAAGTACATACATAGACAAGGTGCTTAAAAGGTTTAGCATGCAAGAATCCAAGAAAGGATTCGTGCCTATGACACATGGTATTTATCTCTCGAAGGAACAGTGTCCTTCAACACCAGATGAGAGACAACGCATGAGTAAGATTCCATACGCGTCAGCTATTGGATCTATCATGTATGCCATGATATGTACTCGTCCCGATGTATCGTATGCTTTGAGCATGACGAGCAAGTTGATCCAGGTGAAGGTCACTGGATTGCTGTCAAGAATATCCTAAAGTACTTGAGAAGGACTAAGGATACATTCTTGATTTATGGAGGTGAGGAAGAGCTCAATGTAATGGCTTACACTGATGCAAGCTTCCAAACCGACAAAGATGATTTTCGATCGCAATCTGGATATATGTATTGCCTGAATGGAGGTGCTGTGAGCTGGAAGAGTTCAAAAGCAAGAAACAGTAGCCGATTCTACAACGGAAGCTGAGTATATTGCTGCCTCGGATGCAGCAAAGGAAGTTGTTTGGATGAGGAAGTTCATTTCTGAACTTGGAGTGGTGCCAAGCATTAAAGATCCGATAGAACTCTATTGTGACAACAATGGAGCGATCGCATTGGCTAAGGAACCAAGATCTCACCAAAGATCCAAGCACATACTTAGGCGTTTCCATTTCATTCGAGAAATCGTTGAAAGGGGAGATGTTAAAATATGCAAAGTACCAACAGATGATAATGTATCTGACCCATTGACAAAGCCGCTGTCACAGCAGAAGCATGATCGTCATACTAGATCTCTAGGCATTAGGTATATGTCTGAGTGGTCTTAGTGCAAGTGGGAGATTTGTTGGGATATGCCCTAAGACAAGTCATTAGATGATTGTTTAAGACATACAATGTTTATGGTTTTATGAATGGCAATTCATTATTATATATTATTCTTTTAACTGTGCATTGTGAATTAATATATATGTTAATGTCCTTAGAATAATATTGTATTATTCTTAAAGATGTCCCTAGTCAAGTATTATCATGAATGGGATAATGATAATACGTAGAGACTAGTATGTGTTGATCGATGAATTGTTCATTGATATGAGATATCAAATCAACATATGGGTACATGTTAGAGAACGATGTACTGGACAGACCCACCATGAGAATGCAACATTGATGCGTGTGAAACGTACCGCAAGTGTACGGTGTCAAGTTTTAGTATAGAATTTTATAATACGGATGTCGAACCCACAGGGATTGAAAATTAAGTTACACCAAGTACTGTAATTAGAATAGTCTCGACTTTATTTAGATAACCGATAGCATGATTATTAATTAATCTACTAAAATAAAATAAAAGATTAACAAGATGGTAATTTAAGTGGAGAAAATCAATGAGAACGGATTCTAGAGGTTTGACTTCACTCAACTATCCACTATGTCGTGTTTTCCTAGTTTACTAGCCGAGAATTCTTATTTGTTTCTACTCCTCCTCCCGGGTGTTAAGCAGAAGTAATTATCTAACATTAATCTTGATATCCCTATCTAAGATTAATTATCAAACAATTGTAAAAGCGCAGTAATTCCTATGACGACTTCTATGGAGTTATAGGCCTTCCGAACAATATAACTACCACGATACGAATTCCTTCTTTCCTATTCACAACCCCCTCTCCCGAGTGATAGATCACGAATATGGAATCATTCAATCCATGGCCAGTAGATTAAAAGCATTAAGAGCAGGAAAACATAAATAAACCATATGAAAAACCAATGACATAGTTTCAAGTCAAGATCCGTCTAACCCTAGAATAATAAATTAGTTCATGAATACATTAAATAAACACATAGACATGTTCTTAATCATCATAAACATAAAGGAAGAGATAATCAAACGAATTGGATGATGGCCCTCCATCCCCGGTAGTCGCCGTCTTCTTCTCCGTCGTCAAAATCTATGCCCTTCGTTGTAAGCGCACCGCCTCGATCGATCTCCTCCCTTTCACTAGCTCTCGGGCTTCTGCCTCCTTCTCTTTCGTCTGTTCACGTTTTTTGGTTCTGTACGTGAATTGTCTTCTTTTCTTCCTCCTTCCAGCCTTCTCCTTTGTTAATTAAATATTCCCCTTTTTTCTTGTACACGTTTTTCCCTTTTATAAAATATTCGTGAAATCTTATCTTCTCTCCAATCCAATCTCTTCAATTAAAATCATAAAATCTTCTCAATATCCCTTTTAAAATTCAAGTAAATATGAATGTTCCCATAATAAAATATTATCTTCCAATCTTCATGTGTCACGTGTGTTCCGCTTCTCCCCGGAATTATCAAATAAATTCATAATATATGTGGCGCCATAGCGCCATGTATTCTGCCCGGTGTATGATATTTCCACTTTTCAGTCCCAATTTGAATTATTGTCACATTTATGCATTTCTCATCATATTTTAATAATAAAATGCTTAATTCCTTGGATTCCTGCAAAACAACACAAAACAAAACCAAAAGTGTAAATCTGATCGAAAACTAACATTAAACCATGCAAAATAAGAGGAAATATAAGTGTATAAAATACACTTATCAAACATGGATAGTTATATGATCGTCATATGCAATTCTCATAGTGATGATAATGTATGTAATCCTTACGACTTGTGATCATCAGAGATCCCAACATAAGGAGTTATGTATCTTGATATCGTCAAACGTTACCCGTAACAGGGTATACTATAAAGTCGACTATTTGATACCCTACGAATTATGTAGAGGGATGTTGACTGATCGAGATAGGATTTGTCCCTCCTATATAACAGGAGATGTGTTAGGCCCTTGATCAAGTGAGAACTAAAATGCATGGCCATGCTCGAATGAGTCGATATGAGATATCGAGCTTATTCGTTTATTCTAGTTCTACTTGGGGATCAAGAAATAAAGATTGGATATACCAGTATGACTATTCCATGACTCGTGTTCAATCTAAACACAAAGGACAAAGGGATTAAGTTACATGATTAATATTATCACAAGTTCTAAAGGTTATGTCGAGTCATTGACATTCTTGTAATTTGGGTAGCATTGATGTGTTGCTAGATACCGCTCAATGCTTGAGACGTAAAATGAGATTTTATGTCACTGCCAACATTACAAGATCCTATCGGGTCGCACAAAAGATTAAATCGAGAAGGGAAATTAAATTCATGGGATGAATTAAATAATTAAGAGGAGTCTTAATTAATAATCATAATGATTAATTAAATCATGGGCTTAAGCCCATGAGGCTTTATGAAAGCCTTTAATTAATTATATAAAATATGATTGCAAGGGGTTTAATTAAAAAGACAACTTCATATCATTAAACCTACACTCAACCAAAAACCACACGGCCGCCTACTTCAAGAAAGAGCTCTCGGTTTCTTGATAACCGAGGAGTGATCTTGTTGTTTTGTGCCTTTAATCGATTTGGAATCGAGTGTGTTTCTTGTTCCGGTTTAATAACTTGTCTAGCAACTTGTTATTAAACTATCCCTTCACCCGATTTTATCGTGTGGATACCGTTGAGGCAAAACTCATCGAGTTTTGCTAGTGACTCGGAGAAGGCGTTGGACGTTTGTGCTGCTCCGTGGATTCTGCTTCAAACACGCTACAAGGGTAAGACCTTCGTATTCCTTAATCCGATATGATAACCTATGTATAGATCTGCTGGTTTGTAATCCTAAAAAAATTTTATTCCGCTGCGTTGTATGCTCATAGGATTACTTACACGGCCAAGCCAAGAAAACTCCGTATCTCAGGCACAGAAGTGGGTGCAGCCCACTCCATCACAGCTTCAATCTTCCTGGGATCCACAGATATTCCGCTGCTAGATATGACATGCCCCAAAAATACTACACTGCTCAGCCAAAACTCACACTTACTGAGCTTGGCATACAACTGGTGATCTCTAAGAATCTGGAGCACTGTCCTCAAGTGTTTCACGTGCTCTTCCTCGCTCCGGGAGTAGATGAGAATGTCATCGATGAATACAATGACGAACTGATCAAGATACGGCTGAAACACTCTGTTCATCAGACTCATAAAGACTGCTAGAGCATTCGTCACACCGAACGGCATCACTAGGAACTCATAATGTCCATATCGAGTCCGGAATGCTGTCTTCTGCACATCTTCCTCCCTAACTCGAATCTGATGGTACCCGGATCTCAAATCAATCTTGCTATACAATCTGGTACCTTGCAACTGATCAAACAAGTCATCTATCCTTGGGAGAGGATACTTGTTCTTCACTGTAGCCTTATTCAGTTGCCGGTAATCGATGCACAACCGCATCGAACCGTCCTTCTTTTTCACAAAGAGAACTGGTGCGCCCCATGGCGATACGCTCGGGCGTATATATCCCTTGTCAAGGAGATCCTGCAACTGCTCTTTCAACTCTCTCAACTCTGCCGGCAATCTACCACTGCCTGATATCTGTTCAGAATATCAATACCCAAGATGCAGTCGAAGTCTGACATGCCCAATACAATCAAGTCTGCCTTCAACTCGTTGCCCTCAAAATAAATGAGGGTATCTGCCAAAAACTGATCGGCAACGACATTTCTTCCAGTGGGTGTCGAGACCAAGAGAGGCGTGGGTAAGGAAGACGTGCGCATATGGTGTCTTTCCACAAAGCCCACAGATACAAAAGAGTGGGAGGCACCTGTATCGATCAAAATAAAAGCAGGGTACGTAAATAAATGACACGTACCGGCAATCACCTCCTCTGGGGCTGCCTGGGCCTGCTCTCTGGTCAGTGCATACACCTGTCCCTGGGGTGGTCCCACTGTCTGACCTCCCGATGGTCGAGGCCCAAACTGCTGCCTCTGATGCACTGTCCTATCATCAAATCTCGGCCGGTTGCCCTGAAATTCTGACTGTCCTCCCCGGGTGGGGCAATACCGAGAAATGTGGCCCATCTTGCCACGGCTATAACAGGCAGGGCACTTATTCGAAGAATGTGGCCCTCCACAATTGTCGCACCTAGGCTCTCCCGGCCTATTTCCTTGAGTAGATCCTCGGTTGGCTGGCCAAGTGTTCTTCTTGCTCTCTTGTTTCTGCCCAAAGAATTTCTTCCCACCGAACCGTGAAGACGAAGAGGCACCACGAGGTTTAAATGGTTCTCCCCGGGGCCTCAAGCTGTCACTAGCTTGCCTTTGCTGTGGTGCTTGTGGGGATACATACTTGGATAGGCTCCGACTCCAATCTCGGCAAGCTCCGCTCTTGTGAGAGCATCATCAAAAGAAGTAGGGTTATTGGTAATAACCCGATCGAAGAGCTCCGGTCGCAACCCCTTCATGAAATTTCTCATCTTGGCGTGTCCGTTGGTGGCAATGTGGGGAACATACCTCAGTAACGATGAGTACTGCATGGCATAATCAGACACCGTCATGTTCCCTGTTTCAAACTTGCAAACTCATCCTCCTTCGTCTGTCTTGCCGCTGCGGAGAAGTACCGGTTTAGAAACCGAGTCCTGAAGAGTGTCCAATCAATCACAGCACCCTGTGCCCTCAGTTCCATTACCGTGCTCCTCCACCACATCAAAGGTTTCTTTGCTAACTGAAACTCCGCCAGCCTCAGCCAAGCTGTAATAGCACAAGGAGCCGATACAAAGATCTGTTCAAGCCTTTCCAGCCACTCTTCAGCTTCCTCTCCTGATTCTGTTCCCTCAAACCGGGGCGGGTGGTAAGACAGAAACTGAGTCAGACTAATCTCACCCGGTAGTAATAACTGAGCTACGGGTTCCATGCCTACGGCCGGTGGAGGTAGAGGGTTTGCCTGTCCAATACTTGCGTTCACACTACCAACATCGCCAACTTCCTCATTAGCAGCCATGCTGTAACACAAATGTTAACAACAATTCCAAAACAATATATATGTTATGCCGTTAGATAACAGGAATGATAATAAGCATGTTAGTATAACAGGATATACATCCATATGCACCACATGCATAAACATGTTTCAAATGTAAGCACCTAGCCAATCATGCTAAGGCTACCATTCACTCGTTCCCGGGTTCTCTAACCACTGCTCTGATACCAGTAATGTAAGGACCCTAAATCCTTAAGTGCGGATTAAAGGCATAATTAGGGCTAAAATAAATTATCAGAGTAGAAAATCATGTTGAGTCTATGAGCTTTAAGAATTACATGCCAAAAATAAGGACTATCAAATGGATTAGTTACATTCCCATCTAAATGAATGTAGTCAACTATAGCTTTACACTACTCCTAGAGTAGATACTATACAAAATTAATCATGTCCTTCCTGCCTCAAAAGAATTCTTCACAAGCTCACCACCTCAACCCGTTCTAGCCCCTTGTTCATCATGCCAAAAAGTACCTACAAGGACAACCCCAAACATGAGCAATGATATCATTCATATACAACACAATATGAAGATAAAGCGTAAATGCATAATCATAATAAAACACTTCCTGTTTTTCCCATGCATTTCAAACGCTTCCCGTTTGGTTGTCCCTGTACCATAACTCATGAGTATAATCAATAGATTATTTTTAATGGTCTACACATGTCATGACATAATACCATCTCATCAATACCAAATACTGATCACCAATCCCTAGTCTGTCCATCACAATGTATTTTAATGCCCCTCGCTTATTTACATATAGGCGGCATAGGATAACCTCGCTTCAATGGACATGCGGTACTCCCACCCCTCGCTTCACATTTAGCGGAACCAAACAAATAGCGGCAAGCATTAAAATCATCAAGGGATGACCACGACTCATGGGATGTGCACCAATAATCATCATATGCATCTACAATCATCATGCATAATTCAACATGTATTTGCATCCACAATGCATAATCACATATATACTCGCATCCACAATGCATAAACAATGAGTATATAAGATACATGTACCGTTGGGTGCCCGTACGTTCTCTACGTACCTTTCCAAAAGTAGGATGTGGTAGGACTTCACTTCCTTGGCTGAGTTGCCACCTGGGATGGTTCTACATATTCATACAATTCAATATTAGAACCCAATAATAGTCCAATACCAAAAATTCCATCAATCATGCCAAGGAAATAATTTTCAGCAAAAAGACTCTACCGATCGATCGGTCACCCTTACCGATCGATCGGTAACTGTTCATAATTTCCATTTTAAGCTACGGCTTTTACCGATCGATCGGTCCAAGATACCGATCGATCGCTAGTCTTCCACCGATCGATCGGTCGCTTTTACCGATCGATCGGTAAGCGGAGAATTTCACTCCTCGCTTCGCACTTGCACCGATCGATCGTCGCCCTGCTTCCGATCGATCGGTCGCCGCGACATTTCGGACAAACTCCATTTTTTGGCACAAACCACCAAATAAACCCAAACATCTTAAACCAAAGACATCCCAACAACATAATAACACAATATAACAACAAAATACACCCCAAATCCAACCCTCAACCAAAACAACACCAACCCACAACAAACCCAATTCAAAATCATTCAAAACCATTTCAAAACTAAACCAAACACAACAAAAATGACATGGAGGCATCCATACCTCTTGGGGACCTCAAATCTCCCAATAAACTTCACAAACAAGCTTTTTGCAAGAATTTCTCTTCACCCCTATGCTCAAACTCGAAAATGAAGAGAAAAGAAGGGTTTGGGAGGTGTTATTTGGGAAAGTAAAGTGATGGGTGGTGAGGGGTTGGGGTATAAAGGGGTTGAGTTTAATTAAAATGCATTCCACAATCCCATGGTGTATAAAACACCCCAACATGATATTTTAAAAGCACTAATCCAAGATGAACCAAAATGCCAATTAAACTCATGATTTCAATTAATTACTAACCATGGCAAATAAATCATGCTAATAACAATTTTCCCAACATGCACAACATGCACCCTGAAATGCTCTCCCGGGTCACTCTATCATGTGACTAAGCATTTCAATAAGATAAATAAATCCAGCACATAATTAATTACCACCATAATTAATCATATAAACACAATTAATGCCCAAATTGTAATTAATCATTTCGGGGATATCACACCAGCGCTAGTATATCGATCATTTTGTACTTACGGACAGTAGACATGGCGCTAAGGCACCTAAAGAGTAGCGCCCAAGCGCTTGTCTGGAGGAAAAGTTTGGAACATAAACGATGAACAGGCGCCCCAGTGCTCATCAGATTTCAGCCCATGGGCTTTTATGTGCAGCCAAAGTATAAAAGCCATGATAAACCTAATTAATGGGACTTTTGCTAGGTTTTGAGATAGAACACTTGAGAGGTTGCTGCTACCCATCGGAGACAAGAGATCTACCATCATAACTTCGATTTGTATCTCTTTATCTTAAGATCATTGATGAATTCCAAGAACATGCCTTGCTATTTTCAACTTTCTAATTCTAGTGGAACGATGTAGTTAGTTTAAAACTGCACTTTGAATGCTTTGATTGATCTATTTTGATTTTCCATATGGTTTGTTTGTGTTTTCTTGTTCAATGCTTTTGATCTACTGGCCATAGATTGGATGAATTTATATTGACAATCTATCACTCGGGAGAAGGGATTGTTGACAGGATCATAGGAAAATACATCTTTGAAAATTTATATAGTCGACAGGCATATAACTCCATAGAAGTCATTGAACGAATCTAAATGGACACATCAAGATGATTACTAGGTGATTATTTCTATTTAACACTCAGGAGAGGTAATAGAATATATAAGGATTCATGATTAACAAACTAGGAAGATCTGTAATAGTGAAATCATAATTGAAGAGTGTAGTGGATAAACTAGTGAAATCGAACCTCTAGAATGTTTTCATATTAATTCTCTCATAAATCTGTTTCGTTAATTTATTATTTGAAATTATTACCAAACAAATCTTAATCATTATTTTAGATAGGATTGGGATTATTGAAACTGAAGACCTGAATTGAACCATATATAAACTTGAGTCATATCTTGCGGTAAGAAATTCACCATCAGCACACCGCCAATATTGATCTCGTCCGTGCCTTTCTCACGTTCTTACGTGAATTCCTTCTCTGTCGACCACGTTAATTATCGTCTCTTCTGCACGTTAATAAATTCCTCGCTTGTTGTCCGTGCCCTTTTTGTACGTGACTTCTCCCCTTAGTTACGTGTGAAGTCCCCTCTTATTTCTTTTTCCTAGGTGACGTGAAGTTTCCCACGTGGATATGGGTTCTCCTTTCTACATCCATCTCTTTACGTAAATTTCATCCTCCTTTTAAGTCACTGTTCTCGTGAATTTTATTCTTTTCGTCTATCTCTTTTTCAATCCCACGTCCCTCTCATAATTTATTCTCTAAAAATCTGATGTGTCCTTCTTTTGGTCAAAGGAAATTCTCCTCGGTCTCTATATTTCTCTTTCCATATCTTGCAGCTTGCGTGAATGTGTCATGCATATTTTCATCCAGTGAAATTTTGTCATGCAGTAGCACTGGAGTGCTGCTTTGGCAATGCCCTAGTGTTGCCTACTCTGTCCATGTGAGTCTTTTTCCATTTTTCGGTGCAGGGGCTCGGACTTTCAGGCGCCCTAGCGCTAGGTACGCTGCTTGGAGCTGTCAAATTCCAATTTTTAAGTCTCTTTTGGATTCTTGTCATATTTATCCACTTTTCATCATCTTTTGGTAATAAAATATCACATTTCTTGGATTTCTGCAAAACAACAAAAACAAGAACAAAAGACGTAATTCCGTTCGAATGTCAACATAAAAGTAAAGTAAAAGATAATAAAATATATGTGCAAATTTGCATTTATCACATCTTATGAGAAGAAGTCAAATGCACAGGAGAACATGATAGACACCAAGTGAACAATACTAGAGCTAACATGGGACGAGAAAGTGATTGTGGCAGAGGTGTTGGTGGACAACCATAACAAATCATCCCCCTTCTTGCATGTGGGTCATGGCTACAGGTTAAGCTTGGGGAGGCTGCTGCGAGGAGGTTAACATACTAGATTTCTGGATAGGTATTTTATTGGGGTAATAGTATATTAATCGTTGAATTCGCTTGTAAAACGTGGTACCTAGTTTGTTGGAAGTGTATATGTACTGCATGTAGGAGATTTGTGTGATCCTGACAGTTTGTTGTAACTATTTTGGTGAACTATATTGTATGGAAATACCTGGTTAATATGGGATGTGATCTAGCCAAAATGTTGTTTTCTTCTAATTTGTTAGATATTTTTCGCACGGTGTGGTGGTTGGTGGTGGGTGATATATTGCATTGTAAAATGTGTCAACATAGCATTTTGTGCTATGAATCAACAAAGATTCTTCTATTATTTGCTTGTCTCAACTGAAGACTGTGAGCTTGTCTATGTACATGTTAAGTTTTTAAACTATGCCCTGTAATATCATTGTAGTAAAAACATCCATAAATTAATACCCGATAACTTAATAAACTTTATAATTTTTTTCGGTCGCAACTTGGGCTCGTTTAAAAAATTAGTAATTTTGATAAATTAATAAGATAATAATTTTTAGGAAGACCCTTATAAAAAACTATAATCTCGTCAATATCATAAATTAATAATTCTCTAAAATTATAAACATAAGTAAGATAATTTAAAATGTGAATATATTTTTATTTAATTTTTCTCAAAATTTTAAATCTAGGTAGATTAAATCCCTAACTTTTCTCGGTACATTCAAAGGTCTTGTATCGTGTTTTTGAATTGCAATGCAAAATTATGAAGAATTGTGTTGTTATGAGTGCTTTATTTTCTTGTTATTAGTTCTAAAGCTATTGAATCATCATCAACGAGATTTTCAGTGACACTAGCCATAATTTCTTCTAATCTTTGAATCTTTGAACATTCATCATTTTCAGCCAGGGTAATCCAATAGATGATTAACATCTATTTTAGTACACTAACCAAGATTATTAATCATATTCTCAAGCTGCTGAATGTCTTCTTCGTGATAAATTCGCTGAATCGAAAAATAATATATAAATTGATAAATTATAAATTTATATATTAATTAATCTCTCTAAATTAATAAAATTTTATGATTCCGATATTATTAGTTTATAGGTGTTTAACTGTACTTGTATTGACTTCTTTGAACTAACTGACTTTAGGTTCTCAGTTGTTTCTTTAGCTATGTGCCTCAGTTTTATTAACTACAATAAGATTAAAGCCACAACCCACTACATTTAAAAAGATTAAAAGTGATATATAGCTGTAAAATGACAATTTCTGGCTCGTCGTTGCATGTGGAAAATTTCATTATCCAGAAAGGGTGCATATAGAGTGCCCGGCTGCATTTGAATTACATTTCCCACTATCTGAGACCCCCCGCCACTATTGGCATTGGAGGTACGCTTCTTGGATGATGTCACTTGCTTTGCCATTCCTTTGTAGTAAGCATCCGCCAGTGGGTTCAATGTGTTTGTTTTGGTATATGTTTTTTATCCCACTAGAACCAGCAATATCCATGACTTTTTTCCTTCTGGTGCCACCAAGAGTTTTTTATCCCACTAGAACCAGTAAATATCCATGGAAATTATCGAATCTACTTCTCAAATGGCATTGGAAGGTATATTCGACATTCGGATCTAAAAGCATTCAAAAAATTCATACCAAACTTAACATTATTTTATCATCATATATTTCATATCTTTTTGTCATTCTATTTATTAATCATTTAATAATCTCATAATTTAACCAAACGATTCCTTATGGTTAAATTGGTGTTATGTTCACCATGTAGCCTTAGGTCATTCTATATATTTGTGCATAGAATGACATCATCATACATATCATCGTCTGAGGGCTATACGTTGCTACTCTTAAGAATTACATCAATATAACCACAATTTACTCATTGTTAAGGTTTTATAAGCTCTACCGCACTTCGCCTTATCCAGGCTTTTGAGATTCTCGTGTGAATTAATTTTACCTCGAAATGGGGTCCAACTAGTATGTTGTAGTCAACCAACTCCAGATATCTAAATAAATAGTTATACTTTATTATAACTATTTATAAAAAAATCGACTTTGGGAATAAGTAAACTTATGCTAATTTTGTAAAGATATAATAGGTTGTTGAATTAGTCGTCTGATTAAAAGAAATACATTTGTTGATTTAGTAAGTTTTATCATGCATGAACTTTGGATTGACAAAATCCTATGGCTTTGGTACCATGAAAGTAAGCAGGAGAAACGTGGGACAACTCTCGACACAAACATTATATAATCAAACATGTATATTGAAAATGTGGGTGATGGTGAACATGCGGGGAATATCCAAGGGGATGAAGGCTGGATGAAGTGTGAAGAGCTGTGGTGTTGTAGAAATTACCTATTTGGGCTACTAAAAAAGAGCTTTTAGCTGTAGAGAATAACGTGGACTGAAAAAACTCGTACAGTTTGTCCAATTGTTTATTGGTGAAAGAGGGCCTGCACTAGTAGGTGCAAGGCCGCTGGAATCTCCAGTATTGGCCTTAAATACCTTCTGATCATGGTTGATTGTCAGAATATTGTGCTTCCAATCAGGAGGTTTTCCATGTAATTCTTAGCATGTGCCCTTTGTATGTCTGGGGGTATCACAGTAATCACACCAGATCGTTATGCCTTTTTATGCTGTCGAGATTTGTTTTGGGAAGAGTAGAGGTGTGCAATCGGTTATAACCGAACCGACCGAACCGAAATTTCGAAAAATCGAACCGACCGAATTTTTTTCCTCCAACCAAACATACCGAATTTTACTATCAAATCGAACCCACCGAATTGATAAAAAAAAGCGGTTATTTCGGTCGGTAACCGAATTAACCGATATTTTTTTAAAAAAATTAAAAATTAGATAATTTGATTTAAAAAATTAAAAAATAAAATTGAAATATAAGAATGATAAAAATTGACTTAGAAAAATTAAAATTTATTTTTTATTAAAAAAATATTAAAAATTCTGTTTATTCGGTCAATTAGGTTAACCGATATTTTTAAAATGAAAACTGAAACAAACTGAATTAATCGAATTAACCGAATAAACCGATTTTTTATAAAATCAAAACCGAATTTCTGAAATAACCTAATCGAATTTCCAAATTAGTTTGGTTCGATTTGTTAATTAAGTTTAACCGAAATTTTGCTCACCGGTGGTTCTTCGTATGAAAGCAAAGACATCATTAAAACCAAGGCATTGATATATATATATATATATATATATATATATTATGACCCATTGAAGATTGGAAGGCATATCAAACCAATTCAAGAAAAGGAGAGAGAACCCATTGTGAGCCTAACATATTCTCGTCCCCGGTGATTTTCTTTAAAAACATAGTAAATTTTAAAGTATATATTTGTTAAAAAAGAATGTGGTGGTTTTGAGAAATACATCTCCATGTTGTGAAAAATATTCTAAAAAATTTAACATTGAGCCATATAATAGTTTATTCAAAAGATTAGGATTTTAAACACTCTCATCATTACCTCAAATTCCAAAACATTTCACAATATAGTGATCCTAATATAATCAAATTAATAGAATAATGAACCACTAGCTATTTGGTTATCTCAAATATATAGTATTATATATTTATTTAATTCAAATGAACAACTTATTCAAAATCATCTCCAAAATACATTTGACATGATACATAGTAAGTATATAAGAGATGAAAAAATCGAAAATCCGATTGTTGAAGGAAGTAGTAGAAAAGGCAGGCTTCCAAAAGCGAAAAAGTGGGCAATTAGTTGAAGAAAAGGCTAGATTTTGTTGATAGTTTGTGACCCTTGCTTCCCTGTATGATGAAAGTAGACACTAAGAAATTTAGTAGCATTTACTTAAAAGGTCTACTTTTGCACGAACCGCTCAGACGGTTAGTTTGGTGTTGTCTTTAAGCCCTTAAGGACATCATCACCATTCATATGAATATTTCGTATCAATTGGAAAACAAGAGTAAATGTTACCTACATGGCACTGTCGTGGGGTATCATCAAATTTTCCGATGGAGACCACTTTTCTAACAAGAAGTATGGTTGATCCTTAAGAGGTATGGTTTGAGCGGGTACTTTCAATTAAGGAAGGAACTCTATACCAGTCGGCAACCGGCTAAGCTCGCTCCTTCCAAGGACCTCACGTCTAACCAGCGTCAGGTCGAACACGCAATTAATAATGGAAGCAGAATTGGATGATAAAAATAGGCATTAAAATATGAAAGCAACACGTTGATAAAGGAAGGGAATTTTTGTACTAATTCATGCATAATATTCCAAAGTGGCAACATCATGTCGTTAATTTGGAAAAAAATATATAATGTCAATGTCTATTCAATGTTAATAAGAGATTGTCTCACAAAACTACGTGCTAATGTTTGTTTCGAGTTTGTGCTGGTTGCAAAAGGAAATATAAATTTAATTCAAAATAACTCCTTTTTTTCTTCCCATAAATAGAGAAAATTTGATGGTACCCAGAAACAATGCTCAGTGATATATCATTAATTGATATAGATTACACATCAATTGTGATAATGTCCAACATAGGGTGTAAACGAATCCAATAGAGCCGAATATGAAGAAAATTTTAAGGCTCGAATTCGGCACAAAATAGTTATATTCGATCTCAAGTTCGATTCGAAGTTCGAATAATGTTAAAAAGTGGCTATAGTTCGGCTCTGATAAAAGTTGAAGTTCGAGTTTGGCTCGAAAAGATTCGAACATGTTCGCGAGCTATTCGAACTATTGCTTGAAAATAAATACCCGATAGATTCGAAATATATTTATTTAATATATAATTACATTATATTAATAGATATCAAAGTTCACGAGTGACTCGCGAACTATCGAACAAAGTAATTTGAGCTCGAGTTCGGCTCAAAAAAAAGTTCGAACATGTTCGAGTTTGGCTCGAATTCAAGAATTTCGAATACGAATCAAATATTTTTCGAGCCGGCTCGAAACATTCTTGATCATATTTGATTCCTTTACACCTCTAATCCAACATCAAACTAACTCATTAATTGCTAGAGTAAATTATATTTCAAAACTCATGTAAAAAAACAAAAAAGCAGTTTTTATGTCTTTCTTGTTTGTTTAATTAATAGAGAAAAATAATTTCCAATTTAACAAGTACTCTGAAATGTATTTTGAGAAACTAAAAATGGTTTATGAACGTGTAAAATGGGTTATCGAGTCATTCGAAACCATTTGGATCGTGTCAAGCAGCTGGATCGGCCGGGATTGGATCGGGTATCTTATAGGACTTCACACGGGTCGAGGTGCGCGGGCTTTCGAGGTATCAAAATGGGACAGCCCGATCCAAAAGAGCTGACCCATCCAATCTGCCAACCCAAACGGGTTGGCCCGTTTAGGCCCGTCACCACACGGGTAGGAAAACCTTCAACCCAATTCAACCCGCGACAGGGTGCAGGTTAGACGGACCAACCCGCCAAAAAATAAAAACATAATTTTATTATAGTTTAATGATTAAAATTATTAAATAAATTATTAATAAATCATTTTTTAATTAATTAATTTAACTTTTATTATAAATTAATTTATTAATCAAGCCTATGGGTTAACTAACACCAATCCGTCAATTCAAACGGGTTGCGTTGTTTATAGATATGACCGCGGTTATTAAATAACCCCGTAACCTAGTCAACGGGCCGGTTAACCGTTGACCCGGTTCGACGGTTATGAACCGCAATCGGCCGTTACTTTACGGGACGGTTATTTTTTAATTTTAAAAATCGATGGCTAGGATTTTGTGACCGTTATAGATCGACGGCTAGGATTAAGTGACCGTTATTTTTGCATGCCTGTAAATATCCTCCACACCCGTTTCATTTTTCATCAATCTTATCACAACTCAAATTTTTCAATGCATCATTTACTTGTATTATTTTCGAATTACTCAATGGAAGGTCCTAGTGATCCACGTAAAGGCAAAAGCAAGATGACATATCCCGAACGGGCCGAACCCGATATTGATATTGAATTCACTGACGATGATACTTTTGCTACACATGATACCCAAGAAAGTGAGCATTCAAAAGTAAGATATATGCCTCCACTTAAAATCATCGATATTTGCTAAACATTTTGAGAAGGTGACTCTTCCATCCGGAGAGATGCACGTCAAATGCAAATATTGTACCATTACGTATAAGTTTCAAAGTGGTGGTGACTATGTATCTTTTAAGCGTCATATCGAAACGAAGCATCCAGTGGAGTTTGGTAATGATTCTTCTCAAACTCAACTATCTAGATTTCATTCATCGGGTGAAGTTACAGACTCTCCACTTTTCAAATACACTGATGCACAATTAAGAGAATCGGTGGCAAAATTTATCTATGTAGAACATCTTTCTTTCAGTATTGCAACTAGATTTGGTTTTGAAGAACTATGTCATGAATCTTTACAACCTGCTGCTAAATGTGTTCTTAGGACCACAGTCACACGAACACTTAAAAAATTAGTTCGTCAAAAAAAGAAAGAATTAGTTACATTATTTAGTAATTTGACGAATAAAGTTTCTATATGCTCTAATATTTGGAGTGATCATTGGCAAACTAATTCGTACATGAGTATTACTTGTTATTGGGTAGATAATTCATGGTCAATTCAAAAAAGATTGCTTGCATATCAAGTGCTCAATGAATCACACACTGCACATAATATTTCTCAATTGATTTGTGTAATTTTAGAAGAATATGGTCTAACTTCCAAAGTTTTTTCTATGTCAAAGCTAGTTCGAACACATTGAGTATTGATGATCTTAAATGTGTTTGTCAACCTGCTATTGGTGGTTTATTTTTTCATATTCGATGTATTTGACATATTTTGAACTTACGTGTGCAAGATGGATTAAGATAGTTAGATAATCAGATTCAACCAATTAAAATGGCATTTTCTTATTTGTGGTCTCATCCGAGTTTGATAAAACAATGTGGTAAGTTTTGTAAGGTTAATGGCATGCGACCTAGAAAATTTCCACGAGATATATCCACACGTTGGAACTCAACATATAAATTGCTAAATAATCCATATGAATATAGAGAGTTATTGTGTACATTTTTTGCACAACATGGTGGAAACTCTAATATTTATGTATTTTCGCACCAATGGAATGCATGTAAAAGTATCTGTGAAATGTTGAAGGTATTTTATGATGCAACTGAACAATTATTTGGAGTTTGTTATCCTACATCTCATTTAGTTTTGATGAATTGTTGTAAAGTGACATTTACCTTAAATGAAAAATTCTCTAATTATCTGTTTACCTCTTCTGTGGTAGCAATGATGGTTAAATGGGAAAAATATTTTTATAATATTCCTGAACTTTTTCTAGTTGCTTTTGCTTTAGATCCTCGACTTAAATTGGATGTTTTGCATGAAATGTTAGTAATGTATTATGAGGCATTATCATCCCGGATGATATTTCCCCAATTGATTCTTCTATGGTAGTAAATCATGTTAGAAATTATTTGCATGAGATTTATAGATAATATAGTTTAAAATATGGTGTACAAGAAAATTAATCACAACTACAAATTAGTACTCAAAGTCATTCTAGTGGTATTAAACTCACCAAAGCACAACTTTTGTTAAAAGAATGCACTAAACGTCCCAGAGGATCATCTAGTTCCAGTCAAGAACTTGATAATTATTTTACGACTTCTTTTGATTTCAGTGAATCAGATAGCGAGCAACAATTTGATATCTTGCGGTTGTGGTCACAAAAGACACAAATTTTCCCGATTTATCGATCATAGCAAAGGAAATCTTAGCTTGCCCCGTGTCGACCGTTGCTGTTGTCATGCCCCGATATGACATATACATGTGTGTTATTGTTATGCCATAATTATGAAAATTACTGTATGATGTGAACTTGGGTCGGGTTGAACCGAGTATGACTGATTAAAAGAAAGAATGAACTACTTATGAGATTTCAATGAAGTTATAGCAAGTATAAAACATAGGAGATATATGAATTGAGAACAAAGATATCTATGTTCTTGATATGTTGATGCATGTCTTATTGTATATACAAGAGAAGTAAGATACATGAAGTGTGTGAAGTGTGTAGTAAGATATGACCTTGTTATGCATTTACAATGCATTTGAGAGGCATTAGAATGTGCATTTGAGGTGGAGGTTACTATATAAATGCAAAATCAGATTTTGAACACATACCACACCTTGGTTCACCTAGTAATCTCTACACAAGCACCTCTCCAAACCCTTACTTGTTCTTGCATCTTTTCTTGAATTTCACTTGGCAATCAAGATAGAAAGTTGGGAGAAGTGAATTCATATCATCTTGGTAAGGTTTATGAGCCTTGTGTACTTTTTTTATGTTGATAAAAGATGAGTTGAAGTTGAAGCATGAAATTTGGTAGTTTTGCTTTGATATGAGTTATAATGTACACACTTGAGTTCTATAAGGATAGAAACATGTTTATATGATGCTAGAAATTATATGGAACAAGCTATAATGGTAGGAAGTGAGGTGTATGAGAAACACCAAGAAAAGAAGTAGAAAATCGCCATGGTTTTACAGAAAACAGAGGAGGCGATCGATCGCTACGTATGAGGCGATCAATCGCTTGAGGCTAAACATGAGAGTGGCGGTGCACTGAGCGATCGATCGCTTCGAGTAAGCAATCGATCGCATCGAGGCAGAATGTTTTTCAAAGAGTGAGGCGATCGATCGCATGGAAATGAGAGATCGATCGCTCATGACCAATTTTTAGGCGATCGCGTCAAAATATGAGATCGATCGCCAGGGTTAGAATTTTGGAAAATGTTACAATTTGTGGATATTGTTTTGTAAAGCCTCTTGTAACATGATATATTGTTCATATTGTTGTAGCATCATCGCAGGCGACCGGACAACGAGGCGGTTAGACATTGACGTCTAATTTCTATCTTTTGTGTCGCATAACAGGTACGTTTTGACGTACGAGTATATGATATTGCGATGATGATGTGGATATTATAACATATGATTAGTGGTATCATATGTATGTGCATTCATGAGATTTATATTGTTGAGATGGATGCCACGATAGATATGTCGCATATGCTTTGGCCGAGATCATTGCCACGATAGATATGTCAGTGTGGGGCATATGCTTTGGCTGTGATTG
This sequence comes from Haberlea rhodopensis, assembly GCA_907163345.1. Lineage (NCBI taxonomy): Eukaryota > Viridiplantae > Streptophyta > Magnoliopsida > Lamiales > Gesneriaceae > Haberlea > Haberlea rhodopensis. Next base: position 11,638,198 of record CAJQUN010000006.1, on the reverse strand, counting down.
TTGCCACGATAGGTATGCTATATGCTTTGGCATGAGAGATATACGTCGGTTGGGTATATGCTCTGGCTGTTATAACATGTGAGGACGGTACTATGATATGTGCTGTTAATATGAAGATGTGAGGAGGTTCCACTGACATATTAAGCTGAGATAAGCATATCATATTGGTCTGGTTATAACAGGATGAGGGATGAGACATGTCATGACATATTTGCATTTGATGATGCATGATACAGAACAATCACAACTGATCTTTATTGTGCTTTGTCGTTTTATATTGCTTATTGATATAGCACTGAGCTGGTTGGTTATCTATACTCAGGTTGTGTGATTGTTTCTGTAGGGACTCATAGATGTGGGAGGACGGGATTGTGAGTCTTTTTCCGCTGCGAGCTTAATCACTGCTTATGAGTTATATTGGTCTAGGTTGTTTTATTGTACATATGATGTATATTATTGACATGGTTTTGTCAACTTGTAACAACCGACAGAAGTAAACTCTTAATCAGTGTATGTTTTACTTAATTCTTACTCACATATGTGTAATGAATTGATACATAATGGATTAAGTAACGAAGACCCCACATTAATGGTATCAGAACAGTGGTTCGAGAACGGGGTGAACAAGGGTAGAGGAAGTGTATTATGGAGTTCTCTAATCACTTGAAAGCATGTGAGAGTGTTGATATGATGTTATAATAACATGCTTTATATATTTGTTTGTTGTTGGTAACCCTGTGTTTGCAGTATTGGCAGACAGAGTACCTCATGATGATGTTGGAGATGCCATGAGTGGCAACGCTAGTGTTGGATTGGCGCCTGTGCCACCACCACAACTTGGGCAAGAGCTAGTAGAACATGTACTGTTACCTGGGGAATTAACATTGACACAGTTTCTGAGTTATCAACCACCTCGCTTTGAGGTTACTGAATCAGGGGAACAAGCAGAGGAATGGTTAGAACGTGTGGAACAGATCTTTGTATCAACGTCATGTGCCAAGTCAGCTTGGTTACGTTTGGCTGAGTTCCAGTTGGCTAAGAAAGCGATGATGTGGTGGAAATCCACATTAATTGAGTTGCGGGCTCAGGGACAGAGTGTGAATTGGGACGTATTCAGAACTTGTTTTCTTGATCACTATTTCTCTATGGCTGCGAGGCAGAGGAAAGAAGATGAGTTTACTAATTTGAAACAGGGAACCATGACAGTGTCTGATTATGCTTTGCAGTATTCTTCCTTGTTACGGTATGTACCACATATAGCTGCAAACACAAAAGCAAAGATCAGACAGTTTGTGAAGGGTTTGAGGCCTGAATTGTTTGATAGAGTCATTTATAATAACCCTACGTCATATGAAGAAGCATTGACTAGAGCGGAGATGGCTGAGATTGCAGTTGGCGTGTATAAGGTTGTAAGACATTCCCAACCACCTACATCAGAAAGTATGAGACCTAGAGGGGAACCATTTAAAGCATCACGAGGAGGTGCATCTTCCTTTAGATTTAGTGGAAAGCGGTTTGTTATGCGGAAGGGTGGTGAACGAGGGATCAAGGGACAATCTCAAGGCAGTAGTAGTAGCAGTGGTCGATGTTTACAATGTTTCAAGTGTGGAGGACCACATTTTAAACGAGATTGCCCACAACTTGATACTCCGGTTTGTTTTAGATGTGGGAGGGCAGGACACATAATAAGAGATTGTCCTCAAGCTGGAGGACAACAGATGAGAGGGAATATGTCAGAAAGTACAGTGCAGCAGAGACCACAGTGTGTTCCACGGGCTGGTGGAGGACAGAGAGCAGGACCACCTCAGGCTCAGGTATATGCACTGAATAAGGAGCAAGCAGAGGCAGCTCCTGATGATGTGATAGCGGGTAAGTGTAGTTTATTTACTTATCCCGCTTTACTGTTGATTGATATTGGTGCATCACATTCATTCATTGCACAAGCTTTTATTGACCGGTATCATATATGCTCGTCTCCACTGTTGATGCCTTTGTATGTCTCGACACCCATGAGAACTACGGTTATGACTTGTCAGAGTGTGTCTGATTGTGTTATTCAGTTTGATACGGAATATGAGATACAAGCCGATTTGATTGTTCTAGATATGATGGATTTTGATTGTATTCTTGGTATTGATGTGTTGAGTAAATATCAAACTGTTGTAGACTGTTGTCAGAAGACAGTAAGATTTCAGGCTGATATTGGAAATCAATTGATCTTCTATGGATAAGGATCACGTGCCAAGATTCCATTGATATCGGCTCTTCGAATGTCCCGCTTGTTAGAACGTGGACATATGGGTTATGTGATTTATGCTGTTGATGTAACAGATAAGAAAGTAGAAAGAAGAGTAGAAGATATACCAGTGGTTGCAGAGTATGCATATGCATTTCCAGATGAGATTCCTGGATTTCCACCAAGTCGATAAGTAGAATTTGGTATTGAATTGGTACCTGGTACTTCTGCAATTTCACGAGCACCATATCGAATGGCACCATCTGAATTAAGGGAGTTGAAAACTCAATTACAAGACCTATTAGACAAGGGGTACATACGTCCTAGTGTATCGCCTTGGGGTGCTCCGGTATTGTTTTTCAAAAAAAAGGATGGTTCAATGCGACTGTGCATTGATTATAGACAGTTGAATAAGGTAACCATAAAGAATAAATATCCTCTTCCTCGTATTGATGATTTGTTTGATCAGTTACAAGGATCAATGATCTATTCTAAGATTGATTTGAGATCCGGTTATCATCAAATACGTGTGAGGGAAGGAGATGTACAGAAGACAGCATTCAGAACTCGCTATGGACATTATGAGTTCCTAGTGATGCCATTTGGTGTGACGAATGCTCTAGCTGTCTTCATGAGTTTGATGAATCGAGTTTTCCAGGAATACCTTGATCAATTTGTCATTGTATTTATCGATCATATACTAATCTATTCTCGGAGTGAAAAAGAGCATGTCCAACATTTGCATCTGGTGTTACAGTCATTGAGAACACATCAGTTATATGCCTAACTCAGTATAGGATTTTTGGGACATGTGATTTCGAAAGATGGTATATCAGTTGATCCGAGAAAGATAAAAGCGGTGTTGAATTGGTCGTCACCTACTTCTGTGCTAGAGATTCGTAGTTTCTTGGGTTTGGCTGGATACTATAGACGGTTTGTTGAAGGGTTTTCAGGAATTACCAAACCACTCACACAACTGACTCAGGAGGGAGTACCATTTAGATGGTCAGAGGCCTGTGAGCATAGTTTTCAGGAATTGAAACATCGGTTAACTATTGCTCCGGTGTTGATTATTCCATCAGAGCATGATAGGTTTGCTCTTTATACTGATGCATCATTACTTGGTTTAGGTTGTGTATTGATGCAGGATAAACATGTAGTGGCTTATGCCTCACGACAACTGAAGCCACATGAAATGAAATATCTCGTACATGATTTGGAGTTGGCTGCATTGTCTTTGCGTTGAAGATATGTCGACACTATTCATATGATACGTCGTTTACCATATATACTGATCATAAAAGTTTAAAGTTTTTATTCTGTCAAGCATAGTTGAATATGAGGCAAAGGAGATGGATGGATCTCTTAAAGGATTATGATTGTGAGATCTCATATCATCTAGGAAAGACTAATCTCACAGCAGATGCCTTAAGCCCAAAAGTCCACAATACTGATGATGATATGATACATTTATCACCCTTGATGACTTCTTGTTGTACCTTGGGTTATGAATTTCATGTGGAGACAGTGCCATTATGGGTATCAACATTGTTGGTTGAACCCAATATTTTTGAGAAAATCAGAACGGCACAAACTACTGATGATGAGGTACAACACTGGAAAGAAATGATATGTCAAGGAGAAACATCTCAGTTTATAATTGCAAGTGATGGAACTTTGAAATATAGAAATTGTTGGGTAGTACCTGCTTCTTTAGGACTACGCCAAGGAATACTACAACGTGCTCATTGTAGTAGGTATAGTATACATCCTGGAGGAAAGAAAATGTATAAAGATTTGTGTACTCAATTTTGGTGGAAACGCATGAAACAAGATGTACTTGACTTTGTGAAACGTTGTTTGATCTGTCAACAAGTAAAGGCAGAATGACAAAGACCAGGAGGTGAATTGATGAGTTTAGAAATTCCTCAATGGAATGGGAACACATTACAATGGATTTTGTAACCCATTTGCCACGGACTTCTTCTAGCTTTGATGCTATTTGGGTAATTGTTGATAGACTAACAAAAGTAGCTCACTTCATTCCATACCGTATGACATTTACCTACTTGAGAATGGTGCAGTTATATATTCAAAATGTAGTGAGAATACATGGAATACCAGTATCCATTGTATCGGACAGAGGTCCGAGATTTGCTTCTCATTTTTGGGAAGGATTACAGTCAGCATTGGGAACGGAAGTACGATTGAGTACAACATATAATCCTCAAACAGATGGACATACAGAGCGTACAATATAGACACTCCTGTGTATTGGAGTTTGATAACTCTTGGCAAGTCGTTGCAATTGGTGAAATTTTCTTACAATAATAGTTATCAAACTAGTATACAAATGGCACCGTTTGAGGCACTGTATGGGCGACGATGTAGATCGCCATTGTATTGGGATGATGTGGATCAGTCTTCACTCAATGGACCAGATATGATACATGAGATGGAAGAGAAAGTGAAACTGATCAGATTAAATTTAAAAGCTGCTCAGGATCGACAAGCTGCTTATGCTAATAAGCGGCGTAGACCACTTGAATTCCAAGTTGGTGACCGAGTATTCTTGAAAATCTCACCTTTTAAAGGTGTGATACGATTTGGTAAGCATGGAAAGTTGTCTCCATGGTATGTTGGTCCTTATGAGGTGTTGCAACGTATTGGTACGTTGGCATATCGATTGGCACTACCGCCAGCATTAAGTAGTATCCACGATGCATTTCATGTTTCACTGTTGAGGAAATATGAACCAGATCCGGGTCATGTATTACCACCATCTAAGGTACAGTTGTATACAGATGTGTCTTATGTGGAACGACCAGTGAAAATTCTGGATAGAGCTGAGCGGACCTCGCGTAATAAACTGATACCAATGGTAAAAGTATAGTGGGATCGACGGGGTGTCGAAGAGGTAACGTGGGAGACATAGCAGCATATGATACAGTAGTATCATGAGTTATTTTCTGGTATGACTTGACGTTTTTCATGATACTATTGGTAAGTATTTACTGCAATGTTACATATATGATCTTGATATGTTGATGCATGTCTTATTGTATATACAAGAGAAGTAAGATACATGAAGTGTGTGAAGTGTGTAGTAAGATATGACCTTGTTATGCATTTACAATGCATTTGAGAGGCATTAGAATGTGCATTTGAGGTGGAGGTTACTATATAAATGCAAAATCAGATTTTGAACACATACCACACCTTGGTTTACCTAGTAATCTCTACACAAGCACCTCTCGAAACCCTTACTTGCTCTTGCATCTTTTCTTGAATTTCACTTGGCAATCAAGATAGAAAGTTGGGAGAAGTGAATTCCTATCATCTTGGTAATGTTTATGTGCCTTATGTACTTGTTTTATGTTGACAGAAGATGAGTTGAAGTTGAAGCATGAATTTGGTAGTTTTGCTTTGATATGAGTTATAATGTCCACACTTGAGTTCTATAAGGATAGAAACATGTTTATATGATGCTAGAAATTATATGGAACAAGTTATAATGGTAGGAAGTGAGGTGTAGGAGAAACACCAAGAAAGGAAGTAGAAAATCTCCATGGTTTTACAGAAAACAGAGGAGGCGATCGATCGCTACGTATGAGGCGATCGATCGCTTGAGGCTAAACATAAGAGTGGCGGTGCACTGAGCGATCGATCACTTCGAATAAGCAATCGATCACATCGAGGCAGAATGTTTTTCAAAGGGTGAGGCGGATCGATCGCATGGAAATGAGAGATTGATATCTCATGACCAATTTTTAGGCAATCGATCGCGTCAAAATATGAGATCGATTGCTAGGGTTAGAATTTTGAAAAATGTTACAATTTGTGGATATTGTTTGTAAAGCCTCTTGTAACATGATATATTGTTCATATTGTTGTAGCATCATCACAGGGGACGGGGCAACGAGGCGGTTAGACATCGACGTCTAATTTCTATATTTTGGGTCGCATAACAGGTACGTTTTGACGTACGAGTATATGATATTGTGATAATGATGTGGATATTATGACATATGATTAGTGGTATCGTATGTTTGTGCATTCATGAGATTTATATTGTTGAGATGGATGCCACGATAGATATGTCGCATATGCTTTGGCTGAGATCATTGCCACGATAGATATGTCAGTGTGGGGCATATGCTTTGGCTGGGATTGTTGCCACGATAGGTATGCTATATGCTTTGGCATGAGAGATATACGCCGGTTGGGTATATGCTCTGGCTGTTATAATATGTGATGACTGTACTATGATATGTGCTGCTAATTTGAAGATGTGAGGAGGTTCCACTGACATATTGAGCTGAGATAGGCATATCATATTGGTCTGGTTATAACAGGATGATGGATGAGACATGTCATGACATATTTGCATTTGATGATGCATGATACAGAACAATCACAACTGATCTTTATTGTGCTTTGTCGTTTTATATTGCTTATTGATATAGCACTGAGCTGGTTGGTTATCTATACTTAGGTTGTGTGATTGTTTCTGTGGGACTCTTAGATGTGGGAGGACGGGATTGTGAGTCTTTTTTCGCTGCGAGCTGAACCACTGTTTAGGAGTTATATTGGTCTAGGTTGTTTTAGTGTACATATGATGTATATTATTGACATGGTTTTGTCAACTTGTAATAACCGATAGAAGTAAACTCTTAATCAGTGTATGTTTTACTTAATTCTTACTCACATATGTGTAATGAACTGATACATAATGGATTAAGTAACGAGGACCCCACAGTTGTGGAACAAGCTTTTAGCGCTGGGAAAAATATTTTGGATGTTAGACAATAAAAAATGAGTCCAGATTCTTTAGAGGCCCAAGCACCAATGGACGATTGGGCGAGGGCGGCAAAACGAAAACAAGGAATGAAATCAAGCTCGGACCAAGATGAATTTGATACCGAAGGAACTACTACTACGGGGACAGGTAGTTGAAGTGATTGAGCTACGCCACTTCTAAAGGTAAGAAGGGTTAAAATGTAAGAGAACTACGTGAGCTTTGATTCCTCTACACCCTAAGAGGATACATAGACAACTTAAAAAGTTCAATCCCTCTCCTCCCCCTTATATTTCATTTGTTCTTTTTTTTATAGTAATTTTTAAATTATTTTAAATAAAATTTTAATTTTTTTAATTTAAAAAATATAAGCGTCGGACCGTAACTGTAACCGGTGGTTAATCGTAACTGTAACCGGCGGTTCACGAACCGTAACCATCTACGAAGGTTAAGGTTAATGGTTGAGCATTTATGAGCCATCTAACCGACGGTTCCGAACTATCAACCGACAATTCACGAACCATGGTCATGTCTAGCTGTTTAGGACTTAAAAAATATTGATGACTCAATTAACCCAACCTATTTTGAGGACTCTGGCGGTCTTTATCAGACCCGTCTCCTTTTTATCACGACTACTGCTGACAGCGTCTCTTACCTGTTCTATCTCTCCCTGTATTCTCTAATTATTTTACTTTTTAAAATATAAAATAATTATAATTGTTTTGTTCTTCCCTCTCACTAACTTGCATATCTGAAGAAATTGAATTCAATCCTCATGTTTTCAATTTCAATCGCGATCATCAATTGAGTAATTTGCTATCTGAATTCTTCCTTTTGTTGCAGCAGTAAGCTCGATCGATCGGTCGATCGATTTTATTCTCATTCGCTTTGGTTATCTTTTGCACCGCTGCTATTTCCCCTAGTTGATGGATCTTGTTTGTTGATTTTTGGCGAGTGAGAGAGTGGTTAATGAGAATGGGATTACAGTCCTCTGGGGGTTGCCGATAAATTAAGGCTTCTAACTGGTAGCAATCCAGTTTCTGCCGTTTTCCAGTGTTAATCTGAAGTCAATTTCGTTGTATTTTTATTGTAATAGAGATACGCGCAAATAGAGTGGAGCTGGATTGAGGAGGGGGTGTTATGGATGAGGTATGTGATGATATAACTGTAGGGGAATCGCAGCCTCTGGAATTGGGAGGGGCTGAAAGTTCGACATCATCTTCATCCACATTCAGGGTGATACCATGGCGTCCGTTGTCGCTTTCCTTCTGTCCTTATTTTCCAGCTTCGTGGGTTAAGTTAAAGCCCCAATCTTTGCGGGTCGTTGTTAGAAAGCCTGTAAGTGATCACTGCCTGTCATTTTTCGAGGATTTTTGCATGTTTTTGTGGTACAGACCTCCATGTAGGCAATCGCCGATCCTTAGTGTAATTCTGGAATTATTATACCATTCGTCCTATCCGCTCATGGGTTTAATCACTTATTCATGATCACAAGGTTATTTTTTGTTGATTTCACCTGATGTATAGACCTGAAACTACTACATGAATATTTATTGATACGATGATTTGCATAAAGTAGTGCTGATTCTAAACTAAGCATGTGATCTTTTATCCTATCATGAATTATTTTTCCCTGGGAATTTTAATGATCTGAACGATAATGGCATAAAATGTAGGGGGACAGAGAAATATAAAAGGTTTTGGTAAAATATCTTATCTTTCAAGTGCGGGTGGTTCAGAAAAACACTTGGCCTCTTTGCATGGACATTCGTAGAGATATCCCTCAATTAGTTTAATTTTCTTTTTAAAACAAAGTTAAATTTACGCCAATAAAATTATGTATACTAGCTCCACACACTTTATGTGTGTGCCATGCTAGTTTTGATTAATTGACTGTGAAATGGGAAAAATATTTTTTTACCAGGACATTAAGTAGTTGTTGAAGATCGCCAAAGTAATTGTCTTGTGCAAATGACAATAATGATGTAGAAATAAGAGTGGTTATAGATAATTGGGAAGCCGGAAAATTTTGTTTAATTTTAAAGTTTTTTTAAGTAAAAAAAAGTAACTGACGGCCTGGAGATCAGTATCTCCCGCTTGTATATCGGGTTTCCCGATGTGCCTAATTTAACCGGAAAGGCCTGAGTAATATTTTCTATCGATGAGAGGGAAAGGAGATCGTACTCCTTGTCAATACGTTTCAAATAAGAGATAGCTCAAACAACAATGGCAGGAAAACAAATAAGGAAACTCATAGGAACCTCAGATATTCAGCATGATAGGGAAGCGATATACTGCAATATGGAAGCTAGATTGAGTGGATGAAATTTGGATAAGATTACTTTTGAATCAACCTGGAGAACACTATTTTTTGTCATAGTTTTTGCTCTTGTCTACATTGCATATGTTCTTAATTTAACACAAATAGTTTTGGGAATTAGAGTCTGTTTAAACTAATCCATTTCTTTGGATCTATATTACCGTCTGATGTCTCACCATTGTTACGTGGAGTATTTTTGTTAACTTGAAATACTTTAGCTTTGATTTTTCAAGCTAAGCATGGGTTGTGTTGTATCTAATCTTTTGCCCTCCCCTCCCATTTTCTTAGAAACGAGTTAAACTAAATTTGTGGAAGTACATTTCATGATGAACAGTAAATTACTTTATGATGTGCTGCAATTTGACGTTGATTTATTAGCAGTAATGTATGACATTGAATTAGTTACAAATATTGTCTGCTTTCCTTTGACGCTTTAATCGTGTGATGTTAATGTAGTTTGTGATGTTAATGTAGTTTTGGCTTCTCTTTTACTTGCTTTGTCCTTTTAAGTGAATGGTTCTGGTAATGTGCTGTACACGGTTTATGCAGAAGATTTAAGAATGAGAACTGTCTCAAAGTCATACCAAACTCAATGAGATCATTGAAATTCGGTTTATTTGTTCCTTTGTGTTCCAGGGGGAAAATTACACATGTTGGTTTGAAAATTACACATGTTGGCTTGAATGTTATTACCTTTGGAAGATAGTATGTGTAGGTTGACATCTTTTCAGAATCGTTAATTCAGATATTAAGGTTTGTTTGTTTGTTTGGTATGTTGGCTCGTTGGACCTTTTAGGGTATTGTCTGAAATCTTTGCTTTGACTTGTAGATCTGTCAGTGACATTTGTTCCATGTCGCAGTTGGTTGTCAGGTTAACCAAAGATATTGTAGAGATATACCAAACATGCAACTCTCAGTTTCGTTATTCAGAGGAATTGAATCCAAAAAGGTTCTTGACATCACCATCTGAAGGTTTATCCAATGATGGCTTTGATAATGCAAACTCAGATCTAATTCTTACCATAAACTTTGTTCTGATTAATTTAGACACAGGCAGAAGGTATGTTTCTATCTAAATATTGCCCTTGCACTGCTTATCATGTACTAGGCGTTTAATTGGTTTAAGGAGTTGAGTGGTAGGCCGCACTTTAATCACAGGAAATGTGAGACCCTGATCCGCATATTATATATCAAAATCCAAGGAAGAACTATATGGTTATATGCATGCAAATAAAAGTACCCCATGAAAGATTTTGTTCATGATCCCACTACCTACACGTTCAAGAAGGTTGTAAATGTAACCATACTTTTGCTATTGTACCTTAAACACTGACCTATCGTATCTGACTATCTCAAAGAAATCATTCAGAACATTAGTTTAGATCTGTAGTACATTCCTTTTCTCCCTATTTGCATTACCTCCTAATAACTCGTCATAGAAATAGTTTCTAAAATGTTCTTCAACATGAAGGTTGAATGAGAGTACCATGAATATAATTTGTTTTGTCTTGATAAGATGTGTCAAGATGAATTAAGATCTTTTACCCATCTACTTTTTGTGGATATGCGAGGGGTTATTGCCCCATAAATTTTGACAGTAATTAGGAAGGCCAGTTGCTTGCGTAACAGTCATCTAATGGTCACAAATTTCAGATGTTGTAGGAGCCCATAAATTCCAATTGTATCAAATATCAGATCAAGTAAACACTCTGGCTTTTCTTTCATGTAAACATTACAAAAATTAAGTTGTGCTGTCTTATTAAAATTGAAATTGGTATTACAATCCTCACTACATGTCCAGCACTTAATGCACAACTTCTATTGGTCTCCTAAGATCCTATTAGGACAGCCACATATAAGTCATTTTCTGAAAGGATGGTGTTAAGGAAGAGTTGTGAAATTTGCAATAAAAAAATGTTTTTGGATAAGATAAGTAAGATTTAGAATTTTCAGTGAATGTCTAAAAAATTTAATTTAATGTTAGTTTGACAAGATTATTTGTGGCGTGACTTAAATTTGAATTTTATTTACCCTTATAACTTCCAAAGTAAATATATCATTTTTTTTTCCTCGATATAAGTGTTCTTTTCTATTTTTTGTATTTTATCTACTAATTCTCTTTGCATTATTTATTTATCACACAAATAATTATTATATTATAATAAGAGACTACCAGAAGTACTCTAAAAGGTACATATAATATTTCAAAGAGAGAGACCTTGAATTAAGGTGCTAAAACAAACCCTAGGTTCTCTCAACCAATCCGAGAACACATATGGAAAGTTGACATTGCTTTATTTTGAATCCAAAACCAATATCTATGTTTAATTAGATCTAACAAATTGTCTTCTAGCTCCAAAAGCCTTCTGAAAATTCTTTTGTTTTTATCTAACCAAATTGTCAAACTATTGCTTTCCCGATGTTATCCATCACTTCCCTCCCTTTCTCTGCCCCAAGACCTTTGTGTTGTATTGAATGTCCAACTGGATCGAAGTGAAGATTCATCCTTAACCACTCATAACATTTCATCCAAAGAGAACGTTCTGAGCAAGAAAATAGTAGATGTTGAGTTGATTCCTCCTCTGCTCGACAAAAATCAGAAAAAATTTGAAATTGGTCCCAATCTAATAGTACGTCTGCACAAATTCTGCTTAGTCAGGATTCAGTCTTTTATCATCCGCCAGGCGAAAGCACCAACCTTATTAGGAGAAAAAGTATTCCAAATGATATCATAGACTGACTTGGAATCTTCTTCCTGAAGCTCTTCCTCTTGAAATAATTCGTAAGCCGATTGCACTGAGTAACTTTTGATTGAATCATGACGTCATTCCCAGCTATCCTCCTTTACTTGAACCAGAACTGTCCTGCCAATAAAAGTTAGTAAAACAAAAAAAGATCACTTTCCCACTCGAACAACTCTCATCTCCGATCCCACCTCCGTGTCCAAAGTCCCTTGACCCAAACCCCCATATTCCCTACTAGGATGCCTCTATCCCCGGCAATCGAGGCTAATCTCTAGGGAACTTAATTTCGAGGCTACCCTCCCCAATCCAAATATACCTCCGAAGGATCCTGAAATATGTTAGTTAAGATAGGTAGACATGTAACACTGTTATTAACAAATAAGTACTGCAGAGACAAATACCAGAAAGTATATTGTCTATATGACCTTATTACATCAGATGCTCCTTTTTGACAACATTTGAAATGTCTTAGGGTCTTTGTCATTGTTGAAACAGCAGTTATAGAAGCCGGCTCCTCATTGTTTGGGCGAGTAGATGTGATTTTAGAAAGAAAACTGCACTGCTCATTTCTGTTATAATACTGTGATTTACCTTCAGTTATGTGTTGGGAGAAATGTGGGAGAGCAAGAACAAAATGGAAGTGTGTTTTCTTAGTTCTCTGAACTCACATGACAAGATTAAGTTGATAGGGGGACGGAACATATTTTCACCTTAGAGCTACAATCATATGAATGGGGTACAGGATAGCTTACTATAGTTTTTTTGTCACTTTTCTTTATGTCACATGAAATAGATACTACGCCTCCACTTATGTTTCCATTTTACCCATTTAACATGTTATTCTCTTCCTTTCTTTATCTCAGTAGGAAATATAACCTTGGATGATGACAAATAATTTGTTTTCTGCTTCTCTAATATGCAGGTACATCGCCAAAGATGTTCTTGGTCATGGAACATTTGGTCAGGTTGCCAAGTGCTGGGTTGGTGAAACGAACAGTTTTGTTGCTGTTAAGATAATTAAGAATTCACCTGCTTACTATCAGCAGGCATTGGTTGAAGTTTCCATCCTAACAACAGTAAAGCCTTTCGATTAGATGTTTTAGTTTTATGTGATTTAATTGGCAAAGCTCGCCTGCAATGTTTGTTTAAATTTTCCCCAGTTAAATAAGAGCTTCGATCCTGATGATAACCACCACATTGTTCGAATATACGATTATTTCGTGTTTCAACGTCATTTGTGTATCGCTTTTGAGCTGCTCGATACAAATCTGTAAGTTACTGATCAAATTAGTCGAAGTGTTGCGGGGATGCTTCGTCACAACATTAAACATTTTCTTTAGGTACGAGCTTATAAAGTTGAACCATTTTAGGGGATTGTCATTGAACATTGTGCAGTTATTCTCAAAACAGGTATTCTTTCTTCCGATTGATGCTGTTTTGAAAAAGTTAATCCATGCGATGGCCATCATTGCTTTATCTGTGTTCTAAGATTGATATATCCCCCATCCAGATACTGTGTGGATTGGCGTTGATGAAAGATGCTGGTATAATTCATTGTGATCTGAAGCCAGAAAACATTCTATTATGCACAAGGTGAGCTTCTCCTTGGAGATGTTGGACTGTTTGTACGTGTTTACCATCTTCTGCATCTTCATTTCTAGAGTTTGTTATGAAATTGACAGTGTGAAGCCAGCAGAAATCAAAATCATAGACTTTGGATCAGCCTGTATGGAAAATCGTACTGTTTATTCTTATATCCAGGTGACCATCTTCCAATGTGGAATTGTCAAATACTTGATCTTGATTAAATAGACAAGTTATCAAAAAAAAATTTTTGTTTCATTTGCAGAGTAGGTACTATAGATCTCCTGAAATTCTTCTTGGATATCGGTATCCTAAAATATAAACTCAAATAATTTTTGTTATATTTTCTTGTTCTTTAGTACCTCAATTTCCCTCAAACATTTAAGTCTTCTGACTCAATATCTCTCATGACAGAGAGAAACATGGTTCAGAGGCATCTCCTATTCACGTGATACATGATTTTGCTTGCCACATTTCCTTTTTTCCCTTGGTTATAGAGGTCTAATAATGAGATAGATCAGGGGCTACCCCAAAACATACCAAATGATTCTTCCGCTCATTTTGTGGAATTGCATCTTGGGTCATCTTTTTCTTCCTTTTTCTTGTTTTCCATATTCTCGTGCAAGGACTTTCCTCATTAAATAGATTTTTTTGCTGTAAATCATGCTTTGGGATCTTAACATAGCCCAGGTATACTACCTCAATCGACATGTGGTCATTTGGGTGCATAGTTGCGGAATTATTTCTGGGACTGCCATTGTTTCCAGGAGCTTCAGAGTTTGATCTTCTAAGGAGGATGATTAAAATACTCGGGTATGATTTATTTTTTCAAAAGTTTAATTAAATATTACACCTTTTATTGTTTAAGTCATCAAATAATTTTCAGATAATTTTCTGATCTTGCTACTTATTGTTCATCTTAATTTTTAAGATAAAAATCTTGCGACAAGTGGGGGAAAATGCTGGGATTTATGCTGCTCTCAGAGATTTATTTTAATTAGTTTCAATTCTACCTCTTATTTTTCATCACCTTTTCTCCTGCCTATTATTCATATTTGCTCTGTTTGATGCTTTGAGTAGAATGGTAAGTGCTGCTCGGAAATGTAGTTTGGTGCTGGGTCAGAGAGTTAGTAGGGACTATGTGAATAGATCACAGTTTTAGTTTTCTGGCGTACCATTTCTTTTTATTTGAGCAGGTTTTACTGGGTTTAGTCCAGGCATTGAATTTGTATGTGAGAGGGTGTTGGCATAAGATTAATATAATAAGGTTGGTGTAGCTGGTTACTTTCATGTGGATGCTAAAGGTACTTGAAACAAGAATCAATTAGACTTATCAACTTCACTAATAGTCGAACAACTGACAACTTATGCGCATCAGCTATAATAAAGAAAACAAAATTAGAAATTGTTGAGAATTGAACACTGAGCATGCCAAGCTTGGAGTTAGTGCATTGAATTTGTTCCCCCGCAATGTTTTTTACATCTAAATGAGTGAGAGCCAACTAATGATCTGTAAATTTAGTATCGATAAAAAATAAATAATGATCTTTCTCACTGGAATTTGGAAGTTGTGTAGGAGATATTATCTTGTTTGTTCATTGACAGGTTATGATAAATATCCTAGCTGCTTTTTATAAGCTAGGTTACCTAAATATACGAGCAAATTAATCAATCTATTAAGCTAACATAATTGGCGAGATCTTAAGCTTTGTTTTAAAGTTACCTATTTTTCAATAGGATATCATGTGAAAACATGGAATTTAGAGTTGTGATACCTTGTTGAGTTGTACAATAAGTTGCTATATCAACTTTTCATCGTTGAAATTTGAAATTCCACATGTATCAGTATGCAGAATCATAACTATTTTCATTCGATGATGTTAGGAAGCTCCATTGGTGGTGAAATAGGAGAAATAGAAGAAATATAGGCTACGTCAAATGTTAGATTTGCGAAGCGATGTTTTTCCTTTTTAATTTGTTATTTTTATCGTTACTAGCAAGGTGCACGTGCTTTGCATGTTAAACATGAAAGCATGTTAAATGCACACTAGACATGTACATGTTTAGATATGTAGTGCTTAAAGTTAGCTGATATGTAGTGCTTAAAGTTAGCTGTTCATTCTGTTAATACAGATGCATATATATCTGTGTGTGTGTGTGTGTGTTTGACAGTTTAGTCGAAAATAAAGCAGGGTTGACATTGGTTACAAGTTTGCTAGGTAGTTAGAAATGCTCATTGATTTGTTGATATAATATTGAAAGTATTAAGGTTTATCCAAACAAATGCTAATATATAACTGTGAGTTGGCAATTATTATAAATGGCTGCATCCCGTCGTGCACCAGACATAAATGATACTTCACGAACCCTCTTTGAGCAGGTTATAATTTTGAAATGCACCTTTTTATTTTTAGTAGCCATAATCTGTGGGTTACTTTCTGTCTGCAGATCGTTCTTTACTTATTTCTTATAGATCATCTGAATGGCTTGGTCATGTAAAATTTGACATTTGTAGGGGTAAACCTCCGGATTATATCCTTCGGAAGGCCCGAAAACACTAGCAAGTTTTTTAAATTCATGGGGAGCATCAACCACGAGGAAATTAGCCAGAATCCTAGAAATCATTGTAGTTTGTACCAAGTTTTGACCGAAGAAGAATATGCAAACGTAAGCGTCAATATTCCAACTTTATTGTTCTGTTCTATTTAAGTGACAATGTAATGATGTAAATCAATCTTTACTATTGGATGTTCAGGTTTTACTCCAGTTTATTATTTGAAGATTTTGCCTTGTTATTTACAAGAACGTTCCCTCTCCTACCTCCCCTCAAACAAGTTTCTGTCAAAAAAATATCATCATGAAACAGCTCAAAACTCGAAAGTGAAACATGTTTTGGAGAGAAATGTTGCTTTCGTTGTTTATATATATTTCAGTTATCAACAAAATAAAATATTTATTGATACAATTACATTTGGATGAGGAAGAAATGAAACTAGCTACAAATCCTAATGATAACCGTATGCAGATCTTGAACAAATTATGCTACTACTTAAGACCATGCACAAGGAAACAAATTAACAGCAGTCCTACAATCCACGGAGTAGCGTATTGCATCTTCTCCATTAATATTGGAGCATTCACCAGTTTTATGAAAAAAGTTCACATTCTCCTTTCATTCTTTTAATTTATGCTCAGACTGACATGTTTTTGGTCGTATCAAGCCAATAGTTGCATACACTTATGCCTGAGGGTCCATAAGCTATTTATAACATAGTAAATGATTTATTATTTGTTCATTCCTCAGTTCTTATTCAAGCTTTGTATCCATTAATCATTGCAATTTGTAGATGGTTCTGCATATACTAATAGGAATTCTGACAATATAGTCTCCTACTAGGCCCAACAAGCTTGCTCCTTGTTGCTCTCTCTTGATTGCTCTACTAGTTGATTTTATGTTTAGCTCTACCATATGTATTAATGTTCTTTGGATTTAGAGGGAATCGAAAAATCCATCAATTGGGAAGGAGTACTTTAATCACATGAACCTTGAAGCTATTGTAACAAAGTATCCTTATAGAAAGAATTTGGCAGAGGAAGACATTATTAAAGGTCATTATTCATATTCTCTCAGGCAAAATGTGCTGTGCATGCTTCAATGTATTTTGTTTGGTGAAAGTTACTCTCTTCTTGCAGAAAATGGAATGCGGTTAGCACTAATTGATTTCTTGAGGGGACTTGTTGAGTTTGATCCAGAAAAACGATGGTCGCCCTTGCAGGTGATTGAAACTTTTCTTCCTGTCAATTATTCAAGTACCTCCCATTGTTGTCCACTTGCCTGTTCTTATTTTTATGTTCTCTCCGGAATTGATTGAAAACATAAAATATTAATTGTATAAAAATGCTATATGTTGATGAGTTCCTTCTTTCCATAGTAAATCTCACTATATGTTGGCATTTTTTCATAGTATTTGTGTGTATCTACTTGAATGAAATGAATCTTTTCTTGCCTATCTCTTGATTAGGCATAGACAATGTTCTTTTGGAAAAAACGACAGAAGAGGAAAAGAATCGGAAAGGGTTCTAAATGCCTAAAGTCTTTCATATTTCTTTCCATTTGTTCTTACATTTCTGTTAAGAAATTGAATAGTTATAGAATATGTACAAAATCGACTCTCTCATTTTTCTGTTTGGATTGTCTTTCAACCATAATCTAGAAAACATACTTTTCATAGTAGTGATGATGATGTGGGGTCTTGGCTAAGAGAACGAACACTTTTTCATAGAAGGTGGATCACGTATCACCACTTATTTATTTATATGTATGTCTCCATAAAACAATTAGCCCTTCTTGTTGGCTCCTGAAAAATATTGTCCTAGATGGCTATCTAACAGTACTGGCATTATCAACTTCCTTGGAAATATGAAATATAATCTTGTGAATCGGGTAGATAGGTCTTTCAGTTTCAGGAGTTAAGGGAGAGAGATTATTTGATAATCCTGTTTCTGTCTTGTTTCATATTGTGGGAGACAACACATGCAATTATATGGACTCCAAGAATTCCTACATGATAAAAGACACTAACTTCCATTCCAGAAACTCTTTTAATACTATATTTTGCTTAGAAGAAAAGGTTTTTCATCTTTCATCTAAGTAGAAATTATTGGCCTCTCGCTTCTCTCATCCCAAATTTTGAAGGAAGTTTCGGCATTTGGAAGAGGAGAATTTTGCCGTGGCATTTGTATGAGATATTTTGAATGCTGATATAATAGGCAATTATGGTGCGGTATAGTGATTGTTTAAAAAATAGCGATTTAATAATTATTGTGGTTGAATGATGCTTGAAATATGAATTATGTCGTTTAAAAGATTTTCAAAGAAAAAGGCCAAGAAAACCCTTGGGAAAAAGAAGTGAATAATGAGGAGGCACCGTCAAACACACCTTGAATTTTTGCTCCTTCTCCAGAAATACAAATAGGGAATAAAATATGGCTGGTTGATAATGATTCTAAAATAGAGTTTGTAAAGATCGTCTGGTGCCAAGTATTTGCTAAAGAGCTTTTATTTTACCTGAATATCTGTCAAGTTTTACTCTTTTAATTGTTTGCCAACTATTGGAGCTTGAACTTCATTGCTTCAAGCTATTTGATCAATAAAGTTTTTGTAGGCTATAAAGCATCCTTTTGTGACCGGAGAACCTTTCACAGGCCCTTATAAACCCCCTCCAGAAACTCCGCACATGGTTAGTAAATTTTTTTATTGAATTGCCTCCTCGTTCTTTGATATTTGTATATCAAAATTCTATTTTTCTTTTGTTGGCTCCAGATCTAATACTGTTCACTAGAAAAAAAAATTCTAGTTTCTTCTGGTTCTGGGAATCAAGCATTGCCTGTGGTTGAACTTATCCTGTTACCATTTACTATTTTTGTTGTGAGAATAGAGCATTTCCTAGAGTTGAAATTATCTCGTAATTTGGATAAATCTCATACTTTTTTTTTTTGCTGTAGCTGTCCTTTTCTTTGTTGCTGTCTGTAATTGCATATGTTTTTATTTTTAATTTTATTTTTTCCAGCCTGTTTCTCAAAATGTCAAGGTCTACCATCATCCAGCTGGGGGCCATTGGTTTGCTGCTGGCCTCTCCCCCAATGTGAGCACGTTCAATGTTGATATGCAGTTGTTTTATTAGAATGCTGTGGAAATGGAGAAACATATCGGTAGATCTTTCTCATGCAGATTTCTGATAGGAAGCAAGCGGCAATGCCAAATAGCCCGCGTCACCAAATAATGCCATTTATGCATCCTGGTAGTTATGGTAGTTTGGGAAGTCATGGTAGCTACACGGATGGCTTGGGGCTTGGAAGCAGCTATGGAAGTTATGGAGATGGTGGCAACTTGCATGCATTTTATTCCCCGGCAGGTCCCTCTGGATGGAATATCTATGCACAAAGTGGTATGTCAATCCTTGGGAATAGTCCTGATACAAGGCGCATCATGCAACTATCACAGGGAAATGGAATTGGTTTTAGCCCTACGAACTTTTTACCAATGTCTATTGGCTCTAGTCCTTCGCAATTTACGCCACCTAGTTCATATAGTCATATTTCAGCTGGCTCACCTGGACATTATGGTCCTACCTCCCCTGTCAGAAGCAGTTCCCATGGATATCCTCTTGGGAAAGTTGCACCTGGCAGCCATTTTAACAGAAGAAATAACTGGGCATATCCCGGAAATGTGCAACACCAAGAAAGTATATCCTCTTCTCTCTGCCAAGGGCAAGTTAATGATACCAATGCCCGTAGTCAGTCTGAAGGGAACTCTTCTGCATTTGTTGGCTCTCCATCACATCTACAGCCTAACTCAAGTGCATCAACATGGAGGCTACCACAAGGAATGCGGAGTATGTCCTCTGGTTATTCTTCTCATAGCAAATCGAATTCATCAACTCTTAATACCCATTTGACACCTGCCCAAGTGAGTGGACTCGATGAGTCAGTCTCTCTTAATTTGCTGCCTGATCCTGGAGATTGGGATCCTAATTACAGGCAAGTATATTATTGCAGTTATGCTGCCATTCTATGGGATAACCGTCCTAATTGAAGAAGATTTATGGTGCATAAATACCGACTCTACTCAATTGTTGCCCACTTTCCTTGCATCTGCCTGTATTTTATATATTAATGCTTTTTATCCATTAAGAAATTTTTAACATATTGCCAAATATTTGATGGATAATCGATATGCATGTTTTTTTTTGTAAACACATCAAATGGAAGATCTACGATTATCCCCAAATTTTTGTATTTTCTCACTGTGGTCATAACCCTGATAAATACATTCTCAATGACTTCACCTCTACCCATTTTGACTCTTTTCTTATCTGGAACCCTCCACCTATGACCCCTTGTGTTCCAACTGTGGACTTTCTCAGGGTGCTAAAGCATATAGAGGTGGTATCAGGAGTTGAAAAAGCATCTATGTAATCTGATCTTATCACATTAAATTATTACAATTGATGGCTAAACTTTCTTCTGCTTTATATCAGGTTTCTGAGTTCAGCTATAGTATGCATGCAACTCAAGTTTGAAAGTAACATGGCCTTTTGGTTAATATATAGAATTTAGAATGTTTCTGATTTGATAACATAGTTGGCTCTAAGCTGACTAATCGAGTACAAGTAAAAGTTGTACTTTGAGCTTCAACACATTCCTGTATTAAGTACATCAAATAAAAAGTGCTGAAGAATAAGGTTGCATTTGTGTGTCTTATGTGCCAGATTGTCTGGTTATTACCACAGAACTTTTGTTCATCTGCTGAGTCAAGTCAATGCCAAAATGCGATATTAACAACTGACAGAAACATTACACCTTTTCAAATTAGTGGATTGTAATTTTTTTATTTAGGGTATTTGAACTTTTAAGAACACCTGTATGACTGAATGGGTGTTACCCTGATATAATATCATCAGGAAAACCCTGAAATATGCTGGAAAACGTAAAATTGTCATGGGCCGTGAGGATATGTCATGGGCAACATACGGAAATTCAAACAAAATATTAATTAGTGGGGTCATGGTTTTCTTTATTTTAGGATTCTGATCTATCTTTTTTCCATTTGAAAGATTTGGAATTATTCAAATCTCTAGGATTCTTAGGGATTTGATTTTCGATTTAATCTTGGAAACTCTATTATTTATAGGGCAGAATTAATATGAATAAAATCACTAGAAAAAAATATTCACAATCTTGAGCTACGAGATTTCAGGTTCTCTCCCAACGAGTCTCAGACCCAAATGAGTTTCAAATTCACAATAAACATCCATAATATGGGACCATAACAAACATTAACACAGTTGGACAACAAAATTAGTAAGTTAGTTCAAATTTCAGACATCGTCTTAATAGTTTAGAGTGAAGTGTAGGGAGTTATGACTGATTTGTTAGTATTGTTGTTACTATAGTGATTAAAGGTGTATGGTGTACTATGCTAAATGGGTGTTTATGAGCCTAGGCCCAAGACAGATGTGTGCCTTGTTGAAGCAAGGCATATTAAGAACTTATTTTTGGAGAAAATGTTGTGATAGTATTCTATATTTACTTACAAGCTTCATGCTCAAGCTGCATATTTGGTTAAAAGCATAAGTTTCACTCCCAGGCATGTGCCCTGCGCATGCTCAATGTCAATGATTGTCAAGCTGAATTCATTTGTCTTTGGATGAGAATATAAAGTTGGGAAATTGTAATGGGAATCATTAAGGGAGTAGACATGTTGCAGCTGGTGCTTGCTGCATGCCGTATTCAGAAGTGGCAATGAGAAACATTATGCTGGAGCCTTGATATCTACTAAGCAGCAAGGATGCATATCATGACGATCTACTGTTTTCTATTTATTCTTCGGAAAAGTGCTACTATCATTTTTCAGATAAATTAGGTGAAGAAAATTGTCATCACTTGATTTACTTGTTTTGACTAACTTCCAGTTATTGCTAGTTATCTTCTAAACTATAATCATGTGATTATTTTGTGTTCAGTTTAGACATATCACCGTTTTGCGATATACTTATAGAATGGTCGGAATCATGTAACAATTCCTATATGCTAATAATTATTTCATTTTTTCTTGTTCAGTGAAGAACTACTTTTGCAAGAGGATAGTTCAGATATGAGCAGCATGACAACTGAATTTATGATGGGGATGCATCTAAATCAACCATATGTTTCTACTGAACCATCGAGTGGGGTTGAAAGATTCAAACACACCTCAGATTCAAGTGTGTCTATACCAAGGTAGGATACATTCTTGAAATTTATTTTTGTATTTCAGAACAGCCTTCCCTTATCCATCCTTGCATGTATATTAGTTCAACCTTTACCTCTTCGGGTTATGTCTTCCAAGGCATCTGTTGATACAGGGGACTTGGAATTGTTACTGGAGTAAGTGGACAATTTTTTTTATATTTGCAGTTTTTGGATATTAGGTTTAGAGCAAAGTTCGTTTGCAGGTATTTGATTATTCATTTGTTGTTCACTATATCATGGGACTTCAGAAGAGATGCAAACTCAACTGTGCAGTCAACAGAAAAAAATTACAGAAATACGTGTTTTATTAATTGATTAAATATTTATTTATTATTGTTGTTCCCTTGCATAGTTTTCATTTGAAATGGTCGATTATTTAACCACTACACACACTCACACATATATATATTTATTTATTATTTAATTTTATTTATATATCCTTTACACTAGCCAAAATGGTGTTAAGAGTTTAAATTTTTGTTTCATGGTATATTTTTGTTTATATGGAAAGAATTAACCCTCTTCATAATTCTATACAATATTTGATGTTGAAAAAAATCTACTATGGAAAATTTACTGAGATTTTAAACCCCCTGATACTTATCTTATCTGAATATGACCACAAAGAAGTTTGTTCTTTAACCAACTATATAAAAACCATTATCATCCATCAAATCCATATTTCTTCCATCTTAGAAACCTTGCATTCCTACGTCATTTTGTATTGTTAACATATTTACAATGCTACCAGCTTCCAATTTTAATTGATCGTCAGTTTACTTCACTGTTTATGCACAACATTGTTTGTGCCAATCATTGGTACATATTATACTTCTCAATTTTATTAACTGTGAGCATTTGAAATTGAATTTCCTTTAAGTTCTATTGATCCTTCTCTTCTTGATTATTGAAGGTTGGTTTGACTTACCTTTCAGTGCTTACATGATTCAGGAGCGATGGACCCTTTCAGCCTTTTTCTACTGGAGAAACAGGCAGCAATCCATCAATCCACCATCATGCTCACGTAACAAAGCAGTCACATTTGATGCCTCATTTGGCACAAAGTGCTCTTAGTCGTTTTGGGCAACTGCCAATTCAGCGGCATAACCAAGGGAGATCCGTGCCATTCCATGGCAATGAGTGGGGTCATTTAAACGTTCAGACCCCTCAATCCAGCTATCATTCTGGGGGTCCATATTCTCCTGGAAGAAGAGGACATGGAATGGGGTAATTGAGTGCATTGAGCACTAACCCCTCCAACGTCACGCGGCTCAAGGTTTGATTCTGTGTTACATGATAAACACTTCCTGTGTAGCATACATCGTTGGATACATGAAGACATATAAAGATTCTATATAATAGAATAATATATGTGACATCTAGCCATCCAACTATGTATACTAATTGAGAGTATTTCTTCTTATGTGCATAGACTAGATCTGGTCTCAATTCCCTTTCTTTTAACATCTTCAGTATTGGGATTTGGGGCATAAAGAAATGGTTCTGCTATTTCTATCGACTTCTGAGTAAGTTTTTGCTGCTACTTTGTAGGACATAAAGGGAACTTGTCAGTCCATCGATGATGCTCCCGCTTCCCGTGGAATGGAAGACTCGACTGCAAGGGAGTATTATAATGAGGCTTGATAACCCCATTCAACCGTTCATTTAATTTGCCCAAAAAATATATATACCCGTGCTTATATTTCTTAATTATATGTTTGCAGCGTGGTTATATTTTCATCCGTAGCTTTTTTTCTTTATTTTTTTCCTTGTTTTTTTTTCAGGACAATATTTAGTGTAGGTCTTCATTTTAAATTGGGAATGTCGTTTGGGAATCATTGAATTTGGTTGTTGGGTTGCTCATTGCTGAAACATGTTATCGAATGATGCCTCTTTCAGTCGTGGAGAACCCTTATATATTGAAATGAATTTTTTTTTTTTTTAAAAAGTTCGTGTTTTTCTTCGAATAGATAGTATTTACTTTCTCGTATACTTAGAGTCCCATCTTTTGTTGGTATTCAACCCACATAATATGCGAGATGTATGGTATGTACAATTGCACACAATAACAACTAAGCCTTTAATCCCAATGATTGGGGTATACAAGATGAACAATATAGAGAAATAATGTCGGGTTGGATACATGCGTCAGTCTTCTCCAAACTCTTCTATCGTTCAACATACCTTATGTAACCCCCTTGCACTCCAAGTCTTTACGTATAACTTCGAGACATGTTTTCTTCGATCGTCCTCTTGTTCATGGGCTTCATTCGACGCATAGTTGCATTGCTGGGCCTACATCGAACGTGACCAAACCAACATAAGCGGCTTTCTTGCATCTTCTCTTCTATACAAGCTAAAACTACTTCAGCTCGAATATATTTGTTGCTTATTTTATCTCTTCTGGTCTTACCGCACATCCAACGAAGCATACGCATCTATGTCACATTCATCTTTTGGATGTGATTCCTCTTGGGTGCCCATCATTCCGTCTCATACAACATTGCGGGTCTAACGGCGGTTCTATAAAACTTTCCAGGATATTAAGATCGCATAGAACTCCGGTGGTGTTTCTCCATTTCAACCAGCCAGCCTGAATTTTGTGGTTAACGTCAGTGTCAATCTCTCTATCTTTTTGGATAACTGAACCTAGGTATCGAAACTTGTTGTCATCGATACCAAATTGAACCTACAACACTGGAATCCCGAAAGGTACACCACTAAATATGCACTTCATATATTCAGTTTAGACCTACTTAATCTAAAACCCTTTGATTCCAATGTCTCTCCATAACTCCAATTTGGCATTTACACCTGCTATTGTCTCGTCGATTAACATAACATCGTCAGCAAAAAGTATGTTCCAAGGTAATTCAGTATGTATGTCTTTTGTTATCTCATCCATCACTAAGGCGAATAGGAAATGACTCAACGCAGACCCTTGATGCAATCCAATAGTGATGTAGAACTCACTGGTCACCACACTGCACATTCTCACATTAGATGCTACTTCGTCGTACATGTCCTTGATTATATTGACATACTTGATTTAACCTTTTTCTTTATCAAAATCCACCATAATATCTCCCTTGGTACTTTATCTAGGCCTTCTCCAAGTCTATAAAGATCATATGCAGATCTTTACTCATCTCACGATAGCTCTCGACAAGTTGATGAAGTAAATGGATAGCTTCCGTAGTTGACCGTCCTGGCATAAACCCAAATTGGTTCTCCGAGATCTTAACCTCCCTCCTCAAACGACATTCAATCCTCTCCCAAACGTTCATTATGTGACACATGAGTTTTATACAATGATAGTTGGTGCAACTCTGAATGTCACCCTTGTTCTTATAGATAGGGATGAGAGTACTATTTCTCTATTCATTTGGAATTTTGTTGCTCCTCCAAATCTTGTTAAATAGATCTCTTAGCAAGTTTATCCCCGTCGGTCCTAAACATCTCCATACTTCAATAGAGATTCTATCAGGACCAACTGCTCTTCGTGCTTTCATTTTGTTAAAAGCTTTCTTAACCTCAGATTCTCTAATTCAGTGAGTAAACTCACGGTTTACATCATGTTGATGGATGTTAAGATCACTTAAATCTTGGCTAAACCCACCGTTGAACAAGCTGTTAAAATAATTCTTCCATCTTGTTTGATGTCTTCAGCTCTAACCAAGACTTTATGGTTCTCATCTTTTATGCATTTCACTGCAAACAAGTCTCTTGTCTTCCTCTCCCTCGCTTGGGCGATCCTATAGATACCTTTTTCTGTCTCCTTGGTATCCAATTTATCGTACACTTCTTTGTAAACTTTAGCTCTAGCATCTCGAATTGTTGTCTTCGCTTCTTTTTGGCAAGCTTATACCTTTTGAAAGTTGCCCCATTGTTGTTCTTCAGCTCTTTGTAAGCATCCCTCTTTATTCGGATAGCCTTCTTTACGTCTTCATTCCACCATGATGTGTCATTACCTGGTGGAGCATATCCTCTTGACTCACCAAGCAGCTCTTTAGCTACCATCTTAATGCCACGAGTAATTTTGTTCCAGGTGATATCAGGATCATCTCTTGGCGTCCAGTTAACTTCATCCACCATCTTCTCTAGAAAAGCTCCAAAGTTACATTCTTGTAACCGCCACCCCTTAATTCTAGGTTCTAACTTATGCTTAATTCTAGTAGCCCTATTCTTAATCCAAACATCTATAACTAAAAGTCGCTATTGCGTAATTACACTCTCTCTTGGAATTACCTTACAGTCCAAGCATTTAACTCTATCTATCCTTCTAGCAAAAAAGAAATATATTTGGGTTGCACTAGACTCACTTCTAAAAGTAACTAGATGAGAGTACATCTTCTTGAACCAGGTATTCATTAGGACTAAGTCATATGGCACGACAAAATACAAAAGTGAATTATCTGCGAAGTTCATGTCCCCAATGCCATAGCCTCCATGAACACTCTCATAACCATCCCGATCAGAACCTAAGTGCCCATTAAATCTCCCCCGATGAAGATTTTCTCATTAAGGGGTATTCCTTGCACCATGTCGTCTATATCTTCCAAAAAAATTCGTTTAATAGCCTCATCTAGACCAATTTGAGGTGCATAAGCACTAATGATATTAAAAATATCATTGCCTAAAACTAGCTTAACTAATATTATTCTATCTACATTACTCCTACTTCAACTACATACTCGAGTAGTTTATTTTCTATGATTACACCTACCTCATTACGATTCTTATGCTTACCTATGTACCAAAGTTTATAGCCTCAAGGAGCTATAGTTCTGGCTTTCTCACCTACCCGTTGGTCTCCTGCATATACATAATACTAATTTTTCTTATACTCGTAGTCTCTACTAACTCTGTTAATCTACCGGTAAGGGAACCTACATTCCAAGAGGCTAAACGAATCATATGGTCTTGGTTTTGGGCTAACTTCTTTACCCCAACTCGCTCGAGGTTAGGGAACCCTTGCTCATTTGACACCACACCCAGGCGTCGATATGGCTCGTCGCTTCTGGGTGACAATCTAGCAGCCCGTGCCCACTTATCACTACACCAAGGATCAGGTGCAGCGCATCGCTGTATAGGGAACGCCCCAACGCAATTCATCTTATAGTTCATGTCATTGAGATGTGACTAATTTATCCGGCTAACTATCACAGGCTTACCACCACCCTCCTCCTTTACCATGGTTTGAGGCAGACAATGATACATGCAACTTGAAACTGTATCTATTATGTAATGTTTAGTTTCCATTCAAACGATGGCATAATGTCCACCTTATTTTTTTTAAAAGAATACATGAAGCTGTATCATTTTTAAAAATATGCTAACGTTGTCCAAGGAAGTAAAACCCAAGATACCATGGAAAATGTTTTTATGCACCGGATCGAATATATCCACACATACAAAATATATATACACCCAAGATCCCAAGAAAAATGTTTCTATGCAACGGGTCTGATACATACACCAACACACATACAAATATATATGTAAGACATCGATGCTAATTAATTTGGATTAACGATAATTATACAAACCCAAATGATTAATTAGATACTAATTTGGATAATTTAATTGGCAAAGGAAATGTCAGTTTAAATTACTCAACTAGTAAAGTTGGAATTGATGGAAATAAACAAGTTAATGAAATTTTGAGAAGATCCGCATGATGAAAAATAGATTACTTCGGGGACACGGGTCGTGCATGGACCAATAAATAAATAAAAAAATAAAAAAAAAATATATATATATATATATATATATATATATATACACTAAAACACACAAAAACTCTAGAAACCATCGGCTTCACCATCTCACTTTTATCTTCCTTTCTCCCTCATTTTGCTGCTATTCTTCATTAAAAACCTCCAAAATTCCACATACACACTAGGAACAATGCCTAGAAACCGAAATTAAACAAGAATTTGGGAGGAAGAAGCATAGATTTCGAAAGTTCATCAAGAATTGAGCATGAAACTCAAGTGTGCAGCAAATCAGCAAGTTCCGGAGGAATTTGTGGATATCAATCGATTTTGGTTGCTATTTAGCATAAATTCTTCAATCTACATGAAGTTATATCCTCATTTTGCAACCTGTATTTGAGTTGAATAGTGCATGCTTGTGGATTTTAAGATGAAATAGCTGCCGTCCAAATGAGTCAGTTGATTTCAGTATGCATGCAGTACATTATTTCGACTTTTAAGTATAGATAAGCTTCGAAATTGAAGATGATGTACCTTATAGAAGTTGTAGTATTTTAATTTAGCTTTAATCGGCCACCGAAAGCAGTTAATTTGGAGTCAAAATGAGAAAGTTATGATGATTTTAGTATACTGTGCTCAAATAGAGTCTGCATGTGAATGCATGTCACACTGCATTCACATACAGTGTGTTCTTCGAATTTCTGGGAATAAATGACTACGAATTTGAAGTTTACGTCCTTATAAGAGTTGTAGTATTCAGTGTTGCTTGCATTTGGAATTGACCTCATTCAATTTGGAGTTCATATGCAAAAGTTATGGTAATTTTACCACATGTCGCTCAATCTGGAAAATGCATTGAACGAATTTGGGAAAGTGTCAAACATATAAAATGTCATATTTTGGGTTAGCTTTTAAAACTAAATTGGACTCATATCATTTGATTAAGTTTTGAAAGAATTATGGGTTTATCATTGGATGCATATTGCTGAAATTTAGAGTAGGCTTGGAACATGATTTTTAGAATAATGATGTTGATAGTCTTGGTCTATTTGAATGATATTTGGTCAGGTGACTATAGCCCGAGGTCAATTTGAGGAGTACGGAAATTCTCAATATTTGTTTGACTCGGTGGAGGTACGTAGAAAACCGGTTCTATCACGATGTCTGACAAATATATGTTATGTCCCCGGGTATGATTTACTTGTAATTATTTGATTCCTATGTGATTATATGACATGTTGAAATGCAGTATATGTGATTATATGATACATTGAAATGCATGATATGAGCTGTATTGATATGAAATGATATATTGAGTTGCATCACATGAGATGACATGAAACATTGATACATGGACATATCATATTGATATTGATGAGATATGCAGTGTCATGGGATGCTGGGCAGGGCGATGACAGACAGTTTAGGTAGCAACTATAGTCACGCGCGTTGTCGCCGTACCTAGACACGAGGGATGTCGGGCACAGCACATGATGATTTTCCTAGCGCAATGTGTGTGTGTCGCCACCCTCTGCTCGAGCTTGATATTGTTGATGATACCTTCTTTGGACTCCGATATTTGGTATCTTGAGATTTGATTCATTGTACCCATTATGCGTAACATTCATTTATGCATTGCATTCATGCACGACAAGCATGTCATGATACTTTGTCATACTATTGTGATTTTACATGTTTCTCGTACTAGATCTGACCCCCTTCGCGGGGGGCTGTCATGTCTTAGTTGTATGGGCATGACAGGTGGTACAAGTGGACGTACTGTGATGCTCTAGAGGAAGTATCGATGAATACCAGAGCTCCTTGAGAGCGAACTCAGGTTCCTGTTTTACGTTTTGTGTCCCAGGTCTTAGCGAACATTTTTAAAACTATGGTTCCTTTCCGGGGAATGCCCCGAGTATTATGTACATAGAAGTATTACCGTAGTTAAAACTTTACTTGTCATGTTGAATGATGAATGATGTATTATCTGTGAATTGAATACAAAATTAGATATATTTCAGTATCATTATATATGTACCATCGAAAAGAGAAAATTTTTAGGGCCATTTGACAAGAAATTTGAAACTAATCTTCCGCTGTTTACGTAAATTAATTATTATGTGATAATTAAACACCTGATAAGGATCGAGCAATCACAGTTGGTATTAGAGCATAATCTGGGATATGTTTAAGGACCCCGTTCCCTTAACCCGTTACTAGTGTATTAATCCATACCATTTGTGCATACAATCATATTATCACGGGGGAAAACCATATGCAAGTATAACATCATATACTATCCAGAAAATTTCTTGCATTAGAACCACATAATATACAAATTCCCCAACCAATATCACTTACATAGCATGCACCCTCATAATACACAAACATGCTCTCAGTTCATTTAGCAATTCCGTATTTAATTACATGCAAACAATAAATGAAGAGAGAAAAGCCATTGCCCATTTATACATTCCATATACACGTAAAAACGTGCTCACATGAGAGCACCCAATGAATAAACGTGTATCTAATGTATAAGATACTCTATCGAATGTCGTTATTGGTACTTCGATCCTGGAAGCACCTTGCATAGTTCGATCTCAACTATGGATCTACGTACTTATTCAACCAGCTCTGGTACCTCAATCCTGGAAGTACCTCAAATTAACAGCCCGAGCTCAACTCCAAAGCTACTGCTGCATCTGTATCACCTGCCCCAACAGAGACAGCCCCCATACGGGGTGAGCATACCAATACCACCAATCCAATAATCATAATATTACAGTTCATAATTTACAGAATGTAAATGTCATGAATTTAAATGATACTCACTGGATGGTATCATCCTCATCCGGGATCCCTTGTATCGTCCCTGTTATCTAAATAACCAAACTCATCAAATTCCCAAAGCCAGTTAATCACCACATAGATTAACTAATACCATTTTTGCCATGCCAGTTCCATAATCAAATATGATTAAATCATTAAATAAAAGACCGTAGATATCACATACATCTAACCAATAATTCAATTTTTCTATTTCATTGCTCGCTCCACAATAGCGGCATTTTAACCCCACGCTTGCTCACTACAACGGCGTCATAACCGGTGGTCGCTCAACGACGACAACATCCAATCATTGCTCGCTCAAAAGCGGCACCATATAATTTCCAATATATACATCCATTTATAGTAATTACCATGTACCATGCATTTCCATATACATTTATTGCAACATAGTGTACCATGCACTCAACAATTGCAATTATATAAAAGGGGCTATGCTCGTACGTCATACGTACTTTATAATCCCGTAGTTCGAGTCCAACCTTGCCTGAGTCCCACGACCCGATGAGTTATGTGCTAACACATAAATAACTCACAATTAAACACAAGCATGCAACCACATGCCCAAGCACGTTCACAACTTCCAACCCTATCGTCAATCCGTGACAATTACCAAATAAAAGCCCCCCGGCTAAGCATGCATAATACTCAAAAAAATACTATTTTATAAGTTTAAAAAGATAGCCAAAAACTCAACCGAGAATTCCGTTTATTAAACTTTGGCTCCAACCGATCCATTTTAAAAGTATAGCATTCCCATTGGAATGTAGACATTACCCCGCAAATCGGCTAATTAAACGCGTTTCCAAAACACCCAACATTTTCTAAATTTTTTGAAAAAACTCCAACCTTCGAGCAGCGATCGATCACTGATTTTATCGCGATCGAACGCACATAACCAGTGGCCAACCTGCGCCTTATCGCGATCGATTGTGAGTCTCCACGATCGATCGTCGATACTGTATATCTTCACCAAATTCCAGCTGCTCGTCGAGATCGATCGGCACTCCCTCCGCTAACGATCACGACCTGTGATTTTCCGAAAAACTCGAGCTTCCATGGTGTTTTTCACACCCAAACTCAAAACCAACACCCCATACACCTTGAACACCTCAAAAACTCCATTAAAACTCAATAAAACTCCAATAACAAACTTAATGATTTTTAACCAAAAATCCACAAATCCAAATCTAACATAATACTCAACCAAAATCAACAATACTACTACCAAATCGAAGATAAGGACGAGGGGAAGATTAATACCTGATTATCTTCGAGAAAACCGGCTCCCGAGCCAAGCTACCAACGATTTCTCCTCCAAGGGAGAAAAGAGGGGAAATGGGGGAAGGGTTAGGCGTAGAGAGAGAGGGGAGAGAGGGAAGGAATCCGTGCCAATGACGGAACACCAAGTCTACTTGGTATATATAGGACCAAAGCTCCAAAATACCAATCCCTCCACATATACATCATGACTCATTAAAAACCATCTGTTTTCAATAATTACCTCACAATCTCTATTTTCATTACCAACCCTAGTACAAAGTACTCCGGACCCCAAATTCCGCCAAAAACCAAATTCCAAGGTTATCACCACGATGAGAATACAATCTCATCCCATGGATCCTACGACTCCAAATACCAGATTTAAAAACTCCGGGAGTCCCAATACCGCAATTAATTCATAATTGCCACAATTAAATCCATTAAGAATTATTACCACAGCGGGATTAACACCATTAAATTCCGAGCATCACAATTATCCCCTACTAGTAAAATTTCATCCTCGAAATTTGCACAGCGTACTCATCGTACTGCCAATACCACACAATCCGAACGGATTCACAATGTCGAATCATGAGCGCCTCATGAACGACACACCAACTGCGAGGACACCGACCTCGCACCAAATCTCTGGAATGGAGTAAACCTCCCAAACCATCACAATCACAACAAAACGTCAATATTCCCCGATGCTAACCACCCAAAAGCAGTCAGTCAACCCTAACTGCTAATCAACCGAATCATTCGTGATTCCCCTAGTAGATATCGCCTCCAGGATATCTCTACGATTTAGCCCACGATGTTAATTATACATCATTACCAAGGAAACCACCAGTACACTACAGTGTACTTCTACCATATCTGGTTTCCGCTCTCCAATACCATCTCCATCAAAGGAGTAGTTGCACCACCTTGCAACACAGATCGGGCCAATCACGGCCACCGATCAACACAAAACACATCTCCAAAGATGTCTACATCCGTATGTTCCAAGAATCATATCTTGGTCCAAATATATCATCGAGACTCCACAAGGTTTCAAGTTCCCGAAAAGACATGTAAGAAAAATCAATTGCATTCCCGCCACACATGTCAACCAAGACACCTAAACACATCCGAATCCTGGCCATTCCTCGTTTATCCAAGGATTCAACAATCCTAACACATGGAGGCTATCGAATTATCCAGTAAGAATTACCTTGACCCCAAAACACGACAATTCCCTCCTCAGAGGGAGTCAACCGGACCTCACGATATTCTTCAGAATATATCGTGCCATCGAGATTACCAATCTCAAGGTACCACAATCTCTCACCGGAGATTCATTCATCCAAGCATACTAACCCGAGGCTCGACGAGTACTAAGAAAATGCTGGCATTCGTATACACACCGGCATACAAGCCTAAGCACCAATACTACCTGCATACACAATGCAATTGACTCGGGTATCACCAATCATACCCAAAGCCCCAAAAGCAACTGTCAATCCCCAGTTATTCTCACATCGCGGAGAATGATGATTGACGAACCAATGATCAAAGGTGTGATTCCAACATCAACACCGTACCAACCGACTCATCGAGTCTACAAAGATTCCCAAAAGGTAGGTATATCAATACCGGCTTCCTCTCAAGGAAAATGTCATGTACCATGACCCTCCAACCTCGAACCACCGTTCCGGAAACCTGAATACATTTATACCAAAACATATCCCGGAACCAACAAATACCCAACTGGTCCAGAATAGTGCATCAATGCCACTATTACCAAATCGAATCCGTATACACCACGTATACTCCCTCTAACAATGCTTTGTACTAATACCATAGTACTTCACAATTTCAAGCATTTCCCCGGAGACGCCTACTCGTACGTCTCTCGGAAGATATAAAGCCATTACTCAGTCCAACACCGGTAATGCTTACCATGGCTGATTCACAATCAACCCACGACCGATGCTAGCTGTCTCCATGACCGTACAATCCAAATCTCTCCAAGAGTTAAAATCAATATAGTAGTGTCACCCCACTAACTATATCTCACAATTCAATTGCGTCCCCCATTGCATGCCATATGCAAGATGCTCAACCAGAGCCAAAAATGACTTGTCGACACTCACGTTGGTACTCCCAACAGATCGAGTTGTCCCAGTACAAGTCCCTTAAACATTTGACGTATAAACGTCCCCGTGAGATATTCCCTGCCTCAATCATCATGTCACATAGAGACTATAATAGTCTACCATAAACCCTCATCGTATCACCATACGATTCACCAAACTCGGATCCAACGAGCAGTATAATGGCTATCACAAGCACACTATATTACTGCAATAATACCTTGCTAGGAAGTCGCTGCCTCCTTAGTTTTATACCAAACCTACCAACGTATCATACATTCCATCGCGGTACTCCATACCGTACCATCAATTAGAGTATTGGGTTATCATCCAATATTTCTCCAATTCCAATGCACAATGGACATCCCGGTGTCCTTATTCAACCCCAATGCAATCCCATCCATTAGGATTTATTTCCACACCCTCAGGGTGGGTGTGACCATGTCTACCACACGTCACCACGACAAAAGCAAGTAGTTTTCTCAATAACTACTCTTACCATCAATCACTTGGCCTAGTCCTCCGAGCGAGTATACCCAAAGGTACCACTACTCGTAAAATATTTACCTCTAATGCATGATGTGGTACACTCACCGGTACAATGCATCCAATAATTCATCGAGCAAACCTGCTCGGCGTAACGGTCTCGTCAACCGGTGACGTAGACACCACCTTGTGCTCATCATCGGCACTCAAACCATATGACTAAATACATACACCCAGACGTATTATTCATCAAAACGACGCTACACGTCTACATAGAACATCCACTAAGTCATCGTCATCCCGTGACGGTATATGTCAACAAATGACATCCAAAATAACATCGTCAACTCGTCACGGTACATGTCAACTCGTGACGGTACATATCAACATATGACATCCAAAATAACATCGTCAACTCGTGACGGTACATGTCAACACCTGACATTCACAATCTCATCATCAAACACATGACGGTATATGTCGATACACGACATCTATAATCTCATCATCAAACATGTGACGGTATACATCGATACACGACATCCATAATAATGCTAATAAAATAGTAATATACATACCTCATCGCTAACAAGATAGCGGCATACCTGTATCCATCGTCCAACAGTGGTACGCAAGCAATACCCATTGCTCGTAGGCGGTGTAATCCAGTGCTATGTACATAGCGGTATAATTCATCTCTATAGAATCAGCGGCATAATCCTCGCCATAGAGTCAGCGGCATAAAACATCGCTATAGATATCCGGCAGTATGAACCATCGCCAATAGAACTAGCGGAATGTACCATAGCTATATAGATACCCGGTGGCATAAACCATCGTCAATAAACTAGCGGAATGAACCATCGCTATATAGATACCCAGCGGCATAAACCATCGCCACTAAACTAGCGGAATGAACCATCGTTATATAGATACCCGGCGGCATAAACCATCGCCAATAAACTAGCGGAATGAACCATCGCTATATAGATACCCGGCGGCATAACCATCGCCAATAAACTAGCGGAATGAACCATCGCTATATAGATATGGTAGCGTTTATCGCGTACGCCCAAATTAACCCTTCTCAAGTTAATAGCAAAAGTATGTAGTAGCGAGAGTAGGGATCAATCCCACAGGGAAGGTAGTATTTTTTTCGTGTCAAGTTAAAAACAAATAGTAACAAGGGGGTTTTGGGTTGAGTGATTACTACTAAGCAAAATTTAAGAATCAAACTAATTAACGAGATTAACTAAAACGGTTAAAACTTATGAGAGTGAAACAATTCTTGGTTGTCGGTCAACTTTACTTTTGGAAAATTCTCTCTTGATCATCAAATTACTAACATACGAATTCTTTCAATTATTAATCGATTGGAAATTGAATTCCTATCCACCTTAATCGTAGTCAAAGAGAAAACAACATTCAATCCGACCCTTATCAAATCTCTAATCAAAACTACAGCCGTTAATGATTAAATCAATGATAGATTTCAAAACTAGTGAGTTCGATAAATCTAATCAATCAAAACTACAGCCGTTAATGATTGATTACCCAATCGTTTCTCCTAAGAATTCAATAACCCTACAACCGATAATTATTAATCTTAGTTGCTTCTTAATTAGCTATCGATTATGCATGTGAATACTAGGTGATCAATCTAATAAACAAACATGATAATCATTGAAATCAATACCAAGAAACAGAATTGAAATCGAAATTAAATTCAACAAACAAACCAAAATTCTCACAAGAGATTCAAATCCAAAAGCAAGTATCCCTTAAACCAAGAATCTAAGAGTTTAGCCTAGCATAATTGAATCTAAAATTAACAAAATATGGTTCGAAATCATTAAATAAACAAAGGGAAAGAAATTACTAAGACGAATCACGATTGCGTCTTGTCGATCCCGGTTCCGTTCTTCGCGTTGTTCTTGACAAAACTTGAAAGAAAAATCTTCTAAAATCTAAAAATATTCTAAAGTCTGAATAATAATCCCAAACTGACATCCAAAATCGAGTATATGGAGGTTGGGGGCTAATAATTAGGTTACAATCTTTTAAACATGGTAAAAGACCTAATTTCCTAATTTTCGGACTCTTCGACGATCGATCGCCCCTTTTATGGTGATCGATCGCCCCTTTTATGGCGATCGATCGCTAAGTATATATATTTTTCAGCAAACCGCTTGAGGCGATCGATCGCCACTTTATCGCGATCGATCGCTTGGCTCCAGTGGACTTTGGCGATCGATCGCCTGATACTCGCGATCGATCGCTGGCTCGTGAATTTTGTTGCAAAAGTTTCTGTCCATAGGCGATCGATTGCCTCTTCCATGCGATCGATTGCCTCCTCCAAAATTACGTTTTTGCCCTTTTCTTGATCAACTTTGAGTCCTTGTCATGTCCATGTCTTTTATTGGTCTTTACACATCATTTTTAGCTCGTTTTCTTCGATTGTACCTGCAATTACACAAATATACGATTAGGTAGTATACGTATCAAATTATCCATCAAAACCTACAAAATCGTAGACAATTAAGCACTAAAGATGTGTCTATTTCTAGTCACATCAAACTCCCCCATACTTACTCTTTACTTGACCTCGAGTAAACAAATAAAACTACAATATTTTTGGTTAGGTCATAGGTTCATAACAAAGCAACTTATCCTCACTTTAATGCCTCGACAATTTTAACATGCACAGTAATGAAAGGCGGTGAAAAGTTAACAGTAGAACAAGTCCAATCCCTAAACATTTCATACTCAACAAAGTAGTGAACGTGTGTGTGTGGTCATAAACAAGTGTTGTGTACAAATTATAGATCCAAAATATGCAAAGCCATGATAGTTCAAGTCATACACTAACATAAGTATAAGCTCACTTGCCCACTCTTCTCCACTATCGTAGCTACTTTGCAAACATAAATCAAGTAGGTCTTTATTAGCTTGTAGCTTGGCCTAGGTATTGGCTTATGAAAGAAAGGATAAAGGTATATCAAACAAGAGAGTATCATGATATGCACACTAAAAGCTTCTCTTCTTGCTTGAATTTTTCAACTTTTGTTTCAACATTTTTCTTCTTTTGTGCATTGGCTCCCCTTGGAGTCATATTTTCATCTATTTTTCAAGGCATTCCTTTTCTTTCATGTATTTCATTCTTTTGACAATAAAGTTCACAAATATAATTCAATGAATTCCCAAGTGCATGTGAATGAAATACATCATACTCCCTTAAAAGGTATGGATTAAAATCATATTTAGGCTAAAAGGGTAAGATGATAAGCTAGTCAAGGAATGTTGAATGTGGGTCTTTAGTATGCTTAGCATACTACCATTCTTTTACAATAAAGCTCAAAAAGGTATTAGAGATTGATTTTGTTTACATGGTAGGCTTGAAAGGCTCAAACGCATCAAAGATCGCATATATCACTTTCATGTTTGCAAGTAGTCTAGACATATGCCTCAAAGAGCATGTAGTTAAGTTCTAGCATGTATTAGAGACTTCTTAAGACTATCACAAAATTCACATAATCTTCACTAAGTTATGCACACTTCACAAGTCATGACAAAATCGTGTTCAAAATATTCAAGTTACTAAGTTAAAGTAAACTTTGCATTAGAGTTCAAAGTGTTCCAAGGTTCACAATTCACCTATGTTCAAAAGCATGCATGATATCAATTAGGTTTCATCATGGGCTAGTGATTCTAAGCATGTGTTCATTACTACTATGAGCTCAAAATTTTCAAAATTTTCGATTTTTTTTGTATTTTTATAATAAGAAAAACAATAACACACCACTAATCCCTCCCCCATACTTAAATCATACATTGTCCCCAATGTAAGGCAAAAATACAAGAAAAGAGAAAAGTCTATCTACTTAAAGCAATAAAAAAAATAAAAAGGGAAAAAGGGAAACTAACTCCCCTTGGGTTGCCTCCCAAGCAGCGCCTCTGTTTAACGTCGGTGGCCCGACTCTAATGCTCGTGCTCAGTCGAAGTGAGGTGGATCCTCTAGAGCCACCTTGATGTCTACTTGCCCTCCTTCTTCATTTTGGACACCTTCAGAGTAGTGCTTCAATCGGTGACCATTCACCTTAAATGTCTTAGTGGTGTCCTGAATTTCCACTGCACCATGGGGATACACATTAATATCTAAATAAGGCCCATGCCACCTAGAACGAAGCTTACCTGGAAACAGGCGAAGGTGTGAATGGTAAAGAAGAACTTTTTGACAAACTTCAAAGTTTCTCCTTGATAGCATCTTGTCATGAAAGTCCTTCGTCTTTTCTTTGTAAAATCTTGCACTCTCGTATGCTTCATTTCGTATCTCCTCTAGCTCTTGCAATTGCAGCTTCCTATGCACGCCACTCTCATCATAGTTCATGTTGAAATTCTTCACGGCCCAGTACGCTTTGTGTTCCAACTCTACAGAGAGATGACACGGTTTACCAAAAATCAGTCGATAAGGGGACATACCTATTGGAGTCTTATATCGGTTCTGTAAGCCCACAGTGCATCGTCAAGTCGCAAGCTCCAATCTTTCCTTGTCGGGTTTACCGTTTTTTCCAATATGGCCTTGATTTCTCGGTTAAAGACCTCGGCTTGGCCATTTGTTTGCGGGTGATAGGCAGTGGAGACTTTGTGAGTCACGTGGTATTTCTTGAATAGGCTTTCCACTGTCCGATTGCAGAAGTGCGTACCCCTATCACTGATGATGGCTCTCGGGATTCCAAACCTAGAGAAAAGGTTATGTTTCATTAAAATCTGCAACAACCTTGGAATCGTCAGTACGGGTGGCTATAGCTTCCACCCATTTCGACACATAATCAACAACAAGCACTATATAAATATGACATAAGACATAGGAAAGGGTCCCATAAAGTCGATGCCCCATACGTCAAAAATTTCAGAAATGAGAATGGGTTGTTGAGGCATCTCCTTTCTGTGGGAGAGATTACCGGTCAGTTGGTATTGTGCACAGTTCTTGCAGAAAAGATATGCATCACGAAATAGGGTGGGCCAAAAGAATCCACACTCTAGTACCTTCCTAGAGGTCCTCTTGGCTCCAAAGTGTCCACCACAAGCATATGAATGGCAAAACATTAGAATGTTATTTACCTCGGTCTCGGGTATGCATCGTCGAATGATTTGGTCCGCACAGTTCTTCCATAAGTAAGGATCATCCCATACATAGTACTTGGCATCACTCTTGATCTTAGCTCGTTGAGACCTAGACAATTCAAGGGGTAACACATTAGAAGACAAAAAATTCACAATATGAGCATACCATGAAAGGTTGACGTTTATGGAGAATAGGTGCTCATCCGGGAATTCCTCCTTCAAGCAAAGCTCATCCTCCACATGCGGTAGACGGCTTAAGTGATCCGCTACTTTGTTCTCGCTGCCCTTCTTATCCTTGATTTGCATGTCGAATTCACTCAATAGCAAAATCCATATTATCAGCCTTGGTTTAGCCTCCTTCTTCGTCATCAAATAGTGAAGAGCTGCATGATTAGAATAAACAATTACTTTAGTACCAAGTAGATAAGATCTAAATTTTTCAAGAGCAAAAACAACTGCTAAAAGCTCTTTCTCAGTAGTGGAATAATTTAGTTGGGCGTCAAGGTTTTTGATGCGTAGTAGATGGCATGTGAAGCATTGCCATCTTTTTGTCCCAAGACAGCACCAACCGCATAGTCACTTGCATCGCACATGATCTCAAAGGGCTTACTCCAGTCGGGAGGTTGGATGATGGGGGGTAGAGGTCAATGACTCTTTCAGTGTATCAAAGGCTCTCTTGCTTTCGGCATCAATCTCAAAAGGGACATCCTTTTGGAGTAGCTTACACAAAGGTGTAGCTATCTTGGCGAAGTCTTTGATGTACCTCCTGTAAAAACCTGCATGACCAAGAAAGGAGCGCACATCCCGGACACAAGTATGATAGGGTAAAGATTGCATAACATCAATTTTTGCCTTATCGACCTCTATACCATTAGCAGAAACAACATGACCCAGCACTATACCTTGTTCGACCATAAAATGACATTTTTCAGAATTTAAAACAAGGTTAGTATCGATGCACTTTTTCAATACCAGTGTAAGTCTAGACAGGCAATCCTTGAATGAGTTACCGTAAACAGTAAAGTCATCCATGAATACTTCTAAAATATGTTCAATAAATTCAGAAAAGATACTGACCATACACCGTTGAAAAGTAGCTGGGGCATTGCATAGTCCAAAGGGCATGCGACGATATGCGAATGTGCCGAAAGGACATGTGAAAGTGGTCTTCTCTTGGTCCTCCGGAGCGATTGCAATCTGAAAATAACCCGAGTAACCGTCAAGAAAACAATAATAGGAATGACATGCTAACCTCTCAAGCATCTGATCAATAAAAGGTAGAGGAAAGTGGTCCTTTCGAGTCACAGCGTTAAGCTTCCGGTAATCAATGCACACGCGCCATCCATTTTGAATGCGTGTGGGCACAAGCTCATCGTCTTTATTCTTGATCACAGTGATACTGGTCTTCTTTGGAACCACTTGAACTGGACTAACCCATTGACTATCGGATATAGGATATATCACGCCAACAGATAATAGTTTCAGAATCTCCTCCTTCACCACATCCATCATGGGTGGGTTTAGCTTTCTTTGGGGCTGACGTGTAGGGCTCCCTCCTTCCTCCAGTAGAATTCGGTGCATGCATGTGGAGGGACTGATTCCCTTTATGTCCGCGATTGTCCAGCCTATAGCAGTCTTGTGCTCCTTGAGCACATGAATCAAGTCCTTCTCTTGATCATCCCCCAACTTGCTGGAGATGATCACTGGTAATGTATTACCTTCACCAAGGAATACGTATTTTAGGTGGGTAGGCAGTGGCTTCGGCTCGATGGTGGGTGCCTGCAAAACAGAAGGGAGAAGTCCAACGTTAGAAATAGGTAGTGGTATAAAAGAAGCGTTACCTGATTGAAATAGCTCAGGTGTGTCATCCAACGCATCGAATGGTGTGCTTCACTTCGGCCATGAGGGGTATGTCCTCTTCTTCCTTCTCCATGTCCATGGTGAGAGTGCTTTCCAATTCTTCTTTGCCTACATTCTCAAAAACTTCCTGTGACAGGTAATCAATAACATCAATAGAGTACACAATATCATCATTATTGCAAGGATATTTCATGGCATCATAGATGTTAAATGTAACAATCTCACCATCAAATTCCATAGTGAGGGTACCACTATGCACATCTATCTTAGTCTTAGAAGTTTTTAGAAATGGTCTTCCTAACAAGATGGGGCTACTTTTATCACCATTCTCCATGTCAAGGATATAAAAATCAGCTGGGAAAACAAGTTCATTCACTTGCACTAACACATCTTCAATTAAACCCCTAGGGTATGCACTTGATCTATCCGCTAATTGAATCACCACTCCCGTAGGGTTCAAAGGACCAAGTTGTAAAGAAGCATAAATAGAATATGGCATGACATTAATTGATGCTCCTAAATCTAACATGGCCTTTTCAAGCCGAGTGTTCCCAATAGTGCATGGGATAGAGAACATACCTGGATCTTTGCACTTGGTAGGGATTTTTCTTTGTATCACTTCTGATACGTTTTCACCCAGTTCAACCTTTTGGGGTCTCTTCAATCTATGACTCCTCTTGGCAGTGCATAATTCCTTTAAAAACTTTGCATAGCGAGGTATTTGTTGGATGACGTCTAGCAATGGGATGTTTATCTCACTTCTTCGGAAAGTCTCATATAGGTCCTTGAGTCCAGCGTATTTCCTGTTGTCTTTTAAAGCTTGGGGAAAAGGGGGTGGCACTTTATATTCAGAAAAAGAAGGGGGCTTACCTTTTGGTGCCTCGTGTGCTATTCCGGACTTTTCTCCAACTTCCGCTTCCTTTTCTTCCTCACTCTTGGAAGGTTCTTTCTCCATCTTCTCTGCTATCTCCAATTCATTCCCACTCCTAAGTGTGACTGCACTTGCATTTTCTCTCGGATTCATCACTGTTTGTGATGGTAGAGTGGTTGATCCGTTTGTTTCAACTCGATTAAGAGCAGTGGCTAGTTGACCCACTTGGGTGTTCAAGGTTTGAATACTTGATCTTGTTTCCTGTTGAAATTTAGTAACATTGTGAGCAAGATCTTGAATGATAACCTCTAACCTGTCAGTAGTAGAAGGAAAATTGGATTGTTGTGCCCTCTGAAAAGGTGGTCTGTATGGCGGAGGATGTTGTGGCGCTTGAGGAGGAACATGATTTATCGATTGTGGTCCATAGCTCAAGTTAGGGTGGTCTCTCCATCCTGGATTCTATGTGTTGGAGTAAGGGTCATGTCTTCTTTGGGGTTGTCCCGGAAATCCCCCTGCTGCATGTACTTGCTCGGCTGATGTCTCTTGAAGTGCCGTGCATGCATCAGTGGTATGACTCATCTCCAAACATATGCCACATGGTTTCACTGTCTGTCCGTTTCCTCCGGCCATTTGACGAACAAGGGGAAGTGAGGCTAATGAGCTGTTGTTCTAAGTTGGACACATTTGCCTCTCCTTGTTTCCTTTGGGCTGGTTCCGCTCGAAAGTTGCCAAACTGCTGTGAGTTGGCCGCCATGTTAGCTATCAGGCTTTTCGCATCCTCTGGTGTTTTATCAACAAAGGCTCCTCCACTCTCAGCATCAACCAAGTTCCTGTCATTGGATAACAAACCTTCATAAAAATACTGAATGAGTAAATGTGCACTTATCTGGTGTTGTGGGCAGCTTGCACACAACTTCTTGAAGCGTTCCCAGTATTCATGCAATGTTTCTCCCGAGTACTGTCTGATGGAGTAGATCTCCTTTCGTATGTTGGCCCTCTTGATGCTGGAAAGTACTTCTCCAGAAACGTTCTTTGGAGGTCAGTCCATGTTGTGATTGAGCCTGACGGTAAGTAAAATAGCCAGTCCTTTGCAGCGTCCTTTAGAGAAAAAGGGAAAGCCCTTAACTTGATCTGATCTTCAGTAATTCCGGTTGGTTTCATGGTGGTGCAAACCACATGAAACTCCATCAGGTGCTTATGAGGGTCCTCTCCTGCAAGTCCATGCAAGGATGGCAATAAGTGAATTAAACCAGATTTGAGTTCGAAATTTACATTATTTGTGAAGGCAGGGAAAGTGATGCAGCGAGGTTGTTGATCCAAGTTAGGATTCGCCAACTGCCTCAAGCTTTGATTTGCAGCCATCATGGTCCTCTCTTCATCTTCTTCTTCTTCAAGCAACCTTGCTTCTCTCCTTCTCTGATGTAGCGTCCTCTCAATCTCAGGATCGTAGTGAAAGTTATCCTCGTGATTAAACGATCCACCTGTACTCATCAACAAACCAAAGTAGTAATGCGGGATAACAATTAAAAAAATCGACACAAAATAATACCAATGCCTTCCCCGGTAACGGCGCCAAAATTTGGTAGCGTTTATCGCGTACGCCCAAATTAACTCTTCTCAAGTTAATAGCAAAAGTATGTAGTAGCGAGAGTAGGGATCGATCCCACAGGGAAGGTAGTATTTTTGTCGTGTCAAGTTAAAAACAAATAGTAACAAGGGGTTTTTGGGTTGAGTG
Organism: Haberlea rhodopensis; assembly: GCA_907163345.1. Classification (NCBI taxonomy): domain Eukaryota; kingdom Viridiplantae; phylum Streptophyta; class Magnoliopsida; order Lamiales; family Gesneriaceae; genus Haberlea; species Haberlea rhodopensis. Next base: position 11,593,679 of record CAJQUN010000006.1, on the reverse strand, counting down.
ATTACTACCAAGAAAAATTTAAGAATCAAACTAATTAACGAGATTAACTAAAACGGTTAAAACTTATGAGAGTGAAACGATTCTTGGTTGTCGGTCAACTTTACTTTTGGAAAATTCTCTCTTGATCATCAAATTACTAACATACGAATTCTTTCAATTATTAATCGATTGGAAATTGAATTCCTATCCACCTTAATCGTAGTCAAAGAGAAAACAGCATTCAATCCGACCCTTATCAAATCTCTAATCAAAACTACAGCCGTTAATGATTAAATCAATGATAGATTTCAAAACTAGTGAGTTCGATAAATCTAATCAATCAAAACTACAGCCGTTAATGATTGATTACCCAATCGTTTCTCCTAAGAATTCAATAACCCTACAGCCGATAATTATTAATCTTAGTTGCTTCTTAATTAGCTATCGATTATGCATGTGAATACTAGGTGATCAATCTAATAAACAAACACAATAATCATTGAAATCAATACCAAGAAACAGAATTGAAATCGAAATTAAATTCAACAAACAAACCAAAATTCTCACAAGAGATTCAAATCCAAAAGCAAGTATCCCTTAAACCAAGAATCTAAGAGTTTAGCCTAGCATAATTGAATCTAAAATTAACAAAATATGGTTCGAAATCATTAAATAAACAAAGGGAAAGAAATTACTAAGACGAATCACGATTGCGTCTTGTCGATCCCGGTTCCGTTCTTCGCGTTGTTCTTGACAAAACTTGAAAGAAAAATCTTCTAAAATCTATACATATTCTAAAGTCTGAATAATAATCCCAAACTGACATCCAAAATCGAGTATATGGAGGTTGGGGGCTAATAGTTAGGTTACAATCTTTTAAACATGGTAAAAGACCTAATTTCCTAATTTTCGGACTCTTCGGCGATCGATCGCCCCTTTTATGGCGATCGATCGCTAAGTATATTTTTTTCAGCAAACCGCTTGAGGCGATCGATCGCCACTTTATCGCGATCGATCGCTTGGCTCCAGTGGACTTTGGCGATCGATCGCCTGATACTCGCGATCGATCGCTGGCTCGTGAATTTTGTTGCAAAAGTTTCTGTCCATAGGCGATCGATTGCCTCTTCCATGCGATCGATTGCCTCCTCCAAAATTACGTTTTTGCCATTTTCTTGATCAACTTTGAGTCCTTGTCATGTCCATGTCTTTTCTTGGTCTTTACACATCATTTTTAGACCGTTTACTTCGATTGAACCTACAATGACACAAATATACGATTAGGTAGTATACGTATCAAATTATCCATCAAAACCTACAAAATCGTAGACAATTAAGCACTAAAGATGTGTCTATTTCTAGTCACATCAAGATACCCGGCGGCATAAACCATCGCCAATAAACTAGCGTCATGATATCCCTCGCTATGAAGCGGCAAATATCCCTCTTCGCTACTTCACTTCGACATACCAGCGGCATAATATCCCTTGCTTAAACGGCAAATACTCTTCATCGCTATTATATGACAGCGGAAAGCTCATCGCTACGCCATATTAGCAGTATAATATCCCTCGTTTAAGCGTCAAATATTCTTTATCCCGATGGTATGACAGCAAAGACCCCACGCCCTTAACCAGCTATTAGTGTATTATCACAATAATGGTGCATGCTTTTATAACATTTTTGAAATCCTCAAACATGCCATTGATAAGTGCATTATACTTTTGTTTTGGTATTCGAGCAGAATTACGTCTTTTGTTGTCGTTTTTGATGTTTTGTAGGAATCCAAGGAATTAAGCATTTTATTATTAAAAGATGGTGAAAAATACATAAATGTGACAAGAATTCAAATTGGGACTCAACGGTAAAATAATCATACATCGGGACATGTCAAATGGCAAGATTATATTATATTATATTATAATATAATATAATATATATACACGATAAAAAAGGAAGGAGATTTGAGTGGATATTGTTTCAAAAAAGAAGCAGATTTTACAAGATATACACGTCCAGAATAAAGGGGGAGAAGATATTTTTAACGGGGGAAACTTGCCGAAGAAAGAGAGACGTACAAAAAGAGGAGGCATTATTCACAAAGGAGGAGGTTACGTGAAAAGAAAAAGAGAAGAGAAGGGACGAGAGGCGAGGAATTCAGAATTACGAGAAGAAATTCACGTAGACGTACGCAGGAGGCAGAAGACCAAGAGCTAGTGAAAGGGGAGGAGATCAATCGAGGCGGTGCGCGTACAACGAAGGGTAGAGATTTTGACGACGGAGAAGACGACGGCGACTACCGGGGACGGAGGGCCATCATCCAATTCGTTTGATTTTCTCTTCCTTTATGTTTATGATGATTAAGAACATGTCTATGTGTTTGTTTAATTTATTCATGAACTAATTTATTATTCCAGGGTTAGACGGATCTTGACTTGAAACTATGTCATTGGTTTTTCATATGGTTTATTTATGTTTTCCTGTTCTTAATGCTTTTAATCTACTGGCCATGGATTGAATGATTCCATATTCGTGATCTATCACTCGGGAGAGGGGGTTATGAATAGGAAAGAAGGAATTCGTATCGTGGTAGTTATATTGTTCGGAAGGCCTATAACTCCATATAAGTCGTCAAAGGAATTACTGCGCTTTTACAATTGTTTGATAATTAATCTTAGATAGGGATATCAAGATTAATGTTAGATAATTACTTCTGCTTAACACCCGGGAGGGGGAGTAGAAACAAATAAGAATTCTCGGCTAGTAAACTATGAAAACACGACATAGTGGATAGTTGAGTGAAGTCGAACCTCTAGAATCCGTTCTCATTGATTTTCTCCACTTAAATTACCATCTTGTTAATCTTTTATTTTATTTTAGTAGATTAATTTAATAATCATGCTATCGACTGTCTAAATAAAGTCGAGACTATTCTAACTACAGTAATTGGTGTAACTTAATTTTCAATCCATGTGGGTTCGACATCCGTATTTTAAAATTCTATACTAAAACTTGACACCGTACACTTGCGGTACGTTTACACGCATCAAGTTTTTGGCGCCGTTGCCGGGGATTGATATAATTTTGTTTACTGTACTGTTACCAAGTAGTCTTGATTTTAATTTAGAATTTTATTTTTTGTGTTAATTTTATTTTTTTTGATGTTTTTCTTGTGAGGTACTTGGAGATGTTTCATCAGCAAGTTTCCACAAGCTTTGCCCAACAACCGTATGAACCATTCTATGCAGCTTGGGACAGATTCAACCACGACTTTTCAAACTACGCTCCTCTTCCATCTTTCTATATTGGATTGGATGCAGACACACGAGAATGGGTATTTAATGGAGCTTTGGCAGTTGGTCGTCCCATATATGGTATAGATGATGACAGGGTGCACCTGTATAACCATATGGCGAATTTCGACTATCAGTGGCATTATGATCCTTCAATGCTGGGTTGGAGTCACCAATATCCACCAGGGCATCATTACCCTCATTTTACATACCAATCATTCAAGCATCAATCAGAGGATGAGTATAGTTCTGATAAAGTCTCTAAGTTGGAGGATATTTTGCGCAAATCCTGGCCATCATTTGAACCAAAGATCGAAAATCACACCAGAAGTAGCCTTGAGCAGCTGATAGAGACATTTGTAGCGAGATGCAAAGAGGTTGAGATGAGATATAATCAAGGGGTGACAAACCAGGTGTGGTCACATGATGATGATCATTCAACCAACCAAGTTTGGGAGAGTGATCATACTCATGGGGAAGATTCAAGGGAATATGAGCATTTTCAAGTGATTGAGCCTACTGTGGAAGAGTTATCCGATGAATTCCCGTGTCAAGATGAGCCTAGATATGCTCCACAAAAGAATGAAGGTAAACCTTCACTTGAAGATTTGGTGAATACTTTTGTTCAAAGTTCGACATTGAGGCTTGACAAGAATGAGTCGAGGCTTGATACGATTGAGGGTCACATGAACAACATGGGTGCTACAATGAAGTCTCTTGAGGTGCAAATTGGGCAGCTTGCTAATGCCATGAACAACCAACAAAGAGGATCATTTCCTAGCAACACCGAAGTGAACCCAACCAACCAAGTTTGGGAGAGTGATCCTACTCATGCGGAAGATTCAAGGGAATATGAGCATTTTCAAGTGGTTGAGCCTACTGTGGAAGAGTTATCTGATGAATTCCCGTGTCAAGATGAGCCTAGCGTGACGTTGGAAGATGAGCATATTTTTGAAAATAGTGAGGAGCACTCATCGATGGTGATGTCCTATATGCCATATGTGGATCCGTTCTTCCCATTGATGCCAACTTCACCATATTACATCCTCCACGAGATGAAGCCAAGCTTAGAATCTTTCTCCCATGCTTATCAATTTTCGAAAGACGTTGTTGGAGCGACGAGCGTTAATTGTCAGTATCTTGCCAAGCTAGAGGGCATACACAACCAAGACCCATATGTAGTGTCATATGATACTTACTATGGGCGGAAGCCGCTATTTGATGGTTGCTTCGCATAGTCGGGCCGAGGACTATAAACTAAGCGCTTTTCGGGAGGCAACCCGAATCCTGTATCCTTATTTTATTTTTATTTTTATTTAAAAAAAAAAAATGAGGTTGGCGTATTTACGCCTTTCAAGGCGTAATTACGCCTGAAAAAATATTTTGCAAGTTTGAGATGTCCGTAGGACAGGCGTAACTACGCCTATTTGTGGCGTAATTACGCCTGTCAAATTTTCAGCAAATTTTAAAATGCCGTAGCGTAGGCGTAACTACGCCTACCATTTTTTTAAAAAATTTTCAAAGCCGTAGGCGAGGCGTAATTACGCCTCTCAAGCGGCGTAATTATGCCTCGCGTATTTTAGCTCTGCATCTGCGCATCATTCTTCAAACTTTCTCCTCTCTTTAAACCCTAACCCACGCCTCTTACCCTCAATTTTTCAATTTCGATTTTTTGCTCTTCACTCTCTCTTAATTAATCTATCCCACCTCTAAAGTCCATATTTTTATCGATTAATTGCAGGTTTTTGGAGTCTATTGGTGCAAGGAAGCAAGTTTAGGGGGGTTGCATCAAAGTGGTCTAGCTTAGCCAACCAAATCGAAAATTCTTCATCTAAGGGTTGGGTATATACTGATGCGGAGGTCCCTATCATCATCTTCTCACCATACCCATGAGCATGAGATGGGCGACGATTACTGACGATCGTCGTCGCAGGTAGGTGTGTTGTCCCTTATTTTATATGTTGTCTGGTACATTGAGGACAATGCACGATTTTAAGTTTGGGGGGGGGGGGGGGGGGTGTTTAAACATTGAAGATGTTTTGTTTCCTGGATTCCTATATGTGTTTTGTTTTGTGTTTTTTTTAGTCATTTTTTTCTTTTTGTGTCATAAGTCATGATTTGAAGTAATTGTGAAGGCCGATGATGAAGAATTGAGCTTAGTTGTGAAAATTTTAAATTTTTTGTTCACTTTGCTCTTGAGTTTCTCACATTCATGCACTAGAGACCATGACCATTTGACTAATTAAAGTTGATTTGAACGAACACAAATATGATATAGGCGTTCTTTATAATATTTTGGGCCTTTATTCATTGATATAAATTTGCCATAGTAGCCCCTTTGAGCTTAAACGTAAAAAAATGAGGATTGAATTTGTGCAATATTTTTAGAATCTCATTCAAATTTCTTTCTTATATTACCTTGGTTTTGAGACACAATTGAGCACATTGGTCAAATCATATAAGTTATTTGTGAATTGAGAGTAGTCTAGAACTTGCTTTAGTACCCTTTGAGGCGAAATACAGACATATGTGGCTTATGAATGATTTAGGCAATTTTTGATCGTTTGAGCCTTTGAAGCCACCAAATGACATCATTTTATCCATAGTTACCCTATTGAGCTTATTGAAAATGAATGGCATGTGCTTAGGCACATAATAAACCCCATTCGTCATCATTTCAAAATCCCACATCGACTACCTTGTTAAAAGCTTATACATTATTTCCTACCCTCAAGTGAGTAAGCCCCTATTGCACTTTAAAATTTCAAATATCTCTCATGTTCTTATTGAAAAAAAAAAAAAAAAAATTGAAGGAGAGAAATAAAGAAAAAAGGGAATGGATGCATAGAAATATGTTGAAGAGGTGAAGAAAATAGTGATGGAAAGAATGAGAAAATAATGAGGTGAATGATGAGGCGGATGAGAAAAGAGGGTGAATTGAAAAGAAAAAAAAATGATGAATCATCAATAGAAGGAATCGAAATTGAGATGAGAGTGCGCAACATTGTTATATATGACTTACTCTCTTGCTTTGAAATTCCTATCTTTTTATTGTAGCCATGAGCCAAGGCCTTACATTACAAGCCTATTAAGACCTATTGACCGAGCCACATTTGTCTAATATACTAGTGGAGAAGGTTACGAATAGTAAGCTTATGGACACTCGAGAAACACTTGTAATGCATATGGTTTTGACATTCACACACGCACATCTCATTACTTTGATTTTATGCATTGGTCACTGTTTGTCAAAGTTATACTCCTTTTTATGAACAATGCAAATGAACCAATACACCTTGCAAAGTCCTATTGATTTGTGTGAGTAAAGATTGATTTAATGGTTAAATGGAAGTGGTAGCACACACACTTGAGAACTCTTGAGTAGACTGATATGCATACTTGACTTAAAATTTTTTAGACAATTGATCTTCGAGGCCAATTTGCAATTATAACATTTCATGACTTGCGTTAGTAGTGTCTTTTCTTTATTTCTTTTATTTCTTAGTCTTTTTCCATTTCTATTTTGCTCGGGACTAGCAAAGTTTAAGTTTGGGGGGATTTGATAAGTGCATATTTGCACTTATATTTTATTATATTTTCTTATACTTTTGTTTTGGTATTCGAGCAGAATTACGTCTTTTGTTGTCGTTTTTGATGTTTTGTAGGAATCCAAGGAATTAAGCATTTTATTATTAAAAGATGGTGAAAAATACATAAATGTGACAAGAATTCAAATTGGGACTCAACGGTAAAATAATCATACACCGGGACATGTCAAATGGCAAGATTATATTATATTATATTATAATATAATATAATATATATACATGATAAAAAAGGAAGGAGATTTGTGTGGATATTGTTTCAAAAAAGAAGCAGATTTTACAAGATATACACGTCCAGAATAAAGGGGGAGAAGATATTTTTAACAGGGGAAACTTGCCGAAGAAAGAGAGACGTACAAAAAGAGGAGGCATTATTCACAAAGGAGGAGGTTACGTGAAAAGAAAAAGAGAAGAGAAAGGACGAGAGGCGAGGAATTCAGAATTACGAGAAGAAATTCACGTAGACGTACGCAGGAGGCAGAAGACCAAGAGCTAGTGAAAGGGGAGGAGATCAATCGAGGCGGTGCGCGTACAACGAATGGTAGAGATTTTGACGACGGAGAAGACGACGACGACTACCGGGGACGGAGGGCCATCATCCAATTCGTTTGATTATCTCTTCCTTTATGTTTATGATGATTAAGAACATGTCTATGTGTTTGTTTAATTTATTCATGAACTAATTTATTATTCTAGGGTTAGACAGAACTTGACTTGAAACTATGTCATTGGTTTTTCATATGGTTTATTTATGTTTTCCTGTTCTTAATGCTTTTAATCTACTGGCCATGGATTGAATGATTCCATATTCGTGATCTATCACTCGGGAGAGGGGGTTGTGAATAGGAAAGAAGGAATTCGTATCGTGGTAGTTATATTGTTCGGAAGGCCTATAACTCCATAGAAGTCGTCAAAGGAATTACTGCGCTTTTACAATTGTTTGATAATTAATCTTAGATAGGGATATCAAGATTAATGTTAGATAATTACTTCTGCTTAACACCGGGAGGGGGAGTAGAAACAAATAAGAATTCTCGGCTAGTAAACTAGGAAAACACGACATAGTGGATAGTTGAGTGAAGTCTAAATAAAGTCGAGACTATTCTAACTACAGTACTTGGTGTAACTTAATTTTCAATCCATGTGGGTTCGACATCCGTATTTTAAAATTCTATACTAAAACTTGACACCGTACACTTGCGGTACGTTTACACGCATCAGCCATCTATAAAATTCTTCAACATTAAACCATTTACTGTTCAATTCCCAATACTGTCCAACTAGCACAGGCATACACCTCATAACACATTATCATGTTCTCAATTCATTATGCAGTTCCCTTTAATTAATTGCATGCAACACACGATGAAAAGAGAAAAGATCATGATCTTTATACAATCCTGTAGGGTCTTCCTACCTTAACCTCGTATAGTACACATATATTGGATAGAATATGCATTTATAACGTCTTAAGGTTCCGGTTGTAGCTTGAGCTAATAAGATTACAGGCCAAAATAAAATTTCCAAAAGCTACTTAATTACATTCTCAACAATGAATGTTAAAGTTATAGATTTACACTACTCCTAGAGTAGAGACTATCAAAATCCTGTAATCTAAAATCATCTTGTTCCCTTTTAGCTCACCGCCTCAACCCGACCCTAGGCCCTTCGGTCCAAAAGTGTACCGACAGGGATAACACATCGTGAGCATATACATATTTACTTAACATTTTATAAAAGCACACAATAATGCAATCAACTTAGTTAAGTAAAAGTTATCGGTCGTTCTTCGACTTCCTTTGTTATCCCTGACTCTTATTCATATATAAGGGCATCTTACCCCATTGTATGACATCTTACCATAACGTAATCATCGTGTGGCATCTTACCACATGGGCATCTTACCCAAATTATATGGCGTCTTACCATATCATAAACATTGCGTGGCATCTTACCACGGGGCATCTTACCCGCTCACATACTTTGGGTGGCATCTTACCACATGGGCGTCTTACCCAATCATACACGTCGTATGACCTTATCATAAACTTCATCATAAGCATCATCATCATAACATCATCATAATCATCTTTCATCATAAACATCATCATAAACATCATCATCGTAAACATCATCATAAACGTCATCATCGTAAGCATCATCATAAACATCATCATCGTAAACATCATCATAAACATCATCATCGTAAACATCATCATCGTAAACATCATCATAAACATCATCATCGTAAACATCATCATAAACATCATCATCAGCTGTGTCAATGGCTTAGCGATCTTAGAAAATCCCTCGACAAAACGTCGGTAATAACCTGCTAAGCCAAGAAAACTCCGTATCTCGGGTACAGAAGTGGGTGCTGCCCACTCCATCACAGCTTCAATCTTCCTCGGATCCACAGATATCCCTTGGCTAGATATGACATGGCCTAGGAATACCACGCTGTCTAACCAGAACTCGCACTTGCTAAGCTTTGCATACAACTGATGATCCCTAAGGATCTGAAGTACTGTCCTCAAGTGCCGTACATGATCTTCTTCGGTCCGAGAGTAGATGAGTATATCGTCAATGAAAACTATGACGAATTGATCCAAATATGGCTGGAACACCTTGTTCATCAAACTCATGAAAACAGCCGGGGCATTTGTCACCCCAAAAGGCATGACTAGGAATTCATAGTGCCCATACCTAGTCCTGAAGGCTGTCTTCTGGACATCCTCTTCTCTTACTCGAATCTGATGGTACCCCGACCTCAGATCGATCTTACTGTAGAGCCTCGTACCCTGCAACTGATCAAATAAGTCATCGATCCTCGGAAGTGGGTACTTATTCTTCACCGTAGCTTTGTTCAGTTGTCTGTAATCGATGCACAAACGCATCGAACCATCTTTCTTCTTCACAAATAAAACTGGTGCTCCCCAGGGCGATACGCTAGGGCGTATATAGCCCTTATCAAGGAGTTCTTGCAACTGAATCTTTAATTCCCTTAGCTCCGCTGGTGCCATCCTATAAGGAGCACGAGAAATGGCCGACGTCCCTGGTAATAACTCAATCCCAAACTCGACCTCTCTCGTCGGTGGGAATCCGGGAATCTCCTCCGGAAAGACATCAGGGAACTCCGCCACTACGGGCACATCCTCAACTTTTACTTCTTCTTTCTTTTCCGTAACATCAACGGCATATATGAGATATCCTGTATGGCCTCGTTCCAATAACTGCGCCATCTTGACAGCAGATATCAATGGAATCTTTGAGCGAGAACCATCCCCATAGAATGTCCATGGAACTCCCATATCAGATTTGAACCGTACTGTCCTCTGCCTGCAGTTCACAACTGCCTGATACCTGTTCAGAACATCGATGCCCAAAATGCAGTCAAAATCTGACATTCCCAGAACAATCAAATCTGACCTTAGTTCTTTATCCTCAAAATAAATGAGGCCATTGTAGACGATCCGATCAGTAATCATACTTCTTCCACCGGGGGTCGAGACTATGAGAGGCGTGGGTGACGGAGAAGTGCATATGTGGTGCCTTTCCACAAAACTTGTCGACACAAAAGAGTGTGACGCACCTGTGTCGATCAATATAAAAGCAGGGTGCGTAAATAAAAGACACGTACCCGCTATAACCTCCTCCGGAGCCGCTGAATCCTGCTCCCTCGTCAGTGCATAGACTTGTCCTTGAGGTGGCCCCATAGGCTGACCTTCCAGATGGGGCATCACCCCTTCGGTTTCCTTCCCATCTATTGTCGGGCCTCTTACCACTAAACCTTAACGCCGATGAGTTCCCCCTTGACTTGAACTGATCACTCCTTGGCTTCAAATTATCCGGAGTGGATTTCTGAGAGGGTGCCGACGGTGGTACAACATCAGGGTATGTACCCACTCCCAGTTCGGCTAGCTCAGCCCGTGAGAGTGCATCGTCAAAACAAGTAGGGCCATAAGTAATCACCCTATCGTACAGCTCCGGCCTCAAACCTTTCATAAAATTCCTCATCTTTGCTTGCGTGCTCGTGGCAATGTGAGGCACATATCTGAGTAAGGAGCAATAATGAAGAGCATAATCTGACACTGACGAATTACCTTGCTTGAGATGGGTAAATTCATCTTCCTTAGCCTGTCGTGCTGCCGCCGAGAAATAACGGTTCAGAAAGCGAGTTCGAAACATTTTCCAATTGATTTCATGACCTTGAGCCTCTTGCTCAACCACGGTGGTCTTCCACCACATCAGCACCTTCTTGGCCAATTGGAACTCCGCTAACCGTATCCATGCGGTCTTCGCACATGGGGCTGCCACAAAGATTTGCTCTATTCTTTCCAACCATTCCTCAGCTCGTTCCCCTGTCTCAGTTCCTTCAAAAGTTGGGGGTCGGTATGCAAGAAACTGAGTTAAGCTTAGCTCCCCTGGCAACAACTGTTGCTCGGACGGTTCATCATCAAAAGCTGGCGGGGGTAGGGGATTCGTACGTCCCGCACTTGCATTGACGCTCACAGCGTCACCCACTTCTGCGTTTGCTGCCATACTGCAAGACAAGGGTTAACAACAATACCCAAAAGCAGTTCATATAATACTTCATTAGATAAACAAAACATGTTAGCACAATCATCATATACTTCATACGCAATTTATGCACAAACATGGTTAGACTGAAGCACCTAGTCAACTACCCTTCGCTCATCCCCGGGTTATCTAACCACTGCTCTGATACCACTAATGTAGGGTCTTCCTACCTTAACCTCGTATAGTACACATATATTGGATAGAATATGCATTTATAACGTCTTAAGGTTCCGGTTGTAGCTTGAGCTAATAAGATTACAGGCCAAAATAAAATTTCCAAAAGCTACTTAATTACATTCTCAACAATGAATGTTAAAGTTATAGATTTACACTACTCTCAGAGTAGAGACTATCAAAATCCTGTAATCTAAAATCATCTTGTTCCCTTTTAGCTCACCGCCTCAACCCGACCCTAGGCCCTTCGGTCCAAAAGTGTACCGACATGGATAACACATCGTGAGCATATACATATTTACTTAACATTTTATAAAAGCACACAATAATGCAATCAACTTAGTTAAGTAAAAGTTATCGGTCGTTCTTCGACTTCCTTTGTTATCCCTGACTCTTATTCATATATAAGGGCATCTTACCCCATTTTATGGCATCTTACCATAACGTAATCATCGTGTGGCATCTTACCACATGGGCATCTTACCCAAATTATATGGCGTCTTACCATATCATAAACATTGCGTGGCATCTTACCACGGGGCATCTTACCCGCTCACATACTTTGGGTGGCATCTTACCACATGGGCGTCTTACCCAATCATACACGTCGTATGACCTTATCATAAACTTCATCATAAGCATCATCATCATAACATCATCATAATCATCTTTCATCATAAACATCATCATAAACATCATCATCGTAAACATCATCATAAACGTCATCATCGTAAGCATCATCATAAACATCATCATCGTAAACATCATCATAAACATCATCATCGTAAACATCATCATAAACATCATCATCGTAAACATCATCATCGTAAACATCATCATAAACATCATCATCGTAAACATCATCATAATCATCATCATCGTAAACATCACCATAATATGTAAGGGTATGGTTTACCGTCCGATGCTCGTACGTCTCTTACGTACCTTAATTCCCAAAAGTGGAGAATTTGGAGAGCTTTATCTCCTGGATGTTGTGGGTACCTGGGATGGTTCTACATAACCATACAAATTGATATTAGAAGCTAAATATAGTCCAATATCCAAAAATCCCACAAAAATATCAAAATCCACATTTCTTACAGCTCGCGATCGATCGCTGTCCAGGCGCGATCGATCGCGAGATCACACCGGACGAGGGGCAAAATTTTTCATCTTGGCGATCGATCGCCACTTTTGGCGCGATCGATCGCCAGGCTCGCCGATCGATCGCCCAAAAGTGGCGATCGATTGCCAAACGCTACTGGCGGACACTGGAGGCTCGCGATCGATCGCCAAGAACGGGCGATCGATCGCCGAGCGCTGTACTCCGAAAAATCGCCATTAATGCTTATTTTTCAAGCTCCCCTTCATGCCACCCAAAACCAAACTTCCTCACAACTTCAATAACATCATAACCCACTAAAACCAACATAAAACACTTCAAAAATTATACCCCAACCATAAACAACACATACCCAAACAAACCCACATAAAACATCAAAAACTTAACCAATTTCAACACCAAACATCATAAAACTTATAGGAATGGTTCCATACCTCTTGTAGGCTCCAAATCCTAGCAAAGATCACACAAACAAAGTTTTTGTGGAACTTTTCTTCTCCTCTTTTGGTGGAACTCGAAAATGGGAGGGTTTGGGGTTGGGAAGTGATTTTGGGGATTTTTGATAAAGTGAAAGGTATAGAGGGGTTAAAGTGGTGGGTAAAAGATTAAAAGGGGTTGTCTTACTTAATTTAAAAAAATGTACCCCAAACTTAACATGATGTATAAAATACTCTACTTGGTATTTCAAAAGCATTTTACAACAATGCTCTAAACCTCATCTAAAAATCACATCTTCCTCATATTTAATAATCAACATAATTAAATCATGTTAACATCTTAATACCCAATACATAAGTCCATCAACACATGATTCATCATATAAACATAATTAATGTCCAGGTTACCATTAATTAATTTCGGGGCATCACAAACCCATATACACATTATAATGCTCACAGGCGAGCATTGAATAAATGAATGTGTATCTAATGTATAAAGCATACCAGTCAATACCAATATTGGTACCTCATCCCTGGAAATGACGCGGTGACATACCAATCCACCATCTCAATAACAGCAATATCACAATTCATAATTCACAGAATATAAAGCTGTAATTTAAAAGATACACCATGTATAGTATCATTATCACATCGGATTTCCCAGTGCTGTTCCTGTTCTCACAATAACCAAAACCATCAAATTCCTAAAATCAGTTATCACCACATTGATTAACTATGCCCATTCCTACCATGCCAATTTCATAATTAAATATGACTAAATCATTATACTAATGATTACAGATAACGCATATATCTATACCATGATTCCACAATTCTATTACATCGCTCGCTCAACAATAACGACATTCTAACCTCTCGCACGCTCAACAGCGGCGGCATCATTACCGATGTTCACTCAACAACGACAACATAACAATCGTTGCTCGCTTAATAACAACATTACATAATAATCAATACATACCATAATGTTTCCCACAACCATATATTATTCATGCACATGACAATAATATATCTACTATGCTCGTACGTTACACGTACCTTATGTCCATAGCAAGTGCCAATCCTTGCCTCTGCCCAGGATCCCATGAATTATGCTCAACATAGTTAATAACTCACAATTAATTTTGATCCCACAAACACCTACCCAAGTACGTAAACAACCTCCAAATACATCATCAATCATGATGATTAACCATTTAAAAGACTCGGGTGAAGCACGCATCGATTCCACAACAACCAACAATTTTCCACAAAACATGGCCTCTCGATCTATCGAGCACCCTTGGCCGATCGATCGAGAGCCCCAAAAATCACCCTCGCTCGATCGATCGCCCGACCATCTCGATCGATCGGTCATTTTGTTCGATCGATCGAGCCCGCTGTTCATCTTCGTCAAATTTTGTTAACGACGCGCGATCGATCGAGGCAGCTTGCCGATCGATCAGCGAACCATACAACAGCCAAAAATGGCATTTTACAAGTTAAAACCCCCACATTAACGACCCCAACACCTATTACACCCTAAACCCTTAACCAAGACACCATAAAAACTCATTAAACACAACAATCCATAAATCTATAAAATTCCAAAAACTCAAATACAACTCTATACTTGCCCAAACTCTACCATACCACAATCAAACGAAGGTAGAAGAGAGGGGAAGATATTTACAAAATTATTTGATCGAGATTCCAGCTCCAACACCGAGACCCAACGATTTTCCTTCAAGGGAGAAAAGAGAGGGGAAAAGGGGAAAGGGGAGGGAGGCGTGGAGTGAGGGAGAAAGGGGAGAGGGGAAATAATTGAACACCGAGTTCACTTGGTATATATATACTACCAAGTTCCAAAAAAGCCCGAGTCTCAAATACTCACACCCCGACTCGTTAAAAAATCATCGTGTTCAATAATTATCTCACACACACTATTTTCATTGCCAACCTCAAACCAAAGCTCTCCAGACTCCAGATCCCACTAACAACACAAATATAAAGGTTAACACCTCAATGAGAATAAATCTCAACCCTTGGATCCAGCAACCCAGATACCGGATTAAAATCCTCGGGAGTCTCAATACCGTAATAATCTCATAATTACCACAACTAAAACCCATTAAGGATCATAATCACTCCGGAATTATCACGATAATTTCCGGATATCATATTTATCCCCCACTAATAAAATTTCATCCTCGAAATTTGCACAGGCGTCCTCCATGTACCACCGAGACCACACAACCCAATTCGGGTACGCAACATCGATTCATGAATACATCATGATAGGAACACCAACCGAGAGGCATCAACCTCGCACCAAATTCTGGAATGGAGTAAACTTCCCAGACCATCGCAACCTTTAAAAGACGTTACATGCCTCGATGTTAACCGCCCAAAAGCAGTCAGTCAACCGTAACTGCTAGATACTCGAATCATCCTCTATTCCAACCTGTATGTCATCATTATGACATTTCCACGACATGATCTACGATGCAAAATGTGCATCGCTACAAAGGAAACCAATAGAATACAACAATATATGCATACTACTCTCGGTTTCCGCTTTCCAAATCCATCTCCATCCAAGGAGTAGTTGCATCACTTGTAACTCGGATCAGGCAACCCACGACCACCGATCAATACAAAATACATCCTCACAGATGTCCATATCATTGTGTTCCAAGGAATCACATCTTGGTTCATCACACTATCGAGACTCCACAAGGTCTCAAATTTCATAGAGAACATGCAAGAAAATCAATTGCATTCTCACCACATGTGTCGACAACGACACCCAACGAATCTGAATCCTGTGCATCCCTTGATTACACTTAGAATCAATCATTCTAACACAAAGATAAACTATCCACAAGCTTTTTAGCCCAAAGTACGATAGTCTCCTCTCAAAAGAGAGTTTACCAAAACCTCACAATTTATCCTACAGAATAAATTGTCCCGACGAGGTTACCAACCTCAAGGGTACCACAATCTCTTACCAGAGATTTGCCAATCCAAGCATAACAATGTTGGTCCACGAATATACATATCGATATGTATACCGCGATGCCAAATTAACCACAAACGACTTGGGTATCTCCAATCATACCCACAAGCCTCAAACCCATCTGTCAATCCCCCAGTTATTCTCACTCAAAAGAGAATAATGATTGACGACCCAACGATTAAATGGAATTCAACATCAACACCATGCGCAAAAACTCATCGAATCTTACAAGATTCCTAACAGGTATATGAATACATCTTCCCTCGTAAGGAAGGTGTCATGAATCCATGACTCTCCAATCTCCAACCACCGTTCGATAAATTCTGGATACATTCATACCAAAATGTATCTTGGAACCAATAAATAAACAACCGGTTCGGTATAGTGCATCCTCGCCACTATCACTAATCATTCTCAACCCGTATACATGACGTATACAAATTCCAATGATGCTCCGCACTAATATCATAGTACTCACCATTCCTGAGCATCTCCCTAGGGACGTCTCCTAATACGTCTCACAATAACATAAAGTCATTACCCGGTCCACCACCAGTAATGATTACCATGGTTGATTAATAATCAACTCGCAACCGATACTAACTGTTCCCACAACAGTATTGTTCCATATCTCTCCAAGAGATAAAATTGATATAGTAGTGTTACCACACTAACTACATCCCACAACTCTGTTACGCTTCACCATTGCATCCTTAATGCAAGCATTCTCAATTAGAGGTAACAATACCTTGTTAACCCTCTCGTTGGTACTCCCGACCAAGCCGAGTTGAAAGCTCCCTTGAGGTATCTCTCACCTCATTTCAAAGGCATCATAGTGACTACACAAGTCCACTATAACATCTCATCGTATCATCATACGAGTCCACCATACTCGTTTCCAACAAGCAGTATATGGTGTGCGCTTATCGTGTACGCCCAAATTAACCCCACTCAATCCTCAAGATTGATAACAATAATGTAGTAGCGTGAGTAGGGATCGATCCCACGAGGAGGTGTGAATTCTTGTGTTAATGAAAATCAAAACAAAACAATAAATTAAAGATGGGGTTGTGAGTGATTGAATTATACTACTTAAATTAAAATTAAAGATTAAACTAATGAAAGCGATTCTTGGTATCGGTCGGCTCTTCCTTGGAATTATCATCTATTTCATAGATTCACAAAAGACTCAATTTTTCATATGAATATTCATCGTTGGACGTTTAATCCAATAATCAAAGTCCTATCTCACCTTACGTTTAGTTAAGTAGCCCAAGCGTCTAGTTTAACCCTTATCAAACAATCAATCAAAATACAAGCGATTAAGATTTAAATCGATGATAGCATATGAACTAGTGAGATCGATGAAGCTAAACAACATAATCCAAGCGTCTATGTTTGATCTAGTCAAGTGTTCTTCCTAAGAATTTAATAAACTCACAAGCGGAATTTAATTAATCTTAGTTGCTTCATAAATTAGAGGGATCAAACAATTCCGTATTTGATATCTAATTTAGCGTTAGATTTCATGCAAGTTACTAGGTTGTCAATCCAATAAACAAACACAACAATCATATCAATAAAATCAGAAAAACTCTTGATACTCAATAAAATTGATAATTAAAGCGTATGAATCTCCCCAAGATAAATAATTCCAAGGATTTGTCTTCCTCAACCAAGAATTAAAAACTAGCTAGACATAATCTAACAAAAACAATAAATAAAAGCAAGGGAAAGAATACTAATCCGATCTCCGCTCGTCGAGGTGTCAATCCCGCCTTCGCTTCGATCTTCGTAGCCGTCTTCAACAAAATTGAAAGAAAAAAATATAAAACTATATAAACTACTCTACCCTAACTATCTAGATGATTTCTAGTCTGATTTTCGTGGATATATGTATTGCGAGGCTGATGGAGTAGGTTAGAATCCATGTGGGAAGGAAAGAAATCAAGAATTTTCACTTTCCAAAAGTCTTCTGGCGTAAATACGCGTATAATGGCATAGCTACGCTTACACATGCCGTAGCGTTGGCGTAAGTACGCCTAATAATGGCGTAATTACGCCTGTCATCGATTTTTCTGGCAAGTTTCGTATTTTGGCCGTAACTTTCTCGTCCGAACTCCGAATTTGATGAATCAGCTGTCCACGCGAAGATAACTCAAAGTTCTACAACTTTTCTATGGAACACATTTCCAAAACATGGCTCGAACAAATAGAATTTGAGGAGAAAGGAGCAACATGTGTCTTGGATTCTGGTTTTTTTTCTCTTTTCTTCAACTTTATTGCTTCTTTCATCATTTTAGCTTGATTTCTTTACCTTTCCCTACATTTACACAAATATACGATTAGGTAGCAAATGTATCAATTTATCCATCAAAATATACCAAATCGTAGACAATTAAGCGCAATAGATGTGTCTATTTCTAGTCACATCAAACACCCCCATACTTAAACTTTACTCGACCTCGAGTAAATCAGACAAAACTATAATCTTTTTACTTTGGCTCATAGGTTCATAACAAACTAACTTGTCCTCACTTTTATGCCTCAACAATTTAAAACATGCATAGTAATGAAAGGCGGTGAACAGTTAATAATGGAACAAGTTCAATCCCTAAACAATTCGTACCCAACAAAGTAGTGAACGTGTGTGTGTGGTCATAAACAAGTGTCATGTACAATTTATAGATCCAATAGAAGCAAATCCACAATAGTTCAAGTCATACACTAACACAAGTATAAGCTCACTTGCACACTCTTCTCCACTATCTTAGCCACTTTGCAAACATAAATCAAGTAGGTCTTTATTAGCTTGTAGTGTGGCCTAGGTATTGGCTTATGAAAGAAAGGTAAGGATATATCAAGTAAGAGAGTATGATGATATGCACACTAAAAGCTTCTCTTCTTGCTTGAATTTTTCAACTTTTGTTTCAACATTTTTCTTCTTTGTGCCTTGGCTCCCCTTGGAGTCATATTTTTATCTATTTTCTCAAGACATCCTTTTTCTTTCATGCATTTCATTCTTTTCCTTATGAAGCTCACAAACATTTTAATCATTGAATACTTAAGTGCATGTGAATGAAACACATCATACTCTCTTAAAAGGTATGGATTAAAAGCATATTTAGGCTAAAAGGGTAGGATGATAAGCTAGTCAAGGAATGTTGAATGGGGGTCTTTAGTATGCTTAGCATACTCCCATTCTTTTACGTTAAGGCTCAAAAAGGGTACTAGAGATTGATTTTATTTATATGGTAGGCTTGAAAGGCTCAAACGCATCAAAGTTTGCCTATATCACTTTCATGTTTGCAAGTAGTCTAGACATACGCCTCAAAGAGCATGTAGTTAAGTTCTAGCATGTATTAGAGACTTCTTAAGACTATTACAAAGTTCACACAATCTTCACTAAACTATGCACACTTCACAAGCCATGACAATAATGTGCTCAAAATATTCAACTACTAAGTTAAAGTAAACTTTGCATTAGAGTTCAAAGTGTTCCAAGGTTAACAATTCACCTATGTTCAAAAGCATGCATGATATCAATTAGGTTTCATAATGGGCTAGTGATTCTAAGCATGTGTTCATTACTAGCTATGAGCTCAAAATTTTCAAATTTTTCGATTTTTTTGTATTTTTGTAATAGAAAAGCAATAACAAGCCACTAATCCCTCCCCCATACTTAAATCTTACATTGTCCCCAATGTAAGGCAAAAATACTAGAAAAGAGAATCTAACTACTAAAGCAAAAAAAAAAAAAAAAAAAAAAAGGGAGAAATGAAACTAACTCCCCTTGGGTTGCCTCCCAAGCAGCGCCTCTGTTTAACGTCGGTGGCCCGACGCCAGTTCTCTCACTTAAGGCGATGCCTATTCGCCTTGAACCTCTTGGAGGGTTTTTGTCTTTTCACTATGTCGCCTTCCTCCAAAGAAGTCAGTTGAGGTCGATCAAGATCTACCTCATGGCATCCTTTAACTTGTCGTCCCCTCTGCTCGCCTTTGGGAATCTCATTCTGGTAAGATTCCTTGTTATCCACATCGACCTCTGTTTGTTCTTCAAGTATTGATGGCATCAGTACCATCGTTTCTGGAGTTTCTACCTCTTTACCACTGTCCAAGGTGTTGTCTTCGAAACAATAGTCCCAAGGATCCATTTCAACACAGTATTCTTTAGCCGACTCCTCTTCCACATCACATGATTCATCAAAGTAATCAACATAGTTCTCAGTTGGAAACATATCATTCGGAGTTGTAGGATGTACAAGCTCCTTTTCTTCTATTGGCACATGTGTCTCCTCTTCTAGCTCGGGTGGCATCAGTACCACCTTCTCCAGAGTCTCATCTTCTTCATCACTCCATGATTCGAATTCAATCATTGTCTCCATTTGTGCTGCTATCCGATCGGCTGATCTTATTATTTGCTCCATTTGGTTACCCAAATTCTGAGTGCTAGCCCTGAATTCCTGTTGAAATTGCAAAGTACTATCATTAAGTGTTGAAAGAAGAACCTCTAAAGACTCACCAGGGGTATGATATAGAGGTTGTTGTGGCCATGGCGGGTATTGCGGTAGGTATGGCGCTAGGTTGGATTGCATGTAGGGTGGAGGTGGGCTCATCCATTGATTGTCATAGTTGAGATTGGGATGATCACTCCAACTTGAGTTGTATGCACTTTGTCCAATCCCTACAGCCAAGTTGGTGCACAAGATACTCCAATTCGTCTAGTCGCCTATAGTCCTCCATGATAAGATCCGATTGTTAAGAAATCAACTTGTAAGCACGAACAAACAAGAGTAGCGGTGGGGGGAAAGAAAGAGAAAGAAACAAAACAGAAAATATTAACACAAAAATATACAACGCCTCCCCGGCAACGGCGCCAAAATTTGGTGTGCGCTTATCGTGTACGCCCAAATTAACCCCACTCAATCCTCAAGATTGATAACAATAATGTAGTAGCGTGAGTAGGGATCGATCCCACGAGGAGGTGTGAATTCTTGTGTTAATGAAAATCAAAACAAAACAATAAATTAAAGATGGGGTTGTGAGTGATTGAATTATACTACTTAAATTAAAATTAAAGATTAAACTAATGAAAGCGATTCTTGGTATCGGTCGACTCTTCCTTGGAATTATCATCTATTTCATAGATTCACAAAAGACTCAATTTTTCATATGAATATTCATCGTTGGACGTTTAATCCAATAATCAAAGTCCTATCTCACCTTACGTTTAGTTAAGTAGCCCAAGCGTCTAGTTTAACCCTTATCAAACAATCAATCAAAATACAAGCGATTAAGATTTAAATCGATGATAGCATATGAACTAGTGAGATCGATGAAGCTAAACAACATAATCCAAGCGTCTATGTTTAATCTAGTCAAGTGTTCTTCCTAAGAATTTAATAAACTCACAAGCGGAATTTAATTAATCTTAGTTGCTTCATAAATTAGAGGGATCAAACAATTCCGTATTTGATATCTAATTTAGCGTTAGATTTCATGCAAGTTACTAGGTTGTCAATCCAATAAACAAACACAACAATCATATCAATAAAATCAGAAAAACTCTTGATACTCAATAAAATTGATAATTAAAGCGTATGAATCTCCCCAAGATAAATAATTCCAAGGATTTGTCTTCCTCAACCAAGAATTAAAAACTAGCTAGACATAATCTAACAAAAACAATAAATAAAAGCAAGGGAAAGAATACTAATCCGATCTCCGCTCGTCGAGGTGTCAATCCCGCCTTCGCTTCGATCTTCGTAGCCGTCTTCAACAAAATTGAAAGAAAAAAATATAAAACTATATAAACTACTCTACCCTAACTATCTAGATGATTTCTAGTCTGATTTTCGTGGATATGTATTGGGAGGCTGATGGAGTAGGTTAGAATCCATGTGGGAAGGAAAGAAATCAAGAATTTTCACTTTCCAAAAGTCTTCTGGCGTAAATACGCGTATAATGGCGTAGCTACGCCTACACATGCCGTAGCGTTGGCGTAAGTACGCCTAATAATGGCGTAATTACGCCTGTCATCGATTTTTCTGGCAAGTTTCGTATTTTGGCCGTAACTTTCTCGTCCGAACTCCGAATTTGATGAATCAGCTGTCCACGCGAAGATAACTCAAAGTTCTACAACTTTTCTATGGAACACATTTCCAAAACATGGCTCGAACAAATAGAAATTTGAGGAGAAAGGAGCAACATGTGTCTTGGATTCTGGTTTTTTCTCTTTTCTTCAACTTTATTGCTTCTTTCATCATTTTAGCTTGATTTCTTTACCTTTCCCTACATTTACACAAATATACGATTAGGTAGCAAATGTATCAATTTATCCATCAAAATATACCAAATCGTAGACAATTAAGCGCAATAGATGTGTCTATTTCTAGTCACATCAGTATACCTACCACAAGTTCACTATATCACTGCAACAATAAATCACCATGCCTGGCTAGCAACTTGCAACCTCCTAAGGTTTACACAAAATCTGCCAACGTATCATACGTTCAATTCCGGTATACAATACCACACCATCAATTAGAGTAGTGGATCATCATCCAATATTTCTCTAATATCGTCACCAATGGACATTTCAATATCCTCACTCGAACACAATTCAATCCTAACACATTAGGATTTATTTCACATCCTCATGTGTATGTGTGACCATGTCCACCATATACCGCATCATCATATGTATGTAATTCCCTCAACAACTACACACACTACCAGTCGTTTGGTCGTAGCCAGCTCAACGAGTATACCTAACTTGTATCACTACTCGTAACATGTTTACCTCAATACGTGCTGCAGTGCACTTATATGTACGACACAACCATTTATCCACCGAGCAAACCTGCTCGGCACAAGGGTCTCGCCAACCTGTGACGCCTACATGTCAATACATGACACCATAGTATCCTCGTCAACTTATGACGGTACATGTCCACACATGACATCCACAAATCCTCGTCAACTCATTACGATATAATCAACACATGACATCCATAAATTCCTCATCAACGCATGACGATATATGTCAACACATGACATCCATAAATCATTGTCAACTCGTGACGGTATATGTCAACTCGTGACATGCATAAATCATCATCAACTCATGACGGTACATGTCAACACATGACATTCACAAATCCTCGTCAACTCGTGACGGTACATGTCAACACGTGACATCCACAATATCATCGTCAACTCGTGATGGTACATGTCAACACGTGACATCCACAATATAATCGTCAACTCATGACGGTACATGTCAACATGTGACATCCATATCATCGCCAACTCGTGACGGTACATTTCAACACGTGACATTCACAATATAATGCTGACACAATAGCAATATAAAATCACCCATCCTAACATGATAGAGGCACATTTATATTCATCGCCCAACGACGGTATACAATCCACACTCATCGCCCAATGGCGGTATAATCCCTCGCTACGTATACAACAGTATCATCCATCGTTACATATACAGCGGAATAATCCATCGCTACGTATACATCGGCACAAACCATCGCTACATATACTGCGGCATAATCCATCGCACGTATACATTGGCATAAACTATCGCTATGTATACAGCGGCATAATCCATCGCTACATATACAACGGCATAAACCATCGCTACATATACGGTGGCATAATCCATCGCTACGTATACAGTGGCACAAACCATCGCTACGTATACAGAGGCACAAACCATCGCTACTTATACAACGACATAATCGTGGACTCAAGAGGTGACTCACATGTATGTAGCACTTTGTTCCTTTCGGACTCAAGAGGTGACTCACATCACATGTAGCACTTTGCTTCCGTACTCATCGCTTCAACGTGACAGCAGCATGTATCATCGCTTTGACACGACAACGACATATATTCTGTATCACAATACCCCTCGCTTCGTGTAACAACGGCAAGTATTTGATAAGTGTGAATTTTACACTTGTTTTGCTGTGTTTTTGTATTGATTTTCGTTTTGATTCCTGGATGATTTTACGCTTTTTGGTATATATTTATGTATTTCAGGAATCTAGGTCCAAGGGAATAAAAGTGGAGGAAACAAGCTAAAAATGTTGAAAAAGGACCAAACCGAGCGAAGATGTTGAAAGGTGGACTGAAATCTCAAAGTTAGAATTTTTTTTAGATCGGCGATCGATCAGCATAAACACCGGGATCGATCGCGGAGCTATGCATTGAGGAACCAAGCAGATTGTATTGGCAAGTGATCGGCAAAGATTCGCGATCGATCGCTGTGATGTCCGGGGATTAATGGCGTTAATCCCGGTATGGTATTAATCCTTGATGGATTTAATTGTGGCAATTAGGAATTAATTACGATTTTGGGTCTCCCGAGGTTGTTAAATCGGGCATTTGGGATCGTTGGATCCAAAGGTTGAGATTGTATTCTCATTTTGTTGGAAAACCTATGAGTTGGGTTTTTAGTGGGACTTGGGGTCCTGGGCGCCTTATGTTGGGGCCAGTCTAGGGATTTGCTGTTGGAGAGAGAGTTTTTGAAAACAGATGATTTTTAATGAATCATGATGTATTTTTGGGGGTATTGGTATTTTGGGGGCATTTTTGCTATATATACCAAGTGGACTCGGTATTCCGTCATTTGTCACGGAATCTTCCCCTCTCTTCCCTCTCTCATCGTCCAAACCCTCTCCCCCATTTTCCTCTTCTCCCTTGATGGGAAAATTGTTGGTAACTTGGCTCGGGAGCCGGTTTTCTCGAAGATAACCAGGTAATAATCTTCCCCTCGTCATTGGCTTCGATTCGATAGTAGTATGGTAGCTTTTGGTTGAGTTTGGTTGGCTATGGGTTTTGGGAATTTTTGGCTAAAATCCTATGTTGAGTTTTTCAAGTTTTTATTGGCTTTAAATGTTGTATTTGGGGTGTTGGTGGTGTATGGGGTGTTGGTTTTGAGTTTGGGTGTGAAAAACACCATGGAAGCTCGAATTTTTTGGAAAATCGCAGGTGGCGATCGATCGCCGAGGTGGGGCGATCGATCGCGATGAGCAGTCCAATTTTTGAAGGCGATGAACAGTGCTGGCGATCGATCGCGAGGTCTCGGCGATCGATCGCGAGGATTGGCGATCGATCGCGAGAAGGCACTGGTTGGCCACTGGAGTGTGCCGATCGATCGTGGTAAATGTGGCGATCGATCGCCACCCGAAGGATTGTGTTTTTTTGAAAATTTTGGAAAATATCGGGATTTTGGAACCGAGGTTTAAAGGGGCCGTTTCCGGGGCAATGTCTACATTCCAATGGGAATGCTATGCTTTTAAAATGGATTGGTTAGAGCCAAAGTTAATTAACGGAATTCCCGGTCGAATTCTTGGCTATCTTTTAAACTTGTAAAATGGAATATTTTGGGTATTACGCATGCTTAGCCGGGGGGCTTTTATTTTGGTAATCGTCATGGATTGACGATATGATTGGGAGCTATGAACAGTGCTTGGGCACGTGGTTGCATGCTTATGTTTGATTGTGAATTATTTGTGTTTTAGCACATATTTCTCGAGGCATGGAACTCAAGCAAGGTTTGGCTTGGACTACGGAGACTTAAGGTACGTATGACGTACGAGCATGACCTATTATAGTGTTGCAACTGTAAAATGCATGGTGTGTGATAATTGTACTAAATGGGTATTGGAACACATGGTGTGTGATAATTGCGTTATATGGACATTGAAATATGTGGCATGTGGTAATTGCATCGGATAGGTATTGAAATGCATGGTGCATGATATTTGCTATAAATTGATAATAATATGCATGGTAAATAGTATTTGCATCAAATGGTTATACATTGGGAACCATGTGGTGCCGCTATTGAGCGAGCAATGATTTGGGATGCGATCGCCGTTGAGCGACCATCGGTTATGACGCCGCTATTGTTGGGCGTGCGCGAGGTTTAGTATGCCGCTATTGTGGAGCGAGCAATGAAATAGGAATATGGAATTATTGGTTAGATATATGTGAGATCTATGGTCTTTTATATTATGATTTTACCATATTGATCATGGAACTGGTATAATAGAACGGTATTAGTTAATCTATGTGACGATTAACTGGCTTTGGGAATTTGATGAGTTTGGTTATTTTGAGAACATGGACAATACAGGGGATCCCGGATGAGGGTGTTACCATCCAGGGAGTATCATTTAAATTATAGAATTTACATTCTGTATTTGAATTGCAATGTTATGCTTATTGGATTGGTGGTATTGGTATACTCACCCCGTGTGGGGGCTGTCTCTGTTGGGGCAGGTGTTACAGGTGTAGCAGGGGCTTTGGAGTTGAGCCCAGGCTGTTGATTAGAGGTACTTCCAGGATCGAGGTACCAGAGCTGGTTGGATATGCACATAGATCCAGAGTTGAGATCGAGTTGCGCTTGGGAGGTGCTTCCAGGGTCAAAGCACCAGTAACGGTATCCCGTAGAGTGTTTTATACATTAGATACACACGTGTTCATTGGGTGCTCTTACGTGAGTACATTTTACGTGTATACAGAATGTATAAATGGGATACGACTCTTCTCTATTCATTTATGGTTGCATGCAATTAAATATGGAATTGCTAAATGAACTAAGAGCATGTTAGTGTATTATGAGGGTGCATGTTATATCAATAATCTTGGTTGGGGAATCTGAATATTATGTGAATTGAATGCAAGAAAATTTTCTGGATAGCATATGGTGTTGCACTTACATATGGTTTTCCCCATGATAGTATGATTATATGCACTAATGGTATGGCTTAATACACTAATAATGGGTTAAGGGCACGGGGGTCCTAACAATCGCCAATGTACAGAGAATTCTCACGATCAATCGGTGGGAAGTCGTGATCGATCGCGGATATGAATATTTTGGCTATGAAAGTCTAGTAGGAAGTGGCGATCGATCGGCACTGAGCGAAGATCGATCGCCGATAAGAGTTTTATGAAGAAAAAAAGACTTTCCATGTTTGGTTCAAGGTGGGCTCCTCCCTACTCGGATTTTCCTTATTTATCAGACCTAGGCACGAAAATTAAAGGACTTTTGACACTTTCTCTGAGACCTAAGGGCAGCATCTTCTTCATCCATCCACAACAAAACATACCACAATTCATTGAAGAGCAAGAGCAACGCAAGGAATGGAAGAACGGAGCGACGCACAGAGTGACATCCTCGTTATCTTAGTATTTATGAACTTAGTTATTTTGAATTTCAAATTTTGATGTTGAATTTGTTTAAAGACATATTTTTGCATTATAATTTGAATATGGTTGTTGGCTAATTTTTTTTATCAAGACATAGTGGATCCCATGTTTGAACCCTTGAGTTAATTATCGGTTTTGATTTGATTTCCATGATCTTTGTGCATAATTTATGTTTTTAAAGCCTGTAAAAGATTAGCTACCTTTTGCATGATTTTGGTAATCGTGATTGAATTGACCATAGGAGATTACGATATGACGTAGTAAATTAGGCCCTGGGTTTTAGGTTGAGACGGACCAAGTAAAATCTAGCACATATGTGATAGCAATAGATTTACCAAAATCGAAGGCTAGTAGTTTTCACAAAGCGTTTTTCGGTATTAATCGTTCAATAAGGACACGGGAGTGGTTTATTGTAGATTAATGCTAGACTTATTATAGCCGGACCAATGTATAACGAATGAAACAGAAAAACTCGTCACCCTAGAACATAGAATTTTGAATCTTAATTAATAGACAACTTTTGGGGATTACATGGGTGAACCTACGTCTTGATAATTATTTGATCATATTTCTTCAATAATCCATCACTGTTGTTATGTTGATTTTTGTGTTTGAGTCAATTTAATTTGTTAATCATTTCATAATCGTAGGTCAAATATAGTTAATCTAATCAAACGTGGTACTTATTTTCTAATCCATGTGGGTACGACAATCCTTACTTTTAGATCATTAAACTAAAACTTGACACCGTACACTTGAGGTATATAATCGCGACACTGGAATTAATTGTTTAAAATAAAAGGCGATCAAGTTTTTGGCACCGTTGAGTAATATCATACTAGATTAGTTACTGTAATTTAGCCTCTTTTTTTTGCAGTTTTTATTTCATTTGATTTTACTACTATTATTACACTCTTTTTTTGTTGGTATTTTTTTTTTTTAGGATATCACTCCCTAGTGCATGTTAAGGAGTGATAGACCGACACTCGAGCCGTTTGATTCTGAAATTGAAAGAACTTATCATCGGAAACTGAGATAGACGCGAGCAATGGCTGCGAATAATCAAGGAGGGAATGGTACTGGAAACAACAAGGAAATGCAAATTACACGATCATTAATGGACTACGCACAACCCTCTTTCCAAGGCAACTTATCGAGCATCACTAGACCAAGGATTCAGGCTAATAACTTCGAGATTAAGCCTGCCATAATCCAGATGATTCAACACTCTGTAATGTTTGGGGGAGCGGCCACTGATGACCCAAATGCTCACATCTCCAACTTCTTGGAAATTCACATTCAAACAAAATGGCGTTTCTGAAGACGCCATCAGGTTACGTTTATTCCCCTTTTCATTGAAAGATAAGGCTAAAGCTTGGTTAAATTCTTTACCTGCAGGATCCATTACTACTTGGGAGGGGATGGCGCAAGCATTCTTATCAAAATACATTCCCCCTTCCAAGACAGCTAAGATGCGCAATGATATTACCACATTTGTGCAACATGATCTGGAGACACTGTATGACGCTTGGGGGCGATTCAAGGATTTACTTCGACAATGCCCACATCACGGCCTTCCAATTTGGCTTCAGGTACAAGCATTTTACAACGGTTTATTTCTACTAATAGATCCATGTTTGATGCAGCAACATGAGGTACCTTTATGAGAAAGACACCAGAGGAGGCGTATACACTTTTGGAAGAGATGGCTTCTAAAGCTACCAGTGGCATTCTGAGAGGAATGTGCCAAAGCGACCAATTGGGATGCATCAAGTGGATGAAGTGAGATCAATACAAGCTCAATTGGAGGCTTTGAACAAGAAGCTAGACAGTTTGAGCATGACAGCCATGCAGACTCAAGTGATCATGTGCGATTTATGTGGATGCAACCATTCAAGCACAGAATGTCAGGTAATCATTTTATGCAATCTAATGAAAATGCAAACTTTGTAGGAAGTAGACCACCACATGGTAACTCATACTCCAACAACTATAACCAACCGTGGAGGAATCATCCGAACTTTTCTTGGTCCAACCAAAAGAATGTCTTGAATCCACAACCTCCACCGTGTTATCCACCAAAGCCGAGTATAGAAGAGTTGCTAACTAAGTTCATGACAATGACGGAGAATAGGATGCAAAATCAAGATGCATCAATTAAGAACTTGGAAACCCAAATGGGGCAAATGGCAAATATGTTAGCGGGAAGAGCACCAGGAACTCTACCGAGTGACACAGAGAAGAATCCAAGGGAGCAAGCAAATGTCGTGACCCTCAGAAGTGGAAAGGAAATTGGCAAATAGAAGGAGACTAAAAAGCTAGAAATCAAGCAAGAGGAGAATGAGCAAGCACGCAACAAGGTAAGTCTACTAAGTCCACTACACTTAGCACACCACAAGAAAAGGTACATATTTCTCTCCCATTTCCTGCAGCAGTCAATAGGACAAAGGTTGATTCAAACTTTGCCAAATTTTTAGACATGCTTAAGAATTTGCATATAGACATACCATTTATTGACGCATTACGAGAAATGCCAATTATGCTAATGTGAACTTAATGTGAACTTAATGCCTTTGTCTGTTTTTAGGCGACTTGGACTGGGAGTGCCGAAGACCACAAGGGTGGTGTTGCAAATGGCGGACAAGTCTATCACCTACCCACTAGGAATTATCAAGGATGTGCCAGTAAAGATAGATCAATTCACATTCCCGGTGGATTTTCTAGCGTTGGATATGGAGGAGGACGCCAGTATGACATTGATCCTGGGGCGCCCGTTCCTAGCTACTGGAAAAGCTATTATCGATGTTGAAGAAGTGAAGTTGATCCTCCGTGTAGGAGATGATCATGTTACCTTTACTATGTTTCAAACTTCACCACATTCACACAACACGCACACATGTTTTATTATTGATAAAATTAATATTTTGCCTGATGATGTGGTGCAAGATACTGATAAGGTGAAGGTGAAGACCGAACTAGAGAGTGAAGAAGGCAAGAGCCATGACATGTGAAGCCAAGGAAGGCGAGGAAGCAAAAAGATAAAAGGACGTTTATGAAGGGAGGGACAATCCAATTGCATAAAGCGCCACCACCTTGCATTTTTCAAAGCAAGCGAAAGGCTTAATGGGTGGGACCACTCACTGTTACCAAGGTATACCCGCATGGAGCCGTTAAGGTAAGTGATCCTATTCTAGGCACTTACGTTGTTAATAACGAGAGGTTGAGACATTACCCAATTGATTACGGAGATTCGTGCTCCACAAACGATTCCAACCTTTGATGAAATATAGTAAAAAGTCCAGCTTTGGATTATAAATCAAGAACTAATTTTTTTCCCTCTCTTTCGTTTTTAATTTTTAGTTAGTTTTTGTTTTAATTGTAAATTTTTTTTTTCCGAGGAGTTACTCCGTGTGTCGGTGTTGCAGAGTGGGTGGAGAAGAACTACTCCCGGGAGAAGAAGTGTTATTTTTTTAAAAAAACAAAAGATATTTCAAAGATTAGTGTGAAGCGATTCTACCGTAAGTGCACGGTTGTCAAGTTTTAGTATAGTGAAAATTAAGTACGGGTTGTCGAATCCACAGGGACTAACGTATAAGTACCAAATAAGATTAATAAAATTATATTTAGCCTACGATTTAAGAAGTTTGATTAACTAAAGCCAAATTAAACTAAAGAATAAAGATTAAACTAGAAACAATGAATAGAATGGTTCCGGAAATGCAAAGGTAAGTCACTTGAGAAATTTACCAAGCTTGTCGTTCAACTATGTTATCTTTAAATGATTCAACCGAATTCTCAAATTATCAACCAATTGATTCTAAAGGTGAAAGGTTTTCACTATTATTCGATACACTCTCTCGAGCTGTAAAGAAACTAACAATAAATTAGAACAAGTCACTCTCGTGCACCTATTTACTAATTCAAAGTTGCATAAATCAAAACCTTATAACTCTAAATCTCTCGATTCCAAGTTCTCACGTATGCGATATCATCTCTCGATCTCAATCATCATACATCATAAATTAATGGAGCACGTTACAACGTTATCTCTCGATCTCGGTTATAACTCTCAGATTCAATCAAAGCTAGCTAGACTTTGATCTCCACAAACAATTAATTTATGAACAATAGAAATCAATACGCTTAAACACAATTGACTCAATAGTCAAACATAACAAAATCGAAGGTTCATAACAAAGGATTCGCCTAGCCTCGATAAATAAAATTAGTTCAACATAATAAATCAAAACAAATCAAAACTAGTATTAAAAGACAAGAATAAACTCCCGATGTCGACTTCGGTTATAGATCCTTGCTTCCTCTCTCGCTTCCTTCTCAATCGTGTTCTTCAATCGCCTTGTTGGGTTGTTCCAAATCCTAGGATGAATAGGTGAAGATGGGTGAAGGTTGAATGGTAGAAGGATGGAGGTTGAAAGGTGCTGGATGTTGGGAATAAAAGGTGAAGAGGTTTCTGGACGTGAGGTTTTTGGTGAGTGGAAGAATGATGGAGGTATTGTTGTATGAGAGGGTGAAGGAAAGAGATGGGTAAAGAGGCGTATGGTATGGATGGTGAAGAGGGGTTGTGTGTTTCTAGGGTTCAAAATCTCCTCCTTTGGGTTGTAAATCTCGTCCATATATATAGAGGAAGGAATTATGGGCTTCCCTTTTGCATACAAACTCTACAAGGAAGTTTTTTTTCTCAAAACTGCTCGTCCCGATCGATCCGAAAAATTGGCCGATCGATCGAGCCTTCCAGTAAGAATTTCGCTCAGATTTCAGCCTTTCTCGATCGATCAGAATGGTTTCTCGATCGATCGAGCTTCACAGAATGTTTCTTCGCCTTTTTTTCAGCTTCTGGCGAGTTTTGTATTTTGGCCATAACTTTCTCATATGAACTCCAAATTTGATGAATCAGCTGTCCACGCGAAGATAAGAGAAAGTTCTACAACTTTTATATGGACAACAATTCCAAAACATGGCTCGAACATATAGTAATTGGAGGAGAAAGGAGCAACATGTGTCTTGGATTCTGGTTTTTTCCTCTTTTCTTCAACTTTATTCATTCTTTCATCATTTTTGGTTCATTTCTTCTACTTTTATGCATTTCAACATTGATTCCTGAAATATAGAAATATATACCATAAACCGTAAAATAATCCAAGAATCAACACGAAAACATATACATATCATAGCCTAAAAACGCGTAATATTCAACCCTATCATTCATGTAGAGCCTTCTTGAGCTCTCGGACAACAAGGAGGGTGACTTGACGGTAAAAACAGATTATAAGGTACGCAGTGTCATACGAGCAGGTATAATATGAAATATTTCATATTCCAGTATTCATGTATTGTTGAATTGTGATGACAGAATATAAGGAAATGAATATGTGGATTGAGTTTGATATATGTGGTATGGTGGACACGTAAATCTACGTGGTCCGGATATGGTGTTGGGTATGGATGCCCTTGGCATGATCGATATGAGAAACAATTGAGACTGAGATTAACTGATAGACAGAGTTGCCTTCTATATGAGATTCGTTATGATTGAGCATAATTGATGAATTGTGATTTTATTGAATATATTGCATTGATGAGTATCATGTTTTGAATAACGATGCTAAACTTGATGTTATGAAAGCGTGTAAGCTTGAAACAGGAACATTGTATGGAAGCTATACAGATTCAAAACTTCACAGGGAGTACATTTTATAGATTTTTGATACTCTTAAAACTTGATATCTTTATCTTTATGCATTGTTATGATATGAGTAGTGTGATGTTGGTATGCTCACCCTGTGTGGGGGGTTGTTTCTGTTAAAACAGGTATTACAGTTACAAGGTTATTTTGGCGTAGCAAGCTCGAGCTTGGTTGGACAATATTGCTTCCGGAAGCGTAGAGTGAGATTGGGTAAATAATATACATTATTTATGCAACTAGATGGGTATTCATTATTCGTTGCTTGTATGCGAGCACTTGGATGCATGTATATGGATTGTATAAGGGTGTTGAAGACTATTTTTTATGTCTTCTTAGTATGATGTTTTCCCTGGCTGGGAACTTACTTAAGGTTTTGGTTTCTTTAAAGTATTGTGTTTTTCCCTGGCTGGGAGTTGTTTTGTGATGTGTTTCATTTTTGGATAGCTCAAATTATGGGGAGACTGTCCAAATTTTTATAGAAACCCACAATGTAAAAGGGGTGTAATGGTGATGATTCCATGCTGAGTATTATTTATGCCATGGAGAATATGTGAAGCATGTAATGATTCTTTTAAAGAATGAAAAATTTACATACTCATACGACGTCATAAATGCACTAATGACGAGATAAGGGGTTGGGGCCTTACTTAGTGGTATCAGAGCAGTGGTTAGCTCTTTGGGATGTTTAATGGCCTAGGGATGTGTTGATAGACATGTATATCACATACTTTTATGCATGCTTGTAGTTTTTCTGTCATTGTGACATGACGCCTGCTATGTGCATTTTATGATATGAAACAATGAAAATTGGTGTTATTGCTAACCATCGTGATTGCAGGATTGTTGGGAAAACATTTCTAAGTTTTGGTGGTGACAAACACCTACCGGATGGACATCAACTGGATACAAACACCTACCGGGTGATGGACATCAACTGGTGACAAACACCTACTTGGTGACAAACACTTACCGTATGGACATCAACTGGATACAAACACCTACCAGGTGATGGACATCAACTGGACAGAGACCTACCGGGTGACAGACACCTACCGGGTGACAAACACTTACCGGATGGACATTAACTGGATACAAACACCTACCGGGTGATGGACATCAACTGGTGACAAACACCTATGGTGGCAGACACCTACCGGGTGACAAACACCTACCGGATGGACATCAACTGGATGAACATCTACCGGACAGACACCTACTGGACTAACATCTACTGGATGGATATCAACTGGATGAACATCTACTGGACAGACATCTACCGGATGGACATCTACCGGACAAACACCAACTGAATGGACAATTACTGGACAGACCTCTACTGAGTACAGAAGAATAAAAGACAATTTGAAAAAACAAAAGCCAGCATAGGTCTAACCATCCAGCAAGAGCACAAATCAACAAGACAAAACAAGTACAACCTATTCTGACAAAGGTGCAACAGAGCGCCGCACCTTGCTATATCTCCGCCACCATTAGCGTCAGAATAAAAGAGACGTTGCTTAACAAAATAGGAAAGTAGACAATCAGAATTTAGAATGAAGACAGAAAGCTGAATTCTTCCTTATACAAAAAAGTTGATGTTAGACCACTGAGTCTATAAATACGTCCATGTGAAGAATGAAGAGGTTAGCGGAACCATCTGATCAAACAAAAAGGAAACACCTCAACGCTAAAAGCAAATCATCTCACTGATATTCTCTGAAGGTTCAGCAAGAGCAGAAAAGAATTACTAATGTAATCTTGATAGATTAACTACAACTGAGTCTGCTGCTCGAAGAACACTCTAAGCCACACAGTTTATATTTTGTGTGAGTGTCATAGAAATCACTGTAAACAAATTAGGAATTTGTGATTGCTAGGAGTTTAGGCAAAGCTGTGTGAGTGCCTAAGAAGGTTGTATACTGTAAAGTGTAAACCGAATTCTTCTAGTGTCTCCTTCCCACAAGGGAAGAAGGGGAGACGTAGAAGCGTTGTGCTTCGAACTTCCAGAAACAATACTTGTGTCATTTACTTACTGCACATTTACCATTCAGTTATTATTACTCACAAGTTCAGCAGATGTCTTCCGCATTATAATCAGTGTCTGCTGACTTGCAATATATTGAGAAGCTACTGCAGTACTTAACAGTCTGCAGCAACCCGAGTTAAATCGAAATTGAATCTAGTGTTTATTCAACCCCCCCTTCTTAACACTACCCCGATCCTAACAAGTGGTATCAGAGCTTGGTCTTCTCAATCTTGAGAAATTACTAAAAACTGATGGCCTCATTCAGCAAGATTCCCATGTTCAAAAAGGATGAATACGATGACTAGAGAATTCGTATGCAAGCACATCTAAGTGCCCAAGACGATGACATGTGGTTTTTCATCACTGATGGACCAATGAAGATTTTGAAAGTCAATACAGCAGCTGCCATTACTGGTGGTGAACCTCAGATGGTCGAGAAGGACAGACCCTTCTGGACAAATGAAGAAAAGAAAAAAGCAAATTTGGACAATGCGGCCAAAGACATACTGTTCAAAACTTTAGACAAAAATATGTTCAACAAGATCAAAATGTGTCCCACTGCAAAGGACATCTAGGAAAAGATTGCTCAGCTATGCGAAAGAAATGATCAAACCAAGGAAAACAAGCTCACTGTCGCCCTACAGAAGTTTGAAAACATCAAAATGATGTCCGGAGAAACTCTCAGCGAATATGATGAAGAGTAACTGGAATCATAAATTTACTCAATAGCCTTGGTAAAGATCTTTCCGACAGAGAAATCACTCTAAAGGTCATGATAGGTCTCCCAAGAGAATGAGATGTAAAATGATTGCTATGAGAGAATCCAAAGATTTAAACAAGATAGATCTACATGACTTATTTGTTAAAAGCATATGAGTTTGAAGGGATTTGGATTGAAGGTGAACCCAGCACCAGTCAACCAACCAAAGCTCTTATTGCATATGAAGCTCTGCCTACCACAACAGAAATGACTCCTGAACAAATATGCAACGATGCAATGGTGTTGTTTGTCAAAAATTTTGGAAAGTTTATGAAGAAGAGTCAAAAGGTCTATCAATCTTATCCAAGGAAGCAGAACTTCAAAAATATACCAGATGAAGATGATCGTGTATGCTTCAACTATCTTAAGCCATAACATTTTATAGCTGACTGTCCTAAACCAAAGAAAGATGATCAAAAGAGAGGATCCAAGGACTATAGAAAGCCAAAGGAGAGTAGAAGATCATCCAGAAGGGATAGAGTACAGAAAGTACTGGTGGCTGAAGAGAACAAGAGAAAATGGGCTGATTCAGAGTCAGAATCAGAAAAGTCTACCAGCTCATCCAGTGAGAGTGAAGAGGAAGAAGTTCACTGCTTAATGGCCAACGCTGACTGTGAGGGTATTGATTCGAATCTCTCTGAATTTACACATAATGAACTCACTAATGCATTGCAGAACATGATTAATGAGTATCAGATGTATGAATCCTTCGAGAATTATAAGACCGAACAACCAGTCCCAACAGAACAGCAAAACAACAAACTTGATTGTGAACAATCAAATGTTGAAAAGCTTAAGGGAAAAATTAAGTCGGCTCTAGAAAGAAAGGGATGAAGCAACATGTGCACACCAGAAACTCAGTAAGCTGGTTCGCACATGGAATGCATCTACTGCCAGAAAAGATGAAATGCTTGAGTCAATAAGGTTTGCTGGAGATCTTACCGGTATAGGCTACTCTAACAATGATAGTAACTCATCTGGCATCAAATCTCAACTGTGTCTAGAAAGGAACAAGATTCAAAAAATGAATTTTGTAAGATCAAGCACAATATATGAACCAATTGAGTTGGTTAAGGAATTTGTTGAGCCAACACTCATCAAGGAACGGGCATCACACAAAGGTATCAGTTATGTTGAGCCAAAAGAGAAAGCTAGGCCGGGGCAAAAGTTTAGAAATAAACATAATCCCACAGGTCATGCCACTCGAGAGGTAAAACACAACTTGGTATTATAATTGTATGCCTGTCCAAAAGAGATATATGCTTCCAAACAGAAACCAAAAACCTTAACAACACGCATACACTCAGTATCACACATATAACCCAAGAACATCTTTATCATTTAATGCACACACGTTTCAGGACACACACAGACCCAAACAATTCAGGGTTATACAAGTGTGGGTCCAGAAAGGACTAATCCTCTCTAGACCCAAGTAGGATTGGGTACCAATCATCTTATCGCTTTAATTGCAGAAAGCTAGAATTCATCAAGTTCGGAGCTCAGAGTGGTTTCTCGACAGCGGATGTTCTAGACACATGACAGGAAATGCGTGCTTATTATCTGAATTGGTGGACACCACCGGACCTAGAATAACCTTTGGAGACAACGTGAAAGGTAGAACCGTGGGTAAGGGTAAGATTATCTACGATGACATTATTATTAAAGACATTCTGTTGGTTGAAAATTTATGTTATAACTTGATTAGCATCAGCCAACTCTGTGACAATGGTCACACTTAGAATTCAACCAGCACTCATGCACAATAAAATCTACTGATGGCAGTGTATTACTTGTAGGAAGAAAGCATGGGAACACATATAAAATTGATTGGAATCTTAATCAGCCTACCTCTTCTACTTGCTTTGCTGCCTTAAATTTTTCCAAAAATTGGCTTTGGCACAAACGATTAAGTCACTTAAACTTTAAACTATTGACAGTCTGCGTAAACTTGATCTAGTCATTTGACTGCGTCAAATAGAGTTCTCAAAAGACAAGATCTGTGCAGCATGCCAACTTGGTAAGCAAATCAGACCCTCCTTTAAGAACAAAGGGAGTAAATCTTCTTCTCGGTGCCTAGAGTTGCTGCATATGGATCTCTTCAGGTCCTATACCAGTAACAAGTCTAGGGATACCCTAGTGTTAATCGACGATTATTCTCGTTTTGCGTGGGTCCTGTTTCTAAGTGGCAAAGATCAGGCTACTTCAAAGCTGATCAAACTACTGAAAAGACTCAAAAATGAGAAATCGTGTGGGATAGATAGAATTCGTAGTGATAAAGGTACCGAGTTTACCAATCAATCACTCGAATCATATCTAGATGACCTTGGTATTAAACTTGAATACTCTGCTGCAAGAACCCCTCAACAAAACGGAGTTGCTGAGAGTAGGAACCGCCCTTTGAAAGAAGCTGCGCGAACTATGCTTGCAAAATCAGACATATCACAGAGATTTTGGGCAGAAGCTGTCAACACAGCATGTTATACGCAGAACAGATCAATGATTAATAAGCGAGAACAGATCAATGATTAATAAGCGAGCAAATAAAACCCCACATGAGATCTGGAATGACAGTAAGCCAAATATTTCTTATTTCCATGTGTTTGGTTGCAATTGTTTACCAATGGAAAGACTCATCTCACCGCTTTTGATGCCAAATCTGATGCTGGAATATTTCTGGGATATTCTACAGTTAGTAAAGCTTTCAGAGTATTTAATAATAGAATTCTTACTGTAGAAGAATCTGTGCATGTAAAATTCGATGAATCTACTGATTGTACTGTATCTGATCTACAAATCAACAACTTGAGCAATCCTTGAAAACACTCACATAGATGACAATGTTGATGATGAGATAGATTATAGAAGCAGAATTGACTGCTCTTTAGAACCAGAAGTTCCTGAAGCACAAGCAGAGAAGTCTGCTGGTCCACAAGCACTGCACCCAGCTTACAATAACAATGTTATACTCACTCCTGCTGCAGTAGATGGAACTAACGAAAAAGATGCAACAATCAAATCTCCTGAGCTACCCAATCTTATTCATTCGAATGAAGAGCTCAACCCTCTTGGACCTCCGCTCCGGTGGATGAAGGATCATCCTCCTGGGCAGGTCATAGGTAACCCTGTTGCTCCTCTACGCACCAGAGGACAGATGATTAATGAATTTCTTCATGCTGCATTCATATCTCACATAGAACCCAAAAATATTGATAATGCTATGTTAGACCCAAGCTGGGTAGAAGCAATGCAGGAAGAACTAAATCAGTTTGATCGAAACAAAGTATAGTATTTAGTACCACGACCACATCATCACACTATAATAGGTACAAAATGGGTATTTCAAATAAATTAGATGAAAATGGTATAGTCATCAGAAATAAAGCAAGATTAGTTGCACAGGGCTACAGACAGGAAGAAGGCATTGATTTCAATGAAACCTTTGCTCATGTAGCTCGATTAGAAGCCATTTGCATATTTCTTGCATTTGATGCTTTTAAAGACTTTAAAGTCTACCAGATGGATGTTAAGAGTGCGTTTCTTAATGGCGAACTCCAGGAAGAAGTTTATGTTGAGCAACCACTTGGATTTGAAAGCCATCAGCAGCCTTCTTCTGTTTTTCATCTCAACAAAGCTTTGTATGGTCTAAAGCAAGCTCCTCGTGCATGGTACGAAACTCTGTCAAAATATTTGACTGAGCATAACTTTACCATTGGCACGGTGGACAAGACCCTATTCAAATTCACAAAGGGTGACCATACTCTGCTTGTTCAAATTTATGTTGATGATATTATTTTCGGCAGTACTAACTCAAAGCTTTGCGACAGATTTTCTAAAATTATGCAGGATCAATTTGAGATGAGCATGATGGGAGAATTATCATTTTTCTTAGGATTGCAAGTCAAGCAATCCAGTGAAGGAATTCTGATAACCCAGTCTAAATATACTAAAGAACTGCTGAAGAAGTATGGGATGAGTACAAGTTCAGCAGCGGCCACTCCAATAAGCTCATCTGCAAAACTCAACTTGGATAATTCAGGAATACCAGTCGAATTAACAATGTATCGAGGTATTATCGGATCATTACTTTACTTGACAGCCAGCCGACCAGACATCATGTTTGCAGTTTGTAGGGGCGCTCGGTTCCAAGCAAATCCCAAGCAGTAACACTTCACGGCTGTCAAAAGGATCCTCAAATATCTGAAAAGCACTGAGAATGTCGGTCTATGGTATCCAAGAGACTCAACTACGCTGGATGCATTGACAGAAAAAGTACTAGTGGATATTGTCAATTTCTAGGAGATAGATTAATCTCATGGGGTTGCAAGAAGCAGACATCCATAGCAACGTCTACTGCAGAGGCAGAGTACCTTGCTGCTGGAAGTTGCTATGCTCAACTGCTCTGGATTCAACAACAACTGAGAGATTAGGAATTGAATCCACCGTGGCACCCATTTTTGTGATAATACGTCTGCCATAGCCATTACATACAACCCGGTTCTTCATACTCGCACCAAACATATTGACATCCGTCATCATTTCATCAGAGATCACGTTATGAAGAAAGAGATTCGGCTAGAGTACATATCTACCGAACAACAAGCAGCAGACATCTTCACAAAACCCCTATCGGACGCTAAGTTTTCCTACTTTCGCAATATTCTTGGTTTAACTGAAATCAATCCATGATTGTTATTATTTAAGTATGATGAATTCAGGGGGAATTACTCAGTAGAAATTGCATGAATCAAGGGGAAATTTCAGTTAGAATTTTATCTTGGTTATCTAAGCTCAGCTGGTAAAACAACAGCCTGCTGCAGTAGGTGTTTCCATACCAGTAGGACTCTACATACCAGTAGATGTTACCTTACCAGTCGGACCCTACATACCAGCAGACTTTACCAAGTATGTTTTGACAAAAATAACCTTCGATAACTATTAACCTCTTGGAACGTCGGAATTCAAATTTATTCTTATATAAAAATAAATTATTTCAATCCCACCCAAATCCTGTCCTTTTATTTATTTGTTAAAAATTTCAATCGTTAGATGACCGCCACATATCCATGTGTCCGCTCATCTACAGTACGACGTTACATCTTCTCTTTCGTTAACAGCCTTTAACATCATTTCTTTTCTCTTACTTGTATTTTTTTGAAAATTTACTGTAATAACTTCCTCTCCAGAAAGTTTACTCTACAGGACCTTTGTTGCTTTTCTGCATCTACACCAAAAATGTCAAAGAATACACAACCAAGCTTCATTACAAATGCTATTCACGTGGATTTTCATTCAATTTCCACGACCTCTGATGAAGATACAAAAGCAGTTTTTCACAAGCTGGATACATCTGGACTTCTGGTGATCCTAAGTCAAGCTCCGACATTCTACAAGGAAGCTTTCCATGAATTCTTCGCCACTGCTAAAGTTATAGATGACTCCGTGGTGGCCTCCATCTCTGGTCAAACTTTCACCATCACTCAACTGGACTTTGGCACTCACCTTTATCTTCCTTCTACTGGACTCACAGATTTCTCCACTGTTCCAGTGGATGTCAGGGAATAAATACGCACCATATTCTCCGACTCTGATGCTCGTCTTCAACGTCCTCCATTCAAAAAGATTTTGATGAAGAGTCATTTTCGCCAACTGGCCGATGTCATTTCCAAAGGTCTCCTATGCAAAGCTGGATCCTCTGATGTCATCACCCCTAAGAAATTTGATGTCATGAGCACCATTTTCAAAGGATTAGAAGTCAACTGGTCGGTCGTTCTGTTTCAGGTCCTTACTGGACTCGTCACTTCAGGGAAGGGTCAATCGGGTTTCGCTCTCCCTCTCAGCAGTATTTTTTACATTAAAAACATTCAGGCAGGGGCCTCATCCACTCTTCACCCCAGAAGACTTGTTACAGCCAAGTACCTCCAGATTCACAGGAAACGGAGTGTCAGAGAGGTTGGTCTGACGAAGCGACAAACAACTCAAGTTGTAAGTGATTCTGAACAGACAATATCCGAATCCGCTGAGTCATCTCCTCCTCCCCCTCCTCCTAAGAAGCACAGGACCAGAAAAGGGGCTCCTCCTGCTCTCAGAAAGATAGTCACTGCTGCCTTTGATACCATCTCTTCTGCAGTTCCAGCAGCAGTCATCACTAGTAGGGAGCCAAGTCCCGAAAATCCTCCACCAGAGGAACCAACTGCCTCAGCTGCTTCATTGGCCATGGTACTCGGTGCACCAGTGGCTCCACCTGACCACTCCACCAAACTGATGAGCTCTCAGCAAGCACCTAGCTCTATCAGTTTCCGGCAACCGAAGTCCTCTTGTCCTTACTATCATCCTAAGGACACCACTACCGGAAAGGGAAAAGCAATTATGGGACCAGTGTCCACTCCTGTCGCTTTTGAGATACAAATGGTCATGGATAAAGTAGAAGCCAAGCTGAAGACGCAGCTTGAAATTTTTGATCGATGGGTAAAGACGCGCCTTAACATTCGCTTCGATGACTTCACTCAAATTCTTGATCAAGCACGGGAAGATGAGAACCTCATCTTGGCTTATCTTCAGGTCCCAGACACTGAAAAGAGTTTGAAGCTTCGAGATCTCTTCCGCATGATGAATTATGTGGGAGAACTTCAAACTCTTGTTCATTCCCGCCTTCAGCAATTCAATATTGATTCTGGAACAGCGAATCATGATCGGGCAGTTCTAAATGCTCTAGGACCCAAGATGGATATGGCTGAGCGTGCTCTTCATGATCTCTGCCTATCAACAGGTCTCCACTCCTGCTCTGCCGTGTCAATAAATGCAAGTCCAGCTCCTACTGACTTGGATACTGCCCCAACTACTTTGGAGATAGCTCCTACTGACATGGAGATCATCTCTACCGCTGATCCACTTATCTCCTCCGTTCCGAGTCCTGCCAATGATCAACCGCTACAACTGCTGGATGTTGATCATGCGAATGTTGACACAGTGATTCAGACTGTGGTTCATCAAGTCACCATCTCTTCTGGTAATGATGAACCCAGCGAGCCCTCTTCACGCTATGCTGATCACACTCAGTCTTCTGCAGCCGAGCTGGAACAAGCGGTTACTAGCATGGATGTCATTGCTACCACCGCACTGCTGTACCAATCACTGAAGTCACTGCTCTGTTGACTGCTGATATTGAGGGTCATCCCGGCGTTATCATTACTAATGCTGAGAC
Organism: Haberlea rhodopensis; assembly: GCA_907163345.1. NCBI lineage: Eukaryota > Viridiplantae > Streptophyta > Magnoliopsida > Lamiales > Gesneriaceae > Haberlea > Haberlea rhodopensis. Next base: position 11,550,530 of record CAJQUN010000006.1, on the reverse strand, counting down.
TCAAACGGATGCCCTGGATCAATCTCTGGCCCAAGATCCTCCTGAGGATTTCTTTGACTTTTCAACTCATATTCCTCTGGAAGGACCACCCAGTATTGCTGATCAACTAGTGCATCTGTCCAACGCCATCTCTGCACTAGCCAGTGACGTCAACAAGCTCAAACAAGAAGAACGCAATGCTACTCTTATTCTTGGGAGCCACCAGCAGCATATTGACTCCCAATTCCAGCACGTCTATCGCGACATTAATAGTCTAACGACTACAGTAACCAGGCTCTAGACCTTTGTTGTGGATGCTTTTGCGAACTCCATCTCTCGGATAGGGCAGGCTCGTCTTCAGATCACTCAGCAGAATGAATCACTTCATACCGCCACCTCACTGGCTCCTGAAGATAAGATAGAAGATGCCAAAAAAGCCTTATCGGATCAATTAGCAACTATGTAGGCGGCCTTTTCTTCACAGATTCAAGACTTGAGCAACAGCCTACCAGCTGCTCCTCAAGCTGCTAGAAGATTGCCCGAGTCCAGCAGACCTGCTCCTCTGACCCAACGATAACAGAATCCAGCTCAACGCTCATCTGCTGCAGCTGGAGCATCCAGTCGGTCAAGTCCTCCCTCTCAGCAAAGGTCCCAAAGTTCCCGACAAACTCAGGCTGACACTCCACCCTCCACCCGTGATTACTCCCAGCATCGGCTAGGGGGCAAACAATAACTTTTATTGTCTTTTTGCATTTCCATTATCTGTTTATCATAAATATTCATAGTGTTGTCAATTCTTATATATCTTTTTCTGCACTTCTTTACGCATGATATGACACTTCACACTGCAACTTGCTAGTTTTTCGCTATAAATAGCATGCTAGTTCTCTAACTCAACTCATCAATCATGCACCTCTTAAATGATATTCTTACTAGTTTTGCAACTGTTTCAACAACATATTCATGGGTTAATTACTTATCTAAATCAACCCTACATGGGTTGATTACTTATCTAACCCACCTCTGCTAGCTCAACCTTTATGGACCAGTTCTGGTGCCCTTCACTAGCCTGGAATTTGGAACAGCAGATGCTTGGGTCCTGATGACAAAAACGGGGAAGACAGAGAATTTTCATTGAAGACAGAGATCTTGCCAAATGAACAGAGGACTACTTTGAAGATAATGATAGCTTTCTAGGTCTTTCTCTATTCTAAGCCTCTCTGTATGCACTTTCTCTTCCCCTCCCTTTGTCAATAACCCTGAAACTAGCTGACTCGGATCATTCCATACTGGCTATGTTTCTCCATTTGGATAGATTGTAGAAATAGGTCTGTTGTATGACTTGTAAGATGTTCTATGTAATTTGTAAGATGTTCCATGTAATCCGAATTCATTTTATATAAAAATGATATTCCTTCATTGGCTCAGTTAGATTATTACTTGTAATCTGCTTATCTATTCTAACAAATTGCAAAGTCTACGTTTGTTTTGTCTCTAAGTCTTAACAGAAGTTGCTGTTCATATGATCAAGCAAGAGTCTCCAGTACTAAGTTTTGATATCACCAAAAAGGGGGAATTGTTGGAAAAACATTTTTAAGTTTTGGTAGTGACAAACACCTACCGTATGGACATCAACTGGATACAAACACTTATCGGGTGATGGACATCAACTGGTGCAAACACCTACCGGGTGACAGACACTTACCGGGTGACAAACACTTACCGGATGGACATCAACTGGATACAAACACCTACCGGGTGATGGACATCAATTGGACAAACACCTACCGGGTGACAGACACCTACCGGGTGACAAACACTTACCGGATGGACATCAACTGGATACAAACACCTACCGGGTGATGGACATCAACTGGTGACAAACACCTACCGGGTGACAGACACCTACCGGGTGACAAACACCTACCGGATGGACATCAATTGGATGAACATCTACCGGACAGACACCTACTGGACTAACATCTACTGGATGGACATCAACTGGATGAACATCTACTGGACAGACATCTACCAGATGGACATCTACCCGACAAACACCAACTGGATGGACAACTACTGGACAGACCTCTACTGAGTACAGAAGAATGAAAGACCATTTGAAAGAAGAAAGTCAGCATAGGTCTAACCATCCAGCAAGAGCACAAAACAACAAGACAAAACAAGTACAACCTATTCTGACAAAGGTACAACAGAGCGCCACACCTTACTATATCTCCGCCACCATTACCGTCAGAATAAAAGAGCCGTTGCTTAACAAAATAGGAAAGAAGACAATCAGAATTTAGAATGAAGAGAGAAAGCTGAATTCTTCCTTATACAGAAAAGTTGATGTTAGACCACTGAGTCTATAAATACGTCCAAGTGAAGAATGAAGAGGTTAGCTGAACCATCTGATCAAACAAAAAGGAAACACCTCAACGCTAAAAGCAAATCATCTCACTGATATTCTCTGAAGGTTCAGCAAGAGCAGAAAAGAACTACTACTGTAATCTTGATAGATTAACTACAACTGAGTCTGCTACCCGAAGAACACTCTAAGCCAAACAGTTTATATTTTGTGTGAGTGTCATAGAAATCACTGTAAACAAATTAGGAATTTGTGATTGCTAGGAGTTTAGGCCAAGCTGTGTGAGTGCCTAAGAAGGTTGTATACTGTAAAGTGTAAACCGAATTCTTCTAGTGTAACCTTCCTGCAAGGGAAGAAGGGGAGACGTAGAAGTGTTGTGCTTCGAACTTCCAGAAACAATACTTGTGTCATTTACTTACTGCACATTTACCATTCAGTTATTATTACTCACAAGTTCAGAAGACGTCTTCCGCACTATAATCAGTGTCTGCTGACTTGCAATATATTGAGAAGCTACTCCAGTACTTAACAGTCTGCAGCAACCCGAGTTAAATCGAAAATGAATCTAGTGTTTATTCAACCCCCCCTTCTAAACACTACCCCGATCCTAACAAGGATCGTATGAGATACGAAGAACATGATATTGATAAACGACCAGCAATACCAATGAACATACACAACGAGGGAGGTATGGTTGAAAAGCCTCGAGTATGATAACTCATTTTATTTATATCATTAGCTTGACTATGGTGAAAATGATAATGCCTTTAAGGTGCGTGATGAATGACATCGCTGACGGTAATTAATGTTGATGATAAGTTGACGTTGTTACTAGGAGAGGGATAAATGCGTTTTATTGAATTGAGTTTTGTGTACATGTTATGTATATGTATGTGCAGTGCTGAGAAATCTGATTTTGCAGGAAAAATCAGGAAATGAGAAGCATGATACATTGTCTAAGGACAGTAATGGTGGATAACAGACAGTGGAATATTCGGGTACGATTTCCATATGATTATGAGATTTTAATTGATATTGAGCATACAAAAGTATTGCAATTAGAGTCCTGCTACGGGTATATCACCAGCGATGGATCATAATATTTGCCGCTCATATGTCGAAGCGATGGTTAATGCCGCTGTCATATCATAGCGAGGGATATTATTGAGCCGCCGATATAACATAGTAGGATTTGTGGACTGTTGTGTTAACCTTGATGCAGGTGTATGGAAATATCGGTGAGATTATGTGGAATGGGCATCACCTCTTGAGTTCAAAGGACAATGTGCACATGTACGGGGTCACCTCTTGCGCCTACGGGGCATGTGGCACGTGCATGTGAGTACCTCTTGGGCCTACAGAACAAAGTGATACATTTATGATTATACCGCCATCATGTCGAAGCGATGATGCCGCCGTCATGTCGAAGCAATGATGCCGCTGTCGTGTCGAAGCGATGTGGTGGTTTCTCTAGTCAGGGAGTTCTACTCCAATCTCCGGACGCAGAACCACATGGAAGCTAGCATTGTCACTGTACGGAAACAACCAGTTCTTTTTGATTCCATGGCTATCAATGAGTTATACAACATGCCCAATATTCCGGAGGATGACTATACCATGTATTGCCGGACAAGCATTGATTACGATGCTATTTTGTCTACATTATGTGTTGAGGGAACTCAATGGCAACTGGCCGCCAATGGAAAACCACAGCTGGTGTTGATTTCAGATCTGAAGGAGGAGGCTAAGGCTTGGTTCTCATTTATTGTAGCTCGAGTCATGCCATCGACTCACACATCTGAAGTCACAAAGGACCGAGCCACGCTTGTTTATGCCAATCTTACCTGACTCACGGTAGATCTCGGACGTATTGTCGAGGCATCCATCCAGCACTATACTCGTGGACCTCCCACTTTTGGCATGCCTTGCCCCTCCACTATCATATCATTGTGCAATTATGCGGAGGTTGATTGGACCCCACGGAAGAGGCAATTCCACCAAAGGCATCCATCGTGGTTGATCACCCTTCACCAGCCACAGTCAGACGGAGGGCACAACCACGACCTCACAGCAGCCATCTTCCTAAACCATCATCATCTGCTGCCACAGTGCCTACATCGATCACTATGGAATCCCTCCACCGTGAACTACAAGATCTACGGCATGAACAAAGGGAAATCCGATGGGACCACCAGCAAATGTATCAGCGCCACATGGAGTTTATGCAATATCAAGATGCATGGAACTCTTCATTGGCACAGGGTTTCCCTACCATCCCATTCCCGCCACAGCTGACATTCCCACCTCTCCAGCCATACCAGCTGGAGGAACCATACTACCCAGAACCACTACCGGAGCAGGACGATGAGGGCGAAGATCATTGACGATCGTCGTCGAGGTATGTGTTTTGCTAATGCACTTATTATTTACTCTACATTGAGGGCAATGCACATACTAAGTTTGGGGGGGGGGGGGGTATTTACTGATTACAGATGTTTCTCTTGCTACTACTTTTCGTGCATACTATTTTATCTAGTGGTACTAAGTCGTTCTTGAGCATCTTAAAAAATTAGTTGTTTATGAAAAATGAGTTCTTCATTAAGAAATACATTAATTAAACTTGCAACTGTACTACATGATGAAAATAATCTACATATCAATTAGAGTTTTGAAATTGACTTGTTAGTGAATATCTTGGGTTGCGTTAATAGGTCAAAATTGTGGAACATTTTGATGCACTTTTGAGTCATGATTGAGTGGAATATATATATATATATATATATATATATATATATATATATATATATATTTTGACCTATTAACTCAACCCAAGATATTCACTAACAAGTCAATTTCAAAACTCTAATTGATATATATAGAGAAAAGTGAAAAATTCTGTTAACTATGACTTGTCTTGAGCATCTTAGAGCACTCTAGAACCTATTTGAAGGTACTTTGAGGCGAAATTTTATAATTATGAACTTGACTTGGATATGATTTAGGCGATCCTTGAAACGTTTGAGCCTTTCGAGCCTACATTGTCTATATTTACCACTAGTGTCCCCCTTTGAGCGTAAATGAATAAGAATGGAAATTAGCCCACATTCAACATTCTTTGGCAAACTCATTATACCCACCTATTTGAGCCTAAATTGAATAAATTTATCTTAACATAAAGGGAGTATAATGATTCTCATTAGATGCACATGAATTGCTACATTTGGATGGGCTTATTGTTGAAAAAAATGATGAATGAGAAAAGAAAAGAATAGATAAAGCCTTGTGAAAAAAAAATTGACTAAATAATACCCAAAGTGGCCAAGGCTAAAAGAAAAAGAAGAGAAGCTCAATTTTGTGTTAAAAATTTGAATATTTACATGCTTATACTCTCTTGTGCTATCCTATCTTTTCTTTGAAGCCAAACACCAAAGGCCTGACATTATAAGCTTTAGAAGACATTCTGATCCAAGTCTAGGGAATAATTATATTAGTGGAGAAGTGCTTGAAAAGTAGGCTTATGGAGTGCTTGATAGTAATCTTGACTTTGAGTTTTCTCGCAGAATTTGATCTTAAAGATATGTATGAAACTCAAGATTGTCAATAGTACACACGCACATCCGATTTTGTGATGTATTGCTTGGCATAGGAGAAAACACTTCATGTTGATTTTTGGATTGACTCTTGTTGAAGTGTTAGTGAGATTTCTGAGCTGTTACATTTGAGTTGTTAATTAATTCTTTTAAAGTATTGTTGATAAACTCTACATTTTGATCTTATTGCTTACTCGAGGACGATCAAGTCTAAGTTTGGGGGAGTTGATAAGTGTGAATTTTACACTTATTTTGCTGTGTTTATGTATTGATTTTCATGTTGATTCCTGGATGAGTTTACGCTTTTTGGTATATATTTGTGTATTTCAGGAATCTAGGTCCAAGGGAATAAAAGTGGAGGAAACAAGCTAAAAATGTTGAAAAATGACCAAACCGAGCGAAGATGTTGAAAGGTGGACTGGCATCTCAAAGTTAGAATTTTTATTAGCTCAGGCGATCGATCGGCATAAACACCGCGATCGATTGCAGAGCTATGCATTGAGGAACCAAGTAGGTTGTATTGGCGATCGATCGGCAAAGATTCGCGATCGATCGCCAATGTATAGAGAATTCTCGCTATCAATTGGTGGGAAGCCGCGATCGATCGCGGATATGAATATTTTGGCTATGAACGTCCAGTAGGAAGTGGCAATCGATCGGCACTGAGCGAAGATCGATCGCCGATAAGAGTTTTATGAAGAAAAAAAGACTTTCCATGTTTGGTTCAAGGTGGGCTCCTCCCTACTCGGATTTTCCTTATTTATCAGACCTAGGCACGAAAATTAAAGGACTTTTGACACTTTCTCTGAGACCTAAGGGCAGCATCTTCTTCATCCATCCACAACAAAACATACCACAATTCATTGAAGAGCAAGAGCAACGCAAGGAATAGAAGAACGGATCGACGCACAGAGTGACATCCTCGTTATCTTAGTATTTATGAACTTAGTTATTTTGAATTTCAAATTTTGATGTTGAATTTGTTTAAAGACATATTTTTGCATTATAATTTGAATATGGTTGTTGGCTAATTTTGTTTATCAAGACATAGGGGATCCCATGTTTGAACCCTTGAGTTAATTATCGGTTTTGGTTTGATTTCCATGATCTTTGCGCATAATTTATGTTTTTAAAACTTGTAAAAGATTAGCTACCTTTTGCATGATTTTGGTAATCGTGATTGAATTGACCATAGGATATTACGATACGACGTAGTAAATTAGGCCGTGGGTTTTAGGTTGATACGGACCAAGTAAAATCTAGCACACATGTGATAGCAATAGATTTACCAAAATCGAAGGCTAGTAGTTTTCACAAAGCGTTTTTCGGTATTAATCGTTCAATAAGGACACGGGAGTGGTTTATTGTTGATTAATGCTAGACTTGTTATAGCCGGACCAAGGTATAACAAATGAAATAGGAAAACTCGTCACCCTAGAACATAGAATTTTGAATCTTAATTAATAGACAACTTTTGGGGGATTACATGGGTGAACCGACGTCTTGATAATTATTTGATCATATTTCTTCAATAATCCATCGTTGCTGTTAGGTTGATTTTTGTGTTTGAGTCAATTTAATTTTTTAATCATTTCATAATCGTAGGTTAAATATAGTTAATCTAATCGAACATTGTACTTATTTTGTAATCCATGTGGGTACGACAATCCTTACTTTTAGATCATTATACTAAAACTTGACACCGTACATTTGCGGTATATAATTGCTACACTGGAATTAATTGTTTAAAATAAAAAGCGATCAGTATTCCATATGACAATATCCTTCGCTTCGTGTAACAGCAGCAAGTATTCCATATCACAATACCCCTCGTTTCATGTAACAGCGGCAAGTATTCCATATCACAATACCCCCCCCCCCCCCCCCCCCGCTTTGTGTAACAACGGCAAGTATTCCATATATCAGTGGCTTAATAATATCCCTCGCTTCGATATGACAGCGGCATCATCGCTTCGACGTGACAGCGGCATGTACCAACGCTTCGACACGACAACGATATAATCACTTCGAAATGACAGATGCATTATCGCTTCGACATGACAGCGGCATCATCGTTTCGACGTGACAGTGGCATGTACAATCGCTTCGACGCGACATCAGCATCTTCGCTTCGACATGTTTAAACAATTATTTTTTAGTGTAGCGATTCTCTATCGCAAGTGCACGGTGTCAAGTTTTAGTATAATGATAATATAAGTATGAATGTCGAACCCACGAGGACTAGGAAATAAGTACCAAACTCCAATAGTTTAACTATATTTAGCCTTCAAAAATTGGTTATAATTAATTAACTAATTTGACTAACTAACTCAATAATTAACCCAAACAAACAATAGAGAATGCGAATAAAATCAATAGAAACAATTATCAAGACTTTCGGTTCACCTATGTAATCCCCCATAATTCGTCTATTAGTTAATGATCGAATTCAAACAATCTAAGGTGACGAGTTTTCCAGATTTATCTAATATACTATCTCGAATTATATTAAACCTAATATCAAATTGCAGTAAGTCACTCTCGTGTGCTATTTAACAACACAATATTGTATTAAGATCCGTGAACTTCTAGCTTTCGATTACTAGATATCTATAGCTATCACACGTGTATTTGACTTCATCTCTCGATATCAGTCTGAAATCCATGGCATAAATCACTATATCGAATCCAATTTTATCTCTCGATCAATTGTCATTTACGATCATTCAAGGATGGCCAAACCCTCAAAATCATGAAGAACAATGGTCTATGCACTTAGATAATAAGAATCAATCAAAAACATTCAATTTAAATCATGGGTTCATACAAAAGATCTCCTAAGTCTTGATAACAAACCTAGCCAACAATCTCCATCAAATAACAATGCATGAACATGAAACATTAAAATCTAATGAAAATATAGAACTAGAATTAGAAATACGGAAATAATGAGAGGCGTTGACTCCTTGCGCTGCTCCGTCGTCCCGTCTCTTCTGATGCGTCTTCGATTCAATGGATATGGTGTATGGATGGTTGGAGATTATTGAGGGTGATGGAGGCTGTGTATTGTAGGTCAATTATCAGCCAAAAAGTCCCAAAAATGTCCATAATAATCCATATATATGGTAGGAGGAGTTTCCCCATGTTTGGACACCAAATAACCAAGATGGAAACAAAATCCCAAATTTTTCGAGTCCTGGCGATCAATCGCTTCAATAAGGCGATCGATCGCATTTTGATACTGCCTAGAGGCGATCGATCGCCTCATTTGAAGCGATCGATCGCTTCCTTTTATTTTTAGCAAATTACGATTTTGACCCTCCTTTTCCAGGTTTGCTCAGTTTGGTCCTTTTTCATCATTTTAAGCCTATTTCCTCCACTTTCATGCATTTGGACCTGGATTCCTGAAATAAACAAATATATACCAAAAAGAGTAACATTTTCCAAGAATCACTACAAAAACGCCCCTAATCTTATATCAAATTAAGTGTAAAAATCACACAACTCCCCCAAACTTAAACTTGATCGTCTCGAGCAAGAAATAAGATCACACAGTAGAGTTCAATATTGAAGATTCAAATAAACCAATTCGTATTCATCATGTAGCTCAGACATCTCACTTATAGACAAACAAGAGTCAATCCAAAATGTTTAACAAGTCGTGTTTTCTCTTAGATCAAGCAACATGTCTCCAAATCAGAACGTGTGTGTGTGCTATTGTCACTTTCAAGTTTCATGCAATTTTCATAGATCAAATCATGCTAGGCAATGAAAGGTAAGATTATCCTTGAGCATTCCATGGACCTATTTTCAAACAACTTCTCAACTAATCTAGTCACTCCATAGACTTGGATCAATAGGTCTTTTTAAGCTTGTAACGTTAGGCCTAGGTGTTTGGCTTCAAAGAAATGATAGGATAGCTACAAAGAAGAGAGTATAAGCATGTAATGTTCATATTGTTAGCACAAATTGAGCTTCTCTTCTTTTTCTCTTTTAGCGATGGCCACGTTGGGTCTTAGTTGGATATATTTTCTCAAGGATTTTTATCTATCTTTTTCTTTTCTTATTCATCAATTTTTCAACAATAAGCTCATCAAAATATAGCAATTCATGTGCATCTAATGAGATTCATTATACTCCCTTTAGGTAAGGATAATTTTTTTTCAATTTAGGCTCATATAAGTAGGTATAATGAGTTGCCAAAAAATATTGAATGGTGGCTAATAGTATGTTAAACATACAACATTCTTTTTAATTAGGCTCAAAATGGGATACTATAGATTGATAAATACATGGTAAGCTTGAAAGGCTCAAACGATCCAAAAATCGCATAAATCATCTCCTAATCAAGTTCATGACTATAAAATTTCGCATTGAAGTGTCATCATCAAATAGTTTCTAAGGTACTCTAAGATGCTCAAAACAATTCATCAAGTTCACAAAGATTATTACTACTCCATATGCAATTCACAAGATCATGACTCAAATGTGCTCAAAATATTCCTCATCTTTGACATGACACTCTAAACAAGATATTCACAAACAAGTTTTACAATCATCAAAACTTAAGTTGACATGCAAAGTGAGATTAATATCATCATGGAATAGAGATCACTACTATGATTTATTCTTAATCTTACTAATTGAACTCATTTTCAAGAAAAAACATTTTTGTTGGTGCTCAAGAAACGATCAATTTCCAAATAAAAAGCATGACACATTAGTGCACTCCCCCAAACTTAATTCATGCATTGTCATCAATGTCATAAGCATGGAAAGTAAGACAAAGCAATTACCGTTGACAACGATCATCAGTGATCGTTGTCCAATTCCTCATCAGCTCGTGGGGCATATTGTTGGGCAGATCACAGCACACATGGAGTCTCGCTGAAATCAAAATAAAAAACAAAACAAACCAAAATAAACTATAAAAAAAAAAGCAAAGGGATAGGAAAGAGTTCTTGATTTATAGTCTCAAGCTGGACTTTTTACCGTTTACGCTCAAGTGCCGCAAGGGCCAGTAGGGGATGATTTTCCATCATCCAACAGCGTATAAGCCTCCTCCGGCGTCTTCCTCATCACAGTTCCTCCTGATGCTGCATCAATCATAGAACGATTATCAGAAAATAAACCATTATAGAACGTTTGTACCTGCAACCAGATAGGGAGGCCATGATGTGGGCATCTCCGCAGTAGATCCTTGAAGCGCTCCCAAGCTTCGTACATTGTGCAAATATTGTGATGTCATTTCGCATCTTGGCCGTTTTGGATGGTGGAAAGAACTTTGACAAGAATAATTGTGCCATCCCATCGCACGTGGTAATCGACCCTGCAAACAACGATTGTAACCAAGATTTAGCTTTATCACGTAAAGAAAAGGGAAACAAACGTAACCTGATGGTGTCGTCAGTAACGCCATTATGCTTGAATGTATCACAAATCTCCAAGAAGTTGGAGATGTGATCATTTGGATCATCTGTATCTGCTCCCCCAAACTGGACCGAATGTCGGATCATCTGTATGATAGCAGGCTTGATCTCAAAATTGTAAGCCTGTATGGTTGGTCTCGTGATACTTGACAGTGATCCATGGAATGCAGGGTGGGCGTAGTCCATGAGTGATCTTGCAACTGATGGTACCGGAATCTCCTCGGTATTAGCTGTGAGGGCCCAATCCTAATAATGTTATTAGTTATCACACAATTATAATTATAGCGTAAATAGCGGAAGATTTGTTTAACATTTAGTAACATGTGGCCCTAAAAATTTCGGTATGACCTCGTCGCACGAGAAACATACCACCAATACCAATAGTCAAAATATATATAGATACCATCAGTTTCATCTCCATCAACACAAATCAAACTATGAAACACATATCCATACTGAGCAAAATAAACTAAATATACATAAACTCCTTACACTCCAGGGACACATTCCTGGTACATAAAGGATTGGGATAAGATGGAAAATAAACCTCTCAAGTGTGGCTCCCACCGGATGTGTACTCCCTGGGGTCCTGTCCACCTGTACTACCTGCCACTGTCCACACACAAAGACAACAATAGCCCCCCTTGGGGGTGAGCAAAAGCCCAATATGGAACGATCATGGAATATACATCATGTATCTATAAAATGATATATGAAATGAAATGCAATGCATGTCATGTCATGTCATGTCGGTATCATACACCCATCCGCTGGGTATCTCGGAGCCAATAAATGAAAGTCCAAATACTACATAGCTAAGCTCGAGCATGTCAAGCAAAGGAATGTCTATATGGTGCGTCGTCAATGCGTCATCGCATCCCAGCTCTTGACATCAGATCATATCATACAGATGACGTCAGCAAGGCGTCACCTTATACCAGTCTCAATAAATAGGGATAATCCAAAGGATGACGTCGGCAAACGCCACCAATCCCCATATCAACAAATCATAACAATCATAAGGGCCACGAATCCCTATGCCTTTCAGGCCACTTAATGCCAGTCATAGCACCGTGTACACCCCTTATGATTGATCGAATCCACAATAGTAGGGTATCAAAGAATCGTAGCTCAATATGTATGTCATGCATCGATGTATGTATTAAAAACTGATGTGTGTTAACAAAACATTTATTTTCATACATCGATGTGTAATTATGAATGCCACATAATTTAAATAAAATCACGTAGCCACATAAAATCAAGTAATTCACAGAAGTCATCAAATCATATACCAACTGATACAGATACCTGTTGTATGTTACCCAATCGCAACATACATTTACTTCTCAATATCTGAGGGTCGACTTGAACTTGTAGAGTCGATGTATTCACTGTATATTAATGAAATTCACAATTCACTAAATTACTCATTAAACATTGGTTATCAATTTTAGTCATAGCTGAACAAATTTAGGGTAATTAATTTGATGCGATTACATCACAATTTAATTTGCTAAATTATTTTTAATCAATTCAAATTTATTTTACTAATTATAGTCCAAATTAACTGGTAATTATCGAAGCAAAGTCGGAAAAATCGAATAACGAATTTACCCAAAATCGCACACAGTACACGCACGCTTTTCCTCCGATTCCGGCGAGCTCCGGCGACGTTATGGGCGGCGACCGGTTCAGAAAGCTTCGTCTAGATGAGGAGAAGAGATTCAGTGTATGGATTCGTCCAATTTGTTGTAGAATCGAAGAAATCGAACCAGAATTCCTCAAACCCTAGTCTGTGTGAGTTCGTCCGTTCCAGGGTAAAATCGAAACACTTTTCAAACACCAAAATCCAATTATCTGGTATGGAAAGTTTCGCCTCTGAGTTAGGAACACGGTGGTAGGTCGGTCTCGTCGAGAGATGGTCGGACGGCGGAGAACGGAGCGGATAAGTACACGGTGGTCGGTGATCGCTCGAAGTGTGTGTTTTCGCACCTTTTAGTAGGTGTCCGCGACTGTGTGTTTTTGAATGTGTTTACTGTGTGTTTTACGTCCTACACCGATATATATTAATTCCCGACCAATTATGAACATCGGGGTGTCACCGGTGTACTGGTGCATGTGCAGTATATGTACAGTCCACACATGACTTCGTGTCCCTACTTCAATCACAAAATGAAATATATCATTTTAATACAAATTTTATATTTACTAAATTAATTTAACAAAATTAAATGTAATTAACGTTAATCGAACATCGGGGCATCACATTTCTCCACCACTAGAAAAGATTTCGTCCCAAAATCTCCAGCTTACATACTTATTACATTACAAGCACATATCGAATCACCAGTCATAATACATATCAAAACTAAATTCAGAATACGGATCAGAATATAGACTCGTATACATGGAATACAATGGAGTAGAATCAAACAAGTGTGGATAAGATTCTCGCATCTTGCTTTCCAATTCCCATGTTGATTCTTCTACACCATGTCGTGTCCATTGTACTCGTACCAACGGAGTAGATTTGTTACGCAATACTTTCTCCTTCCGATCCAAAATGCAAACGGGATATTCAACATAGCATAACGAAGGATCCAGTTCAACCTCATCAGACTGAAGTACGTGTGCTGGATCAGGTTCATATTTCCGTAACATAGAAACATGAAATACATCGTGAATGGCGGATAAGGCTGGAGGTAATGCCAACCGATAAGCAAGATCTCCAACTCGATCAAGAATCTCATACGGGCCAACATATCGAGGTGATAGTTTGCCTCGCATGCCAAAACGAATAGTGCCTCGAAATGGAGATATTTTCAGAAATACACGATCACCTGTCTGAAATTCTAAGGGTCGTCTTCGCTTGTTAGCATAACTTGCTTGACGTTCCTGTGCGGCCTTCATACGCTGTCTAATTAACTGAACTTTTTCATTCATTTCTTGTATCATATCAGGTCCAGTCAATTGTTTTTCACCAATTTCTTCCCAGAATAAAGGTGATCTACATCGTCTCCCATATAATGCTTCAAATGGTGCCATACCAATGCTCGTCTTGTAGCTATTATTATAATAAAATTCTACCAACGGCAAAGCTTCTTGCCAATTAACATTAAAATCCATCACCACAGCACGTAACATATCTTCAAGAGTTTGAATAGTACGTTCAGTTTGGCCATCAGTCTGAGGATGATAAGCAGTACTCATTGCCAAACGCGTACCCATAGCATCTTGAAAACTACTCCAGAATTTAGAAGTAAATCTGGGATCACGATCAGAAACAATTGAAACAGGCACACCGTGCAGTCTCACAATATTCTCGATATACAAATGAGCCATTTTCTTATACGGAAAAGTCCGCTCATACGGAATGAAATGTGCTGATTTAGAAAGTCGATCAATAATAACCCATATAGCATCACAACCTCGGGGTGATCGAGGAAGATGGGTTACAAAATCCATAGCAATGTGTTCCCAATTCCATTGAGGAATTTCAAGACTATGAAGTAACCCTCCAGGTTTCATGCGTTCAGCTTTTACCTGTTGGCAAACCAAACATTTGGAAATAAATTCAGCAATATCCTTCTTCATACGTCTCCACCAGAATTGAGGTCTCAGAATCATATACATCTTTCGTCCTCCAGGGTGGATACTATATTTGCTACAATGTGCTTCACGAAAAAGGGCAGATTTCAAATCAGAATTATCAGGAACAACCAACCGACCATTAAGTCGTAAAGAACCATCAGATGATATCTGAAAGCCAGAAGGATGTCCTGCAGACACAAGTTCTTTCGATTTCTGAGTTTGAGAATCATTTCGTTGGGCTTTCTTGATTTTAGAAATCAATTTCGGCTCAATCTGTAATGCAGAAACAGTGACAGAATTCCCATGTGAGTGAAAAGTCCAACCAGAAGTACAGATATCATCATGTACTTTAGCGATACGAACAGAAGCTAGAACAGAATCATGAACTTTACGGCTAAGAGCATCCGCAATAACGTTCACTTGTCCAATGTGATATTGAATCTCACAATCGAAGTCTTCAATAGATCCATCCACCTACGTTGCCTCATATTAAGATCAGATTGAGAGAATAGATATTTCAAGCTCTTGTGGTCCGAATAAATAACAAACTTTTCCCCGTATAAATAATGGCGCCAAATTTTTAAAGCAAAAACAATTGCTGCCAATTCTAAATCATGTACGGGATATTTATTTTCATGAGATTTAAGTTGGCGAGACGCATAAGCAACCACTCGGCCATGTTGCATCAAGACACAACCCAAACCTTTTAAAGACGCATCTGTGCATACCACATATCCTCTGGTACCTGAAGGAATAGTAAGTACAGGTGCAGTGGTCAGCCTCGTCTTTAGTTCAAGAAAACTTGCTTCACACTCATATGACCAAATAAATTTCTGATTTTTCTGTGTCAGTTGAGTAATATGTTTAGCAATTTTTGAAAAACCTTTAATAAAACGACGATAATAACCAGCTAAACCCATGAAACTTCGGACCTCAAGAACATTAGTAGGTCTCGGCCAGTTTAACACTGCTTCAACCTTAGTTGGATCAACAGAAATGCCATGTCGAGAAATGACGTGGCCCAAGAATACCACCTTGTCCATCCAGAATTCACATTTGGACAATTTGGCATAAAGATGTTCAGTGCGAAGAGTTTGAAGTACCAACTTCAAATGTTCAGTATGCTCCTCTTTGGATTTCGAATAGACAAGAATATCATCAATAAAGACGATAACAAATCGATCCAAGAAATACCGAAAAACTCGATTCATTAAGTCCATAAAGACTGCAGGAGCATTAGTGAGACCAAATGGCATGACCAAGAATTCATAATGACCATACCTAGTACGAAAAGTAGTTTTAGATACATCTTCCTCTCGAACACGCACTTGATGACATCCAGAACGAAGATCAATTTTTGAGTAGATAGAAGTGCCTTGAAGTTGATCGAATAAATCATCAATACGAGGCAATGGGTACTTATTTTTCACAGTTGCTCGATTCAGTTGCCTATAATCGATGCACATTCGCATAGTACCATCTTTCTTTCGAACAAATAGAACTGGAGCTCCCCAAGGTGATACACTCGGTCGAATATATCCCTTATCGAGAAGATCCTATAATTGTTCTTTCAATTCTTTCAATTCCAACGGTGCCATACGATAAGGAACTTTGGAAATAGGTGCAGTACCCGGAACAAGATCAATACTGAATTCAACTTCTCGATGAGGAGGAAAACCAGGAATCTCATCGGGAAAGACATCAGGAAATTCTTTTACTACAGGAATATCCAACAACGAGGGCTCCTTTTTTGATACATCAACAGCATAGATAAGAAAACCCTAATTCCCGCTACATAAAAGTCTGGACATTTCAAGAGACGATATCAATGGAATTTTCCCTTGGGAACCCTTACCATAGAAATTCCACTTGGGTCCATCAACTGGCCGGAATCGAACTACCCCATGACAACAATCAACAATAGCTCGATTGGTAGAGAGAACATTCATGCCAACAATGCAATCAAAGTCGTGCATAGGGAGGACAATCAAATTTAGAAATAAAACGTCATCCTCATAAATTAACACACAATTATGCACAACCTGCTCAGATAAGATAATTCTTCCTGCTGGCGTAGCTATCGATAAGGTATTATCTAATGAAGTACAGATAATATCATGCGATGCCACAAATGCATGCGATATGAATGAGTGGGATGCTCCTGTATCAAATAACACACGTGCAGGATAATCACATAACGTGCAAATACCTGCAATAAGACCACCAGGAGCCTCCTTCGCCTGATCCTCAGTCATAGCGTACACTCTGGCCTGCGGAGGACCCGAAACAGTCTGACCTCGAGATCCTCGATATTGTGGAACATTCGACTGTTGAAATGATGGCATAGGAGTAATAGGAATAGTAGGAGCGGTAAGTCTATAAGTACTGGAGCCACCAGGAAATCGTGGCTGAGTTTGCGAAGAACCCATGCCTCGGTTAGGACAAATACGTGCAAAGTGACCTTCCTGCCCACATATAAAACATGTACCTCGTACCTTATAACACTGTTCTGTCAGATGTCTCCCACCACAATGACTACAAGAAGGACCAGTATAAAACCTTCTTTGTCCAGATCCACTGGAACAGGAAGATGAGGAAGCAGAAGAGCCTTTCTTTTTGAATATTGAACCTTTAGGACGCAAACCATGCTGCTGAGTAGGTATTGATGGCGGAGGAAGAAACTGTGGACCTCCCCGTCTAAGTCCTGATTCTACCATCTTTGCTCGCTCCACTGCATCAGCGTAAGTAGTAGGGGAACCAGCAGTCACCAAAGTAAATAGGGTAGGCTGCAATCCATTAACAAACCTATTAAATTTCGCCTTTGGATTTGCCGCTACATGTGGTGCATATTTCAGCAGGATAGAAAATTTTGAGGCATATTCTTCAACTGTCATGGTTCCCTGCCGCAAATTATTAAATTCATTTTCTTGAGCAGTATAATAGGATGGAGGTGAATACTGCTCCAGAAATTGGGCCTTGAAGACATCCCAAGTGACTTCAACACCAGCTTCAACCAAACCAATCTCAGCGGCTTCCCACCAAGATTGTGCACTATCTTTCAACTGATATATGGCAAGTGGCAGTTTACGATATTCAGGATACTTATCAGTCTGAATAGATGTTCGATCTCCTTCAACCACGATTCAGCTCGTGCAGAACCCTCTGTTCCATGAAATTTGGGCGGATGCAAATTCTGAAATCGAGCCATGATAAGATCCATAGACATCTCTTCAAACTGATCAATCACACGCTCAACACTGGTGCTATTGGCAGCCTCAGCTTCAATAGCAGATGCCTTTCCCTTACCCCGACCTCTTGCTTTTCTAAACATCTACGAACTCAAATGGCAACAACATAATTCAAAACACATATACAAACAATACATATCAATTTATCTCATGTCCAATCAAACAAGAGCAAAGAATTTCAGATAATTCAAACACATGCGCACATATATCTTTGTGCCTATGTCAGTGTACACAAAACTCAAAGCATTCCCAGTTATGCTCTGATACAATACTGTGAGGGCCCAATCCTAATTATGTGATTAGTTATCACACAATTATAATTATAGCGTAAACAGCGGAAGATTTGTTTAACATTTAGTAACATGTGGCCCTAAAAATTTCGGCATGACCTCGTCTCACGAGAAACATACCACCAATACCAATAGTCAAAATATATATAGATACCATCAGTTTCATCTCCATCAACACAAATCAAACTATGAAACACATATCCATACTGAGCAAAATAAACTAAATATACATAAACTCCTTACACTCCAGGGACACATCCCTGGTACATAAACGACTGGGATAAGATGGAAAATAAACCTCTCAAGTGTGGCTCCCACCGGATGTGTACTCCCTGGGGTCCTGTCCACCTGTACTACCTGTCATTGTCCACACACAAAAACAACAACAGCCCCCCTTGGGGGTGAGTAAAAGCCCAATATGGAACGATCATGGAATATACATCATGTATCTATAAAATGATATATGAAATGAAATGCAATGCATGTCATGTCATGTCATGTCGGTATCATACACCCATCCGCTGGGTATCTCGGAGCCAATAAATGAAAGTCCAAATACTACATAGCTAAGCTCGAGCATGTCAAGCAAAGGAATGTCTATATGGTGCGTCGTCAATGCGTCATCGCATCCCAGCTCTTGACATCAGATCATATCATACAGATGACGTCAGCAAGGTGCCACCTTATACCAGTCTCAATAAATAGGGATAATCCAAAGGATGACGTCGGCAAACGCCACCAATCCCCATATCAACAAATCATAGCAATCATAAGGGCCACGAATCCCTATGCCTTTCAGGCCACTTAATGCCAGTCATAGCACCGTGTACACCCCTTATGATTGATCGAATCCACAATAGTAGGGTATCAAAGAATCGTAGCTCAATATGTATGTCATGCATCGATGTATGTATTAAAAACTGATGTGTGTTAACAAAACATTTATTTTCATACATCGATGTGTAATTATGAATGCCACATAATTTAAATAAAATCACGTAGCCACATAAAATCAAGTAATTCACAGAAGTCATCAAATCATATACCAACTGATACACATACCTGTTGTATGTTACCCGATCGCATCATACCTTTACTTCTCAATATCTGAGGGTCGACTTGAACTTGTAGAGTCGATGTATTCACTGTATATTAATGAAAATCACAATTCACTAAATTACTCATTAAACATTGGTTATCAATTGTAGTCATAGCTGAACAAATTTAGGGTAATTAATTTGATGCGATTACATCACAATTTAATTTGCTAAATTATTTTTAATCAATTCAAATTTATTTTTACTAATTATAGTCCAAATTAACTGGTAATTATCGAAGCAAAGTCGGAAAAATCGAATAACGAATTTACCCAAAATCGCACAGTACACGCACGCTTTTCCTCCGATTCCGGCGAGCTCCGGCGACGTTATGGGCGGCGACCGGTTCAGAAAGCTTCGTCTAGATGAGGAGAAGAGATTCGGTGTATGGATTCGTCCAATTTGTTGTAGAATCGAAGAAATCGAACCAGAATTCCTCAAACCCTAGTCTGTGCGAGTTCGTCCGTTCCAGGGTAAAATCGAAACACTTTCAAACACCAAAATCCAATTATCTGGTATGGAAAGTTTCTCCTCTGAGTTAGGAACACGGTGGTAGGTCGTTCTTGTCAAGAGATGGTCGGACGGCGGCGAACGGAGCGGATAAGTACAAGGTGGTCGGTGATCGCTCGAAGTGTGTTTTTTCGCACCTTTTAGTAGGTGTCCGTGACTGTGTGTTTTTGAATGTGTTTACTGTGTGTTTTACGTCCTACACCGATATATATTAATTCCCGACCAATTATGAACATCGGGGTGTCACCGGTGTACTGGTGCATGTGCAGTATATGTACAGTCCTACACATGACTTCGTGTCCCTACTTCAATCACAAAATGAAATATATCATTTTAATACAAATTTTATATTTACTAAATTAATTTAACAAAATTAAATGTAATTAACGTTAATCGAACATCGGGGCATCACATTAGCCATGTGTGCTCTTGCTTGCCTTAGCCTCCATTGACAAGTGCGTTCAATCTCGGGATCAAAGGGCTCAAGTGTAGGGTTGCTACTCATTAGCATGCACCAAGAGATAACAACATGTAACAATCAACCAAAAAGAACACAAACAGTAGAAGAGTAGAGAGAATAAAAACATAAAAAATAAAAACAAATAAATGACTAAACTACAGTAAACTAATCTCGTTTGATATTATTAAAACTAGTCCCCGGTAACGGCGCCAAAAACTTGATCGCTTTTATTTTAAACAGTTATTTTTCAGTGTAGCGATTCTCTACCGCAAGTGCACGGTGTCAAGTTTTAGTATAATGATAATATAAGTATGAGTGTCGAACCCACGAGGACTATGAAATAAGTACCAAACTCCACTAGTTTAATTATATTTAGCCTACGAAAATTGGTTATAATTAAATAACTAATTTGACTAACTAACTCAATAATTAACCCAAACAAACAATAGAAAATGAGAATAAAATTAATAGAAATCAAGACTTTCGGTTCACCTATGTAATCCCCCATAATTCGCCTATTAGTTAATAAACGATTCAAACAATCTAAGGTGACGAGTTTTCCAAACTTATCTAATATACTCTCTCGAGTTATATTAAACATAATATCAAATTGCAGTAAGTCACTCTCGTGTACTTATTTAACAACACAATATTGTATTATCCGTGAAGACTTCTAGCTTTCGATTACTAGATATCTATAGCTATCACACGTGTATTTGAATTCATCTCTCGATATCAGTCTGAAATCCACGTCATAAATCACTATATCGAATCACAATTTTATCTCTCGATCTCAATTGTAATTTATTATCATTCAAGGATGGCCAAACCCTCGAAAGCATGAAGAACAATGGTCTATGCACTTAGATAATAAGAATCAATCAAAAATATTCATTTAAATCATGGGTTCATACAAAGGATCCCCTAAGTCTTTATAACAAACATAGCCAACAATTTCCATCAAATAACAATGCATGAACATGTTTTGCAACATTCTAAACATTAAAATCTAATGAAAATATAGAACTAGAATTAGAAATACGGAAATAAGGAGAGGCATTGACTCCTTGCGTAGCTCCGTCGTCCGGTCTCTTCCGATGCATCTTCGATTCAATGGTTATGGTGTATGGATGGTTGGAGATGATTGACAGTGATGGAGGTTGTGTATTATAGGTCAATTATCAGCCAAAAAGTCCCAAAAACGTCCATGATAATCCATATTTATGGTAGGAGGAGTTTCCCCAAGTTTGGACACCAAATAACCAAGATGGAAACAAAATCCCAAATTTTTCGGGTCCTGACGATCGATCGCTTCAATGAGGCGATCGATCGCATTTTGCTACTGCCCAGAGGCGATCGATCACCTCATTTGAAGCGATCGGTCGCTTCCTCTGATTTTAGCAAATTACGATTTTGCTCCTCCTTTTTCAGGTTTGCTCAGTTTGGTCCTTTTTCATCATTTTAAGCCTATTTCCTCCACTTTCATGCATTTGAAATATACAAATATATACCAAAAATAGTAATATTTTCCAAGAATCACTACAAAAAAGGCCCTAATTTTATATCAAATTAAGTGTAAAAATCACACTTATCAGACAGCTGCATCATCGCTTCGACATGACAGCGGCATCTTCGTTTCGACGTGACAGTGGCATGTACCATCGCTTCGACATGACATCGGTATCATCGCTTCGACATGGCAACGGCATTACCAGGAATGTATCACTTTGTTCTGCAGGCTCAAGAGGTACTCCCATGTACGTGGCACTTTTCCCCGTAGGCTCAAGAGGTGACCCGTACATTTGCACTTTGTCCATTGGACTCAAGAGGTGATCCCCATTCCACACAGTCTCATCGATATCCCAACGCATTAAACCAAATAATAATACATGTGTATAACTTCTCGTATACCTGCTCCTCAGACAGTGCATCATGTTTTTGATTCCCTGATTTTCCAACAAAATCAGATTTCTTAGCACTTATCATATAAAGTGCAAATCATTTCCACCAATACCATTCCCATCGTATTCCATACTGATCAAGCAACCAAAATGGTTAACAACAATACGTTTCATTTATGATCACATATCATAATAAGCACATAAGCATAATAGTCATGTCACACTACACTAACCGCAATCATGTAGATATCATGTGCTATCCTTTTCCATCAACCCATCATCTGGCCCTCAACAGCCCCAAAGAGCAAATCACTGCTCTGATACCTCTAATATAAGGACACCACGCCCTTAACCCGTTATTAGTGTATTATCACAATAATGGTGCATGCTTTTATAACATTTTGGAAACCCTCACACATGCCATCTATAAAATTCTTCAACATTAAACCATTTAATGTTCAA
The DNA here is from genome assembly GCA_907163345.1 of Haberlea rhodopensis. NCBI lineage: Eukaryota > Viridiplantae > Streptophyta > Magnoliopsida > Lamiales > Gesneriaceae > Haberlea > Haberlea rhodopensis. Next base: position 11,527,602 of record CAJQUN010000006.1, on the reverse strand, counting down.
TTCCCAATACCGTTCAACTAGCACAAGCATCCACCTCATAACACACTAACATGTTCTCAATTCATTACGCAATTCCCTTTTATTAATTGCATGCAACACGAATGAAAAGAGAGAAGCTCATGATCTTTATACAACCCATACACAAATATAAGAATGCTCACGAGCATTGAATAATTGATGTGTATATAATGTATAAGGCATACTACTCAATACCAGCATTGGTACCTCAGCCCTAGAAGCATTCTCAATCAACAGCCCGAACTCAACTCCGGAACTGATGATGTACATGTTCACCTGTCCCAACAGAAACAACCCCCACACGAGGTGAGCATACTAATCCACCATCTCAATAACAACAATATCACAATTCATAATTCACAGAATATAAAGCTGTAATTTAAAAGATATTCCCTGTATATTATCATTATCACATGGGATTTCCCCGTGTTGTTCTTGTTCTCACAATAACCAAAACCATCAAATTCCCAAAATCAGTTAATCACCATTGATTAACTATGCCCATTCCTACCATGCCAATTTCATAATTAATTATGATAAATCATTATAGTAATGATTACAGATAATGCATATATCTATACCATGATTCCACAATTATATTACATCGCTCGCTCAACAATAACGGCATTCTAACATCTCGCACGATCAACAACGACGGCATCATAACCTATGTTCGCTCAACAACGACAACATCTCAATCGTTGCTTGCTTAATAACGGCACTACATAATTCTCAATACATACCATAATGTTACCACAACCATATATTATTTATGCACGTGACAATAATATATCTACCATGCTCGTACATTACACGTACCTTATGTCCAATAGCAAGTGCCAATCCTTGCCTCTGCCCAGGATCCCGTGAATTATGCTAAACATAGTTAATAACTCACAATTAATTTTGTGACCACAAACACCTACCCAAGTACGTAAACAACCTCCAAATACATCATCAACCATGATGATTAACCATTTAAAAGATTCGGGCGAAGCACGCATCGATTCACAACAACCAACAATTTTCCACAAACATGGCCTCTCGATCGATCGGCCAAGGGTGCTTGATCGATCAAGAGCCCCAGAAAATTTACCACCAAAAATTGCCCTCGCTCGATCGATCGAGAAGCTTGCTCGATCGATCGCCCGACCATCTCGATTAATCGGTCATTTTGCTCGATCGATCGCCCGCTGTTCATCGTCATCAAATTTTGTTAACGATGTGCGATCGATCGAGCCCACTTGCTGACCGATCGGCGAATCCCGCAACAGCCAAAAATGACGTTTTACAAGCTAAAACCCCCACATTAACGACCCCAACACCTATTACACCCTAAACCCTTAACCAAGACACCATAAAAACTCCTTAAACACAACAATCCAAAAATCTATAAAATTCCAAAAACTCAAATCCAACTCTATACTTGCCCAAACTCTACCATACCACAATCAAAACGAAGGTAGAAGAGATGGGAAGATTATTACCAAATTATTTGATCGAGCTCCAACACCGAGCCCCGTCGATTTTCCTTCAAGGGAGAAAATAGAGGGGAAAAGTGGAAAGGGGAGCGAGGCGTGGAGTGAGGGAGAAAGGGGAGAGGGAAAATGATTGAACACCGAGTCCACTTGGTATATATACTACCAAGGCTCCAAAAAACCCGAGTCTCAAATACTCGCACCCTGACTCCTTATAAAATCATCTATGTTCAATAATTATCTCACACACACTATTTTCATTCCCAACCTCAAACCAAAGCTCTCCAGACTCCAGATCCCACTAACAACCCAAATCCCAAGGTTAACACCTAAATGAGAATAAATCTCAACCCTTGGATCCAGCAACCCAGATACCGGATTAAAATACTTGGGAGTCTCAATATCGTAAGTATCTCATAATTACCACCACTAAAACCCATTAAGGATCATAATCACTCCCGGATTATCACGATAATTTCTGGATATCACAATAGAACTCCAACTTCCCTGCCCACAGGGAATTTGAGTTTCTGATGGTATGTAGAGGCTACTGCTTTGAAGTCTTTCATTGCAGGTCGGCCCATGATTGCATTATATGAGGAAGGGGAATCCACCATAGTGAAGTCAACCATTTTTGTTATGCGTGACATCCCATGACCAAGAGATATGGGCAATGTGATCTGTCCAAGTGGTTGAATTGCATATCTTGTGAACCCATATAAAGGAGTAGTAATATGCTCAAACTTTGACCCCTCTATTTGCATCTTATCTAAAGTGTCTTTGAACAAAACATTAACTGAGCTCTCAGTGTCAACAAGATCCTTGCGACATAATAATTTTCTATGATTATGGTAACCACTAGCGCATCATTGTATGGTGCTACCATACCCTTCAGATCATCAGGCCCAAAGGTTATAATCGGCTCATCTCTTTGAATTACATCTTCTGCAACTTCAAACTCTCCAATCTTCTGCCATGAATTTTTTGAGCTCGGCCGAGTCCCCGTCAGTGGGTCCCCCATAGATTATATTGATTGTCCCACGGGTGGGGTTATTTTCCACCTGTTCAACCCTTCTCCTCTGATTTTTCGTTTCTCTAAGAGGAACATCCCTCTCACGGGATCTAGGCCAGCTATTCGTGGTGTTCTCTCTCTTCTGTTACCTCGATATTGACTTCTGTCATTATATTTCTGATAAGGTTCACGGGTCTTTGTTAGGAGAGTTTTTATTTCAGAATCTCTTCTAATGATTCTTTCTACCTCATCTTCAAGTTTCTGACATTCATTAGTTACATGACCGTACTCTTTATGGAATCCACAGTACTTATCAGATGGAGGTAGACGAGAATCCTTATCTGACGTCCTTGGTCTTTCCAGTTTCTTTTTATCATCACATATTTCCATAGCTCTTTCAAGGCTCATGGACAGAGGTGTCCGCGAAGCAAATTGGCTTCTAGGTCAACTAACCTTGTCAGTCCTATCAGTAGGTCTTTTCTTGCTTACCTCTAATTTCTCTTTCTTCTCTGATGGACTTAGACCGGCCCTTTTCTGTCTTTGATGCAGCATCTTCGAGATTGATATACTTTTCAGCTCGCCCTAGAAGTTCATCATAACTGCGAGGGGGTTTCCTTTACTAATGACTTGAAAAATTCCCCAGCTTTAAGCCTTTGTGTGAAGGCATTAATAAGGACATCTACTGTTGTCGTGGGGACCTCTAAGGCCTCCCCATTGAAGCATTGTACGAACTCTCTGAAGGGTTCCTGTTCATTCTGCTTGGTAGTGAACAAACTCAGAGAAGTTTTTTGATACCTCTTGCTGCTGGCGAACTCGGTTTAGAAAAGTCGAACTGAATTCCTCAAAGAAACGTATAGTGTTTGGTTAAAGTAGATTAAACCACTGTTGTGCCGATCTAACAAGTGTGGTAAGGAAAACACGGCATTTGATCCCATCAGAATACCTATGTAGTAAGGCAACATTCTCAAATCTTCCAATGTGTTCCTCTGGGCCTGTGCTTCCATCATACTCTCCCACTGCAGGCTATCTAAAATTTGGTGGGAGCTCCTCTCCTAAAATAGCTTGTGAAAAGGGACTTTCTTTCCTAACCATCAGAGGTCGGCCACCTAGATGTTGACCCAACCGTCTTATTTCTCCCCATACCGCATCCATCGGATCTAATTGTGGGGGCTCCACTCGCACGTTTATATCAGCACCTGCAACCCTATTAGGTTCAGGGGCCTGCTCTGGTTGACCAGGCTGTGGTGCCTGATCGGGTTGTAGAGGTGGTGGATCCTGATTAGGTTTTGGAGGTGGTGGAGCCTGGTGTTGGAAGAAAGTATTCTGCATATTTCAATCGATGAATTGTGCCAATTGATCCATAGTAAGATCTCCCACGTTCCTGATAGGAGGTGGTGGTTGATCATTGATGTGACTAGAAATAGACACATCTATTGCGCTTAATTGTCTACGATTTGGTATATTTTGATGGATAAATTGATACATATGCTACCTAATCGTATATTTATGTAAATGTAGGGAAAGGTGAAGAAATCAAGCTAAAATGATGAAAGAAGCAATAAAGTTGAAGAAAATAGGAAAAAACCAGAATCCAAGACACATATTGCTTTTTTCTCCTCACATTTCTATATGTTAGATCCATGTTTTGGAAATATGGTCTATATAAAAGTTGTAGAACTTTGAGTTATCTTCGTGTGGACAGCTGATTCATTGAATTCGGAGTTCGGACGAGAAAGTTACGGTCAAAATACAAAACTCGCCAGAAAAATGGAAGACATGCGTAATTACGCCAATGCTACGGCATGGACAGGCGTAATTACGCCATTCGGATGCGTAAATACGCCAGAAACGCGGGAAGCCATATTTTTGACACATCATCAGGCGTCTTTACGCCATTTTCTGGCGTAGCTACGCCTGCAGAGTTTTGGTAAGTGTAAAGATTTGATTTCTTTCCTTCCCACATGGATTCTAACCTACTCCATCAGCCTCCCTATACATATATGGACGAAAATCAGACTAAAAACCATCTAGATAGTTAGGGTAGAGTAGTTTAGAATAGTTTTACAATTTTTCTCTCAATTTTGTTGAAGAACATTACGAAGATCGAAACGAAGGCGGGATTGACACCTCGACGAGCGGAGATCGGATTAGTTTTCTTTTTCTTGTTTTTATTTATCGTTTTTTCTTAGATTATGTCTAGCTAGTTTTTAATTCTTGGTTGAGGAAGACAAATCCTTGTATTTTATTTATCTTGGGGAGATTCTTACGCTTTAATTATCAATTTTATTGAGTATCAAGAGTTTTTCTGATTTTATTGATATGATTGTTGTGTTTGTTTATTGGATTGACAACCTAATAACTTGCATGAAATATAACGCTAAATTAGATATCAAATACGGAATCGTTTGATCCATCTAATTTACGAAGCAACTAAGATTGATGAATTTCCGCTGTGAGTTCGTTAAATTCTTAGGAAGAACACTTGACTAGATTAAACATAGATGCTTGGATTATGTTGTTTAGCTTCATCGATCTCACTAGTTCATATGCTATCATCGATTTAAATCTTAATCGCTTGTATTTTGATTGATTGTTTGATAAGGGTTAAACTAGAACGCTTGGGCTACTTAACTACACATAAGGTGAGATAGGACTTTGATTATTGGATTAAACGTCCAACGATGAATATTCATATGGAAAATTGAGTCTTTTGTGAATCGATGAAATAGATGATAATTCCAAGGAAGAGTCGACCGATACCAAGAATCGCTTTCATTAGTTAATCTTTGTTTTTAGTTTTAATTAGTATAATTCATTCACAACCCCATCTTTTATTGTTTTGATTTGGATTTTCATTAACACGAGAATTCACACCTCCTCGTGTGATCGATCCCTACTCACACTACTACATTGTTGCTATCAATCTTGAGGATTGAGTGGGGTTAATTTGGGCGTACACGATAAGCGCACACCAATCATGCTGTGGAGGGATATTATGATTTTCCACGTCATGACTTCCTCTTCCACCAAGGTTCCTCCTGACTCCACGCCCACGTCCACGTCTTCCAGCCATATCAATGTCTTGAACTCAAGTTTCCCACAGACGACGCCAATTGATATCACCAAAAAAGGTAATTACCTTCTGATATCAATAAGAGGTAAGACAATACCTCCTTGTTCTTCAATCTAAATAATAGGTGTCAATATTGCTTAGGATCTTCACCTTATAAACCTGAAATCACGAAATAAACGTGAGAAGTGAGCCGGAAGTTTTCCGGCGTGTCTCCTCTGACGCTCAAGTCAGGCGAGAGGATACGAGAAAATATATTTGTAAAGTAAGTGAGATTATTATGGATGACCAAACATATAGACTGAACCTGGTATTTATAGGCAGATGACTAAGAGTTACCCTATATCAAGGACTCCTTCCATGTTTATCCAAATCATCTCAGGATATGATAAGATCTTGTGAATACAATCAAATCCTTGCTCCGCAGATCTTGCATTTGCCTATTTTAGGAGATATAGTTCCCTTGTTGTGTCCATGTATTAAGAAAGTCATGAGGAAAGCTCGGGCAAGGAGCTCGGACAAGAAAAGAGGTCGCTAGAACGTTCGAAGGAGGGCGAACACGCAAAGCGGAACACGTCGGCCATCAGATCGGACCATGACAAAGAGGTCGGCGTAGTATATTGTAGGGAAAATACAGATCGGTCAAAGAGGTCTGTCAAAGAGGTCTGTTGAAGACCTTGTCTCCGGTATCAATAGTGAATACATACTGTTGTAAAATTAAAATTATTACGTAATTAAATAACATTTTCCGTTTCTTTCTCATTTTATCATCATACCAATCATACAAATGTATATTTCTTGGCTACCCCATACATATATTCATATTGAATACTTATTGGCTACCACGTGGAGTGGATCAATTACCAGATTTATGATTGAGTTTCACAAAAAGAAATGGAACATTGATAAATCTTTACCATTGATCCAATGTCTAAAGCATTACCCATGAGGTAGCCAAAAATTATTCATAGTAACCAACAAGATTGATGATTGGTTTTGAATTTCCGAAACAAATAAAATTCACTCTAAATTGTTTGGTCATGTAGTATTCATTTGGTAATTCTTTTTAATATTATGCATGTTGATGGCGGTGGCAGCGTGTAAACTTGGAAGGCTATGAACCACCCATAGGAAGACCAAATATCTGAACCAACCAATAGCAACTAAGCTGTGGGATATCCGCCCACACTCCCTTCTGTCTATAGTTCTCTAGTTTATTATGATAATATTTCCATAATAATTATACACGCGTATTTATTGGAACGAACCCGTATAAGTTACTGAATTTATATAATTCTGCTGTTTTTCTAGCACTATAACACCAGCCCAGGAAGATATTCAGCAATTCCTTCAGTTTCTCTTCCTCTGATTCACAGGTAAGATGAAAATATTTATCTTTCTTGATATCACTTGTAATTTCATGTGATCTTTTTCATGGTTCTTACCCGGCTTGCCTTTGATTTGTACCATGAACTTGTTAGTTTCGATGATAAATATGTTGTTTATGTTAAGTTATGTAAAGGGTGAAAAAAATTGGGGTCAAATTCTTGTTATTTACCTCCACAGAGAATTTGAAAATTTATGTATTATGTGTATGCATAATGGATATATGAAGTAATTTATACCAGTTCTGCTAATGTCTAATTGATGGGAAATTATTGGGTTCGATATCACTGTATGGAAAGGTTAATCAGTTGTTGAATTTGATATTCAGGGCGGGGATTGTAGCAGCGCCTGCCTAATTATGGCCACTGCTGCTGTTGTTGGATTAAGCACTGGTAAAAGGCTCCTCAGTACTTACAGTTTCTACCACTCTGATCTTCCTGATAAGCTAACTTTTTTCGGGGCCGATCAAATTTGTTCATATAAGAATCCCATCAATGTGAAAAAGTCTCCCATTTTCGTTTCCAATGGAAGACTTCCCTCTCAGCCCTCGATGCGAGCTCTTAAGGAGCATTTGGAGGCTGCCTCAAATCCTTCTACACTAGAATCGAGCCTACTTCAAGAGGAGACGTCTGACGATCCTAACGAGTATTTAGTGGACACCATTCTCTTATTGCAAAAGTCTATGCTTGAAAAACAGTGGAATCTTACAGCTAGGACAACTATGGAAGCTGCTCTAGTGAAAGAGATTAAACAACCCCACCGCAAGAAAATGAAGTTCATTTGTTCTGGGACATCTGCCAGACACCGCAGAATAGATTCTAGGAGGAAAGTTTTGGGCCCGAAAGGTCATACTTCAAGAAAGAAGTGTGGCTCCATTATCAATCCAGAGCTGCTTAAGAATCGCTTCAAAGGACATAGAAAGGGTGGTGTTGTGAATGATGAATTGCTTACTCATGCAGAAGTTGTTCGACTATCACAAAAAATCAAAGTGGGTCTTTTCGTAGAAGAACACAAATGCAGGTATTCACTCAGCATTACTCAGTTATCTCCTCCCATTTTGTAGTCTAAGTCTTCACTTCTCACTCACAATTGGTGAGACGGCAACGATTGCCTTGCCATCACATTTGACTTCCTATATGGCATAATGATCCAAATGTAGCACTTGAGTCGTCATACGACCTAAAATATTTGCATTGCATTGACTTGTTAGCGCCAACTATATCTTTTAATATAATGGTAGAAGCTTGATATTAAGAGCCAATGTTTTGCGTTTAATTCCCATAAGTTGATACATTTTTTGGGAGGGGTTTTTTAGGAAACCATGGTTGTGCTTACTGTCCATTGCAGTTGTCTTATTATTGCTCAAATCATGGAAGCTTTTATCTTGGGGAACGTACTCCGTTTTAGTTACCATACATTTGGTTGTTGGGATAAGGTTTTAGCTTTCTTTATATCTGTTGTGCCAATATGTTCATGATCTGAATATTTCCAGATTGACAGAAAGATTGGGGTGTGAACCTTCAGCCGAGCAGGTAGCAAGTTCGCTAAAGATTAGTCGTACTCATTTACATTCGAAATTGATTGCTAGCTCATTGGCAAGAGAGAAGCTGGCAAGGAGCAATACTCGTCTTGTCAGGTCTATTGCTCAAAGATATGATAATATGGGAGTTGAAATGGCTGATCTTATTCAGGTTACTTTTTTCTAAATTTCATACGGTGATGATTTATAGCTTGTGCCTCTCTGTTTTTGTATTGAGCAATTGAGAGTGAAGTTTGCTTGATTTTTCACAGGGTGGCCTGATTGGACTGCTCCGAGGGATTGAAAAATTTGATTCTGCTAAGGGATTTAAGATCTCAACCTATGTTTATTGGTGGATTCGACAGGTGAGCTCTATATTAGAAGTTCCCTCTTTTCCTCTGTTTTTTAACCACCCACAATAATTAGAATCGTGTAATAAGTCACAAATATGTTGCGTTATCATCAGAAAATGGTGCCATTTTTTTTAATATTCAGCTATAATACTGAAGATTCTAGTTCTCTTCAATGGGCGGTAGAGCATTGGCAATTTTGGCTAATGGCCGTATTCAGTTTTATGTTCTCTTCACTATATTTTCCTATTATTTCTTCAATGATTTGATATCTGTGGATGATGTGATTTATTTAGTTCTCTCGAAAAGCATAAATTGCGTTCTTGTGTTAACTATGATCGTGGTCTTGTCTTTATTCGCAAAATATATTCAGATCTTTTAAACTTTATTATGTGTGGGAAATGTATTTTCATGATTCATTTACAGGGTGTTACAAGAACTTTAGTTAAGAACTCAAGAACACTGAGATTGCCCTCATATTTACACGAAAGACTGGGTTTAATTCGAAATGCAAAAGTCAAACTCGAAGAGGAAGGAATAGCTCCATCAGTAGATGTAAGTTTGCTTCATCTTTTATCTATTTCCTTAACGAATTTTTTATTTTTTTAAATGAATCCTCAGTATCCCTTTTGATTGTTCAGAAAATTGCTGAAACTCTTCAATTGTCTCAGAAAAAAGTCAGAAATGCCACAGAGGTTATATATATGTATGTATGTCTTTGCGTGTGTCTGTTGTAATGTGGATCTAAGACTTATTTTTTCCAGGCGAACAGCAAGATTTTCTCTCTTGATAGGGAAGCATTCCCATCGTTAAATGGTCTTCCGGGTGAAACTCTTCATAGTGTAAGTAGTATGAATTTTATATTCATATTCGACTTAAAGAAACGAGGGCGATGCATATGCATTTGTGCCAATGGCTTAATATCTCCTTTGGCAGTTCATTGCAGATGATCATGTAGAGAATAACCCATGGTTCGGGGTTGATGAATGGGCCCTTAAGGTATGCTTATACCTCTTTTGGCTGTCTAAATTACATTAATGTTTTTTTCTTGGGCGTTCTTAAGCTGTATTGATTGGACAACAATAGTGTTTCTTCCATATGCATGTATAACTCAAAAACTGTGAATCTGGCGGGCTAAAAACTAGGTGTATCTACAAATAATCTTGCATATCTCTGTATAAATTCTAAAAAATCGAAATTGGGCTTACTGAGAGCAGATAAAACGGCAGAACAAAAGGAATAAAGAACTGTAAGTCACACTCTATGCATTTTGGTTGTGCAGGATGAAGTAGATAAACTCATGGCTTCGACGTTAAGGGAGCGTGAGAGGGACATCATTCGACTATACTACGGCCTAGATGATGTATGTCTCACTTGGGAAGATATTAGCCGACGGTATGTGTATGCTTGTATATATGGATGGATTCAACAGGGGTGTGATCACCCGATATTTCTATAAATTTCGCGAATTTCCGCCCTCCGGAGTCACCCTTTTTTTTTTTGTCGTGCACTTGTGCAGGATAGGGTTGTCAAGGGAGAGAGTGAGGCAAGTGGGGCTTGTTGCGCTTGAGAAACTAAAACATGCTGCAAAAAAGAGGAGATTAGATGCCATGTTAGTAAAACATTGATATAATAAATCACATATGTGATTTATGTATATGTTGACCTAATTCAATTTTAATGTATGTAGATGGTCAATAAAAATGAGTTTGTTGCCAAAAGCTTCGTGGCTTGATGGCACATATTGTAGCATCAGTTATCCCTCCTCCACATGTAACCAAAAATAAAAACGAGTTTATTTTGTAAAATAATTATGTTACTTGTATATAAAAAATTCAGCGAGATCAGGTCATTTTTTTTTTGTATTTTTGGTTGTCACCTATAGATTATTTTACATTTTTGTATTTTAATTTATGCTCATCGTATAAATTCATCCAATATATCATTATTTTTAATTTAACTTTTTATTGTGTTACCGTTTGATAATATTCATAAAGACATAAATAAATAGCAAAAGTTTCATGAACTAATATTCGATAATTAATAACATCTCTAAAATAATATTTTTTTATGCTAACTTCGTCTCAATATTATTAATTTGATCCTCATTAAATTAATAATCTCTTTTAATTAATATAAATTTATTGTCTTAATATAATTAATTAATTTATATAAAATATTCTATATCGATTGAAAATCAATATTTGGACATATCTCCATGTGCTTATCATTAGAATCTCTCTTAAGACTTCAGATTTTTTAAAAATAGTTGATTTTAAAATAAGGATTTATATGTTTTTTCTTTCTTTCCCAAAATATATTCCACTTAAAAGGAAACCTCGTTGTATATCACCACCCACGACAAATCCTCAGTCTGTCCGCCATATCCAATCAATCAATTGAAGAAGAAATGGAAGATGGAAACCAATTGATGCAGCAGCAGCAGCTTCTATTGCAGCAGATTCAACGGCGGAATGACGCCGTCGCTCGATTCCCCTCCAATATCGACGCCCATCTCCGCCCACAGCAGGCTTTCCTTCACCAACGTCCGCCTCCCCAGATCCCTAATCATCCGACCCCTAGCCCTAACCCGAACCCTAACCCTAACCCTAATCCTAACATGAATTCTGCTGCTGCATCTGCTAATTCTAGCATGCCCCAGCACTTCAAGGCCTCTCTGCAGCTGGCTTATCAGGACGCCTGGCGAGTTTGTCATCCCGATTACAGCCGACCTTTCTCATCCCTCGAAGATGCTTGCCAGAGGTTCTTTTCTGTTGCCATTATGATATTAATATTAAACGCTTATTTCCATCGCCAATCAGGCGCTTTTTTTTTTTCGTAAATGATTCTTCTTTATTTTCTGTAAATAAGCGATATAATTAGTATTTCTATTTTACTTGGTTTTGCTGTTATACACTTCGATTTTCTACCGTCGTTCTTGGTTTGAACAACTCATAATTAACCTCCGATCGTATTATTATCCTGGGTATTTGATTCTTCTGATTTTAATTCTATCGTATTCTCCTTGGCAGTCAGGATGAAGTTTCACGGTGGACGCAAAATAAAAAATCAGTGAAAATGAAATAAAATAAAGTAGAAAACTTACACCTTCTTACACAATGATGTCTTCTGAGTTATTTAGCTTAGCCTATAATGATTCAGGATTATAATATTTAAGTTTGACTTTGTTTTTAAAAATCTGATTCAATTTTATTTACATGGTACAATGTTTGATATCCTTATTTCTGCTTGATTTTGAATCATACCAATTTGAAACTTCCTCAGTAAGCTGCTATAGCTAAGTCTAGATATGAGCATGAAATTTTTTAAAGCTCAACTCTTGCTCGACTCCTTTACAATGAGATAGTGTCAAGTGGAGCAGTCGCATTGCCCTGTCCCATTTCATATACTTAAATTTTCTAGTATTTAGTTTGCTCCTTGCATTGTAGTTGTGTTCTGCAACTCTTTTAGAGTAGTCATTTCTTTCTTTTTGTCTGTTCTCTTCAACCTTGAGCTGCGGTGCAAGTCAACTAGTCCATTTACTTGGCTTGAAGCAGAATCTTGAAAGCTACGGCATGTGATTACCATACAGCAATGAGAAGTACCCTCTGATTCACATAAAATTTCATCTCCTAGAACTCACATGACATATCCACAGAGCCCTTTGGCCCATGGATAGAGCTTGCCTAACTCCCTATTCAAGCCAAATATATTGTCAGTATGATCAGCTGAACCTTGCTAAATTTTGTCGCTTAGCCTAGTCACAAAAAAGCAGTAAAAACCAGGTGACGTCACAGAAGTTTCATATAATGGGACAAGGTACATTTTTTAATATTTTGAATAGTCCAGTTGCATCATCTCGATTTCTTCAGGAAAAATGGCTTCACTCCTCGGTAAAGAGAGGAGTATGTTGCCTTTCCACTTTAAACAGATGAAATTCTCTAGAAAGAATTTGTTTGAACTGAGTTATATCTTGAATTAGGCGTTGATGCTTTCTGTTATAAGGTGCTGGTTGCAGCTTTTTTTATTTTTTATAACCGCTCTTTCTCTTGAATACGATGTAGGCTACTACCATACCATGTGGTGGCGGACTACGAAGCAGAGGAAGATGACAAGATATTAGATTCAGACACTACGGGTCAAGTACTCTCCCGCTCGCAGCAATGGGATTATAATATTGCCGCCAAAGTTGCGGAGTTCACCACCACATTCGAGAAACAAGTCCTTGCATTCAACATGATTTACCGTAAGCGAGGCCTTGGGGAGTTTCGGACAGAGGAGAAGTTGATGATGGAGCAATTTCTCTTGCAAGAAGAGAAGCAAGCATTATTTGAATTGAAGGCCAAAATGGATTCTAGACAAAAAGTTAGTCGAGAAACTCATGAAGCCAATATGCGAATGGCTGCCATGGTTCACATGGAGCAAGCTCGTGCAGAATCACAGGCTCATGCTGAGATGATAGCACGGCCCCCAATTCGAGCAGATACTCATGGCTCTCTAGGTGGTAATATGTACTCGGTCACTCCCGACATGGGTGGGCCGGAGCAGGACGACATGATCAACTACGACGATAAGGAGCCATCTGAGGACTTCTTGAATGATGATGAAACCGAAAACGGAGACACCTCGTTGCAAAGCCACTGGCATGGAGAAGGCAAGTTAGATTTGAATGCAAGATAAGTATTGGGGATCGGAGAAATACTTTAATCATACTTTTTTATCTCCATAGGTCGATTGTTTAGATGGGGTGATCAGTGATTGTGTTCTTTTACTAAAAATTCATTATGGAGGACTAGTATGGATTTGGCTCAAACAAGGAAGACTAAAATTCGAAAACTATAGACTAATTAAATCGTGTTAGTATGTGATATTGGATAAATAAAAATTAAAAACGATAAAGGGATGGCCTACATGGGATTGTTGGATACAAGCAAATCAAAGTATTGATTAATTTCATATTGGAAAAGCAATCACACGTGTAGGAAATATTTTGAAAAACTGATTTTCTGATGATACTCAATTGACGTTCTCCTAAGCTATCCTGGTCTTTCATGTGGAATATTTTACATGGAATGTTCCATGTGGAAAGTTGAACAATATTTTTAGGTTGTGCGTGGTAGGTATGATATAATAAGTGATAGATATATAATTTGGTGGATAAAAATAAGTTTATTAAAGTAACAAATTAATATGTTTACATATTAAATAGTTTTTAAATTTATTTAAATAACAATTTAAATTTAATTTAATTAATAAAAAATTACAATGAATTAAATAATATGTATAAATAAAAAATGAGAAGCAAAAAGAGCCATTGTTCTTCAATCCTTGCTTTTGACACAGAATATGTTCTTCTTCTTCAACAAAAAAGATAATTGGTTGCATTCTTCTTCTTCTGCCAAAAAGGAAGCAAACCCACATCTACACTTAAATACACATAAGAAGTTCAGTTCATAATTTTGTTACCAAACCCACATCTACACTTTCAAACTTACCACTTCAAATAAAATCAAAATAAATAAAATTGCTTCACGGAGAATGCTATAGAAGCTGATGTGCAGGTGTTACGAAAGCACAGTAATTAGCGACAAGCTTTATATGATCAATTATCTTCAAAGTTTGGGTGTTTCACAGTGTAAGGATTTCGTTCCGCTTTGAATCGTCGATTGTTAACCTGCAATCACAACAAGAAAGCAATCCACAGTATACAATTCACAAAGAACTATATGTTGGTTCTGTTTTCTTAAAAAAAAAACAAATAGACAAAGTATAAGAAGATGACAAATACTCTGTTATAATAAAATGCTCGAAACAGTAAAAACTTACAACAAACAGTTAAAATAAACTGGGCAGAAACTTTGTTGTTGGACGAGGCCACAGTAAACCGTGTGCCCGTAAACTCTAAATTGCCCGCCTACAACTTCTGGCCTCCTGGACAAGAGGTTCCAAGGTACAACGTCCCAAACACCTCTGTATGGGTTGAAGCAGAAACCCAGACAGACTCACTCGAACACTTAGAAGTGTGTAGTACTCTCAAGAAGATGATATGATATGCAAATGCAAATTTGGGATCAGATAAAGAATAAGGCTGGAGCAGCTTATATAGCTGCAACAGCAGGCCTACCAAAGGCCACAACTTAAATGACAATGCATAGTGGGTTAGATGAAAAGTCTCAACACTTAACATGATATTCATTTCGGATTTAAGTCTCACACTTAAATCTGACATCAATTCTGCAGGTAGGTAAAAAGTCTCAACTTAATACTCAGCAGAATATGAAAAGTCAGGCATATGAAAAGTCATTTCAGAAATCCGAGTAGTAAAAAGATAGGACTGCCTTCGCGGCAGCGACACGCGCGACGCAGCGCGGCGCGGCGGCGAGGCGAGTCGAGTCGAGACGAGACGTGACGTGACGTGACGTGCTGTGCCGTGCCGTGCCGAGCCGAGCGGAGCGGACGGACGGACGGCGCGCGAGGGGCACCCATCTTTACTACTTAACTACACTCTAATGAATATAAACAAACCATAAGTGCCTCAATTACTCAATGTGGGATTTCTTTAGCCTAATTGCCTTTCATAGTTAACTTACCATAATTTTGTTCTCATTAACAAAATTAATAATAATATTGGGCTTTTAATGATTTTTGAACCCAATAATCCTAACAATCCCCCACATGAATGCAATATGGCTGAAAAAATTACACAATGCACCTAGATGAAGATTTGAGAGTACTTTGAGAATCCACTGCATCAGGATAGGTGGTGATTAACCTTGAACCTTCCTTAGTAAAGTATCATCGGATATACTTGTCAACCAGTGGACGCGATGCCTTGAACTGTTCGACGTTTTATGTATAACAAGACAACAATTGTAAGGACCCCAAGCCCTTAATCCTTGATTAGTGTATTAACCACTATGTGTGGCACATGCTTTCAATAAAAGTCAATCGGGAAGCTCATATGATACTTTAGCATTGCATGGCAATTACAAAAAATTCCTTTAACACTCAATGTTATAAGGTCATCAGCCTAACAACGAAATAGACTCACAAAGTTCGCCCAATACCATCCCTTTTTGCCACTTTTCACATTGTGGACTCTTATAAAAATTTGGGCAGAGTCTCCCCATAAATAGAGCTATCCCGAAATAAAAGCACAACACATAACATAATTCCCGGCCAGGGAAAACATAATACTCATCAGAAAGCAGTAATACCAAGTAAATTCCCAGCCAGGGAAGACGCCACACATATGACGACATAAATGGTCTCAACACCCACATAATACACTAACGACTCTCATATCATTAGCAATTCTACCACAATTGCATGCAACATATAATGAAAGAGAGAAAGGCTCATGCCTTTATATACAACCCATATACAAGAATATTCGTGCTCACATGCGAGCATCATAAATGTGTATATAAATCTCGGGTGTATATAAGTACTCTATACGATACCGTGCTCCATCAAGCCCTGGTACCATGATCCTGTGAGTACATCCAATCAACAGCTCGAGCCCAGCTCCACAGCCATCGATGCACCTGTTCACCTGCCCCAACAGAGACAGCCCCCAACGGGGTGAGCATACCAATACACAAAATCTCATAATCACAATAATGAAATTCATAATTTACAACACAAGTAAATACTAATGAATTTAAATGATACTCCCTGGATGGCAACATCCTCATCCGGGATTCCGTGTACTGTCCCTGTTCTCACAATCATCAAACTCATCAAATCTCATAAATCAGTAAATCAACACATTGATTTAACTCATTGCATGCCTAGTTCTCGAATATCAATAATTATGATTCCAAGTTCATCATTCATGCAAAGCAGATATCTCAATATCTAGCACTGATTTCATAGCCTCGCTATTAATCATAAATAGATTAAATGCCTAGCATTTAATTTACAAATTTTCCATTATACCTAGACATCTCAAATGTCTTATAATGAAAACATGATCCCACGATCATTCTCGGGCATCTCAAATGCCCTACAATGGTCATATAAACCCAGTACCCCATATATCATGTAAGAGTCATCCTACTCTAGTGTTACGCTCGCTACAAGCGGCGATATTAAGATTTGGGTCATTCCTTGGCTATATCAACATATATATATATAATCCTCATGCACGATTATTCAATGAAATCAAATTCCATTATGCATTCACAAATGCCCTAATATATAGAAATGCTCGTACGTCGCACGTACCTTAAATCTCCGAAGTCCGAGCCAAACCTTGCTCGAGTTCCATGCCCCGAGGAATGATTACCTCGGAAATATCCCTTTACCTGATTTTCTCACAATAATCAGATTCCTTGGCACGTAACATACGGAGTGCCAGACATTACCACTAATGCCATCATATCGCGTCGCACACGATTCCTGCAATCACACTGATTAGCAACACCACTTTTCATATCAGAAAAAAAAACACATAAACAACTCGTTGTGTCATACAACATTAATGCCATCATGCATAAGTATGTGCTATCAATAAATTCTTAGGCCCTTAACAGCCCCAATGAGCAACCACTGCTCTGATACCACTAATGTAAGGACCCCAAGCCCTTAATCCTTGATTAGTGTATTAACCACTATGTGTGGCACATGCTTTCAATAAAAGTCAATCGGGAAGCTCATATGATACTTTATCATTGCATGGCAATTACAAAAAATTCCTTTAACACTCAATGTTATAAGGTCATCAGCCTAACAACGAAATAGACTCACAAAGTTCGCCCAATACCATCCCTTTTTGCCACTTTTCACATTGTGGACTCTTATAAAAATTTGGGCAGAGTCTCCCCATAAATAGAGCTATCCCGAAATAAAAGCACAACACATAACATAATTCCCGGCCAGGGAAAACATAATACTCATCAGAAAGCAGTAATACCAAGTAAATTCCCAGCCAGGGAAGACGCCACACATATGACGACATAAATGGGTCTCAACACCCACATAATACACTAACGACTCTCATATCATTAGCAATTCTACCACAATTGCATGCAACATATAATGAAAGAGAGAAAGGCTCATGCCTTTATATACAACCCATATACAAGAATATTCGTGCTCACATGCGAGCATCATAAATGTGTATATAAATCTCGGGTGTATATAAGTACTCTATACGATACCGTGCTCCATCAAGCCCTGGTACCATGATCCTGTGAGTACATCCAATCAACAGCTCGAGCCCAGCTCCACAGCCATCGATGCACCTGTTCACCTGCCCCAACAGAGACAGCCCCCAACGGGGTGAGCATACCAATACACAAAATCTCATAATCACAATAATGAAATTCATAATTTACAACACAAGTAAATACTAATGAATTTAAATGATACTCCCTGGATGGCAACATCCTCATCCGGGATTCCGTGTACTGTCCCTGTTCTCACAATCATCAAACTCATCAAATCTCATAAATCAGTAAATCAACACATTGATTTAACTCATTGCATGCCTAGTTCTCGAATATCAATAATTATGATTCCAAGTTCATCATTCATGCAAAGCAGATATCTCAATATCTAGCACTGATTTCATAGCCTCGCTATTAATCATAAATAGATTAAATGCCTAGCATTTAATTTACAAATTTTCCATTATACCTAGACATCTCAAATGTCTTATAATGAAAACATGATCCCACGATCATTCTCGGGCATCTCAAATGCCCGGGCATCTCAAATGCCCTACAATGGTCATATAAACCCATTACCCCATATATCATGTAAGAGTCATCCTACTCTAGTGTTACGCTCGCTACAAGCGGCGATATTAAGATTTGGGTCATTCCTTGGCTATATCAACATATATATATATAATCCTCATGCACGATTATTCAATGAAATCAAATTCCATTATGCATTCACAAATGCCCTAATATATAGAAATGCTCGTACGTCGCACGTACCTTAAATCTCCGAAGTCCGAGCCAAACCTTGCTCGAGTTCCATGCCCCGAGGAATGATGTGCTAACACGATAAATAATTCACAATTATTTACGAACATGCAACCCATGCTCTAAGCACACCCATATCCCTCAAAAAAATATTGTCAACACACGACAATTAACCTCTCAAAAGACTCGGGGCAAGGCACATGCAGGGAGGGAAATAAATGAGACAATATCGAAATTTGTTCAAGAATACCCTACAAAAATCGAACCCGAATCTCACAATTCGAACCCAAATAAATACCATAATTCATCTAAAATGAGAATTAAGCTATCCAAGCAAGAATCAACACCCCTTGACAAAAACCCCCAATTTTCGAACTCAACACCCATAAATTCGAACCCAAACAGCCCTTAAATTCGAACCCTTAAAATCCTTCAAATTCGAACACAATAAAGGCATGGAAATACACGAAAAAGACGAACAAGGGGTAAGGGAGGTTACCCAAAGAAAATCGGAAGCAAAATCGTTCGAAATCGATGAACCCTAACATTTGGGGATCGACGCATTCCAACCAAATTCGAACGAGAAACGCGACGAAACCTTCAATTGACGGAGGGGAAAGGAGCGCCTCGCCGAGACGACGCCGGTGACAGGTCGCACGCGCCGAACGGCGGCCGGACGGCGACGGGCGCACGGCCTGAAGCCGCGGGGCAGGGGAGGCGACGGGAAATCGCAGCGGGAAGAGGGAGAAGAGATTTGGGGCTGAAATGATTTTTATTTTAAAATCTCGGGCTCAAATGGTATTTATAGCAAAAATACCCCGAAAAAATAATAGCCCCACAAATACATCATGATTCCTTAAAAATCATCTGTTTTCAAAAACTCTCTCTCTAACTCCAAAATCCCCTACCGGTGCTCACCCAGCACCCGAGATCCCGAGACACACTAAAAACCCAACTCTTAGGTTTTTCACCCAAATGAGAATACAATCTCAACCTCTGGATCCAACGATCCCAACTACCCAAATAAACGAGCCCAGAAGGCCCAATACCTCAATTAAACTCCAAATCGCCACGTAAAACCACTTTAGGGATTATTAACACTACGGGATTAACACCTATAATCCCTGGTCATCACAACAATACTCACACAGCTTCATCTCCACACTATTATTGGTTCTTTCGTTGTTGTCCATTTTGGCCCTGGACTGCCTTGGATGTTTCATCGAATGCTCTAGAGATTTAGCCCTCAGGTCATCTCATAGAAGCGGCCCCTTCACATTCGACATAGGTGATTTCTCCTAAAGAGTATCCTGTAATACCCCACTTTATCATCTCGAGATAGAAGAATCATTAAGAGCATGAGCTCAGCCTTCCCAGAGTACAGGTCTATCACTCTTTCATCATAGGAATAAGTAAGGAACTCAATTTCCCGAGTGCTTTGTTCGATCCCCCCCACAATTCGGTTTTCCCATTGAACCTGCAAATTGGATTTTACAATTCAGGTTGGGTTGCCATCATGGTTGGAAATCAATTTCATGGGCTTCAACCCCATTCCCCTCGATGAAACCTCTACTCGGTCTCTCGTAAGACCTTTCGTAAAAGGGTCTGCAATGTTTTCTTTAGACTTCACATAATCTAAAGATATGACACCGGTTTTTAGTAAATTTCTCACGGATTTATGTCTCCGTCGAATGTGTCGTGATTTCCCATTATACACATTATTATGTGCTCTTCCCATAGCTGACTGACTATCACAGTGCAAACTAATGGGTGGCATTGGTTTTGACCACATTGGAATATCCTCCAAGAAACTCCGAAGCCAATCAGCTTCTTCTGCCGCAAGATCTAAAGCTATGAACTCAGATTCCATAGTTGATCTAGCAATGCATGTCTGTTTGCATGATTTCCATGAAATAGCAGCACCGCCAATTATAAATATATATCCACTCGTAGATTTTATATTTTTGGAGTCCGATATCCAATTCGCATCTGAATACCCTTCAATTACTGCTGGGTATCTCGTATAATATAGTCCGTAATTAGAAGTATATCTTAGATATCTAAGAACTCGAACTACTGCCTTCCAGTGCTCATAACTGGGATTACTCGTATATCTGCTCAATGTATTGACAGAATTAGCTATATCAGGTCTAGTGCAATCCATGAGGTACATTAGACTGCCTATGACTCTAGAGTACTCAAGTTGTTGCACACATTCTCCGCGATTCTTGCAAAGATTTGACACCACTTCCATAGGTGTTCTAGCGATGGTATTATTTCCCTTGTCAAACTTGTCAAGTATCTTCTCGACATAATGTACCTGGGAGAGAAAATATCCATCTGCATGTTTGGTGATCTTCATTCCAAGAATCACATCTGCAAGACCTAGGTCTTTCATCTCAAAATTTCGTGACAACATTTTCTTGGTAATTTTGATATTATCGTTATTACCAACAATTATCATGTCATCTACGTATAGACATGCTATTACATAGTTTGTCTTGTCTCCTTTCACGTAGACACACTTATCGCATTGGTTTGTTTTAAACCCATTTGAAAGCATGACGCTATCAAATTTTTCGTGCCATTGTTTAGGTGCTTGTTTTAATCCATACAAGGATTTCACAAGTTTACACACCTTCGTTTCTTTACCTGGAACTACAAACCCTTCAGGTTGTTCCATGTAAACCTCCTCTTCTAATTCTCCATTTAGAAAAGCCATTTTAACATCCATTTGATGGATCTCTAAGTTATATAATGCAGCAAATGCAATTATTAACCTTATAGACGTTTTCCGGGATACAGGAGCGTATGTGTCGAAATAATCAACACCTTCAGTTTGTCTGTAGCCTTTTACTACAAGTCTAGCCTTGTACTTATCTACGGTACCATCAGCTTTTATCTTCCTCTTGAAGATCCACTTGTGGCCTAGTGGTTTACAACCTGCAGGAAGATCCACTAGTTCCCAAGTATGATTATGTAAGATAGATTCTATCTCACTGTTCACCGCTTCTTTCCAAAGATCAGAGTCTTGTGAAGACATTGCTTCTTTGAAAGTAGTCGGATCTTTTTCCAACAGATATGTTAGAAAATCCGAGCCAAAAGATTTCTCTTTTCTCGCTCTTTTGCTTCGTCTAGGCGATTCTACATTCTCTTGAGATTCTCTATCCCCCACATTTCTCTCAACATTGGTTTCAGGCATTGTCGGAGTTTTGTGGGGAAAGATTTCCTCAAAGAACGAAGCATCCCTAGCCTCAATGATAGTATTTACATGCATTTCTGCATTATCTGATTTATGCACTAGAAAACGATAGGCACTACTATCTTGCGCATATCCGATAAATACACAATCTACTGTCTTAGGTCCTATCCTAGTCCGTTTAGGAGGAGGAATTGGTACCTTTGCTAGACAGCCCCAAACCCTTAAAAACTTGTAACTAGGTGCACGACCTTTCCACAATTCATAAGGCGTTTTATCCAACTTTTTATGTGGTACTCTGTTTAGCACATAGTTGGCGGAAAGCAGAGCTTCTCCCCACAAATTCCTAGGTAAGTCGAAACTTATAAGCATTGCATTCATCATTTCCTTAAGCGTTCTATTCTTCCTTTCAGCAATACCATTTTGCTCGGGAGAATAAGGCGTAGTGGTTTGATGAATAATGCCACTCTCAGCACATATTTGTGCAAATGGTGACTCATATTCACCGCCTCGATCACTTCGAAGAATTTTAATCTTTTTATCAAGTTGATTCTCAACTTCATTCTTATAGTGAATGAACATATCAATTGCTTCGTCTTTACTTCTCATTAAGTAGACATAACAATATCTTGTACAATCATCGATAAATGTTATGAAATAATTTTTACCGCCTCTAGATTGTACATACTTTAGATCGCATACATCCGTATGAATCAAGTTTAACGGTTCGGTGCTTCGCTCAATTGAGTGGAATGATGACTTGGCTAATTTGGCCTCTACACAAGTCTCACACTTGTGTTTATGATTGATGTTAAATTTAGGCAATAGATTAAGAGACATTAGCCTTTGTAAGGACTTATAATTCACATGTCCTAATCTACCATGCCACAAATGTAAAGACTCGCAAGAATAATCAAACTTTAAAGTTTTATTAGCCACATTGGCAACATTCATTACATTATTTTTGCTTGTGCTAGCCTCATTTGCTGCATTAACATCAACCTCAACATCTACACTAGACTTAGCCTTAGGAGCTAAAGTCATTACATTCATCTTGAAGAGGTTATTGGCCAAGTAGCCTTTGCCCACAAACATACCACCCTTGGACAGAATGACTTTGTCGGACTCAAACACAAGACGGAAGCCTTTCTTGTTCAGCACTGCTCCGGAGATGAGATTCTTTCGGATCTCTGGCACGTGGAGCACCTCGGTAAGAGTCAACTCTTTTCCGGAAGTCATTTTTAGCACAACCGTCCCTTTGCCTTCAACTTTTGAGACTGCTGAATTTCCCATGTAGCAGTTCTCATCATTCACTGGTTGATAGGTCTTAAACATCCATTTGTTGGCGCAAATGTGGCGAGTGGCCCCAGTGTCCACCCACCATTCCTTGGAGTTCCCTCCAACAAGATTCACCTCCGATACCACAGCACTCAGATGCATGTCATCCATGTCAGAGCTCAGATTGTCCTCAGCAATGTGGGCATGTGCAGGCCTCTTGCCTTTGCCTTTGTAAGGGACTATCTTCCTCTTACCGTCATTGTTTTGACGTTGAGTGCAGTTGTTTTGACGTTGAGTGCAGTCCTTGGCCTTATGGTTAGGCTTACCACACACATAACAGTCACCGGTGAACCTCCTTGTCTGAGTATCTCCCTTGGGTTCAAAAGTACGTTTGCGCTTATTCCCATGGGAGTTGTCCCCAACTTCAACCACGTTGGCCTTGGAAATCATTCCAAATGATTTCTTGTCAACTTTTCGGTTGTCTTGCTCGATGCGCAGCCTCCTGATAAGATCCTCTAGACTCATCATCTTTCGCTTGTGCTTTAGGTAGCTCTTGAAGTCCTTCCAAGATGGCGGTAATTTTTCAATCATCATCGCCACTTGGAGAGCATCATTTAGCCCATACCTTCGGCAGCAAGTTCATGATATATCAGCTGCAGCTCTTCGCATTGCTCAACAACGCTCTTGCCATCTACCATTCGATAGTCATGGAATCGCCCGGCTACAAATTTCTTTGCGCCTGCGTCGTCAACTTTGTACTTTATCTCTAACGATTCCCAAAGATTCTTAGCAGTCTCCTTGGGGGAATACACATTAAAAAGTGCATCGTCAAGAGAATTCAGTATGTAGTTACGACAAAGGTAGTCGGCACTCATCCATGACTCAACTATCACAGCAGATTGAGGATCTTCTTTGTCCTCCACCGGTTTCTCCTCCTTCAGAAACCTGGTCAAGTTCAAGGTGGTAAGGAAGAACATCATCTTCTGTTGCCAACGTTTAAAGTTGGAACCCTTGAAATTTTCAGGTTTCTCAAATTGAGAAAACGGCATTGGACTTCTCAGAATTGGCATTGCGGCCTCAGTACCGCTAGCTTTGATCACCGGAATCTCATTATTCACAGGAGGTGATTGAGTAAACTGGTCAGCCATTAGCTAAAACAGAACACAAATAGGAGAGCACAAATAATATCAAAACAATTTTGATACAGTAGGTTTACAATATCTGAGTTTTTGATAAAACAGAACAAAACAACAAAAAATTTAGAGTTTACGATTGTTGGTTCTGTTTTCTTAAAAAAAAAAAAAATAGACAAAGTATAAGAAGATGACAAATACTCTGTTATAATAAAATGCTCGAAACAGTAAAAACTTACAACAAACAGTTAAAATAAACTGGGCAGAAACTTTGTTGTTGGACGAGGCCATAGTAAACCGTGTGCCCGTAAACTCTAAATTGCCCGCCTACAACTTCTGGCCTCCTGGACAAGAGAGTTCCAAGGTACAACGTCCCAAACACCTCTGTATGGGTTGAAGCAGAAACCTAGACAGACTCACTCGAACACTAAGAAGTGTGTAGTACTCTCAAGAAGATGATATGATATGCAAATGCAAATTTGGGATCAGATAAAGAATGAGGCTGGAGCAGCTTATATAGCTGCAACAGCAGGCCTACCAAAGGCCACAACTTAAATGACAATGCATAGTGGGTTAGATGAAAAGTCTCAACACTTAACATGATATTCATTTCGGATTTAAGTCTCACACTTAAATCTGACATCAATTCTGCAGGTAGGTAAAAAGTCTCAACTTAGTACTCAGCAGAATATGAAAAGTCAGGCATATGAAAAGTCATTTCAGAAATCCGAGTAGTAAAAAGATAGGACTGCCTTCGCGGCAGCGACACGCGCGGCGCGGCGCGGCGAGGCGAGGCGAGACGAGACATGACGTGACGTGACGTGACGTGACGTGACGTGACGTGACGTGACGTGACGTGCCGTGCCGAGCCGAGCGGAGCGGACGGACGGACGGCGCGCGAGGGGCACCCATCTTTACTACTTAACTACACTCTAATGATTTGTATCTCAATATAAACAAACCAAAAGTGCCTCAATTACTCAATGTGGGATTTCTTTAGCCTAATTGCCTTTCATAATTAACTTACCATAATTTTGTTCTCATTAACAAAATTAATAATAATATTGGGCTTTTAATGATTTTTGAACCCAATAATCCTAACACTATATAAATCAAATATTGAACAAGTGTAAGGGAATTGGGCTCAGGTCGAGCTGGGTTTCCTTTCAACGTCGTCACCGGGGAACCAAGGTATCGAAGCCAAAAGATGGAGACACACACACTGCCCTAAGCACTGCCCGAACACACAAGCAGTAGGCGACGGCCGAACACAGAAAGAGAAACCACACACAGGGTTACACCAAGACACACACAGTCAACTTGGACAGCAAGGGAATAGCACAATCACTGCCTCAAGCACTCCAGCAGCCTCATACACAGAGCTCCACTAGAAAACTAACCACAAAGGTTGAGACCCATGGCAGACACCACAATACACGCACACAGCGTACACAGCGCACACAGCACACACAGTGCACACAGCACCACACTCGAACCACTAGAGCACCACCCTAAGCTCACGGCGCACACAGCACCACCACTCTCACACAGAAAGCTCACTGCCAACCACCGTGTAACAGAGACGTGAAAAGGGGGATAACACTCAAGAGTTGGACGGTTTTCAGGCTTACCTCATCATGGAACAAATCCATGATTAATAGCACTGAGGAAGACGAGTACCGAGGGCCAGCCTTGAAGGAGAGCAATTTCCAATGAAAAATGCGGTCAAGCGAGTCCAGCCGAGGAGACGCAGATGGAGAAGGTTCTGGAGTGGGTGAAGAAACGTTGAAAGGGAATGGGAGTAAAGGAGCTCGGTTAATTTACAAGAAAGAAAAGGGACCAAAGCCCATTAGGAATAAATAAGGTAATGGGCCAAAAAAACCCAACAAATCTCCACCTTGGCACAATACCGGCTCCACCTCAACGTAAGGAAAACCCTATAGATGACTCATCATTGCCCAAAGGGTCCCCACAACACACAAAGCATTGTGTGGACCAAGTTTCTGTCATAGCACAAAGCACAGACAAAGGAAAAACAATAACAAGCACACAGCAAGTTAAAGTGGGAAAGTAACCAGGGTAACAGTTTTATAACGAGCACACAGCAGGTTATAAAACACTAACCAAGGGACTAAACATGCATCAATCATCAGTATCAAATTTTAAAAATTTTAAACATGATGAAATTTACTAAGAGACAAACACTTAGTACACATATCAGCAGGATTAAACACATAATCACTTAGATTAACACCTACAGACAACAACCATTGAACAACATTTCAATGCATCATGCTAGGATTAGACATAAACCTATTTAAGCAGCTAATAGCATAAGCTATACCATGCCAAGTACTAACCATCAAATACATTAAGCAACTAATAGCATAAGCTATATCATGCCAAGTACTAACCCTCAAATACATTAAGCAACTAATATCATAAGCTATATAATGCAAATCTTCATGTTCATTAGCAACCAATTCATCATGCACAACATGTTCATGTTCAACAACACTATCATGATTTTCAGGCATTCCATGAATTTCAGGTTCATTAACAGGAAGTACACCAGTTAAATGCTCCACCTTGCAGGGAGTAGCACTGGACTCAGACTCATCAACGTGCACAGAACTCATAGTCACATTAGAGGAGGGGAAAACCGGGAATTTCACTATTTGTTGTTTGCCAAAAACACACGAATCACAGAAAGGCATGCAAGACAACTCGTCTTTACCAAGGCAACCTTTTTCATGAAAAATCTCTAGACCTTTAGAACTCATATGACCTAATCTCCTATGCCACAGATCAGTCAAGTCATCAGTCACAGAATTCACATTATCATATACAGATTCAGTTTTGCAAACATAAAGATGTCTTTTCTTTTTACCTTTGAAAACTACCAAAGAACCCTTTATGATTTTCATAACTCCATTTCCCCATCTACCCTCAAGACCACATGATTCTAATCCAGCACAAGACATCAAATTATTGCACAAAGCAGGAACATGTCTCACATCTTTTAGAGTCATAGAATAACCAGAATCAAATTTCAAATAAACATCACCAATGCCAGCAACTTTACAAAGTTTCTCATTAACAATAGAAACAGAACCATTTTCAACTTTTTTATAATTAGAAAACAAATTTCTAAGAGGTGACATGTGATAAGAGCAACCAGAATCAATTAGCCATTCATTTTCACACACAGTAGATGAATGCACATAATTCACAGAATCACATAAGTCAGTCACCATAAAGACATCACCTGAGTTTTCACCAGATAAAGAAGCATGATTCACTTGTTCATAAGATTGGTTATTATCATTTTGTTTCTGGTTTTTCTTTTCAGGACAGTCTTTAATAAAATGATCAGGATCACCACAATTAAAGCACCTTCTCTTCTTAGGCCTAGACTTAGACCTTTTCCCCTTGTTCTTATCATTATTCTGATTTTGGTTATAATCAGATCTATGATTGTTGTTATACCTATGTTGAGATCTACCTCTAACATGCATAACTTCACCTGAATCTTGCTTACCACCGTTGTTCACTTTTAAATCTAATTCCTTGCTTTTCAGCCGTTCATTACAGTATCCAATGTAATAGAATCTCTACCGTACTTAATGGCGGATTTTACATCACTATAATTTTCAGGAATAACATTTAAGAGAACAATAGGTGAATAGTCGTCAATGTTCTTATCTCCTGTCAATTTAATATCTTGAATTAATTTAGTAAACACATCCAAATTCTCATCTACATCTTTGTTCAAGTCTAGCTTGAATCTGAAAAAATTTTCCAACAAGAAAAGTTTACTAGGCAAAGATTTTTCAATAAACATTTCTTCTAATTTTTCCCAAAGTTCTCTAGCAGATGATAGTTTACCACACTTCCTGAGCACAGAGTCAGATAAGTTCAAGATAATAGAAGAATAAGCATATTCGTCATCTTCAAGTTTCTTAGCAGTTGTAATGTTTTCAGCCCAATTGCCGTCAATAGCTTTAAATACTTTTTGTTGTATTAAGATTCCTTTCATCTTTTGTTGCCATATTGAAAAATCAGATTTTCCATTAAAAGGTTCAAGGTTATATCCAGAAATTGAAGCCATCACAAATAAGCAGGGAGGCACACACAATTTCAACAACCAATCAGCAGAAGCAAGGACCACAAGGCACAAAACACAATATGAAAGAATCAATCAAGCTAAGGGGAGGAAAAATTGCTATCACCCACAAGATCACAATACACTCAACGGTGTACGAGCATGAGGCTTCAGATAGAGATTTTCCTACGGGTAAGGGACACAATTACTTAGAAACAACGTAGTAAACAGATTACGGGTCAAGATAATCACTTACTACCCAGAGACAAAGCTCTGGGATGACGAAAACCACACTGCCCGAAGCACCGAAGTGTTCTGCCCGAGATCTGCCCGAGATTCCAGTCGCTGCCCGAACTCTCCAGCTGCTGCCCGAACACTCCAGCTGCTGCCCAAGGTCTGCCTGAGCACTCCAGCCACTGCCCGAACACTCCAGCTGCTGTCCGCCGCTTCCCGAACACTCATGCCGCTGCCCGAGGCCAACCGAGCACTGCCCGAGACCAACCGAGCACTCCAGTCGCTACCCAAGGTCTGCCCGAGCACTCTTGCTGCTGCCCGAAGTCCACCGAGCACTCCACCAGGCACGAAACGCTCTGATACCACTGTGAGGATTTCGTTCCGCTTTGAATCGTCGATTGTTAACCTGCAATCACAACAAGAAAATAATCCACAGTATACAATTCACAAAGAACTATATAAATCAAATATTGAACAAGTGTAAGGGAATTGGGCTCAGGTCGAGCTGGGTTTCCTTTCAACGTCGTCACCGGGGAACCAAGGTATCGAAGCCAAAAGATGGAGACACACACACTGCCCTAAGCACTGCCCGAACACACAAGCAGTAGGCGACGGCCGAACACAGAAAGAGGAACCACACACAGGGTTACACCAAGACACACACAGTCAACTTGGACAGCAAGGGAATAGCACACGCACTGCCTCAAGCACTCCAGCAGCCTCATACACAGTACTCCACCAGAAAACTAACCACAAAGGTTGAGACCCATGGCAGACACCACAATACACGCACACAGCGCACACAACGCACACAGCACACACAGCACCACACTCGAACCACTAGAGCACCACCCTAAGCTCACGGCGCACACAGCACCACCACTCTCACACAGAAAGCTCACTGCCAACCACCGTGTAACAGAGACGCGAAAAGGGGGATAACACTCAAGAGTTGGACGGTTTTCAGGCTTACCTCATCATGGAACAAATCCATGATTAATAGCACTGAGGAAGACGAGTACCGAGGGCCAGCCTTGAAGGAGAGCAATTTCCAATGAAAAATGCGGTCAAGCGAGCCCAGCCGAGGAGACGCAGATGGAGAAGGTTCTGGAGTGGGTGAAGAAACGTTGAAAGGGAATGGGAGTAAAGGAGCTCGGTTAATTTACAAGAAAGAAAAGGGACCAAAGCCCATTAGGAATAAATAAGGTAATGGGCCAAAAAAACCCAACACTTCTTGAGCTCATCATTTGACATCTTTTAGTCGTCGCATTCCAATATTGTGAACCAACTTTTCAAATGTTGAAGTCGGTAGAGACTTTGTGAATAAATCTGTCAGATTGTCATTTGAACGAATTTGTTGAACATTGATCTCACCATTCTTTTGAAGATCATGAGTAAAAAAAAAAGAATTTTGGTGAAATGTGTTTCGTTCTATCGCCTTTGATATATCCTTCCTTCAATTGAGAGATGCATGCAGCATTATCTTCGAACAAAGTCGTAGAAACATTTTTGTCCATATGCAAACCACATGTTCCTCGAACATGATGGAGTATAGATTTTAACAAAATACATTCCCGACTTGCTTCATGGATCGCCAATAATTCAGCATGATTAGAAGAAGTGGCAGTTATAGTTTGTTTCATAGAACGCCAAGAAATAGTTGTACCACCACATGTGAACATATAACCTGTTTGTGACCGAGCTTATGAGGATCAGATAAGTATCCAGCATCTGCATAACTTGTGAGATCAGATTTGCGTGCCTTAAGATAATAAAGGCCCATATTCATTGTTCATTGAAGATAGCGAAATATATGTTTGACACCATTCCAATGTCTTCGTATAGGTAAAGAACTATATCTTGCTAGCAGATTCACAGCAAATGATATATCAAGGCGTTTGTGACTATCAAGATACATTAATGCTCCAATAGCACTAAGATATGACACTTCTAGGCCAAGTAGTTCTTCATTATTTTCATGAGGTCGAAAAGGATATTTGTGCACATCAAGTGATCTTACAACCATAGGTGTGCTCAGTGGGATGTGCTTTATCCATATAGAACCGTTTAAGCATTTTTGTTGTATAAGCAGACTGATGTAACAAGATGCCATTTTCTAAGTGCTCAATTTGCAAGCCAAGGCAAAATGATGTCTTTCCAAGTCTTTCATTTCAAAATTCTTGCTTCAAATAATCCGTAGCTTTCTTGTGCTCTTCAGAAGTCCCAATAATATTTACATCATCAACATATATTGCAATGATTGCAAACTCAGATCCAGACCTCTTAATAAAAATGCATGGACAAATAGGATCATTCATATAGCCTTGTTTCATCAAGTATTCACCAAGGAGATTATACCACATGCGTCCAGCTTGTTTCAAGCCATATAGCAATTTATACAATTTGATCGAGTAAAGTTCTCTAGAACCGTGGTCATGTCCCTTAGGTAATTTTAAACCTTCAGGGATTTTCATATAAATGTCATTATCAAGTGAGCCATACAAATAGGCAGTATAACATCCATAAGACGCATTTCAAGTTGTTCATTGCTGCCAGATTAAGCCAATAAGGAAAATTTGTTGCATCCACCACAGGAGAATATGTCTCCTCATAATCAATACCAGGTCTTTGGGAAAAACCTTGTGCAACAAGTCGTGCCTTACACCGCACAATTTCATTTTTCTCATTTCGTTTTCGCACAAAAACCCATTTATAACCAACTGGTTGCACATCTTCAGGTGTGCGTATTACATCTTCAGGTGTGCGTATTACTGGTCCGAAAACTTTACGTTTTGCCATCGAATCAAACTCTGTTTGGATTGCATCTTTTCATCTTTGCCAATCATTTCTAAGTCTGCATTCATCCACAGACTTTGGTTCATGATCCTCGTTCTCATTCATAATAGTAATTGTAGTTTATGCAAATTTATCATCAACGTTGGTTGTATATCGGTTCCATCTTTCCCAGTCATGACATAATTTATTGAGATCTCATCATTATTAAAATTTTCAGGTACCTGAACTTCTTATGGAAGTTTATTATTTGTCATGTCTTGAAACTCTTCAAGAGTTTTTGATTTTGAGAATTCTTCTGAATTTTCAATTGCCTCGATTTTACTATCTTCATTATTAGATTCTTTTCATTTTCGAGGATTTTTATCCTTAGAACCGACAGGTCTACCAAGCTTCATAAGCGCCTTTAATTTATTAATAATGGTAGAAGGTCCTTCAAGGACATTAATTCGAATCGGAGCATTACCTGTGACTTGGTAACACGCTTTAGGTCAGAAAAAATATCTGGCAATTGATTAGCTAACTATTGCAAAAACTTCTAGTTCACATTGTCTTGTGCGAGGATCAAAATGAGATAATGACAATTCATTCCACATAATTTTATCAACCGACTGTTTATTTTCTCCCGCTAATGTTGGCACAAATGATATATCAACATGACAATCAGCAAAACGAGCCATAAATAAATCTCCAGTTTTTGGCTCAAGATATTTTATTATAGAAGGTGATTCATACCCAACATATATGCCCAATCTCCTTTGAGTACCATCTTTGTGCGTTCTAGTAGAGCAATTGGAACATAAACTGCACATCCAAAAAATTCTAAGATGGGCAATGTTTGGTTCCTGACCAAAAACCAGTTGTTGGGGAGAATATTCAAGATAATTCGTTGGCCTTATGCGAATTAATGCATCTGCATGCAAAATAGCATGTCCCCACACAGATATTGGGAGTTTAGCTGTCATGAGCAATGGTCGTGCGATCAATTTAAGACGCTTAATAAACCATTCTGCAAGACCGTTTTGTGTATGAAGATAAGCGACATGATGTTCAACAATTATTCCAATAGACATCATTAAATATTGTGATGTAAATTCACCAGCATTAGCAAGACGAATTTTCTTGATAGTATAATCTGGAAAATGTGCTCGTAACCGAATTAACTCTGCTAGTAATTTTTCAAATGCCAAGTTGCGAGTTGACAATAGGCATACATGTGACCATCTCGTTGATGCATCAACTAAAATCATCAAATATCGAAATGATCCACAAGGTGGGTAATAGGCCCACAAATATATCCATGTATGTGTTCTAAAAATGCAGGAGATTACATTTTAATTTTTATCGGTGACGGCATTATGATTAACTTGCCTTGAGAACAAGCTGCACATGAGAATTCATTGGATTGAAGAATCCTCTGGCTCTTCAAATAATGACCATGTGAATTCTCTAATATTCTTCTCATCAATATAGAACAAAGATGACCCAATCGATCATGCCAAATGATAAAATCATTATGATCAGTAAACTTATGGTTTACCGTTGCATATATTTCAATGTAGCTATATATGTGTAATATAATCCAGAGGAATAAGAATGTAGTTTTTCCAACACAACTTTCTTTCCAAAACTAATACTTGTAATATACATGTGTTCATATTATCTTCACTTTTAGTCTCAATATGATATCCATTTTTACGAATATCTTTAAAGCTCAATAAGTTTCTTTGAGACTTTGGGCAAAATAAAGCATTATCTATGCAAAATTTTGTTCCTTACGGCAAAATTATAGTTGCTCTTCGGGAGCCTTCAATTAATTTTGCATTACCAGATATGGTACTAACATGAGATTCTTTCATTATTAGATATGAAAAATACTTCTTATCTTTAAGTATCGAGTGTGTTGTTGCACTGTCTATCAAACATAATTCTTTGTCAATGATCATTAGAACATCCATTTTCTTCAAAAAAAATAAAATTTCAAAATGAGATTTTATTTTCTTCTTTTCTTGAGAAATAAAATATTTGTATAATAAAGAAATATTGATAATAAACATTTATTATAAATATTTATTTGCAAACATCAAATGAAAATTCGTAGGTATTTTCATGACTAGTATCACCTTCAAGGTGATTGACAAAGAAATCAGCAACATCAAAAGAAGTAAAATCATTAAAGCCACTGTCAACAAAATTATGGTCAATATTAACATCTTTGCTATTGAAATTTGTCTCTATTCTTTTCTCTTTATTCTTCAATGATTCTTGATAGAGATCAGCAAGATGCTTTGGCGTACGAGAAGTATGAGTCAAGTGGCCTTTCATGCCACAACGACAGCACTTATTCTACTCCCTTTAATTTTGGTTTACATTTTTCTCATCATTTTACTCCCACTTTTGGTGGTGTGTAATATTTTTGATATGACCACCACGATTTATTGTAGCGATTATTGTTACTTTCCCACTTCTGGTGGTGCTTAATACATTTGATGTGGCCACCACGATTATTATTGTAACGATTTCGACCACGACCATGACCTCGGCCTCGATTTTGTTCATTATTATATCCCATAGTTGTCGCATTTGCTTCAGGAAATTGAGCAGCACCATAGGACGAGCCTCATGGTTTTTCAACAAAAGCTCGTTATTTTGTTCAGCAACAAGAAGACAGGAAATCAATTCAGAATATTTTTTTGTTGAGCCTTAAACGCATGGTTGAGTTTAATGCTTGATTTATCTCCGAATTATTTATAAGTTTTGATGATCAACAAAACTTGCATTTGTTGTACTAATATGTCTACTTAGTGTACAGGGTTAGATTGATAAATTGGTTGGGAAGACCAATGGAAGAGAACCCAAGTTATACAATAACATATGCGAGTTCATAGGACAAACGGTGATTTTATCAAGGAATCTATTGAGCTTGGACGAGAAGGAATGGCATCTATGAACAACCAAACTAAGTTTTCAACATGTGTGGAATGATGTTGGAACAATATCTTATGATGGGATGAAGACCCACGAACCAATGGTCCGTTGGTGGGCAAATTCGTATAAAAGCCACTTGGAGCGCAGTGCAATGTTTTGATTATATCTCTTGGCTCGATGCTCCGAATAATGTGAATCCAAAGAGGTTGGAAGCCAACTCAATATGCTAGATTTCATATTCAAACATCTCAGTCCAATTTGGATTGCATCATGGAGCAAAATGGCATGAAAGTCATAGCAAGTGCAGATTGTAGCAAGGTTTGAGCGGCTGTAGCATTTTGGGCATAACTTCTTCATACCTTAATGAAATGCATGAAGTTTTGTAAACACCTAGATAAGAGGAAGGGATACAACTTTCATGTTTACCACGTTTCCCAGAAATGAGCTTAAGATGGTCGAATAGTGCAAAGTTTGAGAGTGTTGAAATCTGGCAGATAGTTTCAGGCGATCCGGGCCATCACCTCAGGCGATCCGAGCCATGCGTGCCAACGTCACGCACCATCGACCCAGGCGATGTCATGGTCGCCCCAGGAAATCCAGAAGCTTACCTACGACAAATTTTCAAAGGGCGATCGCCCCAGGCGATGCAAGGAACGCCTGAGGCGATCTGGGCAAGATTTGAACGTTAGAACGTGGCGATGGAGATCGTCTGAGGCGATGCACGAGTGATTCAAGCCTTATGTGTAGCAACGGCTAGTAGGAGCCTTGGGGGCCTTCTACACTATAAATATGGATGTTTTGGAGCATTTTGAAGACAAGAAACAAGACTATAAACTACAAGAAAGCCTTGATCAATTCAAATTACTCTAGTACTGCAAACTTCATACATTTGTGTTGTATTGGAGTTTGTAATTCATTTCTTGTGTGTGAGTTTTGATTCTTCGTGTTGGTACACCGTGAAGGTGTTTATTTGATTTATTGTAAGGTCCTCCAACACCGACGCAAGTTGGAAATTGTAAAAGTCATCAACAAGTAAAATTGATGCAAGTGTGTGGCTATCCTTGGAGCCCTTAAGGCCAAGAAGACTCGTGAAGAGTGTGGGTAACACGGGAAGAGTTTTGTGTGGCTATCCTTGGAGCCCTTAAGGCCAAGAAGACTTGTGAAGAGTGTGGTTCTCGTGAAGAGCTAATTTACTCGGGAAGAGTTGTATTGTGGCTAACTTGGAGCCCTTAAGGCCAAGATCATTTTCGTTCTAGTGGAACCTTGGTTAAAGGTTTTCTAACCCGGAAGAGAAGATGTAGGCGATTCATCGCAGAACTTCTATAACAAAATCTCTTGTTCTTTATCTTTATTTAAATTACGCATTTATTTACTTCTTCATTTTATTTATTTATCGATAGACTTGAAGCCTTCCGCAGCGCAAACTCAATTTTTGCAAATTCATTTTAAAACGCTAAAGTAGCCAAGGAACCTCATTCACCCCCCTCTTAGGTTCCAACATTTTTTGAAACCCTTTTCACTATATTGCTACTGCAGGAGCACATTCGATGCGTGAAAAGTGGAGAATATTTTCTCCAATAAATCCTTATCAATTACATTTTCCCCACATAATTTCAACTTTGAACTGATTAGGAAAATTGCTGAATTATACTCACTTACAGTTTTAAAATCTTGCAAGCATAAGTGCATCCACTCATTACGAGTTTTTGGAAGAATAACTTCTTTTGGTGCTCATGTATTTTCTTCAAATATTCTGTTTTTAACCCTTCTGGTGTGCGTTTGTCGTGTACGCTCAAATTAACCCCACTCAATTCTCAAGATTGATAACAATAATGTAGTAGTATGAGTAGGGATCGATCCCACGAGGATGTGTGATCTTTGTTTTAATGAAAATCAAAATCAAAACAATAAAAGATGGGGTTGTGAATGAATTATACTAATTAAAATTAAAACTAAAGATTAAACTAATGAAAGCGATTCTTGGTATCGGTCAACTCTTCCTTGGAATTATCATCTATTTCATCGATTCACAAAAGACTCAATTTTTCATATGAATATTCACCGTTGGATGTTTAATCCAATAATCAAAGTCCTATCTCACCTTACGTTAGTTAAGTAGCCCAAGCGTTCTAGTTAACCCTTATCAAACAATCAATCAAAATACAAGCGATTAAGACTTAAATTGATGATAGCCTATGAACTAGTGAGAAGCTAAACAATATAATCCAAGCGTCTATGTTTAATCTAGTCAAGTGTTTTCCCTAAGAATTTAACGAACTCACAAGCGAAAATTCATCAATCTGAGTTGCTTCGTAAATTAGAGGGATCAAACGATTCCGTATTTGATATCTAATTTAGCGTTAGATTACATGCAAGTTACTAGGTTGTCAATCCAATAAACAAACACAACAATCACATCAATAAAATCATAAAAACTCTTGATACTCAATAAAATTGATAATTAAAGCATAAGAATCTCCACAAGATAAATAATTCCAAGGATTTGTCTTCCTCAACCAAGAATTAAAAACTAGCTAGACATAATCTAAAAAAAAATGATAAATAAAAACAAGGGAAAGAAGACTAATCCAATATCCGCTCGTCGAGGTGTCAATCCCGCATTCGCTTCGATCTTCGTAGCGTTCTTCAACAAAATTGAAAAGAAAATATAAAACTAGTCTAAAACTATTCTACCTACTCTACCTAATTGTCTTTGGTCTGATATTTCGGGTTTATAATGTTGGGGAAGCTTGGAGGATAGGTTAGAGTCCATGTGGGAAGAAAAGAATCAAGAATCCAAACTTTCCAAAACTCTGCTGGCGTAGCAACGCCTCAAAATGGCGTAAATACGCCTGATGATGTGTTCAATTTCTGCCTTCCCGCATAGATAGCGTATTTACGCCTCCGAATGGCGTAGCTACGCCTACACTTGCCGTAGCATTGGCGTATTTACGCCTCAGAATAGCGTATTTATGTTTGTCTTCCATTTTTCTTGCGAGTTTCGTATTTTGGCCGTAACTTTCTCATACAAACTCTGAATTTGATGAATCAGCTGTCCACACGCAGATAACTAAAAGTTCTACAACTTTTCTATGGACCACATTTCCAAAAATTGGATTGAACTTATAGAAATTTGAGGAGAAAGGAGAAACATGTGTCTTGAATTCTGATTTTTTCCTCTTTTCTTCAACTTTATTCATTCTTTCATCATTTTAGCTTGATTTCTTCACATTTCCCTACATTTACACAAATATACGATTAGGTATCATATGTATCAATTTATTCATCAAAATATACCAAATCGTAGACAATTAAATATACTAGATGTGTCTATTTCTAGTCACATCAAACTCCCACATACTTACTCTTTACTCGACCTCGAGTAAATCAGACAAAACTGTAATATTTTTGTTGGCTCAAAGCCTCATAACAAACTAACTTGTCCTCACTTTAATTCCTCAACAATCTCAAACATGCATAGTAATGAAATGCGGAGAAAAATTAACAGTGGAACAAGTTCAATCCCTAAACATTTCGTACTCAACAAAGCAGTGAACGTGTGTGTGGTCATAAACATGTGTTGTGCACAAATTATAGATCCAATAAATGCAGACCCACAATAGCTCAAGTTATACACTAACACAAGTATAAGATCACTTGCACACTCTTCTCCACTATCTTAGCTACTTGTAAACACAAATCAAGTAGGTCTTTATTAGCTTGTAGCTTGACCTAGGTATTGGCTTATGAAAGAAAGGGTAAGATATATCAAACAAGAGAGTATAATGTTATGCACAATTTAACCTTCTTTTCTTTTATGATTTTTTCCAAACCTTGTTTATTTTTGTAAGGTTTAACTCAATTTTTTTCTCTTTTGTGCCTTGGCTCCCCTTGGAGTTATATTTTTATTTATTTTCTCAAGGCATCCCTTTTCTTTCATGCATTTCATTGTTTAGACAATAAAGCTCACAAAACATTTATGAATCATTGATAACATAAGTGCATGTGAATGAAACACATCATACTCCCTTCAAAGGTGTGGATAGAATTCATATTTAGGCTTATTAGGGAAGGATGATAAGCTAGTCAAAGAATGTCGAATGGCGGTTGTTTGTATGCTTAGCATACAACCATTCTTTTGCATTAAGGCTCAAAAAGGGTACTAGTGATTGAATTTCTTTATATGGTAGGCTTGAAAGGCTCAAACGCATCAAAGATTGCCTATTTTCACTTTCATGTTTGCAAGTAGTCTAGACATACACCTCAAAAAGCATGTAGTTAAGTTCTAGCATGTATTAGAGACTTCTTAAGACTATCACAAAGTTCACACAATCTTCACTACGCTATGCACACTTCACAAGTCATGACGGAGTCGTGCTCAAAATATTCAACTACTAAGTTAAAGCACGATTTGCATTAGAGTTCAAAGTGTTCCAGGTTAACAATTCATCTATGTTCAAAACATGCATGTCATCAGTTGGGTTTCATCATGGGTTAGTGATTCTAAGCATGCACTCATTACTAACTATGAGCTCAAAATTTTCAAAATTTTCAATTTTTTTGTATTTTTGTAATAAGAAAAGCAATAACACACCACTAATCCCTTCCCCATACTTAAATCTTACATTGCCCCAAATGTAAGTCAAAATTTTAAGGAAAGAAAAGTATAACTAAGAAAGCAATAAAAAAAAAGAGGAAAAATGACACTAACTTCCCTTGGGTTGCCTCCCAAGCAGTGCCCCTGTTTAACGTCGGTGGCCCGACGCCAGTTCTCTCACTTAAGGCAATGCATATTCGCCTTGCACCTCTTGGAGGGTTTTTGTCTTTTCACTATGTCACCTTCCTCCAAAGAAGTCAGTTGAGGTCGATCAATATCTACCTCATGGCACCCTTTAACTTGTTGTCCCTTATGCTCGCCTTTGGGGATCTCATTCTGGTGAGATTCCATGTTATCCACCTCGACCTCTGTTTGTTGTTCAAGTATTGATGGCCTCAGTACCATTGTTGCTGGAGTTTCTACCTCTTTGTCACTGTCAAAGGTGATGTTATCTTCCAAAAAATAGTCACAATGATTCATTTCATCACAGTACTCTTTCGCTCACTCCTCTGTCACAACACATGATTCATCTAAGTATTCAACATAGCTCTCAGTGGGAAACATACCTTGCGGAGTTGTAGGATGTACACGCTCCTTCTTTTGTATTGGCACATATGTCTCATCTTGTAGCTCGGGTGGCATCAGTACCACCTTCTCCATAGTATCCACTTCTTCATCACTCCATGATTCGAATTCAATCATGGTCTCCCTTTGTGCTGCTATCCGATCGGCCGATCTTGTTAGTTGCTCCATTTGGTTACCCAAATTCTGAGTGCTAGCACTGAATTCCTGTTGAAATTACAAAGTACTATCATTAAGTGTTGAAATAAGATCCTCTAAAGACTCGCCAGGGGTATGTTATTGAGGTTGTTGCGGCCATGGCGGATATTGCGGTATGTATGGTGGTAGATAGGACTGCATGTAAGGTGGAGGTGGGCTCATCCATTGATTGTCATAGTTGAGATTTGGATGATCACTCCAACTTGAGTTGTATGCACTTTGTCCACTCCCTACACCAAGTTGTTGCACAAGATACTCCAACTCGTCTAGTCGCCTATAGTCCTCCATGATAATCCGATTTTTAAGAAATCAACCTGTAATCACGAACAAACAAGAGTAGCTGTGGGGGGGAAGAAAGAGAAAGAAGAAAAACAAAAATTATTAACACAAAAATATACAACGCCTCCACGGCAACAGCTCCAAAATTTGGTAGCGCTTATCGTGTACGCCCAAATTAACCCCACTCAATTCTCAAGATTGATAACAATATTGTAGTAGTATGAGTAGGGATGGATCCCACGAGGAGGTGTGAATCTTAGTGTTGATGAAAATCAAAATAATAAAGATGGGGTTGTGAATCAATTATACTAATTAAAATTAAAACCAAAGATTAAACTAATGAAAACGATTCTTGGTATCTGTCGGCTCTTCCTTGAAATTATCATCTATTTCATCGATTCACAAAAGACTCAATTTTTCATATGAATATTCATCGTTGGACGTTTAATCCAATAATCAAAGTCTTATCTCACCTTACGTTTAGTTAAGTAGCCCAAGCGTTCTAGTTTAACTCTTATCAAACAATCAATCAAAATACAAGCGATTAAGATTTAAATCGATGATAGCATATGAACTAGTGAGATCGATGAAGCTAAACAACATAATTCAAGCGTCTATGTTTAATCTAGTTAAGTGTTTTCCCTAAGAATTTAACAAACTCACAAGCGGAAATTCATCAATATTAGTTGCTTCGTAAATTAGAGGGATTAAACGATTCCGTATTTGATATCTAATTTAGCGTTAGATTACTACGTTGTCAATCCAATTAACAAACACAACAATCATATCAATAAAATCAGAAAAACTCTTGATACTCAATAAATTTGATAATTAAAGCATAAGAATCTCCCCAAGATAAATAATTCCAAGGATTTGTCTTCCTCAACCAAGAATTAAAAACTAGCTAGACATAATCTAAGAAAAATGATAAATAAAAACAAGGGAAAGAAGACTAATCCAATATCCGCTCGTCGAGGTGTCAATCCTGCCTTCGCTTCGATCTTCGTAGCGTTCTTCAATAAAATTGAAAAGAAAATATAAAACTAGTCTAAAACTATTCTACCTACTCTACCTAATTGTCTTTTGGTCTGATATTTCGAGTTTATAATGTTGGGGAAGCTTGGAGAATAGGTTAGAGTCCATGTGGGAAGGAAAGAAATCAAGAATCCAGACTTTCCAAAACTCTGTTGGCTTAGCTAAGCCTCAAAATTGCATAAATACGTCTGATGACGTGTTCAATTTCTGCCTTCCCACGTAGATGGCGTATTTACGCCTCCGAATGGCATAGCTACGCCTACACTTTCCGTAGCATTGGCGTATTTATGCCTGTCTTTCATTTTTCTGGCGAGTTTCATATTTTGGCCGTAACTTTCTCATACAAACTTCGAATTTGATGAATCAGCTGTCCACGCGTAGATAACTAAAAGTTATACAACTTGTCTATGGACCACATTTCCAAACCTTGGCTTGAACATATAGAAATTTGAGGAGTAAGGAGCAACACATGTCTTGAATTCCGGTTTTTTCCTCTTTTCTTTAACTTTATTAATTCTTTCATCATTTTAGCTTGATTTCTTCACCTTTCCCTACATTTACACAAATATACAATTAGGTAGCATATGTATCAATTTATTCATCAAAATATACCAAATCGTAGACCATTAAACATACTAGATGTGTCTATTTCTAGTCATATCAAACTCGCCCATACTTACTATTTACTCTACCACGAGTAAATCAGGCAAAACTACAATATTTTTGTTGGCTCATAGCCTCATAACAAACTAACTTGTCCTCACTTTAATACCTCAACAATCTCAAACATGCATAGTAATGAAAGGCGGAGAAAAATTATTAGTGGAACAAGTTCAATCCCTAAACATTTCGTACCCAACAAAGCAGTGAACGTGTGTGTGTGTGGTCATAAACATGTGTTGTGCACAAATTATCGATCCAATAAATGCAAACCCACAATAGCTCAAGTTATACACTAACACGAGTATAAGCTCACTTGCACACTCTTTTCCATTATCTGAGCCACTTGCAAACACAAATCAAGTAGGTCTTTATTAGCTTGTAGCTTGACCTAGGTATTGACTTATGAAAGAAATGGTAAGATATATCAAACAAGAGAGTATAATATTATGCACAATTTAACCTTCTCTTCTTGCATGATTTTTTCCAAACCTTGTTTATTTTTGTAAGATTTAACTCAATTTTTTTCTCTTTTGTGCCTTGGCTCCCCTTGGAGTCATATTTTTATTTATTTTCTCAAGGCATCCCTTTTCTTTCATGCATTTCATTGTTTTGACAATAAAGCTCACAAAACATATATGAATCATTGATAACGTAAGTGCATGTGAATGAAACACATCATACTACCTTCAAAGGTGTGGATAGAATTCATATTTAGACTTATTATGGAAGGATGATAAGCTAGTCAAAGAATGTTAAATAGGGGTTGTTTGTATGCTTAGCATACAACCATTCTTTTGCATTAAGGCTCAAAAAGGGTACTAGTGATTGAATTTCTTTATATGGTAGGCTTGAAAGACTCAAACGCATCAAAGATTGCCTATATCACTTTCATGTTTGCAATTAGTCTAGACATACGCCTCAAAGAGCATGTAGTTAAGTTCTAGCATGTGTTAGAGACTTCTTAAGACTATCACAAAGTTCACACAATCTACACTACGCTATGCACACTTCACAAGTCATGACGGAGTCGTGCTCAAAATATTCAACTACTAAGTTAAAGCACGATTTGCATTAGAGTTCAAAATGTTCTCAGATTGGAACTCCCCTTTCCATGGATATAGATCAAATTGAAGGTCAAACCACTTAAATCTTTTCTAATTTTCTTCACTTTGATAAGCTTTGATATTCTGTCATTTGTGCTTGAATCATGGAGGTGAATTGTTATGAGCGAATGAGATTGCTAGTCTCCAAATATAAGAAAGAGTGAGAAGAAGAGGTCGAGAGTTAGAGAGAAATTGAGCAGAATGAGATTGGAATTTGAAAGGAAATTTTCATTCAATTCATTATTATAGAGCACAAAGTTAGCACATTTATTTTTGGAGAGTTTTACTTTTTCATGATTGTAATCTCTTGTAATTCTCTCTCTATTTAGGTGATTTTACTTCCCATTTTCTAGACTAAATTAGTGGAATTGATTACCTCTTTCAGCCTGTTAGGATCGAATAGGAGTTTTTAGAGGGGGGTGAATAAACACTCTACTAAAATTTATCTTTTTTCGATTTTCTTTGATTGATTTCACTTGGTTAGCAAATGAAACCTATTTCTTAATCAATACTAATTTGAACAGACCACTGATAGTGTGAGTGCGGAATCGGTCTGTTCTTGGTTAGCAAGACCGGTCTGATAGCTTTGAAACACGATGTACTGCGATATGTAAATGGACAGGATGTGTTTCTGGAAGTTCGAAGGCAATTCCTTCTATGTCTCCCCTTCTTCCAATTAAGGAAGGATTCACTAGAAGACTTTGTGTAATACAATCCCGTTGTACAACCCCGATTCAGCTGGATTTACCCCATTACCGGACTGAAACTCCTAGTCTCTCAATCTGTTCAGACACAATCTGTATGACAGTTACAATGAACTCACACTTCTATCTTAGAACAAATACAATTGATAGAGTGAATTACTCTGAGCACAAATGATCCTTAAACGAACAAATAAAACAATAAGATGTGCTATCAACTTCGAGCAGATCGATAAGATGAAG
Organism: Haberlea rhodopensis; assembly: GCA_907163345.1. NCBI lineage: Eukaryota > Viridiplantae > Streptophyta > Magnoliopsida > Lamiales > Gesneriaceae > Haberlea > Haberlea rhodopensis. The sequence goes on along the minus strand of CAJQUN010000006.1, from coordinate 11,483,763 downwards.
TCTTTCGATGATAGTGTTCTGCTCGAATGAATGCTCAATAAAATGATTGATTGTTGATCTCGTATGCGTGTTGTATCTCTTGTGTCGTGATCGTCTCTTGAGCATTTAAGTTGCACCTTTATATAGGCATTTCTGCCATTGACAATATTTCCTTTTCCTTGCAACTCTTTACTTTAGTCAACCCCTGAACAAACTTCAGTCTTCTATTTTAGACTCTTTCCCTTCTGGTCTGTTCTTTCGGTGCTTGTCAGATAAGATCGGCTTTGTCTATTTACCATTTAAGGTAACTTCAATCTTTGGTCTATTTCAGCATTAAATGCTTCAATAAATAGTTGTTGATTATTCAGACTGATGAACAAAGTTTGCTAACTTAGTCTGAAATGATCTTTCTGAAATAAGCTCTGATTTGATCTGCATCGATCTGGTCTATACCGATCAGGTTGACATCGATCTGGTCTTCATCGATCTGATTGACATCGATCTGGTCTGTTTTGTCATCTTTAAAATCCGGAACCAACAAATTCTCCCTTTTTTATGATGAAAAAACCTAGCTTCTTTGTCCTTTTAAGTCCTTTCTCTTGTAGAAGTTATGTTCAAAATAAATGAACTAATTCTCTTCTTTATTATTTAGGAGTTCAGATCGATTAAGTCGTTTAGTTCAAAATAAATGAACTTTTCAAAATAAATGAACAAGACTGTGAATTCCGAAAGACTTTTTATAAACTCGTTTGATGAATACATTTACAAATGTTATTCTTTAGAGGCAGTCATTTATTTCTTCTTTTCGTGCGGTTGTTCTGGCTTCATTTATTTCTTCTTTTCCCCTTTTTGGGCATCAGCAATCTCTTGAAGAAAATCTACGATCTGCATAAGCTGAGCACATATAGCATCCAGACGATGATCTTGGGTAAGAAGGGATTTGGAAAGTGCGATTTTTAGTTTTGAAGCCAGCTCGATCTGTTCTTTTCTTAGGCTGGTCTTATAAGATGTTTGTTGAGAGAACAGATCGTTCAGACCATGATGTATACTATTGATGTTCTTCAGCATCTTTTCCTTGAAAGAATCAAAGTCCATAGTGGTAGTCCACTGGCTTTGGTGTACTTCTCTTACTCTTTGGGAGAGAAAGTGAAAATGCTTAGATAGTTCTTAAAGGGACTTGGCCACTGATGGAGTATCATCAAGGTAGTCCGGTATGTCTTCAGCAGGTTGCACATCTAGCTCTTTCCCTTTTTCAGTCCGAAGGGTTGCGCGAGATCTAGTTCTTCTGCAAAAGCTGTGGAGAAGATGAGTCAACCGGCACAACAAATGGGGGCAGCAGATTGGCGATGTTCGGACCGGACTAATTCAACAAGATCCATAGAAAATTTATTCAAAAATGCCAAGTCTGCAGCAGACTGATCTGCTTGGACTGTTTTTGACAGAGAGATTGGTTGAACAGGCTTCTCAAGTTGTAAAGCCACAACGATGCCTGACACAACTAGTCCAACATCGACGATGTCTTGAGTGACAATAGTCTTTGGTGCGACTAGCGTGCTGGTCTGAGCTTCTGAGACTGTGGATGCAAAAGGGAGAGACACCTGTAATACGTCCATTGCCTCAGCCTCTGCAGCAGTCGGAGCATTAGGCAGTGGCTGCTCCGCTGGCTTAGTAAAGGGTTCCTCATATTCTGCAGAAATTTGCCCTGCCATAGTCTGGCTTGGGGTTGGACGATCCGGACTGGGAGGAGGGGTTGAAATATTCAGCCTCTAGCGATGCATTCTGATAGCCATACGTAGAGTGATGACGTCCATCTCTAGCTGAGATATAACTGCCCTGTCATCCTGGATAGTCGGGCTGGTTATATCAAAATTTACTTTCTTAGCTTGGACAAGGAGAGTTGCAAGCCTCAGCCTATGTTTTGCACATAACAGCTCTTTGCGATGCACAGCGATGCGAATATCGTCTGTTTTTGTGTGTTTCAGAACTTCTTGTTCCATCTTGTTCAGTCGTTTGAGCTTACCGAAGAACAGATTGAAGTGATTCACCATTCTGTACAAGACTCATTCATCGAATATGGCGTCGAGGGCCTGTACTTTTTCTTCAATATCTTCCATGGCAAGGTCAATAGCTGTTTGAGCCGCTGATTTGGGCTTTGAGGGTGCAATCTCTGTCATGGTGGCTTTGCCATTCCCAGCAACAGATGTGGGCTTGATCCCTGATTGGGTATAATCGCCCAATTCTTTAATCACAATACCCTTGACAGCTGGGATATTGGATGTGATTCGGGGCACAACTTTGGCTAGTTTGGGTGGAGCTTTGGTTGTTTGAGGTGGAGCTTGGGATTTTGGGGGTGGATCTTGGAGTACTGGGTTGTTTGGGTTGGAGGAGAGGTAGATATGGGTTTGGGGCTTAAGGTTGTCAGGGGTTTGGTGAGTTGGGTTCGAGGCTTCTTTGGTAGGGGTTTGGTTATGGATGAGGTAATAGAGGCAGACTGGGTTTCATCAGAGTCAGTCTGGACCATTACCAGTTTTGGCTTAGCCCTGGTCTTCTTTGCTACAGCCTGTTCTGCACCAACCTCCATCTTGATGGTCGATAATTCAGTGGGAGTTGGGGGAGCAACATAGCTAGTCCTTTAGGATTAATGACTTTGAATGGACTAAGTGCCGAAGATTTCCCCAGCTCAATATTCACTGACTCCAACAACTTGCTCAGTGGAACAGCAAAACAGACAGCCTGCTTTGTGGAAGTACTGGTCTCCAATAAAACACCAAATAGGATGGAGGACCAGTTCACTTTCCAAAGTGGATAGCTGCCATGACTCAAAACTTTTCAGATGTCACATCATCATAACTTCCAGCCTTGTCAGCAGCGTCTTTCCAACGATGTCGCATAGCACTTGAAAATGGAAAGACATCTCTTTCTTCTTGAATGTAGGCTTAAGGGTGAGTCAGAATATTGACACTCTGCGCTAAAATTCCTCCAGAGTGGCTTTGGACAAATGAGCGAAATCAGACATGCCAGAGGTAGGAAGCCCAAACGTCTCTGTAAATATTTCCTGAGAAATTTCAATATTCTGGCCATTAACCGAAGAAGAGATGGAAGTCTTGTGAGAAATGGCGTTTGAGAATAGTTCTTTGATCTCCGATTCATACACCACCGTGCCACATTCCAAGAATTTCCTCAGTCCGGATGATTCCAGATTTTTGAACATATATATCATTTCTTTGTCTTACATCCTGTAGATAGCGTCAAACTCAACAGATAATGAGTTGTGAGTAATGGTTGCCATTTGAAATATTAGTATACAAATATGGAAGAAAGAAGAATTTTTAGAAGAGATAAGCAGACAACGGTAATTATAAAAAGTAAATTATGAATGAGATGTACAGCCTGATAAATATAGAGATATTAGACACGTGTCTGCATCTCGATGACTGATATTTTAAAATTCAAATTTTAACGGACTGTATGAGGGTATAGTAAGGAGGTTAAAGTTAGATCAGTCCGGGCCATAAAATATTACTGTGTTAAAGATTAATAGTGTTTTGAGTCAGATCGTGGGATAACATCAGATCGATAGAGATCGGTCTGATAGTCAGTACCGATCTGTATCTTACTGACCATTGTATTATCGATATGTGCTAACACTAAATCTTTAAGAACGAAGTTAAGCATTCATCAAATATATTAAGATAGATCTATTAAACCAAGAATTTGACAAAAATAATTAAACTTAGCCTCTGGGAGTGGTTTAGTGAAGATGTCTGCAACTTGCTGGTCTGTTGGGATATACTCGATCTGAATCTCCTTTTTGACAGCATGATCTCGAATAAAATGATGTCTGATATCAATATGTTTCGTTCGAGAGTGCAAGACTGAATTATATGTGATAGCAATTGCACTTGTGTTGTTGCAAAAGATTGGTGACTCAACAGCTTGAATGTCATAGTCTCTGAGCTGATGTTGAACCCAGAATATTTGAGCGCAACAGCTTCCGGCGGCGAGATATTATGCCTCAGCTGTGGATGTTACAATCTACGTTTGTTTCTTGCTATACCATGAGATCAATCTTTCACCTAAGAATTGACAAGTTCCACTGGTGCTTTTGAGATCAATCTTACATCCTGCATAGTCAGCGTCTGAATATCCAATTAAATTGAAATTTAAATCTTTGGATACCAGAGACCAACATTCTGAGAACCTTTTAAGTATTTTAGAATACGTTTAGCGGCAATGAATTGTGATTGTTTAGGGTCAGATTGAAATCTAGCACACATGCAAACATAAAACATAATATCAGGTCGGCTCGCTGTAAGATATAACAGCTACCCGATTAGACCTCGATACATTGTTACCTCAACTGACGTTCGCTTCATCTTTATCTAACTTGATTGATGGACTCATTGGAGTTGAAGCGGTTGAGCAAGTCTCCATACCAAACCGTTTGAGTAGCTCCTTGGTGTACTTGGTTTGATTAATGAAGATTCCATTATTGAGTTGTTTGACTTGTAGACCCAGGAAGAATGACAATTCTCACATCATACTCATCTCAAATTGGCTCTGCATTAACTTAGAAAATTTCTCGCATAACTTGGGGTTAGTTGACCCAAAAATGATATCATAAACATATATTTGAACTAACAAAGTATGTCCCCCCTTGATAAACTTAAATAAAGTTTTATCTACTGAGCCGATCTGGAAGTCATGATCCCTAAGAAATTGAGACAGAGTGTCATACCAGGCTCTGGGGGCCTGTTTAAGTCCATAGACTTCTTTCTTTAGTAAGTATACGTGATCTAGAAACTAGTGATTAAGAAATCCAGGAGGTTGCTCGATGTAGACTTCCTCCTGAAGTTCACAATTAAGAAATGCACTATTCACGTCCATTTGATATACTTTGAAGTCTTTAAAAGCAGCGTATGCAAGAAAGATTTGAATGGCTTCAAGTTTGGCAACTTGTGCAAAGGATTCATCAAAGTCGATTCCTTCTTCTTGTCTGAAGCCTTGTGCTACCAGTCTGGCCTTGTTCCTAACTACCACACCATTTGCATCTAGCTTGTTTCTGAAAACCCATCTGGTTTCAATAACATGCTGATCACTTGGTCTGGGAGTTAAACTCCACACCTGATTCTGTTCAAATTGGTTGAGCTCTTCTTGCATAGCCTCTTTCCAGTTATAGCCAGCTAAAGATTCGTCAGTCTGTTTTGGTTCAAGGTTGGATATGAATGAGTGTGAGTGAATTCATCCATCATCTGTCCTCTAGTTCTTATGGGTGCAGATGAACTTCCAATCACCAGATCAGGTTGATGCCTCTTAGTCCAGCGGTAGTTTGGTTCGAGAACATCTGGTCCTGATGGATGAAGAATACTGATATCGTCAGTATTGGTCTTAACATTGGTATTCGTCACCTTTGGATCAGCGACATCAGCTCGATCTGGTAGAACTTCAGTGGCTTCTACCGGACCGTCTGGTACTTCAGGTTCTGGTAGATTGTCTCTTGACCTGTTAACTGCAATCTCATCATCATTGTTAGCTTCAAGATGGATATTTTCCATCTGATTTTGAATTATTTCCTTGTGGTTCTCAATATTAAGTGATTCATCAAAAACTACATGAATTGACTCTTTTTAGAGTTCGATTATTGAAAACACGAAATGCTTTGCTAACAGATGAATATCCTAGAATAATCCATCATCTGATTTAGATTCGAAGGCGGTTAGATGATTCTTACCATTGTTATGGACATAACATTTGAAGCCAAAGATATGAAAATATGAAATAGTCGGTATGTTACATGTCCATACTTCATATGATATTGAATTTAATTTCTTATTAATCATGGACCAATTCTGGTTATAACATGCAGTATTGATAGCCTCTGCCCAAAACTTTTGAGATATTCCAGAGTCAGCAAGCATTGTTCTTGCTACTGAGTATTCATGCCTGATCCCTTGGTCATCTAGAAAGGATTCAAGATTTTGGTTTGAGAATTCATTGTCTTTGTCGCTTTGAATCTTGTCTATCCCAGAGGATTTCTCGTTCTGAATGCGCTTCAACAGCTTGATTAATCTTGGGTCGGTCTGGTCTTTACTGCTAAAAAATATAGTCCATGTAAAACGCGAGTAATCATCAATAATAACAAGAGTGTACGCATTCCCCCTAAACTTGTTATTGGTATGGGACCAAACAAGTCCATATGCAATAAGTCTAAGCAGCGTGAGGAGAATTTGACATTCTTGTTCTTAAAGGATGATCTCACTTGTTTGCCAATTTGACAAGCTTGACATATCTTATCCTTAGAAAAGTCGATCTTGGGCAGACCGATAACTAAATCATTTTTACATAGGCTAGAAATAGTCTTGAAATTAAGATGATTCAAGCGTTTATGTCATACCCAATGTTTATTATCGTTATAAGCGATGAAACAAGTAGGATTATCAGGTTGATCATGATTCCAGTTAATCTTATAAGTATTTCCATTCCTGATTCCTACAAGCATGGTTTTACCATTAGGTGACTTAACAGTGGCAAGTGCGTTTGTGAAATTCTACGGTATAACCATTATCACATAATTGACTTATACTAATCAGATTATAGCATAAATTCTCAACTAATAATAACACATCATTTATGATAATGTTGCCATGGACAATCTTACCCTTGCCCACGGTCTTACCCTTTGAGTTATCACCGACAGTGATCTTAGGACCAGTGTATTGAGTAATATCAGACAGCAGCTCGATGTTTCCCGTCATGTGTCGAGAATATCCACTGTCTAAATACCAATCTGATAGTTTTTTCTTGGGTTCCTGTCATAAAAAATAATTACTGTTGGTACACAATCCTACTTGGGTCTGGAACGGATTAGTCCTTTGGGGACCCACACCTGAATTAGCTTTATTGGCTTGTGTGCGTCTGGTATGGTGTGTGCTGTGCGATAACAAGTGTGCTGAGCTTGTTGTGTGTAGTGTGTTTTGTGAAATGGTGGCCTTTGATTCTTGTCAGGTAATCTATATCTTCTTTGGACCGGTTATGAGTTGTGGTAATTGGATGGTTTTCCTTGCCTTAGATTTTGCACTCTTGAGTTTGGTCTGATAGACTCAAAACTTGCTGGTGTCTTTTCCATGGCTTGGTTAAGATACCCACTTCCCTTTTTCAAACCTTTATCCTTGAAAGAGATCCATGTTTGAATTGTAGGCACTTCTGATTCATATATTGTGATGGATCTAACAAATTTCATTTGTTTGATTTTGTCCTTTTCCAGCAACAATTCAGTTTCATTTTTAGTGCTTTCATTGATACCAAAGTCTATGCCAGTGATATTACCGACATTTCTTTGTACCTCTTGCAACTCATCTAATGAAACTCTTGAATTGTCCATGTTTTGAAAATATGAGAAAGTTTAGCATTTTGTGCGCTAATTTCTGATTTTCTACATGGAGCTGTTCATAGGAGATTTTTAGCTTATCCAGCTCGATCTTCAGACTGTCACATTCACCTAGCTTAGAACAGCTTGGTATGATGTGCTCATCTGTTTGATCTTTGCTTTCAGCCTTAATTTTCTCAAATGATTCAGCTAGCATTCTGCAGTCATTATCCATATCTTGTAGTGCAAATACAAGTTCTTCTCGTGTAAATTCATCTGAGTCAAAATCGAATACCTCATCTTTCTGACTAGTCTCCTCGTCTGCCATTAGGCGTTGGATCTCCTCTTCGCTTTCACTAGAGGATTCTTCTGAGCTCTCTGATTCTGAATCAGTCTGACCCACTTACTGTTGCCTTCTTCTGCTACTAGAACTTTTTGAGCCTTTCCATGATGCCCTTTTTGATCTTTGTAGTACTTCTTCTTCTTGTCATCTAGGTGACTTTCCTTCCTCTCATCTTTCTTTGGTCTGGTGCAATCTGCAATGAAGTGTCCGGTCTTACCACAATTGTAGCAAGCCTGATCTTTAGCAGTAGCATCTTTTCTTGACTTATATTGATGAGAATAATTAAAGTTCTTTTTTATTTTTAGACATGAATTTACCAAATTTCTTAATAAATAACGACATAGCATCATTACTCATCTGTTCGACAGATCGGTCTGTAGGGTAGATTGATCTGGAATGGCTACAAGTGCATTGGTTTGCTGAGAGGTGGATGGCTCTGCTTCCCCTCTAGTGATCAGCTCGAATTCATAGGCCTTGAGATCAGAGCTGTGCAATCATCTCCCAAATTTCTTTGGCAATGGAGCACATCTTGATCTTGCTGAACATATTCTTGTCCAAGGTCTTGAACAGAATATCATTGGCTACATTGTCTAGATTAGTCTTTTTCCTTTTTAAATTGGATCAGGTAGCTCTTTCTTTTTCAATCATCTGAGGTTCACCACTTGACCCTCCTAGGGCAGGGTTAACCTTTCAAATCTTCATTGGTCCTTCTGTAATGGCGTAACACATGTCATCATCCTGAGCTGCTAAGTGAGCTTGCATGCGGATTCTCCAATCATCATAATATTCTTTTGAGAACATGGGAATCTTGTTGAAGGATGCCATCAGTCCAAGTATTCCATTGATTAAGAACATCCGCTCTGATACCACTTGTTAGGATCGAATAGGAGTGTTTAGAGGGAGGTGAATAAACACTCTACTAAATTTATCTTTTTCAATTTTTTTTGATTGATTTCACTTGGGTTAGCAAATGAAACATATTTCTTAATCAATACTAATCTGAACATACCACTGATAGTGTGAGTGCGGAATCGGTTTGTTCTTGGTTAGGAAGACTGGTATGATAGCTTTGAAACACAAAGTAGTGCGATTTGTAAATGGACATGATGTGTTTCTTGAAGTTCGAAGGCAATTCTTTCTACGTCTCACTTTCTTCCAATTAAGGAAGGATTCACTAGAAGACTTTGAGTAATACAATCCCGTTGTACAACCCCGATTCAGCTGGATTTACTCCACTACCAGACTGAAACTCGTATTCTCTCAATCTGTTCAGACACAATCCGTCTGACAGCTACAATGAACTCACTATTCTATCTTAGAACAAATACAATTGATAGAGTGAATTAATCTGAGTACAAATGATCCTTAAACGATCAAATAAAACAATAAGACATGCTATCAACTTTGAGCAGATCTACAAGAGGAAGTCTTTAGATGATAGTGTTCTGCTCGAATGAATGCTCAATAAAATGATTAATTGTTGATCTCGTATGCATCATTGGAAATCCCAATGACCAATTTCATCTTTGATTACGGACTTCTTCGTTTTGTTGACGAAACGGATCATTGGCCGCCACAAACCGACCAGAATCCTTTGTGGACTCGTCAAGATCGTCTTGTGCTTCTTTGCATTCAGGCCACTGTAAATAGCACAATTTGAAAGTAATCCGATAACAAGATAGACATCGGAATAAATAAATCGGATTACACCAGGGATCTATACGAAGGGAAAACCATATCGGTGTTAAGAATTTATATCTTTGTAGCGTGTTTGACTCCTATCAGCCGGTCTTTTCTTGCTTACCTCTAACTTCTCTCTCTTCTCTGATGGTCGTAGATCAGTCCTTCTCTGTCTCTGAGCATCTTCGAGATTGATGTACTTTTCAGCTCGCCCTAGAAGTTCGTTATAGCTGCGAGGGGGTTTCTTTACCAATGATTAAAAAAACTCTTCTGCCTTAAGCCCTTGTGTGAAGGCATTAATAAGGACATCTACCATTGCAGTGGGGACCTCTAAGGCCGCCCCATTGAAGCGTTGTACAAACTCCCTCAAGGATTCCTGTTCATTCTGCTTGGTAATGAACAGACTCAAAGAAGTTTTTTGATACCTCTTGCTGCTGGCGAATTGGTTTAGAAAAGCCGAATTGAATTCATCAAAGCAACGTATAGTGTTTGGCTTAATTAGATTAAACCATTGGTGTGATGATCTAACAATGGTGGTAAGGAAAACATGGCATTTAATCCCATCGGAATACATATGCAGGGCAGCATTCTCAAATCTTCCAAGGTGTTCTTCCGGGTCTGTGCTTCCTTCATATTCTACCACCGCAGGTTGTCTGAAATTTGGCGGGAGCTCTTCTCCTAAAATAGCTTGGGAGAAAGGACTTTCTCTCCTAGCCATTGTAGGTCAGCTACCTAGATGTTGACCCAATCGCCTTATCTCTCCCCATACAGTTTCCATTGGATCTATTAGTGGAGGCTCTACTCGTGTATCTGCATCAGCACTTGCTACCCTATTATCAGGCGGTGGTGCCTGATTGGTTTGTGGAGGGGGTGGAACTTGGTTAAGTTCCGGAGGTAATGGAACTTGGTGTAGGAAAAAAGTATTCTGCATAGCTCGATTGATGAACTATGACAGTTGCTCCATAGTCAGATCTCCCACGTTCCTAACAGAAGGAGGTGGTTGATCTTCTTGCTGTGGAGGGATATCATGATTTTCCATGCTAGGGCTTTCTCTTCCTCCAAGATTCCTCCTGATTCCACACCCACGTCCACGTCGTCCAGCCATATCAACGTCTTCAACTCAATGTTCCCACAGACGGCACCAATTGATATCACCAAAAAGTGTGACTATCTTCTGATAACAATAGGAAGTGAACAATACCTCCCTGTGTCTTTAACGCAAATAATAACGTCAATATCGCCTAGGATCCTCGCCTGAAATCACGAAATAAACGTGAGAAGGGGGCCGAAGTTTTCCGGCGTGTACCCTCCGACGCTCAAGTCAGGCGAGAGGATACGAGAAAATATATACTTGTAACGTAATATGATTGTGGTTGAATGAGTTGGTACCCCAATCCTGGTATTTATAGGCAGAGATCCAAGAGTTATCATGCAGCAAGGACTCCTTCCATGTTTATCCAAATCTTATCCAGATATGCTAAGATCTTGTGAATACAATCAAATCCCAGACATTGCTCCGCGGATCTGGGACTTGCCTAGTTTAGGGGATTCCGTTTCCTGTTCTGTAATGTATAAAGCAGGGAATGATAAGAGCTTGGCCAATGAGCTCGAGTTCCAAAAGAGGTCGCCTAGAAGTTTGGCGAAGGGAAACAGGTAAGGTGAAAAACGTCGGCCAAACAGGTCGGTCCTAACAAAGAGCGCGGACGAACATGCGAGGTCTTTTGAAGAAGGTCAAGTAATACACGATGGAGTCAGGTCGGCTCATTAGGTGGTGTCTTCTTATTTAGGGGGTATCATAGATGAAGGACATATATCAAATAATGTTGAAATGCTAAAAGGTTCATTAATTTTTTCAGAAGGTCCATCTTCTGTAAGTTTTAAATCTTTGTAAGTATTCTTTACGATCTTCAGGATTAAAAATTCTTGTTGATCGTTATTTTTTCTAATAACATTAATAGAAAAGGGGCAAAAGAACTTGTTATTCGCTTTCACTATCATTGGAGTTATTTATTATTTGATTTAATAATTCAAAATCAGTATCTGAACTAGAATCTGATTCTGAGGTTGAAGATTTCGTATTTTCTTCATTAATAAGTAAGGATGATATTTTGTCTCTAAATTATGGATCATCTTGAAATAATTCGTTAATTTTTAATTTTACACGGCATGTATCTGCTTTATGGCCAAAGCGATGACATTTCCAGCATTGAATTTTACTAGTGTTACTAGTGTGGGGATTATATTTTTTATAAGATTGTTTTTTTTTATGTAAATAATTCCTCTGGTTTTTCTTTTGAACCTCTATTAGGTTTTCTAAAATATTTTTTATATGTTTGTCATAAACAGGTTTTTTAACTTTATTTTTATAATATGTTGAATGAGCTAGAATTTTTTGCTTGCCAAATGCTTCACATAAATTTCCTAGTTCTTTTCTAGATGTATGTTTGTCTTTACCATATTTTGATTGCATTTTTAATTCAGATCATAATGTCAATGCTTCTCTTTTGATGAAGGCAAATAGTTACTGTTAGGATCGGACTGGAGTGTTTAGAGGGGGGGTGAATGAACACTCCTTTAAAAAATAATCCTTATTGATTTCACTCAGGTTAGTGAATGAAATCTGGTTCTTAATCAACACTTAAGCAGAACAGACCACTGAATATGGGAGTGCAAAAACGGTCTGTTCTTAGCTAGTAAGAACGGTTGATGGCTTATGAAATGCAAAGCAATGCGGAATGTAAATAGACAAGATATGTTTCTGGAAGTTCGAATGCAAATCCTTCAACGTCTCCCATTCTTCCAATCAAGGAATGATTCACTAGAAGACTTTGAGTAATACAATTTGTACAACCCCGATTCAGCTGGATTTACCCCACTACCAGACTGAAACTCCTAGTCGCTCAATCTGTTCAGACACAATCTGTCTGACAGTTACAATTGAATCTCACTCTTCTATCTTAGCACAAATACAAAAGACAGAGTGAATTTATCTACGCACAAATGATCCTTTAGATGATCAAATATTACAATAAACTGTGCTTATGAAAACTTTGAGCAGACTGGTAAGATGAATATCTTTCAGCGATGGTTCTGCTCAAGAGTGTTTTGACTTGTAAGCTTGTGTTGTTCAGTTTCTTGATTGATCAGTGAAAGTCCCCTTTTCGAGTACCTTAGTTGCATCCTTATATAGTCGTTTATACCAATGACACTATTTCCTTTTCTGTGCAACTCTTTACTCTGTTCATTCTCTGAACAAGCTTCAGTCTTCTTCTTTTAGGCACTTTCCCTTCTGGTCTGTGCTTTCGGCATTTGTCAGGTAAACTCTCCTTTGTCTACTTACCATTTAAGGTAATCTTCAGTCCTTGGTCTTTTTCAGCTTTAAATGCATCATCAAATGCTTCCATAAATAGCCGTTGATTATTCGGACTGAAGAACGAAGGTTACTTAACTTCGTCTGCTCTGATCTGATTTTCATTGAGCTGATCTGTGCTTCGATCTGGTCAGACTGGTTTGCATCGATCCATTCTGTTTTGAGATAGACTATATCGGTCTGATTTGTTTTGTCATGGCTCGATTGGTCTGGTCTGTTTTGTCATCTTTAAAATTCGAAAAGTAACAAATTCTCCATTTTTGATGATGACAAAACCTAGCTTCTAAGTCCTCTTAAAAAGTCTTTTAATTCTTTGAAGAATATTCTTTCAATCAATTAAATCTTCTTGTTCAAAATAAATGAACACTGGAAGTTGTAGTTCAGATCGATTAAGTCTTTTTGTTCAAAATAAATGAACTATTCAAAATAAATGAATAAGACTCAGAGATGCGATTGAAAGACTTTGATTTTATTGATATGTCTGATAAATACATTTACATGTCACAATTCATTCAGACAGGTATCTATTTCTTCGCTGCAGAGGACTACTGAGTTGGCTTGAATTCCTTCTTCTTTTTCCCCCTTTTTATCAGCAGCAATCTCCTGAAGGAAATCTACGATCTGCAAAAACTGAGCGCAAATAGTATCCAGGCGAGTGTCTTGAGCAAGGAGGGATTTGACAACCGTAGTTTTACTTCAGTAGCCAGCTCGATCTGTTCTTTTCTTAGGCTGTTATTGTATGAAACTTGCTGAGAGAACAGGTCATTTAGTCCACGCTGAATACCGGTGATGCTTGCCGTCATCTTGTCTCTAAAAGATTCAAAGTCCAAATGTGTAGTCCGCTGGTTTTGATGAACTTCTCTTACTCGTTGAGAGAGAAAGAGACAGTTTTCAGATAATTCATGAAGGGACTTGACTATTGATGGGACATCATCAACGCGGTCTTGAGAGTGATCAGCAGGTGATGCAGTTAGATCAATTTCTGCTTCAGCCGGTACAATGGTAGAAACATCAGATTGGCGAACATCGGACCAGATCAATTCAACCAAATCCGTAGAAAATTCTTGCAAAAATGCCAAATCCGCAACAGACTGATCTGGAGGAGTGATAGGTCTAGTAGGCTCCTCAACTTGTAGAGCTGCAACATTTGACACAACTAGATCTAGATCGACGAAGTCTGGTGAGACAACTGTCGGAGGTGCGTCTAGTGTGATGGTCTGAATATTTGAGACTGAGGACACAAATGGAATGGATGTGGTTGGAGATTCCAGCAAGACATCCATTACCTCAGTCTCTGCAGCAGACGGAGCATTGGTCAGTGGATGCTCCGCTGTCTCAGAAATAGGTGGCTCAGAGATTGGCTCTGCCACAGTCTTGCTTGTTGTTGGATGATCTGGACTGGGAACCGGAGTTGATATATTGAGCTTCTGACGATGCATGCAAACATCCATGTGGAGAGTGAGAATGTCCATCTCCAACTGAGCAATGACCGCACCGTCATCCTTGGCAGTCGGGCTGGTGGCATCAAAATTCGCCTTTTTGGCTTGGATAAGCAGATTTGCCAGCCTTAGTCTGTGATTAGCCCTGAACAACTCCTTGCGATGTACCGCAATCCGCACATCATTGATTTATGTCCCTTTCAGGACTTCTTGTTCCATTTTATTTAGCCGTTTTAGCTTGCCGAAGAACAGACTAAAGTGGTTGACCGTTTTGTATTCGACCCATTCATCAAATACGACTGTCAGCTCCTGCACTTTGTCTTCTATATCTTTCATGGCAATGTCAATTACGGTTTGAGCGGCGGACTTAGGCTTGGAAGAGATAGGCTCAGTCATGACAGCTTTGCCCTTTCCAACATCAGACGAGGGCTTAATCCCTGATTGGGTGTTAATAACGATTCCCTTGATAGCAGGGATGTTGGATGGGACTCGAATGGTAACTTTGGGTGCAGTGGGTGGAGCTTTGGAGGGTTGAGTTTTGGATGGTTGTTGGGTTTTTGGTGTTGGAGCTTGGGATGCAGTGGTGGCTTTTGTTGAAGGTAAGACGGATATGGTTTTAGGGTTTAAGGTTGACAGTGGCTTGGTGATCTGGGTTCGTGGCTTCTTTGGAGGAGGTTTGACTGGGGATGAAGTAGTAGAGGCAGACTGAGTTTCATCTGAGTCAGTCTGGACTGTCAGTTTGCTCTTAACTCTAGTCTTTCTTCCAGCAGCCTGTTCCTGTCCAATTTCGATCTTTACAGCCAACTCAGAAGGAGTGGGGGAGCACCTTTGGACTTAAGTAAAGCCAATCCCTTGGGGTTAAGGATTTTGAAGGGATTGAGTGCTGATGGCTTCCCTAGCTCGATGTTCATCGACTCCAAAAGCTTGCTGAGTGGAACAACAAAGCAGACAACCTGTTTTGCTGCAATAACTGTCTCGAGCAGAACTCCAAACAGAATAGCGGACCAGTTCATCTTCAGTCCGGAATGGATAGCAGCCATTGCTCTGAATTTCTCAGAGGTTACTGCATCATAGCTTCCAGCCTTGCCAAGCAGTGGCTTGCCAACGATATCACACAGAACCTGAACGTGGAACAACATCTCTTTCTTCTTGAATGATGGTTGTAGATTCTGTCCAAAGATTGATACTCGGCCCTGAAAGTTTTCAAGGGTGGCCTGAGATATATGCCCAAAGTCAGACATTCCGGTGGTAGGAAGTCCAAAGGTCTTTGACAGCGTGGTCTGAGAAATGTCGATGGGTTTTCCTTTGACGAAAGTAGAGATGTACATCTTGTGGGAAACAGCATTGGCGAACAGCTCTGTAATCTCTGATTCGTAAATCATCGTACCACATTCCAGAAATTTCCTTAAACCAGAGGATTCCAAGGATTTGAACATGGACACCATCTCTGGATCTTCAACCCTGTAAATCGCATCAAACTCAACAGACAAAGAGTTGTGAGTGATAGTTGCCATTTGAGTAAATGTTATGTAAGTAGGGAAGATGGAAAGATTTGAAGATAGATAAACAGACAGCAGTAATTTGTAAAGAGTGAAGTCTAAATGAAATGTACAGCCTGCTAAATAGGAGATATTAGACACGTGTCTGTATCTCGATGACTGATATTTAAAAATTCAAATTTTAACGGACAAGATGAGAGAATAGTAAGGCGGTTAAACTTCAATCAGTCCGGGCTGTTAAAAATATTACTATGTTAAAGACTGATAGTGTTTTAAAATAGATCACAGGATAATATCAGATCGATAGAGATTGGTCTGAAAGTCCGGAACGGTCTGTATCTTTCTGACCATTGTATTATCAATCCGTGCTAACACTAATTCTTTAAAAACAAGATTGAGCAAACGTCAAACACGTTAAGATAAGTCTATTAAAGCAAGAATTTGACGAAAATAATTAAACTTAGCCTCAGGGAGTTGTTTAGTGAAGATGTCTGCAGCTTGCTGGTTTGTTGAAATATATTCGATCTGAATCTCCTTTTTGCCAACATGATATCGAATAAAATGATGTCTGATATCAATATGCTTCGTTCGAGAGTGCAAGACTGGATTATACATTATAGCAATTGCACTTGTGTTGTCGCAGAAGATCGGAGACTCAGCAGCTTGAATGCCATAGTCTCTTAGCTGATGTTGAACCCAGAGCATTTGAGCGCAACAGCTTCCAGCGGTGAGATATTCCGCCTCAGCTGTAGATGTGGCAATTGATGTTGCTTCTTGCTAAACCACGAGATCAATCTTTCACCTAGAAATTGACAAGTTCCACTGGTGCTCTTGCAATCGATCTTACACCCTGCATAATCAGCGTCTGAATATCCAATTAAATTGAAATTTAAATCTTTGGATACCAGAGACCAACATTCTGAGAACCTTTTAAGTATTTTAGAATACGTTTAGCGGCAATGAAGTGTGATTGTTTAGGGTCAGATTGAAATCTTGCACACATACAAACATAAAACATAATATCAGGTCGGCTTGCTGTAAGATATAACAGCGATCCGATTAGACCTCGATACATTGTTACCTTAACTGTTGTTCCCCCTTCGTCTTTATCTAGCTTGATTGATGGACTCATTGGAGTTGACGCAGTTGAACAAGTCTCCATTCCGAATCTTTTGAGTAGCTCTTTGGTATACTTGGTTGGATTGATGAAAATACCATTGCTGAGCTGTTTGACTTGGAGACCCAGGAAGAATGACAATTCTCCCATCATACTTATCTCAAACTGTCCCTGCATTAACTTAGAGAACTTCTCGCAGAGTTTGGGATTAGTTGACCCAAAAATAATATCATCAACATATGTTTGAACTAACAAAGTAGGTTCCCCCTTAATAAATTTAAATAAAGTTTTATCTACTGAACCGATCTGAAAATCATGATCCAGAAGAAATTGAGACAGAGTATCATACCAGGCTCTTGGAGCTTGTTTCAGTCCATACACTGCTTTATTCAGTAGGTATACGTGATCTGGAAACGACTGATTTTGAAATCCAGGAGGTTGCTCGATGTAGACTTCCTCCTGAAGTTTGCCATTAAGAAATGCACTCTTCACGTCCATTTGATATAATTTGAAGTCTTTAAAAGCGGCGAATGCAAGAAATATTCGGATGGCTTCAAGTCTGGCGACTGGTGCAAAGGATTCATCGAAGTCGATTCCTTTTTCTTGTCTGAAGCCCTGTGCAACCAGTCTGGACTTGTTTCTGTAGGGTCTTCCTACCTTAACATCATATTAATAACGTATTATGGACTAAACATGCATTAATGACACATTCAGGTTCCGATTGTAGTTTTGAGCTAATCAGATTACATGCCAAGAATAAATTTTTCAAAGGTTAAATTAATTACATCTTCAAAATGAAATGTATCGATAGAATTATATTACTCCTAGAGTAGAAACTATCCAAAAAGAAGTCCTGTAATCTATCTTCTTTTATGCTCCTTTAGCTCACTGTCTCAACCCGACCCTTAGTCTTGGTCCAAAAGTGTACCTACAGGAACAACCCATCATGAGCATGTACATCGTTACTTAACATCATAAGTTAATGGCATATAAATAAATGCATAGAAATAATTGATAACATATACTTCCTGGTTAATCGTATTATCCTTCTTTGGTTGTCCCTGTTTCATAGTTATGCATATAATCATTAGTTCAAGACATAAATGATTAACATCATACTTCGCATATATGCTCACAACAATCCATGTTAATTAGTAATGGGACCATCCGGGTTCTATTATGACAGCGGTACAATTGGCCCCCTCGCTCGACATAACACATCATATGATACCCATCGCTACGCCTTGATAGCGGATGTATCTCTTTGTTCAGCGGATGATACCCCTAGCTACGCCTTGATAGCGGATGTACCCCCTCGCTTAGCGGATGATACCCCTCGCTACGCCTTGATAGCGGATGTACCCCCTCGCTTAGTTATGTGAGCGGCAAGTACCTTCCTCGCTTGCCCATAATAGCCACCGGACATTCAACCATTCTAAATAGCATAGTTAACATACATTATCATCTTATAAGCATCATCATCTCCGAACATCATCATCTTTTCATAACCGTCATCGTAACATCATATCATCTTCATTTATCACAACATCATCATCATAAACTCATTCATCATAATCCTCATCATAAATACTTATGCAATCAATGCAAAGTCATAGTTTAGGAATGTGTTACCATTTGATACCCGTACGTTTCTTACGTACCTTTTCAAAATATGGTGAAGTTGTAGCACTTTATCTTCTCGAAGTCGTGGGTACTTGGGATGGTTCTACACAACCATACAATTCAATATTAGAAGCTAATCATAGTCCAATATTCAAAAATCCCACAAAAATATCAAAAATGCACATTTTTATACCTCGCGATCGATCTCCGCCCAGGCCCGGTCGATCGCGAGATCATACTGGACGAGGGTGAAAATTTTCATCTTCGGCGATCGATCGCCATACTTGGCGCGATCGATCGCCATCGTCACCGATCGATCGCCCAAAAGTGGCGATCGATCGCCAAAGGCTTCTGGAGCCTACTGTTGGCTCGCGATCGATCGCCAAAAATGGGCGATCGATCGCCAAAAATGGGCGATCGATCGCCAGCCTCTGCACTTCGAAAATCCACCATTTTTACACATTAAAACTTCACCAACCTCAATAACATTTATTCCTTCAACTCAACAACATAAAAACACTCAAAACCTTCCTCAAACATCATTAAACCACCAAAAACAAACATCATTTCAAAAGTCATCCCAACCCCCAACAAACTCATTTCAAAACCTTCCAAAACCATAACAAACTCAAATAAAACTTTACAAAAGCATCAAGGAGTGATATATACACATCATGGGTCTTAAATCTTACCAAGAATCACAAGAGTGAAGCTTTTGCAAGAACTTCCTTCCCGCCTTTGGGCCAAAATCGAAAATGAGGGGGAAGAGGGTTTTGGGAAAGTGATTTTGGGGATTTAGATTATAAAAGGAGAAAGTGAGTTAAAGGGTGGGGTAGTGGAGATTATAAGGGTTTAATTAAATTATACTCCAACACTTAACATGATGTATAAAATGCACTAACATGGTACTTCAAGAGCATTTACAAAAATGCAACCAACTTCATTAAATCCATACCTTCCTCATAGTTAAAATCAACATCATTAAATCATGTTAATACTTCATTTTCCACACATAACTTAATCATCGCAATAATTCATCATATAAACATAATTAATGTCCAGATTGCCATTAATTAATTTCGGGGCATCACAGTTTCTAACTACCACACCATCTGCGTCTAGCTTGTTTCTGAAGACCCATCTGGTTCCAATAACAGGCAGATCGCTTGGTCTGGGAGTTAAGCTCCAAACTTGATTTTGTTCAACCTGGTTGAGCTCTTCTTGCATGGCCTCTATCCAGTTATAATCAGTCAAAGCTTGTTAATCTGTTTGGGTTCCAGATTAGATATGAAAGCAGCGTGAGTGAACTCATCCATCATCTGTCCTCTGGTTCTTATGGGTGCAGATGGACTTCCAATCACTAGATCAGGTGGATGCCTCTTTGTCCAGCGGTAGCTTGATTCTGGAACATCTGGCCCAGATGGAGTAGCAGTATTGACATTGTCAGCATCTGCCTTAACATTAGAGTTCATAACCTCCGGATCAGCTCGCTCTAGAATAACTTCAGTGCCTTGATCCGGTCTGTCTGATACTTCTGGTTCCGGTGGATTGTCTCTTGACCTGTTAACTGCAATCTCATCATCACTGTTAGCTTCGAGATGGATATTTTCCATCTGATTTTGAATTAATTTCTTGTTGTCCTTAATACACAAAGATTCATCAAAAACTACATGAACTGACTCTTCTACAGTTAAGGTTCGATTATTGAAGATACGATATGCTTTACTAACAGATGAATATCCTAAAAATATTCCATTATCTGACTTAGCTTCAAATGTTGTAAGATGATTCTTACCATTATTATGGACGTAACATTTGCAGCCGCCGAATACATGAAAGTAAGAGATAGTCGGTCTGTTACCTGTCCATACTTCATATGGTGTTAAGTTTAGCTTTTTGTTAATCATGTACAGATTTTGTGTATAGCATGCAGTATTTATAGCCTCTGCCCAGAACTTTTGGGAAATACCAGAGTCAGGAAGCATTGTTCTTGTTGCTTCCTTAAGCGCTCTGTTCCATCATTCTGCAACTCCATTTTGTTGAGGAGTTCGAGCGGCTGAGAATTCATGCTTAATTCCTTGGTCTTCTAGAAAGGATTCAAAATTCTGATTTGAAATTCAGTGCCCTTGTCACTTTGAATCCTGTCTATACCAGATGATCTTTCATTCTGAGCGCGTTTCAGCAGCTTGATCAATTTCGGGCTGATCTAATCTTTACTGCTAAAAATATAGTCCATGTAAAGGGTGAGTAATCATCAATAACAACAAGAGTATACAGCATTCCCCCTAAACTTGTTATTGGTAAAGGACCAAACAAGTCCATATACAATAATTCTAAGCAACGTGAGGAGGATTTGACATTCTTATTCTTGAAGGATGATCTGATCTGTTTGCCCATTTGGCAAGCTTCACAGATCTTATCCTAAGCAAAGTCGATCTTGGGCAGACCGACAACTAAATCATGTTTACACATGCTAGAAATAGTCTTGAAGTTAAGATGATTCAAGCGTTTATGCCATAGCCAGTGTTTATTATCATTATTCGCGATGAAGCAAGTAGGATTATCAGGTTGGGCGAAATTCCAGTTAATCTTATAAGTATTGCCATTTCTGATTCCTACTAGCATGGTTATACCATCTGATGATTTGACAGTGCACATGTGTTTGTGATACTATGCATCATAACCATTATCACATAATTGACTTATGCTAATCAGATTATAGCACAAATTTTCAACTAAGAGCACATCATTGATAATAATATTACCATGGACAAGCTTACCCTTGCCCACGGTCATACCCTTTGAGTTATCCCCGAAAGTAATCTTATGACCAGTACATTCTGTGATTTCAGACAGCAGCTCGATGTTTCCCATCATGTGTCGAGAACATCCACTGTCTAAGTACCAGTCCGACACTTGCTTCTGCAGTACCTGTCATTAAACAAAATTACTGTTGGTACCCAATCCTACTTGGGTCCAGAACAGATTAGCCATTTGGGAACCCATACCTGAATCAGCTTTAATGGCTTGTGTGTATCTGGTGTGATGTGTGCTGACACTTGCTTCTGCAATACTTGTCATTAAACAAAATTACTGTTGGTACCCATTCCTACTTGGGTCCAGAACGGATTAGCCCTTTGGGAACCCATCCTGAATCAGCTTTAATGGCTTGTATGTATCTGGTGTGATGTGTGCTGATCTGTTTCGATGTTGTGTGTGATAATGTGTGTGATATGGAGGCTTTGATTCCTATTAGATAACCTATATCTTCGTTGAACTGGTTGTGAGTTGTGGTAGTTGGGTGGTCTTCCTTGCCTTAGATATTGCACCTTTGGGTTTGGTCTGATAGGCACAAAGCTTGCTGGTGCCTTTTCCTTGGCTTGGTTAACGTACCCAATTCCTTTTCTCAAACCTTGATCCTTGAAGAAGATTCCCGTTTGAATTGTAGGCACTTCGGATTCATATATTGTGTTGGATCTAACAAATGTCATTTGTTTGATTTTTGTTCTTTTCCAGCAACAACTCAGATTCATCTTTGGTGCTTTCATTGGTGCCAAAACCTATGCCAGTGATGTCACCGACACTTCTTTGTACCTCTTGCAACTCTTCCAATGATGTTCTTGATTTTGTCCATGTTTTGAAAATGTGAGAAAGTTTACCATTTTGTGTGCTAATTCTCTCATTTTCTTCATGGAGCTGTTCGTAAGAAATTTTCAGCTTATCCAGCTCAATCTTCAGACCATTGCATTCACCTAGCTCAGAAAAGCTTGGTTTGATATGCTTGTCTGTTTGATCCTTGGTTTCAACTTTAGTTTTCTCAAATGATTCAGCTAATATTCTATAATCATTGGCCATGTTTTGTAGTGCAGACATAAGCTCTTCTCGTGTGAATTCATTTGAGTCAAAGTCTAACACCTCGTCTATCTGACTCGTCTCATCGTCTGCCATTAGGCATTGGACTTCCTCCTCGCTTTCACTTGAAGAATATTCTGAGCTCTCTGATTCTGAATCAGTCTGAGCCCACTTGCTGTTACCTTCCTCTGCCACCAGAACCTTTTGAGCCTTTCCGTGATGACTTTTACGATCTTTGTAATGCTTCTTTTTCTTGTCATCACGATGCCTTTCTTTTCTTTCATCTTTCTTCGGTCTGGTGCAATCTGCAATAAAATGTCCGGTCTTACCACAATTGTAGCAAGCCTGATCGTTAACAGTATCATCTTTCTTGATTTATACTGATGAGAAGGCTTAAAATTCCTTTTATTCTTAGACATGAATTTACCAAATTTTTTGATGAATAATGACATAGCATCATTACTTATCTGTTCAATAGATCAGTCTGTTGAAGGGGTGGTCTGGTCTGGAATGGCCGCAAGTGCCTTGTTTGGCTGAGAGGTGGATGGCTCTGCTTCACCTCTGGTGATTAGTTCAAACTAATACGCCTTAAGATCTGCGAACAAGTCATGGAGTTCAACCTTGTTCAGATCTTTAGACTCTCTCATTGCAATCGTCTTGACGTCCCATTCCTTTGGCAATGCTCTCATCACCTTCAGAGCAATCTCTCTGTTGGAATAGTCCTTACCCAGACCGTTCAGTTCATTGATGATGCCAGTAACTCTTTCGTCAAACTCATTTAGAGTTTCTCCAAGTTTCATCTTTATGCTCTCAAATTTTTGTAGAGCTACAGTCAGCTTGTTTTCCTTAGTCTGGTCGTTCCCTTCACATAGCTGTGCAATCTTCTCCCAAATCCCTTTGGTAGTGGAGCACATTTTAATTTTGCTGAACATGTTCTTGTCCAATGTCTTGAACAAGATGTCATTGGCTACATTGTCTAGATTGACTTTCTTTCTTTCTTCATTTGTCCATGAAGCCCTTTCTTTCTAGATCATTTGAGGTTCGCCACTTAATCCTCCTAGTGCAGGATTCACTTTTAATATTTTCATTGGTCAGTCTGTAATGATGTACCACATATCGTCATCCTGTGCTGCCAGGTGAGCTTGAATTCTGATTCTCCAATCATCATAACCTTCTTTTGAGAACATGGGAATTTTGTTGAATGATGCCATCAGTCCAAGTATCTTTGATGATTAAGATGACCTGCTCTGATACCACTTGTTAGAATCGGACTAGAGTGTTTAGAGGGGGGGTGGGTGAATGAACACTCCTTTAAAAAATAATCCTTATTGATTTCACTCAGGTTAGTGAATGAAATCTGGTTCTTAATCAACACTTAAGCAGAACAGACCACTGAATATGAGAGTGCGGAAACGGTCTGTTCTTAGCTAGTAAGAACGGTTGATGGCTTATGAAATGCAAAGCAATGCGGAATGTAAATAGACAAGATATGTTTCTGGAAGTTCAAAGGCAAATCCTTCTACGTCTCCCCTTTTTCCAATCAATGAAGGATTCACTAGAAGACTTTGAGTAATACAACTATTTGTAGTCAGCTGGATTTACCCCACTAGCAGACTGAAACTCCTAGTCTCTCAATCTGTTCAGACACAATCTGTCTGACAGTTACAATTGAATCTCACTCTTCTATCTTAGCACAAATACAAAAGACAGAGTGAATTTATCTACGCACAAATGATCATTTAGATGATCAAATATTACAATAAGCTGTGCTTATGAAAACTTTGAGCAGCCTGGTAAGATGAATATCTTTCAGCGATGGTTCTGCTCAAGAGTGTTTTGACTTGTAAGCTTTTGTTGTTCAGTTTCTTGATTGATCAGTGAAAGTCCCCTTTTCGAGTACCTTAGTTGCATCCTTATATACTTGTTTATACCAACGACACTATTTCCTTTTCTGTGCAACTCTTTACTCTGTTCATTCTCTGAACAATCTTCAGTCTTCTTCTTTTAGGCACTTTCCCTTCTGGTCTGTGCTTTCGGCATTTGTCAGGTAAACTCTCCTTTGTCTATTTACCATTTAAGGTAATCTTCAGTCCTTGGTCTTTTTCAGCTTTAAATGCATCATTAAATGCTTCAATAAATAGCCGTTGATTATTCGGACTGAAGAACGAAGCTTACTTAACTTCGTTTGCTCTGATCTGATTTTCATTGAGCTGATCTGTGCTTCGATCTGGTCAGACTGGTTTGCGTCGATCCGTTATGTTTTGAGATAGACTATATCGGTCTGATCTGTTTTGTCATGGCTCGATTGGTCTGGTCTGTTTTGTCATCTTTAAAATCCGGAACTAACAGTTCCCCAAACGGTATTGAATCGAAATTAATCGGATCACTATCTCTTTCAGTTTTGAGTTTTTGAGTTATTCTTTCTCCGAATAACTTTGGAAGTCTGCAATAAATCTTTCTTTCCAGAAAGCTTGATTGCAGTCTATTCTTTTAAGAACATTTGTAAGAAAAACGTCTTTATACCATCTATAATCAGATAGTGTTGGACATCGTAGGTTTGAAAGAACTATATGTGAGGAATTTAGTTCGTCTTTTGGATTACCGATGAAATACATACCAACGGTAATTATTAAATAATCACAAGCATCAGCTTTTTGTTGAATTATGCCATCTTCAGTTTCATATTTTGATTTATGGCTAATTATTAATTGTTTTTCTTCTAGAGTTAATTGATTATCCCACCAATTTTTAAGTTGTCATGTAAATCCTGTAACAAGTAGACTTACATCATTTTCTTCTGTAATATTTTGAACTCTTTAGGCAGTTCTTGCCATACCCTTTTCTTGTAAAGTATTGAGTATTCCATATTGAGATTTGCCATCAATATTCCATTGATGTATAGAATGTCCATCATATTTGGAAGTTTGGAATTGAGCTCGTTCTTCATATTGAATATCAGGAGGTGTAGGTCTTTTGTAATAATTTCTATTTGGACCAGATGAACGTAATTTGTTAATTTCACCTTTAAGATTTTCTTGAATTTCGCTAATGATATTTTCATTATCACTTTTCTGAAATATCGCTTGATGTTTTATTATCAACACAACTAAATTTTAAATTACTAGTAGAGGGAATACTAGCTAATTTTTTATCTATTTTTTCAAGTATATCAGTATTTGGTAGTTTCATTTATTTTCTATAGATATAGGAATGCTTCTTGGATTAAAATGAGGTTTCGAAACATCATAAGGGAACTTTAAATTTTTTGATTCATTCTTGTGCATTTGATTAATTTGTGTAGCAATTGTATGTAAAATTTGATTTGATAAATTATTTTGTTGATAAATTTTTATTACATCTTCTTGTGTGACATGGTATTTTCCTTATTTGCCTCTTTTAAAAGGAGTTGCTACAATTTCGCCATCAGAAGTAGTTACTTTAATTTTTTGGAGTGGTGGATGGATAGAAGTAACAACAGTGTTGTTTTCTAAAGTCTATTTTTTTTTTGTAAACGGCTGTTTGAACATTTATTTGCTTTAGGGAATAGACATTTTCAATGTCTTTTGTAAAAGCATAGGCATTAAACCAATCAAGTAAAGGAATGTTAGCTTTTTTCTTGATATCCATCATCCAAGCCTTTTTAATTTGTTCGATGACCTTTGGATCGAGTTCTTCGAACCATTGTCGTCGATTTGTATTGTCTGGATCATCGTAATCTTCACAAAGATATTGCCGATTAACTTTTAAAGTTTAAACATGAGATAAAGTTGGGGAATTTGGTGGATAATAGTTTGTACTAGAGGGTTGAAATTCTGGAAGAGGTGCTTTAAAATTAATTTTTGAATCAGTGAATCTAGAACTAGAATAATTTGAAACAGATCTTCTTGAAGATTATGGCTCGTCTATTATTGGTGAATTTGATCGTTCTTTATAAGAATTGAATCTTTAACAGAATTCTGCCATCAGTTTCTTCAATTATTTGAGATATTTCTCTTCTTATTAAGTTTCATGGTACTTGAGGAGTTTGAATAATAAATTCATTTGGGATAGTGATTTCATCCCATTTTAATCTTTTTGGAACAAAAACTGATGGTCTTTCTGCTTCAACTTGAAGTAAACAGTTTCATCCATTATTGTTGTTTGTAGATTAAATTTTGGATTCAAGTGAGAGTTCATGACTCTAAAATAAACTCGATAAATAATAGCAAAAATTTTATATTCATCTCCTTGAAGATGAACATATAAGATTAAATAGTCTTGAATAAGTGGACCTGAAAGATCTACAGAGAAATTAGGTGAACAGTTGAAATATATAGGACCATTACAAACATTTGTTTGAATCATGGCTAGTAAAGAAGACTTATATCGGTTTAAGTCTTTTGTCTATAAGAGCAAGATATATTGGAGCATTAACTCTCATATGAACTAGTCGTTTTACAGCAACTTGGATTAAACCAAAATGTATATGTTTGTCTTTACCATATTTTGATTGATTATATTTAAATGTGTTGAATTGGCTGCAACAAGTCTTTCTTTAGTTTTTTCATAATATTTAGTACGTACAAGACCTTCATTAATACAATTTTGATCAGCACCACTACTATAAGACAAATAGTATTGATTTTGAAATCATTAATTACTAAGGTGATCATTGATACCATTTCTCGAATGAATTTTTTTCAATTGTTTGAATATATTGCTCTTGATTGGGAATATTCCAGAAACATAAATCTTTTCTTGGTTTTCATTAGAGTTTTATCGTTCAAAAGATTGTATTTGACTAAGAATAGATTTTTTTGTATCTAATTCTAAATCTTTTGCGTCAAGACTCTTTAATTTAAAATGAATATTTGAAATTTGTTGTTTTATTTGATTTTTCTCTCTTTGGAGATTTGTAGAATTAATCTTTTTAATTGTAGACGAAGAGCATTTATCAAATAATTTGGAAATACTAAAAGGTTCATTAATTTTTTCAGAAGGTCCTTCTTCTGTAAGAATTAAAGTTTTAATTTTTTGTAAATATTCTTTTCGATCTTCGGGATTATTAATTTTATCTATCAATTCTAATAAAAAATCTTGTTGATCTTTATTTTTTGTAATTACTTTAATAGATAAGGGACAGAAACTAGAATCTCATTCCTCGCTCTCACTATTACTAGAGTTATTTAAACTTTGATTTAAATATTCTAAATCGGTGTTTGAACTGGAATTTGATTCTGAGTTTTGAGAGTTTGGATTTTCGTCATTAATAAGTAAATATGATATTTTACCTCTGAATTCAGGATCATCTTGAAATAATTCATTAATTTTTTATTTTATACGGCATGAATAATCTTTGTGGCCAAAGCGATGACATTTCCAGCATTGAATTTTACTAGCATGGGGATTATATTTTTTATAGGATTTTTCTTTCTTTTTGATGTAAAGGGTTCTTCAGGTTTTTCTCTTGAAGTTCTTTTGTTTTTTCTAAAATATTTTTTGTATCTTTCGTCTGAAACAAGTTTTTTAACTTTGTTTTTCTAATATGTTGAAGGGGCTAGAATTTTCTGCATGCCAAATGCTTCGTAGAAATTTCCTAATTCTTTTCTTGAAGTATGTTTATCCTTGCCATACTTTGATTGAATTTTTAAGTCAGAACATAATGTTAAAGTTCTCTTTTGATAAAAGCAAAAAAATTGCCCAAATATTATGGAATCAAATTAACATTATGTTCTGAATTAAAAAATCAATCAAAGTATGGCAAGGATAAACATACTTCAAGAAAAGAATTAGGAAATTTCTACGAAGCATTTGGCATGCAGAAAATTCTAGCCCCTTCAACATATTAGAAAAACAAATTTAAAAAACTTGTTTCAGACAAAAGATACAAAAAATATTTTAGAAAAAACAAAAGAACTTCAATAGAAAAACCTGAAGAACCCTTTACATCAAAAAGAAAGAAAAAATCCTATAAAAAATATAATCCCATGCTAGTAAAATTCAATGCTGGAAATGTCATCGCTTTGGCCACAAAGATGATTCATGCCGTGTAAAATAAAAAATTTATGATCAAAATTAATAGGATCACTATCCGTTTATGTTTTAAGTTTTTGGGTTATTCGTTCTCCGAATAATTTTGGAAGTCCTGCAATAAATCTCTCTTTCCAGAAAGCTTGATTACAGTCTATTCTTTTAAGAACATTTGTAAGAAATACATCTTTATACCATCTGTAGTCAGATAGTGTTGGACATCTTAGGTTTGAAAGAACAATGTGTAAAGAATTTAATTATTCTTTAGGATTTCCTATGAAATACATACCAATGGTGATTATTAAATAATCACAAGCATCAGCCTTTTCTTGAATTATGCCATCTTCAATTTCGTATTCTGATTTATGACTAATTATGAATTGTTTTTCTTCAAGAGCTAACTAGTTATCCCACCAATTTTTTAATTGTCTTGTAAATCCTGTAACTAGTAGGCATACAACATTTTCTTCTGAAATGTTTTGAACTCTGTAAGCAGTTTGTGCCATACCCATTTCTTGTAATGTATTGAGAATTTCATATTCAGATTTGCCATCAATATTCCATTGATGTAGAGAATGTCAATCATATTTGGAAGTTTGAAATTGAGCACGTTCTTCATATTGGATATCAGGAGGTGTATGTTTTTTGTAATAATTTCTGGTGGGGCCGGATGACCGTAATTTGTTAATTTCTCCTTTGAAATTTTCTTTAATTTCATTAACGATATTTTCATTGTCACTTTCTGAAATTTCACTCGAAGTTTTATTGTCTATACAATTGATTTTTGAATTATTAGTAGAGGAAATACTTGCTAAGTTTTGATCTATTAGTTCAAGTATTCTAGTATTTGGTAGTTTCATTTTATTTTCTATTGATATAGGAATGCTTCATGGATTACAATGAGGTTTCGAAACATCATTGGGGACCTTTAAATTTTTTGATTCACTTTCTATTTTTAAATTGTGTATTTGATTAATTTGTGTAGCACTTTTATGTAAGATTTGATTTGAGAAATTATTTTGTTGATAAATTTTTATAACATCTTCTTGTGTAACATGGTCTTTTCCTTCTTTTCCCCGTTTAAAAGGAGTTGCTATGATTTCTCGGTTAGAAGTGGTCAATTTGATTTTTTGGAGTGGTAGATGAACAGAACATTGTTGTTTTCTAAAGTCCATTTTTTGTAAAGTGTTGTTTGAACAATTATTTGTTTTAGAAAATATACATTTTCACTTTTGTAAAAACATAGGCATTAAATCAGTGAAGTAAAGGAAGCTTGCCAACGAGCAAACATTTATTTTGATACATCATGTTTAAAATCTTTCTGAAACATGAATTTAACTGATTTACAATATGTTTTAACTATGAATTTTTTATTATATAAATCATCTTGAAATTTTAAATACTTTTAACAATTGCAAGTATTTTTTTTGCTATAGTTGCAAAACTCTTTTGGCTATCATTCCATTTTTCAGAATAAAATCGATTTAAAAATTCATTTTTTGATATGAGATCTATTTGTTTTAATATACCACCATATCCAATATCAGACGCATTTGTTTCAACAATTTTATTCCAATTTGGATTTGCTATCGTTAAGAATGACAAATATTTTACCTTTTGTTAATGGTTTGGACCGCCTTAGTATGTTGATCAGTCCAAGGTTTAGGAACATTTTTAAGTCTGTCATTTAATATAATTGAATCTTTGTTTATATTTTTATAATAGGCAGAAATATAATTTAAACTTTCTAAGAAAATATGATAGAGTCATATAATCTATCTAAAAGATCTTTTTATTTGGAATCGGATGTCTTATCCATTGTAAGACTTTATTTAATGGTTTGTAATTAATAACCAATCTGGGTACTCCAAGTTCTTGTTCACTCTTTTTGTTAAATAGAAAGCAGTACAATACCAAGGAGATTGGGACAGCTTAATTAATTTTTTCTATATAAGAATTCAATTTCCTTTAAATATTCAGAGCTCATTTGACATGGTCGAGCTTTTGTAGGGATTGATTTTTCATTAAAATCTTCTTCATATGGTAATGATATGATATGTTCTTTTCTATTCCAAAAAGCATTTGGATTATCACTACAAATTTCTAAGGAAAATTGTTTTGTTATTAATTTGATTTTTTTCCTGTAATTTAGGATTTGTAATTGATCACTTATTATGATTGTATTTACTTTAAATTTTAAAAATTATAATTGATTAATTTTATTCTACGTATATTATGGATAATATTAATATATCTTGATGATGAAGCATTTAAAAATTTGAGAAAGATTGATTTTCCCTCAAATGTCCTGATAATACCTAAATTATCAATATGTTTAATTTGATATAATTGTGTAATAAATGGGGATTCAAGTATCACTTGGTTTGTTATATCTTTAGCTAATAAAAAGCTAGTTTTTATGCAAACTTGTGGGAGCTTATATTGTATGTTTAATTTTTCCCACCAGCGTGAGATAAACTATGAGTTGTTTTGGTGTAATATCTGGTAGGAATTAATCTTTGTAGATTTTTAATTTCTTGTTTGAGATTATTAATTTCTATTAACAAATCATTTGTTGATGTATGATTATCATTTGATTGTCTTTGTCTTAAAAGTTTATAAACTTTTGACATGGTATTGACAATATTAGTTCGAGGAATATTGTGTGATGTTGATGTGGAAGGAATATCTTATATTTGATCAATTAGTTTGTATCTTATTTCGGATCTTTAATTAATTTTAAGAATTCTAATATGATAAAATTTTATAATATGGATAATTTGATTCATCTAAAATAGTCTTAATACATTGTTGTCATATAGAACAAGGTTTACAATTACTAGATTCATTATCCAGAACTTGAAGATTTTTTTATTTATCAGAAGAATTTGAATAGTATGAAGATTCTGTTGATTCATCAGAACTATCTATATCAGAGGAAATTAGTAATATTGTGCTGAGAGCATCCTTTATATTACTAGGATTATCCAGAGTACTAATCTTTTCTTTCATTGTGCATTTATTAGCATAATTACATTTATGACCACATCTAAAACAAGATATATTTTGTTTCTTAGATGTCTTTGCTTGATGTCTTAATTTTTTTTCTTTCATTCTTTTGATCTAATTTTCTTTGAGAATATTTTCTCTTTTCTTATAATACGGTTTAAGAAAAGGTTTATCAATCTTAGATGATTTGTTCCTAGAATAATTTTTTACTTTGTTAAGGTAATTCCATGCCAAATTGTTTATATAATTGTCCTAATTGTTTTTGTTCAGACAAATTTTGTCTTTTAATTTGTTAATTTAATCTAATTTCACTAAATAAATTCTAACGATCTCCAAAGAGAAATAAATCAATTAAAACAACAAATTTCAAGTATCTATTGTAAATTACAAAGTCTTGATGCAAAAGATTTAGAATTAGATACCAAAATATGTATTCTTAATCAAATATAATCCTTTGAAACAAAAGACTCTAATCAAGAAGAATTTCATGTTTCTCAAAATATTCCGAATCAAGAACAATACATTCAAACAATAGAAAAAATTTCATTCCAAAAATGGTATCTGAGTCAGGTTACCCTAAACCTCCCCCAAATGGTATCAGAGCCAGGTTACCCTAAACCTCAAACATTATCTTCAAATTGTAAATTCATCCATTAGTTCTTAAGATTTATTATCTTTAAGCTTATACTGTTTAGGTGTTACTGTTTGCGTTGGTCAGCCAGTAAGTCCATTGGTCAGCCGTGTGTAGGTGGTCCCGGTGGTGGTCCCATACTCTGCAACACTAAACACAGTAGAAAACTTAAATTTAACAAAACTTAGAACTTTTAGATGACTTCATCAAGTAGAAGATTGTTTTCTCGAAATAATTTCTAGTTCTAATAGTATAATTCAATCAAAAGAAATACACTTACCAATTAACTATTCAAATTGGACCAATCCTGAAGACAAATAGAAACTCTATATCAAACAGGATCTTTTGATTTCAAAACTGTTTTTTCTATTAAAACACATGAAGAAACTATTTCAATACAACGAGGATTTCAAAGTATACATTTAATATCTATAACCTCAATAACAAAATACTTTGAAAGAAATTATAAATATATACACTTTGGTTTAATTCAAGTTGCAGTTAAACCACTAATTCATATAGGAGTTAATGCTCCAATTTATCTTGCGCTTCGAGATAAAAGACTTAAAAGATGGAAGTCTTCTTTACTAGCCATGATTCAAACAAATGTTTGTAATGGTCCTATATATTTCAACTGTTCACCAAATTTATCTGTAGATCTGTCAGATCCACTTATTCAAGACTCTTTAGTCTTAGGCGTTCATCTTCAAGGAGACGAATTTAGAGACTTAAGTAAAAAATTTTGCTATTATTTATAGAGTTTATTTTATAGTCATGAACTGTCATTTAAATCCAAAATTCAATCTTCAAACAACAATAAAAGATGAAACTGTTCTACTTCAAGTTGAAGCAGACAGCCCATCTATCTTTGTTCCAAAAAGACTCAAATGGGATGAAATTACTATCCCAAATGAATTTATAATTCAAACTCCTCAAATACCACGAAATTTAATAAGAAGAGAAATATCTCAAATCGTAGAAGAAACTGATGGTAGAATTCTGTTAAGATTCAATTCTTATAAAGAACGATCAAATTCACCAATAATAGACGAGCCCAAATCTTCAAGAAAATTTGTTTCCAATTATTCTAGTTCTAAATATACTGATTCAAAAATCAATTTTAAAACACCTCTTCCATAATTCCAACCCTCAAGTTCAAATTATTCTCCACCATATTCCCCAACTCTATCTCAAATAAACATGATTTCAAGTTTAAACTTTAAAGTTAATCATCAATATCTTTGTAATGCTTACAATGATCCCGAAAATAAGATAGACGACAATGGTTCGAACAATTCGATCCAAAGGTCATCGAACAAACCAAAAAAGCGTTGATGATGGATATCATAAAGAAAAAGGCTAACATGCCTTTACTCGATTGGTTTAATGCTTATGCCTTCACCAAAGATATTGAGAATGTCTATTCCTTAAAACAAATAAATGTTCAGACCGTCCTTTACAAAAAAATAACACTGTTGTTACTTCTATTCATCCACCACTCCAAAAAATAAAAATAACTACTACAGATGGAGAAGTCATAGCAACTCCTTTAAACGTGGAAAAGAAGGAAAAGACCCTGTACCACAAGAAGATATCATAAACTTATATCAACAAAATAATTTCTCAAATCAAATTTTTACATACTATTGCTACAAAAATTAATCAAATGCAAAATTTACAAATAGAAAATGAATCAAAAAATTTAAAATTCCCTTATGATATTTCAAAACCTCATTTTAATCCAAGAAGTATTCCCATGTCAATAGAAAGTAAAATAAAACTACCAAATACTAATATACTTAACCGAATAGATGAAAAACTATCTAGTATTCCCTCTACGAGTAATTCAAAAATTAATTGTGTTGATAATAAAACATCAAGCGAAATCTCTGAAAGTGATAATGAAAATATCATTAATGAAATCAAAGAAAACTTCAACGGAGAAATGAACAAATTACGTTCATCTGGACCAACCAGAAATTATTATAAAAGACCTACACCTCCTGATATTCAATATCAAGAAAGAGCTCAATTTCAAACTTCCAAATATGATGGACATTCAATATATCAATGGAATATTGATGGTAAATCTGAATACGAAATACTTCATACTTTACAAGAAATGGGTATTGCAAGAACAGCTTACAAAGTTCAAAATACTACAGAAGAAAATGATGTAAGTTTACTTGTTACAGGATTTACGGGACAACTAAAAAATTGGTGGGATAACCAATTAACCTTAGAAGAAAAACAATTACTAATTAGCCATAAATCAGAATATGAACTGAAGATTGTATAATTCAACAAAAGGCTGATGCTTGTGATTATTTAATAATTACAATTGGCATGTATTTTATCCGTAATCCCAAAGAAGAGTTAAATTCCTCACATATTGTTCTTTCAAACCTAAGATGTCCAACCCTATCTGATTATAGGTGGTATAAAGACGTCTTTCTTACTAATGTTCTTAAAAGAACAGACTGCAGTCAGGCTTTCTGGAAAGAAAGATTTATTGCCGGTCTTCCAAAATTATTCGGTGAACGACTAACTCAAAAACTCAAAATTGAAACTGATAGTGATCCTATAAATTTTGGTTCAATAACTTTTGGGCATTATTTGCTTTCATCAAAAGAGAAGCATTAACTTATGCTCTGAATTAAAAATTCAATCAAAATATGGAAAAGATAAACATAATTCTCGAAAAGAACTAGGAAATTTTTGTGAAGCATTTGGCATGCAAAAAATTCTAGCTCCCTCAACGTATTATAAAAATAAAGTAAAAAATTTGTTTCAGACAAAAGATATAGAAAATATTTAAAAAACCTAAAAGTAGTTCAAAAGAAAAAGACCGGAGGAATCCTTTCCTTCAAAAAGAAAGAAAAAATCATACAATAAATATAATACAAAGAACTCCAGTAAAATTCAATGTTGGAAATGTCATTGTTTTGGTCATAATGCTGACACACGTCCAGTAAAATCAAAAATCGCGGAATTTTCCGGATGATCTTGTAATCAAATTCTCTCTCATTTTCCACTGTATCTTTTACTTTATCTTGTAATCTCCTGAAGTTTATCAAATTCAAAGTAAGTCTTACATCAAAGTGATTTATTTTATTTTCTTAATTTATTCACCATTTACATCCTTACCATGTTTAGGACTTCCTAACCCACAAGCGTACCTCATAGTTGAAACTGATGCTTCTGATTCAGGGTATGAGGGTATACTTAAACAAAATTACCATCATCTGCATCTCCAAAAACATAACAAATCATACGTTTTCATTCAGGCATTTAGTTAGGGTCTCAAAAGAATTATTTTACAGTCAAAAAAGAAATTTAGCCATAGTTTTATGCATTTCAAAATTTCAAGATGATCTTTATAATAAATCATTTCTTTTACGAATAGATTGTAATGTTAAAAATATAGTTTCAAAACAAATTTTTGCCAGATGGCAAGCCATATTATCAGTGTTTGATTTTGAGATTGAATACATTAAAGGATCATCCAATTCACTTCCATATTTTCTCACTAAGGAAAGAATTTTATTATTACAGATGAGCAAGTCCAAAGTTCAGAGATCAGATGATTACGCAGTTCAAACACCTACTCAAAATCGATTCATAGTTCTAGCTGATTCCCCACCACTTACCTATACTCAGGCTGTTCAAACTCCCCTTTCACCAAATATACCTGAAAAATCAATACCTTCTCAAATTTCTCCTTATTTGAAAAATCCATTTGTTGAACATCTTACTTTAACAAGATTTTCAACTGCACTAGATTTTAATACACTGAAAAGTATTATCCAGAGATATTATCCTCAAGGGTGCCATTGGTATCCCGAAGACTCAAGAAAAACTCAAAAATTTTACAAATATATTCTGTTGACTCTAAATCAATAGAATTAGTTCATACACAAGGTAACAAAAGTCCTACTAGGATTGCCTTTTCTAAATGTATAATAAAAAAAATCTATAAGCAAGAAGAATGGACTTTCCATATTCTCAAAAGAATTTTTCAAAAGAATTTAATCCAAAAGGATATAATTATCCCGATTACAAAATGGCCTGATATAATACGTTTTTCAAAAGACCTTTTGATCATTCATGGTTTTTAACTTCCATTCAATTTTTTTTAAAGAATTCCCTATTTGGTTCTGTGACTGGTGGTTTAAATTTGGACCTACTACTGAGATTTTACCTCCAGACGTCAGACTAGCCCTTCAAAGCTTTATCAAACATGCTCCAGGCAATGACTTTGAAAAACAAATTTTATATTTTTCAGAATTCAAAGTACCTTGGATTTTCTGTTGGAATTTTCAATTTCAGCAATTTTATTTCAAACCCTACCCCATCTCTATAGTTAGAGAATTCAAAATAAAATGGTGGCAAAATTATTCAACTAATTATTGTAATCAAGAAGTTGTTCTCAGATTTCTTCAAACAGGTGAAAAAATCAAATGGTCACCAACTAATCCTTCAGAAATGTCTACTAAACCTACTCATCCCTTAATTGCCAATTTAAAGGCTAAGGATGAAATTTTGATTCAAAATATGCCTAAATTAAAAACAGAAAAGCAAACTGGCTACTCGGAACAACAAATTAAATTACTTCAAATGATGGAAGAATGCTCTGAGTTAGCAGCAAATTATGTTCATTACTTAAAAACAATGAAGTCATCATCATCAAAAGCAGATTCAGAAGAATCTACATCAAATTATGATCCATTAAAGGACCAATTTGCTCCAGATCCTTTCGATTATTGACAGATATGAATGATAAGAACCCGTCCCAAAGCAACAATTTATTTTCAATGATTCAATCACGAGAATTGACAGGCTCGAAAGTTTCCAGACAAAAATTTATGTGGACAGCTGGCGGAATTATTACAGCTAGTTGGCTTAACAAGGAACCATAAAAGAAGACAAAATTCAAAAGGAAGATTTGAAGATAAGATACTTCCACTACTCAAAAATAAAGTAAAAGCAATGATCTTACCATTCATATGCATGCTCAAAAAACGATCCTCCCCCAAATGGTATCAGAGCCAGGTAACCTAAACCTCAAACATTATCTTCAAATTGTAAATTCATACATTAGTTCTTAAGATTTATTATCTTTAAGCTTATACTGTTTAGGTGTTACTGTTTGCGTTGGTCAGCCAGTAAGTCCGTTGGTCAGCAGTGTGTAGGTGGTCCCGGTGGTAGTCTCTTACTCTGCAACACTAAACACAGTAGAAAACTTAAATTTAACAAAACTTAGAAATTTTAGATGGCTCATCAATTAGAAGATTGTTTTCTAGAAATTCTTCTAGTTCTAACAATATAATTCAATCAAAAGAAATACACTTACCAATTAACTATTCAAATTGGACTATTCCTGAAGAACAAATAGAAACTTTATATCAAACAGGATCTTTTGATTTCAAAAGTGCTTTTTCTATTAAAACACATGAAGAGACTATTTCAATACAACAAGAATTTCAAAGTATATATTTAATAACTATAACCTTCAATAACAAAATACTTAGATTATAAATATATACACTCTGGTTTACTTCAAGTTGCGGTTAAACCACTAGTTCATATGGGAGTTAATGCTCCAATTTATGTTGCTCTTCGAGATAAAAGACTTACAAGATATAAGTCTTCTTTACTAGCCATGATTCAAACAAATGTTTGTAATGGTCCTATATATTTCAACTGTTCACCAAATTTCTCAATAGATCTGTCAGATCCACTTATTCAAGACTTTTTAGTCTTAGACGTTCATCTTCAAGGAGATGAATTTAGTGACTTATGTAGAAAATTTCCTATTATTTATAGAGTTTATTTCAGAGTCATGAA
Organism: Haberlea rhodopensis; assembly: GCA_907163345.1. Lineage (NCBI taxonomy): Eukaryota > Viridiplantae > Streptophyta > Magnoliopsida > Lamiales > Gesneriaceae > Haberlea > Haberlea rhodopensis. The sequence goes on along the minus strand of CAJQUN010000006.1, from coordinate 11,445,999 downwards.
CTCTCATTTAAATCCAAAATTCAATCTTCAAACAACAATAAAAGATGAAACCGTTATACTTCAAGTTGAAGCAGACAACCCATCTATCTTTGTTCCAAAAAGACTCAAATGGGATGAAATTACTATCCCAAATGAATTTATAATTCAAACTCCTCAAATACCACAAAATTTAATAAGAAGAGAAATATCTCAAATCGTAGAAGAAACTGATGGTAGAATTCTGTTAAGATTCAATTCTTATAAAGAAGGATCAAATTCACCAATAATAGACGAGCCCAAATCTTCAAGAAAATTTGTTTCCAATTATTCTAGTTCTAAATATACTGATTCAAAAATCAATTTTAAAACACCTCTTCCAGAATTCCAACCCTCAAGTTCAAATTATTCTCCACCAGATTCCCCAACTCTATCTCAAATAAACATGATTTCATGTTTAAACTTTAAAGTTAATCATCAATATCTTTGTAATGATTACAATGATCCCGAAAATAAAGATAGACGACAATGGTTCGAACAATTCGATCCAAAGGTCATCGAACAAATAAAAAAAGCTTGGATGATGGATATCATAAAGAAAAAGGCTAACATGCATTTACTCGATTGGTTTAATGCTTATGCCTTCACCAAAGATATTGAGAATGTCTATTCCTTAAAACAAATAAATGTTCAAACCGTCCTTTAGAAAAAAATGGACTTTAGAAAATAACACTGTTGTTACTTCTATTCATCCACCACTCCAAAAAATAAAAGTAACTACTACAGATAGAGAAGTCATAGCAACTCCTTTAAACGTGGCAAAGAAGGAAAAGACCATGTAACACAAGAAGATGTCATAAAATTATATTAACAAAATAATTTCTCAAATCAAATTTTACATACTATTGCTACACAAATTAATCAAATGCAAAATTTAAAAATAGAAAATTAATCAAAAAATTTAAAATTCCCTTATGATATTTCAAAACCTCATTTTAATCCAAGAAGTATTCCCATGCCAATAGAAAGTAAAATAAAACTACCAAATACTAATATACTTAACCGAATAGATGAAAAACTAGCTAGTATTCCCTCTACGAGTAATTCAAAAATTAATTGTGCTAATAATAAAACATCAAGCGAAATCTCTGAAAGTGATAATGAAAATATTATTAATGAAATCAAAGAAAACTTCAACGGAGAAATAAACAAATTACGTTCATCTACACCAACCAGAAATATTATAAAAGACATACACCTCCTGATATTCAATATGAAGAAAGAGCTCAATTTCAAACTTTCAAATATGATGGATATTCAATATATCAATGGAATATTGATGGTAAATCTGAATACACAATACTTAATACTTTACAAGAAATGGGTAGGGCAAGAACAGCTTACAGAGTTAAAAATACTACAGAAGAAAATGTTGTAAGTTTACTTGTTACAGGATTTACAGGACAACTAAAAAATTGGTGGGATAACCAATTAACCTTAGAAGAAAAACAATTAGTAATTAGCCATAAATCAGAATATGAAACTACAGATGGTATAATTCAACAAAAGGCTGATGCTTGTGATTATTTAATAATTACAATTGGCATGTATTTTATCGGTAATCCCAAAGAAGAATTAAATTCCTCACATATTGTTCTTTCAAACTTAAGATGTCCAACACTATCTGATTATAGGTGGTATAAAGACGTCTTTCATAATAATGTTATTAAAAGAACATACTGCAGTCAGGCTTTCTGGAAAGAAAGATTTATAGCCGGTCTTCAAAATTATTCGGTGAAGGAATAACTCAAAAACTCAAAATTGAAACTGATAGTGATCTTATAAATTTTGGGCAATTATTTGCTTCATCAAAAGAGAAGCATTAACTTTATGCTCTGAATTAAAAAGTCAATCAAAATATGTAAAAGATGGATTTAAATGAAGTTCACGACTCTAAAATAAAATCTATAAATAATAGCAAATTTTTTACATAAAACTCTAAATTCATCTCCTTGAAGATGAACGTCTAAGACTGAAGAGTCTTGAATAAGTGGATCTGACAGATCTACAGAGAAATTTGGTGAACAGTTGAAATATATAGGATCATTACAAACATTTGTTTGAATCATGACTAGTAAAGAAGACTTATATCTTTAAGTCTTTTATCTCGAATAGCAAAGATAAATTGGAGCATTAACTCCCATATGAACTAGTGGTTTAACTGCAACTTGAATTAAACCAAAATGTATATATTTATAATTCTTTCTAAGTATTTTTTTATTGAGGTTATAGATATTAAAGGTATATTTTGAAATTCTTGTTGTATTGAAATAGTTTCTTCATGTGTTTTAATAGAAAAAGTAGTTTTGAAATCAAAAGATCCTATTTGATATAGAGTTTCTATTTGTTCTTCAGGAATATTCCAATTTGAATAGTTAATTGGTAAGTGTATTTCTATTGATTGAATTATACTGTTAGAACAAGAAGAATTTCGAGAAAACAATCTCTAATTGATGAAGCCATCTAAAAGTTCTAAGTTTTGTTAAATTTAAGTTTTCTACTGTGTTTAGTGTTGCAGAGTACGGGACCACCACTGGGACCACCTACACACGGCTGACCAACGGACTTACTGGCTGACCAACGCAAACAGTAACACCTAAACAGTATAAGCTTAAAGATAATAAATCTTCAGAACTAATGGATGAATTTACAATTTGAAGATAATGTTTGAGGTTTAGGGTAACCTAGTTCTGATACCATTTGGGGAAGGATCGTTTTTTGAGCATGTATATGAATGATAAGATCATGTAAATGATGAATAAATTAAGAAAATAAAATAAATCACTTTGAAGTAAGACTTACTTTGAATTTGATAAACTTCAGGAGATTACAAGATAAAGTAAAAGATACAGTGGAAAATGAGAGAGAATTTGATTACAAGATCATCCGGAAAATTCTACGATGCCTAAATGAAATCTTAACATCTATTTATAGATATATATTTGAATTTTCATTTGAATTTCAACTGAATTTGAATTACATTAGCATCTTCTTTATACAAGTGGCCGACAGTGCTTTTGGCATATTTCCGTAGACTTGTGTCTGTTACTTCTGAGTGAAGAAAGCATCTTTCAATGAGAACCGTTGCTTTTACTTTATTTTTGAGTAGTGGAAGTATCTTATCTTCAAATCTTTTTTTTTTTAATTTTGTCTTCTTTTATGGTTCCTTGTTAAGCCAACTAGCTGTAATAATTCCGCCAGCTGTCCACATGAATTTTTGTCTGGAAACTTTGGAGCCTGTCAATTCTCGTGATTGAATCATTGAAAATAAATTGTTGCTTTGGGATGGGTTCTTATCATTCATATATGTCAATAATAGAATGGATCTTGAGCAAATTGGTCCTTTAATGGATCATAATTTGATGTAGATTCTTCTGAATCTGCTTTTGATGATGATGACTTCATTGTTTTTAAGTAATGAACATAATTTGCTGCTAACTCAGGACATTCTTCCATCATTTGAAGTAATTTAATTTGTTGTTCCGAGTAGAAAGTTTGCTTTTCTGTTTTTAATTTAGGCATATTTTGAAGGTTTGGAACCCAAGCTTACCTTATTATTATGAAAAGGGGAAGATTTACTAAAGGGTATGTCTTTCCAGCCTTATTCATTAATCAAAATTTCATCCTTAGCTTTTGATTTGACAATTAAGGGATGAGTAGGTTTAGTAGACATTTCTGGATTAGTTGGTGACCATTTGATTTTTTCAACTGTTTGAAGAAATCTGAGAACAACTTCTTGATTGCAATAATTAGTTGAATAATTTTGCCACCATTTTATTTTGAATTCTCTAACTATAGAGATGTGGTAGGTGCTGAAATTGAAAATTTCAACAGAAAATCCAAGGTACTTTGAATTCTGAAAAATATAAAATTTGTTTTAAAAAGTCATTGCCTGGAGCATGTTTGAAAAAGCTTTGAAGGGGTAGTCTGACGTCTGGAGGTAAATCTCAGTAATAGGTCCAAATTTAAACCACCAGTCACAGAACCAAATAGGGAATTCTTTAAAAAAAAATTGAATGGAAGGTAAAAAACCATGCAGGATCAAAAGGTCATTTAAAAAACATATTATACCAGACCATTTTGTAATCGGGGTAATTATATCCTTTTGGATTAAATTCTTTTGAAAAATTCTTTTGAGAAAATGGAAAAGTCCATTCTTCTTGCTTATAGATTATTTTGATTATACATTTAGAAAATGCAATCCTAGAAGGATTTTTGGTGTCTTGTGTATGAACTAACTCTATTGATTTAGAGTCAACCAGAAAATATTCGTAAATTTTTTGAGTTTTTCTGGAGTCTTTGGGATACCAATGGTACCCTTGAGGATAATATCTCTGGATAATACTTTTCAGTGCATTAAAATCTGGTGCAGTTGAAAATCTTGTTAAAGTAAGATGTTCAACAAATGGTTTTCTGAAATAAGGAGAAATTTGAGAAGGTATTGATTTTTCAGGTATATTTGGTGAAAGTGGAGTTTGAACAGCTTGAGTATGGGTAAGTGGTGGGAAATCAGCTAGAACTATGAATCGATTTTGAGTAGGTGTTTGAACTGCATAATCATCTGATGTCTGAACTTTCCTTTATATAAGGAATTTCTTGCATTCAAACAACAAAAAGATGGTAATATCCCAGAAACTTCATATGCAAACATCGTTAATATACCGAACAAGAATCACATACAAATTCTATTTTGAATGAATCTCAGGAATTATATGTTTCCTTGAAGATACTAATTTAAAATGGGAAAATGAACCACGAAAAATCATGAGCAGATATATATTGATACCATCATTTTCATATGGGACGTAGTATAAGTCTCCGACATATTATGAAATTGACTCATCAAAGATAATTATTGTGAAATTTCACATTATCTTCTTAACCAAAAGGATAATTTCAGTTTTAGTAAAATAACTATTAAACAAATTATTACAGTCTGTTTTAACTATGAATTTTTGATTATATAAATCATCTTGAAATTGTAAAATACTTTTAACAACTGCAAGTGTTTCTTTTGCTATAGTAGCATAATTTTTTTGACTATCATTCCATTTTCCAGAATAAAATCGAATTAAAAATTCATTTATTGATATGTGATCTATTTGTTTTAATATTCAACCATATCCTATATCAGATGCATCCGTTTCAACAATGTTATTCCAATTTGGATTTGCTATCATTAATCATTGTAAATATTTTACCTTTTGTTTAATAGTTTGGACTGCCTTATATATTGATTACTCCAAGGTTTAGAAACATTTTTAAGTATAAAATATAGTTGAATCTTTGGTTAGATTTTTATAATAGACAGAAATATAATTTGAACTTCCTAAGAAAATATGATAAGAGTCATATAATCTATCTAAAAGATCTTTTTTATTTGGAATTGGATGTTTTATCCATTGTTAGACTTTATCTAATGGTTTGTAATTAATAACCAATATGGGTACTCCACGTTCTTGTTCACTCCTTTTGCTACATATAAAACAGTACAAGACCATGGAGATTGGGACGGCTTAATTAATTTTTTCTGTAGTAAGATTTCAATTTCTTTTTTACATAATTCCAAATATTCAGAGCTCATTTGACATGGTCGAGCTTTTATAGGGATTGATTCATTAAAATCTTTTTCAAATGCTAATGATATGATATGTTTGTTTCTATCCAAAAAAGCATTTGGGTGAATACTACAAATTTCTAAGGAAATTGTTGTGTTATTAATTTGATTTTATCCTGTAATTTAGAATTTTGTAATTGATCACTTATTATAATTGCATTTACTTCAAATTTTAAAAATTCTATTTGATTAATTTTATTCTGCATATGATTATGGATAATATTAATATATCATGGTGATGGAGCATTTAAAAATTTGAGAAAGATTGATTTTCCTTCAAATGTCCCGAGAATTCCTTAAATTATCAATATGTAATTGGATATAATTTTGTAGTAAGTGGGGATCCAACTATTACTTGGTTTGTTATATCTTTAGCTAATAAAAGCTAATTTTTATGCATTGATGATTTATGCATATAGACACTTGTGGATCTTATATTGTATGTTTAATTTTTTTCCCACCAATGTGAGACAAACTATGAGTTTGGTGCTAGAAATTTAAGCTATTTAATATAACTTAAGTGATTATTTTAAATAAAACTTTAAAATATTAAATTACGAAATTTTTAAAAAATGATAAAAAAAATTAACATTTAATTGGATTATTCTTATATACTTATTGAAAAGTAACATCAAAATATCTATGTGGACGATCCGTAAATTTCTCTGCAGTGCCACACTAGGCGGTCGTGCTTACTCTAGTACGTCTTCTAACTCTCTAAGCGATAGGTTGAGCATTAGCGTTTGTCTGTGAATCTCCATTCACACTTTCTTTAGCACGACTCGACGATGAAGTTGATTGTGGTACATCTCTATATGGTGACGACATCATATCACCGTATGGAATATGAGATATCGCCCACCCGGTGATTATCGAAATAGTAGGTATGCCAACTGATGGTATTTATGGTGTTGACATACCTACTACTTCGACATTCACCGGATGGGCGAGTACTTCACACCATACGGTTGGAGGATTTGATACTGGCGCTCTTTTTACATCTCATTTGCCAGTCTTCCATAGTAAGAATGCCGCGGAGGAGGTCTATCGGTCGTTCATGATATCAGATGATTTTTATCATTTACACCATATGATCATGCCATTTTTATGACCTCGTACTTTGGACAAGTGGAGCTTGACATACCAGCTTACGAGCCATCACGTCCACATTTTATATCTCATACTCCATTCGGTGATAGGATGTCTTCCGCATATAGAGATGTACCACAATCCACTTCATTATCAAGTAAGAATGAAGAAAGTGTGAATGAAGATTCACAGTCAGACGAATGTTCAACCTATCGCTCAGAGGGTTAGATGATGTACTAGGATTGCACGACCGCCTACATGTGGCACTTGAGTGAATTTACGGGATCGTCCACATAGATAGTTTGATGTTACTTTTCAATAAAAGTATAAAAATAATCCCATCAAATGTTATTATATTTTTTTTTTTTAATTTGCAATTTAATATTTCGAATTTTTATTTGAAATAATAAATAATCAAATTAATTTAAAAATCAAAATATTAAAATTAAACAATAAAAATTATTTGAACTATTTTCTTGTAGAAACGAGTTGTGGAAAACTTTTTTTAAGAACTCAATCCTACAATAAACGAGTTTTTAATTATTAATTTTTTTTTGAAGTCGTTTTTAAAAATAAAAAAAAATTTATAACTCGTTTTTTCAAAAAAAACCAGTTACGGTAATTGTTTAAATGGATTATATATATATATATATATATATATATATATATATATATATATATGAGCGGATATAACGATGTTCATATTGAATAATTTGAGGATATGGCTGTTTAACGAGCCGAGTGAATCCAGAGTTGGCCCAAAACTGGACCGGTTAACTCGATTCGGAACCGGAATCGGGCTAATAGGTTCTGAATCAGTAAGATACCGGCCCGGATCGGTTATACTCAGGACTAAACGGTTCCGACCCAGAACCAAATCCGTTATTTTTAAAAATTAATTTTTTAAAAAAATTTAGCCGGAAACCAAGCTATTAAGTAGGATCAAGTACCTGTCCAAAAACCGCATGCGGCAAACGTCGCAAAAGCGCCGCCTCCAGCTCCTTCACCAGCGGCGCCGCCTCCAGCTCCTTCACCAGCGGCGCCGCCCCTGACTGTACCAGCCAAATTTAGCTCAGGTCAAAATTATCAACCATTTTATTCTTAGCCAAGACCTGCACAAGCGGTGGCATCGCCGCCGCCACCGACAACGACACCCGGTGCCTCTATATCATGGTTCGCGGTCGCGGTCGCGGTCGCGGAGGCCGCTGTTCCAGTTCCATTAACATTTCACGGAACGGTCACGGAGCGTTTTTTTTTAATATAAAACAATTCATTTTTTTTATAATTTGGAAAATTGTTTAAAAAAATATGTAAATCATAAAAAAAACATATGTTTAAAGAAAATAAGAAATTAAGGTTATTGATAATTTATTTACACTTTACTAACATAAATTTTATACACAATATATACTAAAACTTTGACAATCCTTTCAAAATTCATATATGATATTGATATACAAATATTTTACAACATGAACTTAGAAAAGTACATGTCGAAGTTATATCACTTGGGCTAATACCATGAGGAGTGACGCGAAGGAACAAAATCATCAGTATACTGTTTATCAGGATCTCGTTGAGAAATTTGATATCCGGCAAATGGTTGTGGATATAAATCAGTGTTAACTTGTCTTGGCAGATATTGATTGAATCGGGCATTTGAAACGGAATTGATATAGGGCAACGAATATGGATTTAATTATGTTTCATCAAGACGATGGTAGTCTCCAAATTCTCGTTGCCCAAAAGAACTGCTAGCCCCACTTGAAGATATATAATAATGGCCATGATGAATATCACTTGTTGCGTGCTCTTGATGGTTATGATATATGTTTCCAATTTCACTTGCACTAGATGGAAAATGATCACATATGATACTAGAAATACCAGAATAACCAAAATCAGGTTGTTGATATCCAACGGCACCACGACCAAATTGTTGAGAGCCCCGGTGATAACTTCTCGATCTATAATCATCCCCCAAATTGAAATTGGTGTTTATCCCCCAAGCCAAGACTTTTTATTTCTTCTTCAAAAATTTATAAAAAATGTACCTCACTGATTGCTGAAGCTTGTGCGTTTAAATCAGGTTCAAGTCTCCTGATTACCGTCTTTAATCCTCGTTTAACTTTTTCGTTATAAACCCAAGTTCCAGAATATTGGAGTATTGGATTGAGAAAATATGATATAACACAAAAATATTAAAAAAATATGATGATAACCACATCAATGAATTCATACCGTTCCGCGCAGCGTCCGTTCCGCCGTTCCATTACCCGCGCCACCGTTAAATCGCCGTGTTATACTTTCATAACGCCTATCCACAACAACCTACGTTTCAGTCCGGAACTTTGGCTCGGCTACCAACGTTCCCGTTACGGAACGGCCGTTCCACGACCGCGACGGTGAACAATGTATCAACTCCAGAAGCAAACCTATCTCGAATTTCTGCACCAGCAGAATACCCGCACCGTCCCTCAACGAACACAGCAACACCGCATTATTATTGCAAATATATGAAACAATGGCAGAACGCAGAGGACTACGTCGTCTGATTTCACATGCCAATTGGGATTTTCACCGTCCACTTGCTGAGCTACGCTGGTGACCAAACTTTTATGGGTCAAAATCACGCCTTTGGGTAATCCGGTGGTGGTTCCGGAGGAAAACGGCAGCGCTAAGGCGTCGTCTGGATCTATTTCCACCTCCGGGGCATCGTTTTCGTCTGCTTCCGATAGGACAGAAAATGGAAAACAACCCTCCGGAGGATCATCCACGGTGACTACGGCGAATCTCGTCCGATCTTCGGAAAATTCTTATACCACTGCTATCGACTGGATCCCGGAGCCACGTACTGCGACTGTGTGATGATTAACTTGCATCTTGATGCGTTGAATTGCTTGAAAACTTCAATACCGGTGCAGAAAGGATTCGCTGTAGTTACAACTGCGCCGATCATAGAAGCACCCATGAAACAAAACGCGAAGTCGGCCCTGTTTTGAAGCAGCAGCATGATTACATTACCTTTCTTGACTCCAAGGTTGGATAAACCGGCGGCAGTTTTCCGGCAGATGAGATAAACCTCGGCATAGGTGTAGCGTTTGCCGCTGCTGCCGACAAAAAGGCAAGTTCTGTCGGATTTCTGATACAGATTATGGAAACAGTAACTGTGGAGAGGAATGTGATTGGGAATGGGGATTGGTGGCAGTTTGGATATGAAAACGTGATCAGTTTGATCTTCCGCTGCTGATTGTTTCTGTGCAGAAACAATCAGAGGGAAGCTCTGGATTCTGGGTTTCGACAGACGCCATGGACAATTTGTGCGGTTGTTTTTTAAGCTTTTTTCGGTGGTTTAATAATGGGTTTTTCCGAATTTACACGAGGAAATATGAGTGTTATTTGTAAAAAGAAAAGAGTGTTGGTTAAATTCGGTTTGATACGGGTGAAAGTTTAGAGTAATAATTGGATAAGGGTGTTGAATACTGAAGCAAGAACATGAAATAAACAGGTGACGATGAGTTAGGTGGGAGGAATTGAGAAACTGGATTTGGGGAGTCGGCGAGGATGATATTAATATAAAATTTTATTTTATTTTATATATAATGTTTATAAAAACTATTAATTTTGTACAAAAATGAGTGTTAATTTAAGCTTAACACTTTGTTTAGATTTTCAAGTAACTTTTTTTGTTATGTCCTTCTCAATTTTTTAAGAGTTGATAGAAGGATTTCAAATCATATATCTCTAATCTTTGATTTTAAATTCATTTAATTGTTTGAACAGTAACTAATTGGTATTGGGCTTGTGGGAGTGAGTTTAAAATTGTGCCAGACGCTTCTCGTCCATCCGCTTGGTCTTCTGGTTTCGCGACTCTCGCTCTGATCGTCGCCTCCTCCGTGCAGATTGTTGCCGTCGATGGTTGGGGCTGTCACTCGCCGCCTGTCACAGAGGGACGTGTTGTCATAGCTTTATCAGGTGATGTTCGTAGCTGATGCTTGCGGCTGCTGTTGCGCTGCACTCTATCTTTCTTTCTTGCGGATAAGCGGGGGTCGGGTCTTGTTGCCCGCTGGTCAATGTTGGTGAACGGGTTTTCCTTCTTTTCCTGCGTGTATTTCCTTTGTCTTTTCGTTGCAGGTTTTCAAATGGTGGAGAATGCCAACTTGTTGCCCGCTGGTCAATGTTGGTGAACGGGTTTTCCTTCTTTTCCTGCGTGTATTTCCTTTGTCTTTTCGTTGCAGGTTTTCAAATGGTGGAGAATGCCATCATTTCATTTCGCCTCCACCTCCTCATTTCCTGGTTTGAGGACCCTTTTTCCCATTCTATAAGTTATATTGTTGGGTGTCGATTTTTGTGTGTCCTTGCTGATTTAGGGGGTTTGTTGCTCATTGCTAAGGTTTTGCATCGTGAGGTGGGTTCTACTGCCCAATTTTTTTTTGCTTGTTTCCTTACTCCTCATTTTTTCCGCATTTCGTCTTCTGTTTTCTACACATGGAATGAACATATAGGCTGGTTTCTCAACTGTGTTTTTCGGCTTTTCTTTCTAAATTATCGCATCTGGGTTTTACCTCATCTTGAATGTCTGCCATCGGATTTTTGTGGCCCGTTCTCTGTGATTTCTTTGACGTTTTTTCATACTTTTTCTCGTTGCAGGGTTTCGAGTGATGGGAGGGCCATAATTCCTTTTCGAAGGCACTTGCTGATTTTGTGGTTTGAGAGCCTTTTTTTTCCACCTACAAGTTATATTGTTGGGTATTACTTTTTTGTGTGCCATTTCTAATTTTTGGGCTTTACTGGTTATTGGTGAAGGTTTACTTTAAGGTTGGTTCTTCTGCGAATGTTTTGTTTTATGCTATTTAGATATGTTCTTGCGTTGGATTTTGCAGTTTTTGCTTGTTGAATAGCTTAGGCATTGCCAGTTCCTTGGCTGACGTGAGGCTAAATTATGAAGTTATGCTTGTATGCTTGAGTTTAACCCACGCTCTTGAGCTTGTATGCACATGGATCTTCATCGTGTATGCATATTTCGATTAAAAAAAAAGATCGGATCTTTCTAGCAATTACTGGTGTTATGGGATAACTGCTCTTTTTCTTTTCTGTTTTATATCTACATGGATCCATGTCCTACCAAGAGGAAATCTTTTGGAATATTTGACTACTTGGTGTATAAATGTTGACTACTTGGTGTATAAATGTTTAACGCTTTTGTGAAATTAGTTATTGCCAAAAGGGTGAGAGTGACCTCTGCAGCTTTTTCCTTCTCTTGATATCTCATAAACTCAACCGTCAACTTCTGTATGCATTTTGATGTTTAAATGTTTGTGTGCACTTAGAGGAAAATGAAATGCTTTTTGATATCACTTAGAGGAAAATGAAATGCTTTTTTGAAAAAATGGATGTTTAAACTTGTTTGGTGTTTGGGGGAGCACCTTGCCTTCGTTGTTTGTGAGAAAAAATCGAGCTGGGGCATGATAGATGTAGCTCAGTGTTTGCTGTATGTTTTGACTTTGCTTTGTCATGATTCTTAAATTGGTGTTTGCTGGATATTAATTCTTACCTCATGGCATTGACTTTGCTGTAAACTCATGGCACTAAATTAATTATTAAAGTGTTTGCTGGACATTAATTAAATCTAGACATTTTTAGCCCTTATCATATGCTATAAGAGAGTGAGGAAAATCTACCTAGCACCCAAAAGATTGTTCCAAAAAATTCTGTAATTGAAAATGCCGACAGAGACTATGGAGCTTTCATGCTCTTTTCTCTTCTTTACAATTCAATATTCCTTCACTGTCATCTTTGGATTGTGGTCACTAGATGGTGTTTCTTGGTCGCACTTGCAGTAACCATGCTTTTTATTTATTGCTGAGCTTTGACACTTAAAAACATAATTTACTAGGAGTTTTATTTGGTATCTGAAAACTTACAACTCTTCGGCTCAGATCTGAGGAGTGCGTGTCAATGAAGCTTTTATGCGATCTCGAATTTATTGGACGCTGTTGTTGTTGATGTGAGCTTTTGATTATAAATCACTAATAGGCTGGATAAAATATTGCAGAAGAATATTCTTGTGGCTTTGGACGAGGCTGGGGTTTTACTTCATGTGGTTTAGTCAAAGACAATGTATTGTTCAAGAGTCGATGTTTTGTGCATACAAGATTTCTCTTTCCATTCGATTTTTTTTTTGCGTAGCACACTTTACTTATTTTTGGTCATGCTTTCTGTGGAGTGCATTTTAAGCATGTTCTATCCATTTATTATTTTGGGTATGATTGGTATGCATTCGTTTCCTACAATCCTATATAGTAGACTTAACTATGTGTTTTTATACATGGTGCAAGAATTAAGTGGCGTTCTCAGATTTTTTTCTTTTTTTTTTTTCTTAAATTAGTACAACTAATTTGTAATCCTCGTCATCCTTTTGTGAGAATAAAATTTCCATATGTACATGGATGAATATTGATGTTATTAACTCTTGGTTTGATATTGAACTGCCAACATCAAACTAAATCGTAAAAAATGGACGAACAAGACAGGAAAACTTGCTTATGTCGATTACTGCAGTTTTTATCTTTTAGTAGGTCCATTATTTGTTCCAAATTGCCGAATGTCTATGTTGGGTTTTGGTGGAGGATCTCTTCTCACTGAAATTCAGGCAATTATTTTCACATATTTAAGTGATATTTGCATATACATAAGTTGATTATGAGAATGTCTAAAGAAACGAAAAAGAAATATTAATGTAGACACTGTCAAATAACGTACAATAGAATCATGGCTTATTGTGGGAGAGTCCTCTTTAATGATAGACGCAGATGCAAGAATCTAATTTATGTCTTAATGTAAATCCTCTGAAGATACATAAGGCTTCTCCACATTTTAATGAATTGCTGTATTGACTGTCAAAGTTTTTGTTTCTTACTTACATCTAATAATGGTACGCATACCATTTCTTTTTTCCAATATCAATATTTTAATCTTCTTATTTTTATATATTTCAAAATACTCCTTACTATAATTAAAACACATTATAATTGCTTTGCTTTTTCAAAGCAACAATACTTTGTGCATGTGTAATTATTTACACACAATGTGTGCGCATAGTATTACTAAGATTATACCATCTTCGAGGTTTTTTATCTCCTTCAAAAAATTAAAACAGGCACGCACAAAGAAAAAAAAAAGCCACTAAAAAAATTATTCAGTTTTTGGCTTTAAAACATTTGTCAGCTGTAATGTTTCTCTCCCTTTGTGACAATGTGTGACGTTTTTAAATGTGATGCATATGTATTTAATAAATTCTTCCACTTAACATTAAAGACAATCTTTTTTTCTTGAGAGGGATTGCACACTAGGTTTCTTTCCTCAGCAACTACCTACCAACTTTTAAAAGTTGCACTTTACGATCAAAACTGGGTACAAAAATTTGTTTAATATAGGTCTGCTGTCTCTTTTCGTCTTGCATGCTCGGTTCGTCTTGGAGCAAATGTGTGTTAGCTGAGTGATTGGTTCCTTCATTATTTGCTCACGATTTGTTTTTTGCTTTCCGTAGCAATGATCGGATCCATCTATAAAAAAGGAAAATCAATGAGAATATTCTTCTCCTTTAATTGATTTTCCCTACAAACCTGTTGAGTCACCACCGTTTGGGTCCTGTTCATCCTGCGTGCCCACCTTTTTACCATATCTGGTACATTTTGAACGTCTTGTTCATAGTTTGGTTTCCACTAATGTTCTCATGCTGTCCTCCCCCCGATGTTTCTTTAGGCCCAGCAAGACCTATTACTTCGCATCTTCGTTGTTGGCTAACAATGTCAGAAGTAGGGCCCACCAACGTCCACGACACTCAGGAAGGCCGTGCTAACTCAACTCCTCGCCGCACGAACCCTGCTTCGTCTTTGCTGCGTATATTTCTCTCTTGACTACTTGGTTTTATTGTCCTTCCATGTTTTTTATACATCCCGTCATTCCAGCCGTCCACATCGGCTCGGACCCTGGTTCGGAGTAGTCTCAGGAGGCCAGCACCACCCCCAGCAAGTACTAGAGCCTACAGGTCTCGTCGTCTCCCCGTTGCAGGTTGGGTAGTGCGAAAAATCTCCGTCGCCTTTTATACTTTAATTTACCTCGCAAATTTATTTGATACAAGTTTATGCTTCTTGCGCTAAGTTGCTCAAATTTCCTAACGTCCCTTTCAAATCTTTAACAGCCACAACCAGTGATATGGTGCTAACAAGGCGGCAAAGGGTCCTGAGGTATCTAGACAGGATTAGCCTTGTCCCGACTAAAGTGTGGGCCCTGTCTTCAGCTGCAGATTGTGAGCATTGTGGCGCTCGTCGTTTCTTTAGGGAACCATCAGGTTTCTGCTGTTCAAACGGCAGCGTCAATCTTACCCCCAAAAGAATGCCACTATCCTTATGGCAACTCTACACTTCGTCCCATCTTGCCGACCATTTCCAGCAGCGTTGTCGCACAAATAACAACTCTTCTGCCTTTACTTTCATAGGAATATATTATGATCATGAATTGTGTAGGGGGACCAAAGGGATTTACACATTCAAAGTACAGGGCGGCATTTACCATTTCATCAGGGACCTGGTGCCTTCAGAGGGTTGCGGTCGCCAACTACAGCTATACTTTTACGGAACAGAAAGTGAAATTGTTAATAGGTTGTCCCAGTCGGGTGATTTGGATACTAAGATTATAACATTTATCATAGACATCATGAAGCTCAACCCATATGCAAATTTATTTAGGAGTTTGAGAGATATGCCTGACCTAACCTCATACAAAATTGTGTTGCGCGTCGATCCTTCTTTAGATCATAGGGTGTACAATTTGCCTGTTGTCGACCATGTTGGGGCAATTTGGAATGAGTTAACTGATGTCCCGTCGGAACGTCCACATGACGTACGTGTGTACACAAAATCAGATGTCACACAGTTCATTCACTACTATTACGGATGTTACGACCCTCTTCAATATCCGTTGTTATTTCCTTATGGAGAGCCAGGTTGGCACACCGGCATCCTAAAAGAACGGCCCGCTAATCACGCATGGGATCCAGGTTTCTTCGCGCTTAACGATGCTCAAACTTCACTTTTGCCAGAGTAGCACCTTTCTGGTGAGTCGCTACTTGGGGCTGTGCAAGAAAGTAAGTCATTCTTCATTTAGCCATTCCCCTTCGCTTGATTTATTTACGTTCCTGTGTTACTTTGTTACTTAAATGTTGGTTAACATATTGCATATTTTCCTTTCAGACTTGGACCACAATCGGGATAACCGAAAAAATGTCGCCGCCCGGGAGTTCTATTGTTATAGATTCCAACTACGCCGTGATGACATAACCAACATACTATGTACGGGACGACTTATTCAGCAATATCAGATCGACATGTACGTGAAAATCGAAACCCAGCGTTTAGATTACTTCCGTAAAGCTAGACGCAGAGCGAAATACGATCAGAGTCTTTTCAAGGTATTGTTGATAGCATGGCATGTGATGGAATTTCCTATGTTAGGTCCATCGGCCTACGTACAGTCCTACCAGCTTCGTTCTTAGGCGGCCCAAGGGATCTCCTTGGTCACCATGTTCGGCCGACCTGATTTCTTTATAACCATGACATGAAACCCAAATTGGCTAGAGATATAAGATGAGCTTTTACCAGGGGAACATGCGCATAATCGAGCTGATTTGCTTGCGAGGGTCTTCCGAGCAAAGAACGAAGAATTGAAGGACGAGATTGTGGATAAACAAATCTTTGGGAAAGTAGCTGCCTACTTGTATGTTGTCGAATTTCAAAAAAGAGGTTTGCCTCACGTGCATTGGCTCGTTATTTTGAAAAAAAAATACAAAGTTACTTCCGTTGATGCATATGGTCGATTCGTATCCGCTGAAATCCCTGACCCTTGCGCTGATCCTCATCTGCACTCCTGCGTTTCAAGGCACATGCTACATGGTCCTTGTGGGGAGTTGAACCCAACAAACGTCTGTATGAGGGGGGCCTCTTGTAAAAATCACTATCAAAAGAATTCGTTGAGGTCACTTCGCATAGAACTGATTCTTATCCTACGTACAGGCGCAGGAAAACTAACAGGACAGTCCTTGCCCGTAGGAAGCTATTAGACAATCGATGGGTGATTCCATACAATCCTTATCTACTTGCGAAGTTCGACTGCCACATTAATGTTGAAATATGTGCAGATGTCAAGGTGGTTAAGTACTTGTATAAATATGTGTGTAAAGGAAATGACAAGGTTGCTTACAATGTAGCTGCCACTGCTTCACCCGACAACATGGATGAAATCTAGGATTTTCAATCTGCGCGCAGGCTTTGTGCTCCTGAGGCTATGTGGCGCATTTATGGTTACACACTTTACGAGATGAGTCCCGCCATTGTTCAGCTTCATGTTCATCTTCCGAATTCTCATTATATCTTTTTTCATGCTGCTCGCTCCTTAGAAAGCATCTTATCGAACTCAAACAATTCGAAAACACAACTGACACAGTTCTTCTCGAGGAATGCTGTTCATTCAGACGTACGTGCCATGGATCTGCTTTATCGTGAATTCCCTAAGCACTTTGTATGGAAGACTACACACAAGGAATGGTGTTATCGTAGTCGTGGTACTGCCATTGGGCGACTTGTGATGGTGAGCCCCGTCAAGACCGAGAGGTACTATTTGAGGTTGTTGTTGAGCCATGTGAAGGCACCCACTTCATTCGAATATTTGAGGACCCACAACGGTGTCCTATTCCCAAGCTTCCGGGAAGCTGCAATGCAACGTGGGCTACTAGATGCAGATAACGACATTCGAGCGTCCATGGAAGAAGCCTCAACTTATCAAGTTCCATATACGTTGCGGCGATTATTTGCTACTGTCCTTGTTTACAACCTTCCTTCTAACCCTTCCACCCTTTGGGAATAATTTAAACTACATCTTGCAGAGGATTTCTTATCGAGTTGTGGTCAAAAGCAAAATGTTGCATTCGATCGTGCCCTTCGCTCAATTGATGTCTTCCTCCAATCAATGGGTAAAACCGTGGATGATTTCATTCTCGTTCCGTTTAAAACTTGGGTTAGTGAGGTCGAGATGCGGAACAAGGATTACGAGAACGAGCTTAACATCTCCGTGACTGAGGAGGAATTGAACGCCGTGCACAAGTTAAATTCAAGATAGCAAGAGGCTTTTGATTCAATCATGGCGTGTGTCGATGACCCAAATGGGGGTGCCTTTTTCATCGATGGCCCCGGGGACTAGGAAGACTTTCCTATATCGAGCACTACTGGCTATTGTTAGGAAAACCCGTGGTGTTGCCCTCGCAGTTGCATCTTCAGGCGTCGCAGCCTCGTTACTTCCCGGTGGGCGTACTGCTCATTCACGATTTAAACTTCCGACCATCGTTGACCAATCAATCTCTTGCGCAATAAAAAAACAAAGCGTCCATGCACAACTTATTCTATCGTCCAAGTTGGGACGAGGCTTCAATGGCCAACCGAAGATGTATCGAAGCTTTGGATGTTTTCTTGCGCGATCTTACGGAGAATCCACTATTATTTGGAGGCAAGACATTTGTTTTTGGTGGTGATTTTAGGCAGACTATCCCAATTGTTGTCGGTGTTTCTCGTGAAGATGCGGTGGATTCATGCCTTGTCAATTCACCTTTGTGGTCTAAGGTGCAAAAAATCCACCTACTCCAGAATATGCGTGCTCAAGACGACCCAATTTTTACTGAGCTCTTATTACGCATTGGCAATGGCACAGAGCCACTATACCCCAGCGACGAAATCACATTGCCAGCGAATATGTGCTTGCCTTACGTCGACTGCGACGAGCCACTAGATTATCTCATCGGCACAATGTTTCATTCTTTTGTTGATTTTTACAATTATCCTTTCTCGGTCATCGACAGGGCTATACTAACACCCAAGAATGATTGCATGGAGAACATAAACAATGCTATGATTGACAAATTTCCCAGAGAGCTTGTCGAATATATAAGCGTTGACATAACAAAGAACGTGCACCAACAATGTCAATACCAAGATTTTTTAAATGGGGTATCTACACCAGGTTTACCTCCTCATGTACTTCGCTTAAAAAAGAATAGCCCTATCATGCTACTGCGCAATATTAATCCATCTGAAAGCCTATGCAATGGCAAACGTATTATTTGTCGTGATTTGGGCAAAAAAGTTATTGGCGCTGTCATCGCGTCTAGCGAGTTCACCGGCAAATTTGTCTCCATCCCGAGGATACCATTGGAGCCTTCTGATAATCTTAGATGTCCCATACCTTTTAAGAGGCATCAATTGCCTATACGGCTTTGTTTCACAATGAGTATGAATAAGGCCCAAGGGCAAACATGATAGGGTTGAATATTACGTATTTTTATGCTATGATATGTATATGTTTTCATATTGATTCTTGGATTATTTTACTGTTTATGGTATATATTTCTATATTTCAGGAATCAATGTTGAAATTCATAAAAGTAGAGGAAATGAGCCAAAAATGATGAAAAATGACCAAACCGAGCGAAAGCGTCAAATTCGGGAAAGGAAGAAAATAATAAAAGAAATTTTTTAAAAAATATAAAGCATCTCGATCGATCGAGATTCAAGTATCGATCGATCGAGGCTGGCAGAACATTGGCGATCGATCGAGCAGTCAGTCTCGATCGATCAGCCGAAGGAATTTTCAGAAAAATAACTTCCTTATAGAGTTTGTGTCCAACAAGGAAGTCCTGGATTCCCTTATTCTATATATGTGGACGAAAATTACAACCCAATATCAGACTTTTAACCTAGGAATAACCTCCACACCTCCATACTCCATATCACCATCATCCACCTTCACCTATTCATCCTAGGAATTGGAACGAACCAACAGGGCGATTAAAGAGACGATCGAGAAGGAAGCAAGAGAAGGAGCGAGGATCTACAACCGGAGTCGACGCTGGGAGTTTATTCTTACTTTTAAAACTTTAGTTTTGTTTTGTTTTGATTTTTATCATGCTTGGATTGTTGCAAGACATGTTTGAGTATTGGTATTTATTTATGAGTATGAACTAAGTTTATTTATCGAGGCTAGGCGAATCCTTTGTTATGAACCTTCGATTTGATGATCTAATGATTGAATTCTTATAATTCTTTGCGTATGTTTTATGTTCTTCATGCTTTTATAGGATTGAACACCTTTGAATGATGTTAGTATCGTAATTGAGATCGAGAGATTATTTTAGGATACTGAATTAATAACTCATACCATGGATTTCAGACCGAGATCGAGAGATGACGTCAAATACATGTGTGATAGCCATAGATATCTAGTAATTGAAAGCTAGGAGTTTTCATGGATCTTATGCAACATTGAATTGTTAAATAAGTGAACGAGAGTTACTTACTGCAATTCGGTGTTAGGTTTAATATAGCTCGAGAGAGTGTATTAGATAAATTGGGAGAACTCGTCACCTTAGAAATATTTGAATATTCAATCGAGAATTGTAGGGAATTGCATTGGTGAGCCAAAGTCTCGATAATCTTCTCTAGTGGAATTTTCTCGTTTACTTTTATTGACTTGGTTGGATTAGTAGTTAGTTTATTTATTTAGTATTTTATTAAATTCAATTTCGTAGGTTAAATATAGTTAAAAGTGTCTTATTTGGTACTTACTTGTTAGTTCCTGTGGGTTCGACAATCCGTATTCTTCATATCTATACTAAAACTTGACACCGTGCACTTGCGGTCTAAAATCGCTAGATTGGAAATAATTGTTTAAAATAAAAGCGATCAAAACACTTGATAAGGTCAGGATTTACTTGCCCCAGCCAGTCTTCTCACATGGTCAACTATATGTCGCACTTTCTAGGGTCAGGAGTAGTAACTCTGTCAAAGTCTTGATAAAGCCATCGACTACAATCTTTACTACGCACTGTCAAACTAAGAATGTTGTTTAAAAAGATTTTAAATGCCTTCATTTGAAGATGAATATTTGACGCGCACAAAATTAACTCGATACATGCATGTTTTTTTGGTTTTGGGGGAGGGGCGGGAAATTGGATTACACATCGACTTTTTACCCACTTTCACTTTTATTGGATGCGATGTCTCATGCGCTAAGCATTACATGGTTCTTGTCTGTACCCCATCCGTTATTGGCGGCGCTGCCTGTACGGAATGGATCGTACTGTCCACCTACGATTGCTTCAGTCTTATTTAGCAACAGATCGAAGATGGGTGAAAATCTAATGCCTCTTAGATCAATCACTACGGAGACAAATAGGTGGTCAGCTAAAGTGCACGTCGTAAGCAAACTCACGGTGAAGACTGTGATCTTTTCGCCAACGAAATACCAAAAAATGATTCTTGCTGACGAAATAATAATGCTTTCGAGTTATTCATCTCACTATTCATATCTATTACAATCATTTATTTATTGCTTGGGTTGATGTTTTGTGATAGGGTGACACCGTGGAAGCCGTAATTTTCAAGACTGATGTTGACCTATACAAAACTACTCTGGAAGAATCAAAGACATATACGATCTCAAATGCTCAGGTCACCTAAGTCAAAGATATTTACAAGAACGCTCTGGTTACTAGCCCATACCAATGGACTATCACCTCAAATACTTCGGTCGTACCTGTCTTTGATGGCGCAATTTCTTCATCCCCATTTCGGCCAAATTTCATCGGCTTCGAAGAATTTGCTGCATTCTTGGAGTGTAAAAAAATGATCAGTAAGTAGTACATGTGTTTTTGGCGTATGACTTGCGGTCAACACATCGATTAATAGCCATATACTCATTCCCTACAACGACTGACTTTTTCTTATCAGGTACCATCTGTGTCATAATTGGGAAAAGGACCCCCAGGAAGATCACTGCGAACATGGTAATGATGTTGTCATTCATGTCTTACATATTTACATAGTAATAGCACGCCTCTTATGCTTATAATATATTAGTTAATTAATTTCCCATGGCTTCATTTTTATTTCATAGGCGAGCTAAGGAAAAGCTGTTCATTGACGATGTCGTGGGAAGGGGTGGCTTCTTCGAGGAGAAAATTGATGTCAACGAAGGACACCCCTTGCCGATCAACACTGTCTCCGAAGTGCTTCAAATTGAAAAGGTTTCAGAACAACATCATATGTCTACGACAATTTTCCTTTTTGAATACTCCATGGATATGCTGCTCTTACACTTTCCATATCTCAGCCTGGAAGATACAATATCAGGGTCAAAGGATGCTTGGACAATGAGTCCCAAAGCTTTGTTTACATGTGCTGTGAAGATTGCCGCTGAGGAATTAACCCCGATTACAATTCTGTTTTCACTTGTAAGACATGCAACACAAAGATGATAGCAAAACCCAGGTACTAAATGCCACCAAATCTATAAATTCAATTTTCTTCGTGACATCACATTGTGCCCACGTTTTACATAGGTGCCGGTTTTTCCCTTGTAGATTTCGTTTCTGCCTCAACGTTTTTGACTGTACTGGCTCACACGAAGTTACAGTGTTTGGAAAAGAAGGAGACCTAATAATTGGAATGTCTGCGCAAGATTTCTACAACAAAACTTTGCAGGTCATATCAATATACCTTTATGCTCCATTACATTATCAAAAAACTCTGCAAACTATTAAATGACACAATGCTTGCTTTGTGCCTTAGGACGGGAAGCCTCCAATTGCTCTTGTTAGTCAAGGGTTGAAAGATCGAGAAGTATTCATGAAGATACGTTCAAGCCTATTCAGCGGGCGCAATGCAAAGGAGTCCATCGTGTATAGCTTACTAGCTATGGAAAATGTTGACAAGCTTGCCGCATCTGCCCCACCGCCAACACCAAGCCCCAAGAAATATTTGGCTGGTACTATAGCTTCTACCGACGAATTAGAAGGTACGTTCGTCTTATTGGCCATTTGTTTTTCCATTCATCTTGGTCTCGTGCAATTCTACACAAAAGGTATCGTATGTTATTCAGGGATCGCAAAGGCGACAAAAAGGAAGCTTGATTTTGGTTAGCCCATCACGACACCAGCCGAGGACCTTGTAAGCGTTGGTCCAGGGACACCAGTGGATGTTTATGATATAGGTTGTCCTTTTCAAACGAGAAAAAAAAACAACACATGCAATAGCCTTTCGATATGTAATCGACGAAATTTTTTTACTTATCCTTGAATGTGATACGCAGGGGATGGCTCGATTCGGAGAGGCCTTATAAAAATGGGGAAAAACAAGATTGGGGGCGACAATTTGACGTACGAGCCAAGTGAGTGGTTGCTGCCAAATCAATTGGCCGAAGGTACTTCATTGACGAAATTTCATTCTAAACTATAGTTTTACTTTTACAACAATAAATAATATTTAAATCTCCTATTCATGTCTATAAGATCCTTTCACATCTTTCAATTTAATAGATCGGACAAAAGTCGACATACCTCTACTCGTGAAGTCAGAAAAAGGTAATCCTCATCGCATGACACATAAATCTAGATTGGCCCTCAACAATAATTGACCTACTTTACTCTGTCTTTCTTTGGCATGAAAAAACTTCACTATCAAAAGTACCTCTATCTATGTAACCCAAGAAAATAATTATGCAGTTGGAGGTGCTGAACAAAAACAAAAAAGAAAGAGGTTTTTGCATCGAGTTATCATTGATGACGACGACTCAGGCGACGACCTCAATGTTGGTCAGAGACTACACCAAGATGAAAGCCATGTCGAAGGTTATTTCCCTCTGTTGCATCTATCAAATATCATCTCATTTTTCAGGGGTTCTTGTATAGAGATTAAGTTTAATTGGTTGTACAATGCAAGTGCTGCGAACGAAGAGACCAAAACAAAAAGGTCCGCAAGGGGAAGAATCATTAAAGCGAAGAAACTTGACTAGCCGTCCGATGACATCTCCTGCCACCGAACACATATTTGCTCTATAATGAACCATCATCATTTTGAAAATCTCTTTTGTTTTGTTTTGTGGTCTGTTATGTATCACTTATGTTGTGCTATCGGATATCATCTACTGCAATGATGCACTTTTGGTGATGACTTTTGTTATGGGTTATGTTGGCCCCTGCTGGGAACTAACAATATGATGGATGGATGCACTTGCTTGTTTGTGGTTATAGTGATCGCTATCTATGCTTTATTTATAGGATATTAGCAAAATTTGTGTTGCTTTTTCTGGCTGTACTCAATGTTGAACTCTTTAAATTTTCATTCCATACTAATATGAATAACTCTCAGGATGACAAATCATTAGTTTATGTTGTTGAAGTTAGGTTTTATTGGATATTGTTTTCATTGTTTAACAGAAAAAAAGATCAACTGCACTTATCACTGCACGGTGCCAAAGTTAACTAGTATATATATATGAAACCAGGATTTCGTGTTAAGATGAACTAAATTAGATACAACCATAACTAATGCATATGAAAAATAATATATGACGGAAAATTATTGCATAAAAATACATAATAAATTTCACTTATCATAATGGATGACAATTTAACAAAATACACAAATTAATGAAGCCAGAATGATTAAAAATTGTATAAGGTAATATAAGATAAAACACAGTTTTTGCCTAATCTACTCGAAAATAGCAAAATCCATGTTCAAAATTTTCCTAAATTCAAATCAAATAAACCACAAATAGTTTCAAGACAATTGAAAACAAGACAAACCCAAAAGTTCTCCTTTTCAAATATACAATTAAAAACAAAATATATTTTCTCAAATCTGCATTTTAAATAACACAATAAATCCTCCTAATGTCAAGCACTGAATCATCCTAGTCAATAGTCATATAAAACAGCTACAAGCGAGTCATAAATTCACACGTATAATCATATTGATCAATTAAGCAATAGCACAACCACTTGCGGTTATATTAATTCTCAAGAAATTTTAAACCTAGATTCCTACAATTTATTTATACACTTCAACAAATTTGCATCATAAGCAATCAAGGTTTAATGCCAATGTTTCTCCCCAATTTCTTGAAAAAAACCCAAAATCCAGGCTTTTCCATTTTTGTTCAGTGAATTTTTCAACCCAAAAACAATGTTGCTAGCAAATCCAGGAATGTTGTTAATTTCAATCATTTTACGGGGTTTAGCTCTAAGATTCTTGTGCAAAACAAGCTTAAACATACAAGAAAAAAATTAAGGATTTGGGTATTTGGAAATGACCCAATTGAAAATTAATTTTTTTAGGCCTATTGGGCTAAAATGAAATGGCTCATACTCAAAATTATTTTGGGGAAATTACAAGGAAGTACACTTTTGGGACACAAAATCTACTTAAGTCTTGGGAAAAAATCTTAGTGTATAAAAAGCCAAATTGGAAACAATTTATTAGAAATAGGTCCAATTTCAAAATTTTCAATCAAGTGAGTGTTTTATGATGACTCTTTTACCCTCAATAGTTTGATATGTTGCATTCTATCCCTTAGGCTTTTGTTTAAATTACAAAGAAGCCTATATATAATATTTAATTATCTTTTATATCCTTATATTTATAAAGAAGTAACATTTAACGTCGTCTTTTTACAAGTCCCTGTTTTTGCGATCCTTGGCATAAAATGGTATCAGAGCCTGGGTTTATTCTGGAAATACTATAATAATATCTTGAATATTAATTTGTAACCTATACGGAGAAGACGATTCAAGAAATTATGGACCCGAACGAATGTTCGAAGTGTCATTCTTACAGGTGGTACTTCCAGAAATTGGAAGCACTAAATCAGAAGCATATGGCAGAAGCGCAACGCTTCAGCCATAAGTGGAAACTTTTACGAGGAATAGGTTTAGACACACCAAGTATAAAGCATTACAAGAAACTCGAAAGGATGGCTAAGAGGCTCCATCAAGTGAACCTCAAACTACAGTTCGAGTTAGCAGAACTTCAGGAAGACGATCATCCTGAACATGAAGATGTGGTTCCAGCCGCCAATAATCCAACAGGGTCTGGACCAGATGATTAGGATGAGAGAACCAACCTTTCGAGAAATCGAGCCCGATTCTTCTAAGATATCCCAAGATCTTAGAGAAATCCAGAGAACAGTGCAGCGCTATGGATACCTTCAATACCATGTCCCTGCACAGATCCATCAGATCCAGAGTCAGATGGAGATCATGATTAAACATCAGGAGGAGATTCTGAAACCTTCGAGATGTTCAAACCCGAGTTAAGGAGTTGGAGTCAAGACCAAGTCCGACTGGAAGAAGGAACGGAGGATGGTTACCACCGTCATACGGAACATAACCCCCTTTACATCAAAAAGGGAAAGCAGAGGAGGTCTGAAGGCCTTTTACAGAGACTGAAA
Organism: Haberlea rhodopensis; assembly: GCA_907163345.1. Lineage (NCBI taxonomy): Eukaryota > Viridiplantae > Streptophyta > Magnoliopsida > Lamiales > Gesneriaceae > Haberlea > Haberlea rhodopensis. The sequence goes on along the minus strand of CAJQUN010000006.1, from coordinate 11,419,922 downwards.
AATGATTGTAGTCCTACGAGGAGAACCATTACATCCCACAAAGTAATGGAAAGAATCAACCTGGAAGATCTACGAGATCTTGCTGATTCATTTGGGGGATTAAATATCATGAAGTTCAGGACAGGAGAGCTCGTACAAAGACCTCCACCTCAAGAGAGTTTCGGGTCACACAATCCACCCGAAGGAGATCAAAGTATGCCGCACATGGAAGATTTCACCTCAGCAACTTTGGATCCCCCAGTTGGAACAAGGAACCGTTCCCGAAGGCCAGATATTCATCAGACGCCCTACGGAAAATCACAACTAGATCCAATCCATCTATATGGACTTATACTCAACATGGATATTTTGGATTTCAAAAATAGAGAAGTTCTTATTGATGAATGGGCTTCAGCAATGAGAATAGCAGCATGAACACTTGACTTAAGCAAAGAAGGATTCATTTTACTTCAAAAATGAGTCTGGAAGGATTAGTCAAGATTGCCTGGGATCTGGGAGACCCAGGAACCAAGGAAGAAGTTTTAGCCGGAGAGTCCCTGAAAGATATCGTGGACAAGATGGCAAAATTCTTTAAAATCCGTTTCATTGGAGTTAGCTACTTCGAACGAATGGAAGAAGAGAATGCTAAGAAGTACAAACAAGCTTTGATTAGCCTGGAACTCCATGACATCTGCTATGTAAACGAGTACATCAAACTATTTACAAAGTATCGATGGAAGGCGAATATAGCAGAAAAAGATGCAGCAGAGCTGTTCTTTGCCAAAATTCCGAGCCCATGGAGAGAAATGCTTATACAGGAATATACACCTCATGCAATCGAGACGGTGTCCAGGAGAATGTCATTTCTTAAAGTAAAGCTGGCGGAGCGGTGCTACCAAGCAAAGCTCCAAAAGAATTTCAAGAAGCTCAGAGGAATCAACAAAATAGCTCATCTTTGCTGTACAGGGAATGATATCCCTACTATCATTGGAAACTACCCACAAAGGCGAAAGATGAAAAAGCACAGAAGTCATCCATATGCCCGAGGAGGTAGTTCAAGAAGAAGTAGGTCTTCATGGAGACCTAGAAAGTTTTGGTCAAAACAGAAAGCCCGAAGCTACAGATCGGGGCAAAGATCAGGACCAACAAGAAGTAGAATCTCGTCGACAGGTTCTAATGAAGTCAGTTCTAGCAGAACACCATCGAAGAGAACTTTCAGACTCACACCTACTCGTGCAAATGAGAGTTTAAAAGATTGTAACTGCTGGACATGCGGAGCAAGAGGACATATCTCTACAGATTGTCCAGAAAACCAAAGCCGTGGATTAAGACAGTTCGAGCATACCAAGGAATTTGAAGATGCTGTCTATTTCCAGGATTTGGTGCAGGTGTGTCAATTTGATGATATTCCCTTAGATGAAAGCATCTACGAAGAAGAGATCTATTCTGATGATGGAGGTGAATCTAGCTCAGAATCAGAGTGATGGAGAGTTCCTTCAACACGTGATTAGAGAAGAGCTGTCAGGGTTTCTCTCATACCACTGTTTCTCATAAAACCCTTATGAAGATCATGAAAGAAGAGCCAAAGCTTCAGATGTATGATGGATTTACAATTGGAGCGATGGAAAAAGCCATGGATATGATTGGTATTCGAAGCAAGAAGCATCAGATTATCCATAGGGTAACAACAGGTGAATTTGCGATCCCAATGGAATTCAAGGGAAACCAAATTGAGATGCAGTTAATCCCCTACAGAGAAATCCAGGAGATTAAGAACAATGTCAAAAGAGAAGTTGCTAAGACGCTCTCATGGATTCATATTGGAGCCATTAGAGTAATCATCAAGGCGACTTTCCAGAAATGAATTGATTTGCCACTCAATTTGGCAATCTTTGACAAGAGAATCCCGAACCTCAAAGATTCTTGTTTGGGAGCAGTTGCAGGAAATTTGTATGCCGGAAAGATGGCTTTCAACATCTATCCTAGAATTGCATACAATTTGGGATATGAGATTTCAATAAAACCTAACTCTTCATCAAGATTTTAAAAGAGAAGATTTGATGAAAGAAGGGAACACGCCTTACTCGACCACCTACAAGGTGTCATACGCACTCTCGAATACTCATCATTCCGAGGTATCCTTGAGAAAAGAGTTCATCGAAGTCCCCAGAATCTTCGAAGACTTCGCCAAAGCTGTATTGCGGATATTGTTGATACTCCGACAATAGGAGAGATCGACATGAGGATACATGATCAACCTGTTCTGAACAGAAGCAGGAGTCTATGATCGTGCCAAGAAGGATGTCTTTCCAACAAGATAGGTTAATCAACAACTATCTGGGGGAAAAACAAAAGGCAGTCTCGAGCAGAATTCAGAAAATCCCCGATGTATTCAACACAGCTGGAAAGCTGAAATGTCCAGAAGGCTGGAGAGAAGTGCAGATAATTTTTGACATTACAGAGAAAGATAATATCTTCCATTGTGATGTCCTCTAATATTTGCAACAACCTACATTTGGCAAGTATCAAGGGAACCTAGAAATCGGTGAAATTGATCTAACAATTGCAGGAAATGCAGGAAGAGTCCCAGAACAACTTATTCTAGGGATTGAATTTCTCGAGGAACATAAACCTTGGAAAAGATTGCAAGATGGAATGGAGTTCACGATGGAAGGGAAAAGATATAGAATCAGATGACCACCAGTCCATTCTCCATATACATCTCCGTTGGGATGTTATATGAAAAATATCGGGTAGAATATTTTGCAGCTTACATTGACTCAGGAGCTGGAATATGCACTGCCAGGTGAGAAATCTACCCCAAAGACGTTGGTGAGAAATTATCAGCCATTGCAGAAAGAGACTTTTCCAAACGGATCCTTATTCTTAATGAAGGAGTCCGGGGAGCGGAAATAATTATCGGAGGAGCAGGCGCTACCCCATGGTACACAGTCAAAACTCCACCTATATATTTCCATGATACAAGTGCAGATATGCTGTTAGGAAACAATTTCCTACAGACATTCACTCAAAAGAATGAAACGCGATGACATATTTTCACAACCTTGTGTGATCATAAGATTATGGTACAACGATTACGGGAGGCGTTTCATAGAAAATTCCTCATTAGTTTTCGTAACAAGCATGGTGATGAAGGAAAACTTCAACACCCAAAGATGAAAGATCAGCAGAAATTTGGAGAGGCAATTCTTTAGTTCCGACAACAAGGTCCTAGTGAAAAGGATTCTCAAACTTTTGACTGGATTAATATCATGTCGTTCAGAGAACAGGATGAGGAAAGAGTGACTCCAGAAGCCCTGTTGCTACTGAAAAATGCATTACGAGAAGAAGTTCCACAACCTGAAACTACCCTCGAAGAGTGAATCACTCGAGGATGTAAAAATGAAGATTCGTAGGAACTACAACGAGGATCCACTAGCATGGTGGAACAAAAATGAACTCAGAGCTACTTTGAAGGTGAAAACTGGAAAAGAAAATGAGTTTGTTAGGTACAAGCCGATCCCCATGAACCAGGAAGATCGGAAGGATATGCAGATCATACTTAAGGAACATCTTGACCTTAAGTTAATCTCAACATGTATTTCTCCATACAGCAACCCAGGATTTCTTGTTCGGAATCATGGATAAATTAAACGAGGAAAGCCGAGATTGGTGATCAACTATAAAGGGATCAACGAAATCTTGGAATTCAATGGATATTTTATCCCAAGCAGAGAACATTTGGTAAATAGCATCAAGAATGCCAAATTGTTTTCTAAGTTCGATTGCAAGTCTGGGTTCTACCAGATTAAAATGGAGGAAGCAAGTAGAAAGTTAGCAGCATTCTCCACACCACAAGGTCATTATATCTGGAATGTTATGCCAATTGGATTAGTGAATGCTCCCCAGATATATCAGAGAAAGATGGATAATCTTTTCAAGGATTACTTCAGCTTCATGTTCGTGTATATTGACGACATCCTTATAGCATCAAAAAACATGAAAGATCATCTTAAACATTTGGAAATCTTTTCAGATGTTTGTTACAAGGAAGGATTAGTGCTTTCCGAAAAGAAAGCAGTGATTGCTACAAGACAAATCGAGTTCCTTGGAGTCGAGATCGACGAATCTGGAATTATCCTGCAGAATCATATTGTTGAAAAAGTACAAGGATATCCAGATGACCTCAAGGATCTAAAGAAACTTCAGAGTTTTTTAGGAGTTGTTAATTTTGCTGGAATGTTCATCAACAATCTAGCAAACCACAGGAAGGTGTTCAGTCCACTACTCAAGAAAGATGTTAAGTTTGAGCAATGAAGATCACAGACAAGCTGTCAAACAGCTTAAGGAGGTGTGCAAGCAACTACCAAAGCTTGCAATCCCAAACGACGAGGATGAACTGGTGCTATACACCGATGCTAGTGATCATTGGTGGGCTGCAGTACTTATGAAGGCCACACCAGAAGGAGAAGTGCCATGCAGATATTGCAGCGGTCTATTTGACAGCAGCGAAGTTATTAGATGGCACATCAACGAGAAAGAATTCTTTGCAGTTCGAAAGGCTTTCAAAAAATTGCCTTTATTCTTACTTGCAAAAAAAATTATCTTAAAAATAGATCAATCTAGTGTTAAGTCTTTTCTGAAAAACAAATTGAATCAAAGCCATAAAAGGCTAGACTTTTACGATGTCAAGCTGAATGCCAATATTATGATTATGATATTGTCATAGTGAAATCTGATAAAAATATTCTTGCAAATTTCTTAAAACGAGATTGAGGGACACATTGCTAGCGATACCCTCAAACGAGTTAGGAATCTCAGGGAAAACCTGGAGATCCTGGAACGAGATTTTGGGACTCTTTGTCTCAATGCAAAGGTCGCAGGACGACTTCAACGAGCAGATCAAGAACTTGTTACTGATCATATATGAGCATGCTTTCGGGACCATGAACGACTGTTTGAAGTCTTGAAAGGGCCTATCCTTCAGGCTGCACCTTCAACGGTGCAAAAAGAAGTGTTTAGAGAACGGGGCTCATCTAACCCGGAGCAAGGGATTCAAGTACCCCTGTCACGAGTGCTGCAGATGATGCATTCCTTGAGGATGTACAAGCTGTAGCGAATATTGAGGGTCAGGTGTCATCACAATCTGAACCTTCAAGTCAACCCATCACCTTTGGGGTAAAAGAGGGAGAGTTGAATCTTAGGCCAATGACTGCAAGTCTAAGGTTCAAACTATTGATGATTTAGTTTCTTCACCTATGCAGGATTACCAACGCACTTGGGAGAAACTAATTACCAGGCGAGGTATCAACCCAGACAAAGCTATAACTGATATCTCCGGAAAATATCCGAGAGTTTGGATGAAACCAGGCAGCCATCCAAATGATCTGCAGGAATGGTATAATTTCGGAGCTCTGGCTTCAATTTATACTGTGGCACCAGCCTTCTCTGAAATATCAAAATTAGTGAAATGGATCAGAGAAGCTGTTTACAAGACTTGGGCCAATAATCCACATTTGGCCAGAGGCGATATCTTGGAGTTGTATTTCTTCAGTGCTACTTCAGAACCAGCGAAGAAAGGCTTCATAGAAGCTTTTCATTTCATCAAGCTTAGAATACCAGACAGAAACGCCCTAAAAAATATAAAAATGTCGCTACCAGAAGGAATTCCAATTTTGGCTGGAACTATCACAGATGATGAAGTTTCAACCAGACGAGAATGGGGTCTTTGGGTTTGTCTAACGGAGATGGACAAAGTCAAATACTCATTCAAGTTCTTTCAGAATTCAGCAAACGAAACTTTCTTGCTGAATTCCATGACAGGAACCTCCACGAGATTTGCCGAAGAACTCTTTGAAAGAAAAAGAAGAATTCTTTGGGAAAACAAGATTCCGGCAGGAAATGAGACTTATCGGAAATTCTGTAACATGGCACAGATTGGTCGATTGATAGATCATATTTGCCAAGCATGCTCGGAGCAGAAAGAACCAGCGTTCAGGAAAGATTCTGATCCAAACCCGATAGACCAGAGGCCGGAAGAGACAAAAGACCTGCTGACAAGAGAGCCCGTTTTCCTAAAGCTTGGGGACCACAAAAACCACTAATGTAAAGATTCCCCGACAAAGGAAAAGAGGTGGACCATTAAAAGTTAGTGCGGATACTGTTCAACGCACTCAGACAAAAATAATGGACCACTCATGAGAAAAGTTGGCATATTCAGACAAAGATGCCAGACCACGTGAAAGTTAAGGCGCACTCACAGGCGCACTCAACAATTATCAAGATTTGGAATCGAATTTGAAGTCCGAATTCATGCCTATATAAGGGCACTCATTCAGGAAGCCAAATACATCGATAATTCTCCATAGTTTTCTGAGAATAAATATTAAGAGTCTCTAAGCTTTGTAATAGTTCAACTTTCGTAGCTTGGTAATATTTCTTTTCTTTTCTTTCTTTTCGTAAACATCTGTACTATTGTTCTGTTTTAGTTTATGTATTCTTGAGTCAAGCCTCATCTATATAAGAGGCTAAACAAGTCCGTCTCCTCCCAAAATGAGACGTTTTAATGTAATAGATATTATAAGTATTCCAGAATAAAAATAAAGCTGTTGCACATCTATCTCCCAGATTTCTTTAAATCTTTCTTATATCTTGAGTATACCTTACGCCCTAAGGTAGGAAACAAATTAGGGATGTGATGTGCGGTTTCTGAAGGAGTCAGATAACTGGCAGACTAGCCTCGCCCGTGAGCTGAGGTTGGATGGTGAGGAGCCATTCGTAAAACAGTCTGGAGGCAGCAAGTTTTCGACTGGTGGCATTGCGACCCACCTCACCCGGTGCCGTTATGGTCAAAATGGTATATTTCAGTTTGTTAAAATTTTATTGTAATACGGAAGCATGATGGTCCTGTTATTTATTTTAAACATGATCTTCAAATCGGGTTTTGAATTATAATTAGACGAACATTATATAAATTGTGAGTCCTTTGCAAAAGTATGCTCTTGAGATTCATCCCGAGATGACAGAAACTGAAGGATCTCATGTTCATATGATGCTACTGTATGGTAATAATTAGGATGAAAACGATGATGAATAGTATATAGTGGCATATTTTGTTCTTTAAACATTTTCTGTGGGTTAAGAATGCAATTTTATCAAAGATTGGTTGGACCGCGTGAACCACATGGACCACATGTGGTTATTATTGTCATTTCAACCTAGAATGAACCTAAATCAACTAATATTTTTTCGCTGGACTAAGATAGATTAAGTTTCATGAAAGTGTACCGACCCGTAATTTTCCCAATTATTTTTTTAAAAGGGGCTCGGATGTGCTCAGACTGGGCTGAAAGCCCAGTAGAGCCCCCATAATGGTTCGCCCATATATATATAATAGACATAAATATGTAAGAAATTTGATTTGTAAGTGGAGGAAAACAAATGCTGAAATAAAACCAAAATATAATTAAATGCAACCATGTTGGAATAAATGTAATAATAAAATAAACAGCTAATTTTTTAAAAAAGGGAAACTTATACTAAAATCTCTATCAATACTTTTAACTTGGTGTTTAGTCCCTAGCAATAGTTTTAAAGAGCTTCTTCCCTAGTTATGTCTTTCTCCCAATTTATTCTTTTTTAAGACCTTTATACCCTTTTTAAGAATTTGCCTAAAAATCATATCAAGCTCATAATGCTTATGTATTACAATAAAATTTTAACAAACTGGTATATACTTTTTTGACCAAACTACCGTCGGGTATCTCACTAGGTCTTACGATGGCTCATCACCATCAACCACGCGATCGCAACCGATGATTCTGCAACGAGGCCTTCAACAGTAGGCAACATAACCCTAATTCGTTTCCTACCTTAAGACGAAGAGTATAACCAGATATATGAAAGATTTAAAGAAATTTTGGAGATAAATGGGCAACAACCTCTTTTTATTCTGGAGATATTTATAATATTTAGTACATTAATGCATCTCCTTCTGTGAGGAGACAAACTTTTTTAGCCTCACATATAATGAGGCTTGACTCGAAATACATGTACTAACTGGATTACAAAACAAAAATATTACAAAGAAAATTTACCAAGTGTTGGGAAAATATTTCTAAGTTTTGGTGATCATAATATCTATTGCTTGAAATATCCACTGCATTGAAGTCTACTGACAGAGAAAAGAATGACTAACTCTACAAAGGTCCATAGGGTGAAAAGCCATCTACCGGGTGAAAGGATAAAAGGACATCTACCGGATCCAAAGACCAAGAGTTATCATCAACCAGCAGATGATGAAATGAACATCAGCTGATCATGCAACCAGCAGATATACAACAAATGAGAAGTCAGCAGACGTATAAAGCAACAAGACAAAATAAGTACAACCCATTCTGACAAAAGTACAACAGAGCGCCGCACCACTACGATATCAGCGCCACCTTTAGCGTCAGAATGAAAGAGCCGTTAATTAACAAAATTGGAAAGAAGACAAACATAATTTGGAAGAAAATCAGGAAGCTGATTTCAAGCAGAACTTTCCAATTGAAGAAAAGTTGACGTTAGATCACCGTGTCTATAAATACATCAAAGTGAAGAATGAAGAAGTTGCTGATCAATCCAAGAAAACTAAAACAATACAAATCAACTTCATTCATTCAAGCAAAACCTTAAACGCTCCACTAATATATTCTGAAGTTTTGCAAGAGCAGCAAATCAGCCTTATTGTGATATTGAAGATCAAAGCCTACTGACTCTGCTGCTCGAAGAACACTCAAAGCACAACAGATTATATAGTGTTGAAAAACACATTGTAATCAGCTTAGAGAGTTGTATTGCTAGGAGTTTAGACTAAGATGTGTGAGTGTCTAAGAAGGTTGTATACTGTAAAATGTAAACTAAAGTCTTCTAGTGTAACCTTCTTGCAAAAGAAGGGGAGAGGTAGAAGCGTTGTGCTTCGAACTTCCAGAAACATATTATGTGTCACTTACTTACTGCATTTTACCATTCAGTTACTTTAACTCACAAGTCCATCAGACGTCTTCTGCACTATTATCACTGTCTACCGACTTGCAAACAATTGAGAAGCTACTACAGTACTTAACAGTCTGCTATATCAAGAAAATTGAGTTAAGTGTTTATTCAACCCCTCTTCTAAACACCACTCCGATCCTAACAAGTGGTATCAGAGCTAGGTCTTCTCAAATCTAAGAAATACTAAGAACTGATGGCCCCATTTAGCAAGATCGCAATGTTCAAAAAAGATGAATATGATGACTGGAGAATTCGGATGCAAGCACATATGAGTGCTCAAGATGATGACATGTGGTTCGTCATCACTGACGGACCATTGAAGATCATGAAGGTCAACACAACAACTACCATTACCAGTGGTGAACTTCAAATGGTTAAAAATGACAGGGCATCCTGGACCAATGAGGAGAAGAAAAAAGCAAATCTGGATAATGTAGCTAAAGACATATTGTTCAAAACATTGGACAAAAACATGTTCAACAAAATCAAGATGTATCCCACTGCTAAAGACATTTGAGAAAAGATTGCACAATTGTGTGAAGGACCAAACCAAAGAAAATAAGCTCACCGTCACTCTACAGAAGTTTGAGAACATCAAAATGATGTCTGGAGAAAATCTCAATGAGTATAATGAAAGAGTGACTGGAATCATCAATGAACTCAACAGCCTACGTAAGGACCTATCAAACAGAGAAGTCACCATAAAGGTCATGAGGGGTCTCCCAAGAGAATGGGATGTGAAAACCATTGTCATGAGAGAGTCCAAAGATTTAAACAAGATAGATCTACATGATCTATTACTGACTTAAAGGCATATGAGTTTGAGCTAGGTATTCAGGTTGAAGATGAACCCAGCACCACTCAACCAACTAAAGCCCTTGCTGCATCAGAGTCCCTGTCCACCACAACAGAAATGACTCCCGAACAAATGTGCAATGATGCAATGGCACTTTTTGTCAAGAAGTTTGGCAAATTTATGACTTACCAGTATTATCCAAGGAAGCAAAATTTCAAAAATAGATCAGAAGAGGAAGATCGTGTCTGCTTCAACTGCCTCAAACAAGGACACTTCATTGCTGACTGTCCTAAGCCAAAGAAAGGATCCAAGGACTACAAGAAGTCCAAGGAAAAGAGAAGATCATCCAGAAGAGACAGAGATCAGAAAGTACTGTTTGCGGAGGAAAACAAGAGCAATGTGCTGATTCAGAATCAGAATCAAAGGAATCTACTAGATCGTCCAGTGAAAGTGAAGATGAAGGAGTCCACTGTCTCATGGCCAATGATGACAGTGAGGTAACTGATTCTAATCCTTCTTAATTTTCACATAATGAACTCATTGGAGGATATGATCATGAGTATCAAATGTTGTATGAGTCCTTCGAGAAGTATAAGACTGAACAGTCAAACCCAATCGAACAGCAGGACAATAAACTTGATTGTGAACAATCAAGGGAGTTGGAATGCTTAAGGGAGAAGTAAGTCTGCTCGAGAAAGAAAGGGACGAAGCTAAGTGTGCACACCTGAAACTCATCAAGTTTGTTAGCACGTGGAACACCTCAACTGCCAGAAAAGATGAAATGCTTGAGTCGATAAGGCTTGCTGGTGATCTTGTTGGTATAGGCTATATCAATAATGACAGTAACTCATATGGTATTAAAACTCAGCTGTGTCTGGAGAAGAACGAGGTTCAAACAATAAACTTTGTTAGATCCAGCACAATATATGAACCAAGTGAATTGGTTAAGGAACCTGTTAAGCCAACACTCATTAAGGAGCGAGCATCACACAAAGGTATTGGTTACATTGAACCCATAGAGAAAGCTAGACCTGTGCAAAAGTTCAGAATTGACCTAAACCTACTGGTCAAGCAACTCGAGAGGTGAAACCCAACTGGTATTTAATTGTATGTCTGTCCAGAAGAGATATATGCTTCCCAACATGAACCAAAAACCAAAACAACATGCATATACTCACTATCACACGCAACACTCTAGAACACCATCACCATTTACTACACACACATTTCACGACACACAAAGACCCAAACGATTCAGGGTTATCCAAGTGTGGGTCCCGAAAAGACTAATCCTGTCTGGACCCAAGTAGGATTGGGTATCAATAAATTTATCACTTTAATTGCAGAGATCTAGAATCCAGCAAGTTCAGAGCTCAGAGTGGTTTTTGGACAGTGGATGTTCTAGACACATGACAGGGAACACTTGTCTATTGTCCAAATTGGTAGACACCACCGGACCAAGATTAACTTTTGGTGACAATGGGAATGGTAGAACTGCGGGTAAGGGTAAGATTATCCACGGTAACATTGTTATTAAAGATATATTGTTGGTTGAAAATTTATGCTATAACTTGATCAGCATTAGTCAACTTTGTGACAATGGTCACTCAGTAGAATTCAACTAGTACACGTGCACAATTAGATCTGCCGATGGTAGTACACTGCTTGTAGGAAGATTGACTGGAACTTTGATCAGCCTGCCTTACCTACTTGCTTTGCTGCCTTGAATAGTTCCAAAAACTGACTTTGGCACAAAAGATTGAGTCACTTAAATTTTAAAACTATTGTCAGTCTGCGTAAGCTTGATTTAGTAACTGGACTGCCCCAAATAGAGTTCTCAAAAGACAAGATCTGTTCGGCATGCCAACTTGGTAAGCAAATCAGATCTTAAGAACAAAGGGAGTAAATCTTTTTCTCGGTGCCTAGAGTTGCTGCACATGGATCTTTTCGATCCTATACCAGTAACAAGTCTAGGGGGAATGAAGTACACCCTGGTGATAATAGACGATTACTCTCGTTTTACGTGGGTCTTGTTTCTAAGTGGCAAAGATCAGGCTACTCCAAAGCTGATCAAACTACTGAAAAGACTACAAAATGAGAAATCGTGTGGGATAGATAGAATTTGTAGTGATAAAGGTACTAAGTTTACCAATCAAACACTCGAATCATATCTAGATGACCTTGGTATTAAACATGAATACTCTGCTGCTAGAACCCCACAGCAAAATGGAGTTGCTGAGCGTAGGAACCGCACTTTGAAAGAAGCTGTGAGAACTATGCTTGCAGAATCAGAAATCTCGTAGAGATTTTGGGCATAAGCAGTTAATACAGCTTGTTATACGCAGAATAGATCAATGATTAATAAGCGAAATAAGCGAGCAAATAAAACACCTTATGAGATCTGGAATGGTAGTAAGCCAAATATTTCTTATTTCCATGTGTTTGGGTGCAAATGTTTTAGTCACAACAATGGAAAGAATCATCTTACCGCTTTTGATGCTAAATCCGATGCTGGAATATTTCTTGGCTACTCTGCTATTAGTAAGGCGTTGAGAGTATTTAACAATAGAACACTCACATTAGAAGAATTTGTTCATGTAAAATTTGATGAATCTACTGATTGTAATGTATCTGAACTACAAATCAATAATTGAGTATTCGTTTGGAAAACACTCATATTGATGATAATTTTGATGACGAGTTGGATTACAGAGGTAGGGTCGACTGCATTTTAGAACCTGAAGTCCCAGAAGCACAAGCATAGGTGCCTGCTGGTCCACAAGCGTTGAATCCTGCTGACAAGGAAACTACTATGCACACCCCTGCTGCAGTAGATAGAATCAACGTAAATGTTGAACCAATTCAATCTACCGAGCTACCTACTAATATTCACACCAACGAAGAAACAAATCCTCTTGGACCTCCGCTCCGGTGGTAGAAGGATCATCCACCCGGGCAGGTCATATGTAACCCTGCTGATCCTCTACGCACCAGAGGACAGATGATTAATGAATTTTTTCATGCTGCATTCATATCCCATATAGAACCTAAGAAGATAGATGACGTTATATTAGACCCAAGCTGGGTAGAAGCTATGCAAGAAGCACCTAATCAATTTGAGAGAAACAAAGTATGCCACTTAGTACCACGTCAACCGCATCACACTGTTATAGGTACCAAATGGGTATTTAGAAATAAATTGGACGAGAATGGTACTGCTATCAGGAATAGAGCAAGATTAGTCGCACATGGATACATACAGGAAGAAGGCATTGATTTCGATGAAACTTTTGCTCATGTAGCTCGATTAGAAGCCATTCATATATTTCTTGCATTTGCTGCTTTTAAAGACTTTAAAGTCTATCAAATGGACGTTAAGAGTGCTTTTCTTAATGGCAAACTCCAGGAAGAAGTTTATGTTGAACAACCTCCTGGATTTGAAAGCCATTAGCAGCTTTCCTCTGTTTATAAACTGAACAAAGCTTTGTATGGTTTAACACAAGCTCCCCGAGCATGGTATAAAACTCTGTCAAAGTACTTGACACAACACAACTTCATCATTGGCACGGTGGACAAGACCCTTTTCAAATTCACAAAGGGTGACCATATCCTACTGGTTCAGATTTATGTTGATGATATTATTTTTGGCAGTACTAATTCAAAACTCTGCGAAAGATTTTCCAAAATCATGCAGGATCAGTTTGAGAGGAGCATGATGGGAGAGTTATCGTTTTTCTTAGGATTGCAAGTCAAGCAGTCCAGCGAGGGAATCCTGATAAATCAGTCAAAGTATACCAAAGAGCTGCTAAAGAAATATGGAATGAGTACTAGTTCAGGAGCTGCAACTCCTATGAGTTCATCTGCTAAATTAGACTTACATGAAGCAGGCATACCAGTCGAAGCAACGATGTGTCGCGGTATTATCGGATCTTTACTATATTTGACAGCCAGCAGACTTGACATCATGTTTGCTGTGTGTATGTGTGCTTGTTTCCAATCCAATCCTAAGCAATCGCACTTCACAACTACGAAAAGGATTCTCAAGTATCTAAAAGGCATTGAGAATGTCAGTCTCTGGTATCCAAAGGATTCAACGTTCAATTTAGTTGGATATTCTGATGCTGATTATGCAGGATGCAAGATTGATAGGAAAAGTACCAGTGGATATTGTCAATTCCTAGGGGATAGATTGATTTCATGGGGTTGCAAAAAGCAGACATCCATCGCAACGTCTACTGCAGAGGTAGAATACCTTGCTGCTGGAAGCTGCTGTGCTCAACTGCTATGGATTCAACATCAATTGAGAGATTATGGAATTGAATCCACTGAAGCACCGATTTTTTTGTGACATTACATCTGCCATAGCTATCACATATAATACAGTTCTTCACTCTCGGACCAAGCATATTGACATTCGTCATCACTTCATCCGAGATCACGTAATGAAAAAGGAGATTCGGCTGGAATAGATATCCACCGAACAACAAGCATCAGATATCTTCACAAAACCCCTACCGGACTCTAAGTTTCCTACTTTCGCAATATACTTGGCTTAATTGATATAACCAATGATTCTACTGGTTTAATTTTTCATGTATGATGAATTCAGGGGGTATTACATTTTAGATATTGCATGAATTAAGGGGGAATATTAAGTTAGGGGGAACTTGCGTGTTTTTCGAAGGTCTACTGATGCTCAGCTGGTAAAATAATTGCCTGCTGCAGTAGATGCTACTTCACCAGTAGACTCTACATACCAGTGGACATTACCATCTATGCTTTGCCAATAATAACCTTTGTTACTTAGCAACCAATTGGAACATCGGAATTCAAATTTAACTCTATATTAATGATGAATTATTTCGGTCCCGCTCACATCGTGTCCATTTTTTATTTCAAATTTTCATTGGTTAGATGAACGTAGCATGTCCATGTGTCCGCTCATCTACATTACGAAGTTACATCTACCCTTTCTCTTTAACCACCATTACAATTTTTACTTTTCACTTTTACCATTTCAAAATTTACTTTGCTAACATTTTTTTTGAAGCACTTTCTTTCACTGTTAATCAGCTTCTCCACTTGTCACATCAGAAATGTCGAAGACCAGCCAACCTAGTTTCATTACAAACGTTGTCCATATAGATTTCAACTCGGTCTACACCATTGCCGATGAGGAGATGAAGGTCGTTTTCCAAAATCTAACTCCGGCCTACTGGTTATGCTGAACCTTGCACCTAAACTCTATAGAGAAAATATCCAAGAGTTTTATGCTACTGCAAGGGTGGTCGACAACTCAGTGGTATCCTCCATCTCCGACCAGACTGTCACAATCACCCAGGAGGATTTTGCAACTCAACTGAGTCTCCCTACTACAGGACTCACTGACCTTTCCACCATATCAGTCGCTGTGCGAGACGAAATGCGTACAATGCTCTATGATCTGACGTTCGTCTGAAACATCCTCCGTTCAAAAAGATTTTGATGAAGAACCATTTACGACAGCTTGCCGATGTTATAACCAAGGGGCTACTGTGCAAAGCTAGATCATTCGACGTCATCACCCCAGAGAAGTTCGAGGTGATGTGTGCTATAGAAAAGGGAATGGATATCATCTGGTCGGTGGTTCTATTTCAAGTTTTGCTTAATTTAGTTAACTCTGCAAAGGGTCACTCTAGATTCGCTATTTCACTCAGTCGAATCTTTGAAAGCAATAATGTCACAGTGGGAGCTATTTACACTCTCCATCCCGCTCGGCTCATCAATGCAAAATATTTGCAAACTCACCGTAAGCAAATCAATGGAGACGATGGTACATCCAAAGTCGATGCTACCAAGATGAGGAAAGCTCAGGTGGTGAGTGATTCTGAATAGACTATCTCAGAATCTGCTGCGTCATCACCGCCCCCCAACCAAAGAAGCAGAGAACTAGGAAAGAGAACCCTGTTGTCTCCAAGCAGCAAGCACCTGCTACTGATATTGTTGTTGCCGCCGACATTACAGCAGCAGTCACCAATGTTGCTGCAGACATTACAGCAGCAGTCACCAATGGTAATCCGGATATCAGCTCTGAAACTGTTCCAACGGTGGCACCAGCTGATGTTGCTGCACCTTTGGCCATTGTTCCTGTAGTGCCAACGTCTACTGAGGTCAACCCCACCGACATATCGTTGAGCTTCGCCGAGGGGCAGGTTCACTTACCATAAATCTCAGACCGCCAAAGATAGGTTGCGTCTACTGCCATCCTAAAATCACTCCTGTCTGAAGAGGCAAAGCCGCAATGGAACTTGTCTCTACACCAGTGGTGTTTTAAATCTATCTGGTCATTGCAGAAGTAGAAGCCCAGATGCAACCGCAATTGGAGATATTTGATAGATGGATGAAAGCTCATCTGAAAATCCGATTTGAAGACTTTTCCCCGATTCTCGACCAAGCGAGGCTTGATGAGAATCTCATTCTTGAATACCTTCAAATCCAGGACGTGGAGAAGGGTCTGAAGCTGAGGGATGTTTTAGGGATGTTTTTCTCAACGAGTTTAAGTCTGACTCTAGAACAGCAAACCAACCATGACATGGTTGTGCTTAACGCCTTGGGACCCAAGCTTAAAATGGCTGAGGAGGCCCTGCATGACCTTAAAGTCATAAATGGCCTACACTCTTGCTCTGTCCAACTAGGAGTAGCTCAAACCGCCTCTACTGACAGGAGCATAGTTGTTGTAACCCTAGCAGCGGTCTCTACGGTAATCTCCTCTCCTACTGCCGTTTTACCTGAACCAACTGCCACACTGAACACATTACTGTCTCTGATCCATGGATGTTGATCCCATCACTTTATATACAGTAATTGAATCAGTGGTTCACCAAGTCAACCTCGCTTCAGAGGATGATTTAACCACTGAGTCCTCACCTCCATCCCCAACCTCTCTAGCCATAATAAACACTTCCTCTCCACCCAACCAAGCCACAATCAATATTGACTCCACATTCCTTATCCCAATGATCGAACCATTAACCAAGGTTTCTTTTGACTTTTCAAACCTTTCAAGAATTCCACCTATCTTAACCCCACTGCCCTATACCTTAGAGATACCTGCTGGGGCAATAGTATCATATTGTCCGAGTGAGAAATTGCCAGTTCCAACTACTATTGATCAATCGTATGTTGATTCTAACGAAGTATCAACTGCCAATACATCACCTACTGCTCACACTGCTGGTGTTCCTGCTAAAACTACTCAAGCAATTGAAGTAATGGATGTGGATGCTCACCCTGCTATCTTGACTGCCGAAGCATCTCTTGTCGTTTCTCCATCTGCTGATCTGACTAGTACTGTTGTATCTGCTGATCCCTCAAGTGTCGTCACTCCTGCTGCCCAAGCTGATCCCTCATCATTTTGCCAAACCTTGGTAGATGATCCCTCCGAGGACTTCTTCGATTTTCATGAACAAAGTGATGAAGAAGCGCCTTCCAATGTTGCTGCTAAGCTAGTTCAGTTATCCACTGTTATCTCCAACTTGGCTGGCGAAGTCTCCACACTCAAACAACAAGAAAGAGACAACAGTCATGCAATTGGTAATCTACGGAGTCACACTGACACCCAGTTCAGGGACATCTACCGAGATGTAAATCTTCTGTCTGATAAGGTCACAAGTTTTCAACAATTTGTCACCAAGGCCTTTTCAGATTCCTTCTCCAAGTTAGGGCAAGCCCGACTTACACTAAGCCAGCAGAATGAATCTCTTCATGCTGCTACCACACTGGAGCTTGGATGGAAGATTGATGATATTCATCAGAAGTTTTCTGAGCAGATGGCCTCTATACAAGCGGCGTTTTCCTCACAGTTACAAGATCTGAGCAGCAGTCTGCCCACTGTCACTCGCACTATTCAAAGGCTACCGACACACAACAAATCTTCTCAGTCACGCCGAAGGGAACAGTCCCAGAAAGATGAACATCTGTTGGTACGGATGAATCACGCTAGCCGAGACCTTCATCCCAGCAGAGGCCTCGCAGTCCACGATAAACACCCACTAATACTCCTTCCTCACCCCGTGACTAATCCAAGCATTGGTTGGGGCACCCATAGTAACATTGTTTGTATTCTTATGTTTCTTTATCTCTTTACTGCAATAAATTTATGCTTTTATGCTTCCATGCTTATCTTATCTGCATTACTTTACAATTGATATGACATATCATAATGCAACTTGTCAATTTTTTGTTATAAATAGCAGGCTTTCTACCTTAACATATCACACTACAACATGCTTATCTTACCATGTCTCTTACTGTTCTTGCATCTTGTCTACATTTCTCATTCATGGGTTCATTGCTTATCTAAATCAACCCTACATGGGTTGATTACTTATCTAACACATCTCTGCTAGCTCCATTTTCACGGACCAGTTCTGGTGTTCACTACCAGCCTGGAATTTGGAAAACAGATGCTTCGGTGCTGATGACAAAAGGGGGCAGACAGAGAATATGATGATGAACATAAGACTACTTTGAAGATAACATTTATTTTCTAGGTTTTCTTTTGTTCTAATTTCTCAGTATGTACTTTTTCTCCCCACTCCTTTTGTCAACAACTCTGAAACTAGCCAGCTTGGATTATTCCATACTTGTCGATATTTCTCAAGTTGTCTTTACCCACTTGAATAGATTGTAGACCTAGGATTATTGTAAGAATTGTAAGATGTAAACAGAATTCATTTTAAATAAAAATGATATTCTTTTTGTTAATGTTCAGCTTGATTACTACTCGTAATCTGCGTATTTATCTAACAGTATTTGCTACTCTCAACTGCTATGATTCTAAGTCTTAACAGGTACCTGCTGTTCAATGATCAAGCAAAAATCTCCACTGCTAAGTTTTCATCAACAAAAAGAGGGAAATTGTTGGGAAAATATTTCTAAGTTTTGGTGATCACAAATATCTATTGCTAGAAATATCCACTGCATTGAAGTCTACTGACAGAGAAAAGAATGACTAACTCTACAAAGGTCCATAGGGTGAAAAGCCATCTACCGGGTGAAAGGATAAAAGGACATCTACCGGATCCAAAGACCAAGAGTTATCATCAACCACCAGATGATGAAATGAACATCAGTTGACCATGCAACCAGCAGATGATGAAATGAACATCAGCTGATCATGCAACCATCAGATGATGAAATGAACATCTGCCAATCATGCGACCAGCAAATGATGAAATGAACATCAGCTGATCATGCAACCAGCATATATACAACAAAGGAGAATTCAGCAGACGTATAAAGCAACAAGACAAAATAAGTACAACTCATTCTGACAAAAGTACAATAGAGCGCCGCACCACTACGATATCAGCGCCACCATTAGCGTCAGAATGAAAGAGCCGTTAATTAACAAAATTGGAAAGAAGACAAACAGAATTTGGAAGGAAATCAGGAAACTGATTTCAAGCAGAACTTTCAAATTGAACAAAAGTTGCCGTTAGACCACTGTGTCTATAAATATGTCGAAGTGAAGAATGAAGAATTTGCTGATCAATCCGAGAAAACTAAAACAACACAAATCAACTTCATTCATTCAAGCAAAACCTTAAACACTCGACTAAGATATTCTGAAGTTTTGCAAGAGCATCAAAGCCGCCTTATTGTAATATTGAAGATCAAAGCCTACTGAGTCTACTGGTCGAAGAACACTCAAAGCACAACAAACACATTGTAATCAGCTTAGAGAGTTGTATTGCTAGGATTTTAGGCCAAGCAGTGTGAGTACCGAAGAAGGTTGTATACTATAAAGTGTAAACCAAAGTTTCTAGTATAACCTTACTGCAAAGAAGAAGGGGAGACGTAGAAGCGTTGTGCTTTGAACTTCCAGAAACATATTCTGTGTCACTTACTTACTGCATTTTACCATTCAGTTACTTTAACTCACAAGTCCAGCAGACGTCTTCTGCACTATTATCAGTGTCTGCCGACTTGCAAACAATTGAGAAGCTACTGCAGTACTTAACAGTCTGATGTATCAAGAAAAATATAATTTGATTTAAGTGTTTAGTCAACCCCCCTCTAAACACCACTCCAATCATAACACCAAGCTATGGAAGTTGATAAATTTACATCTTTGGAGATTACAATATTTATTTGTGAGAAAACAGAGGGGAATGGTCGATGTCGTCAACTTCCTCAATGACTCGTCTTATATAGGCATGAGTCCGGAATTCAAACATGGATTCCAAATCCTTAATAATGCTTAGTGCGCCCGTGAGTACGCCTTTAACTTTCTCGTGGTATGGCACCTTTGTCTGAGTGTGCCATAGCTTTTCTCGTGAGTGCTGGTACCTTTTGCCCATTTGTATCTAACTTTTCTCTTGAGTTCGCCATTACTGTGTCTGAGTGCATTGAATAGTAACTGCACTAACTTTAATGATACACATGTCTTCTGTTATCAGGGAATTTTTACATTATTGGTTTGTGTGGTCTCTGAGCTCTAAGGAGACGTGCTCTCTTGTCAGCGGGCCCTTTGTCTTTTTCTGCCTCTAATCTGTAGGGTTTGGATCGGAATCCTTTGCCAAATTTTGGTTTTTTCTGCTTCAGGCACTCCAGAAAAATCCGATCTTTCCATCGGGCAATATGTGTGTAAGGGCCCAATCTTAATTATTTGATTAATGATCACACGATGATAATTATAGCGTAAATAGCGGAAGATTGTTTAACATTTATTAACATGTTGCCCTATAAATTTCGGTATGACCTTATCACGCGAGGAACATACCACCAGTACCAATCGACATATACTGAAAATATATATAAATATATACCATCAGTTTCATATCCATCAACATGCCAGCATATCAAAACTAAACACATAACTGATAGGGTTGAATATTACGCGTTTTTAGGCTATGATATGTACATGTTTTCGTGTTGATTCGTGGAATATCTTACGGTTTATGGTATATATTTCTCTATTTTAGGAATCAATGTTGAAATGTAGGGAAAGGTGAGAAATCAAGCTAAAATGATGAAAAATGAATAAAGTTGAAGAAAAGAGGAAAAAACCAGAATCCAAGACACATGTTGCTCCTTTCTCCTCCACTTACTATATGTTGGAGCCATGTTTTGGAAATGTGGTCCATATACAAGTTGTAGAACTTTCTCTTATCTTCGCGTGGACAGCTGATTCATCACATTTGGATTTTGAATGAGAAAGTTACGGCCAAAATACAAAACTCGCCAGAAGCTGAAAAAGGCGAAGAAACTTACTGTGAAGGGCGATCGATCGAGAAAGGATTTCCGATCGATCGAGAAAGGATGAAAAAGCCACGAAATTCTTACTGGAAGGCTGAATTGATCGGCCACTTTTCCGGATCGATCGGGACGAGGAGTTTTCATTAAAATACATTCCTTGTAGAGTTTGTATGCAAAAGGGAAGTCCATAATTCTTTCCCCTATATATTATACACAATATTTTCAACCCAAAGGAGACTTTTAACCCTAGAAAAACACCTCATACAGCCTCCATCTTAGCCCCCCTTTCCTTCACCATCTCACCTCACGTCCATCCTTTCTCCAACCCAACCACACGTCCACTTCATCCTTTCCCTCCACCAATCATACACGCCTCATCCAACTCCTTCACTCCATCTCACGGCCAGAACCTTCCACCTTTCTATCATCTAACCTCCACCCTTCCACCCTACGAGTTTGGAACATCTCCAACAAGGCGATTGAAGAACACGATTGAGAAGGAAGCGAGAGAGGAAGCAAGGATCTACGAACGAAGTCGACATCGGGAGTTTAGTCTTGTCTTTTAATATTAGTTTTGATTTGTTTTGATTTACTATGTTGAACTAATTTATTTATCGAGGCTAGGCGAATCCTTTGTTATGAACCTTCGATTTTATGATTTAATGATTGAATTCTTATAGTTCTTTGCGTATGTTTTATGTTCTTCATGCTTTTAGAGGATTAATCACCTTTGAATGATGTTAGTATCGTAATTGAGATCGAGAGATGATTTTATGATACTGAATTAATAACTCATACCATGGATTTAAGACCGACATCGAGAGATTACGTCAAATACATGCGTGATAGCCATAGATATCTAGTAATTGAAAGATAGGAGTTTTCATGGATCTTATGCAACATTGAATTGTTAAATAAGTGGACGAGAGTTACTTACTGCAATTCGGTGTTAGGTTTAATATAGCTCGAGAGAGTGTATTAGATAAATTGGGAGAACTCGTCACCTTAGAAATATTTGAATATTCAATCGAGAATTGTAGGGAATTGCATTGGTGAGCCAAAGTCTCGATAATCTTCTCTAGTGGATTTTTCTCGTTTACTTTTATTGACTTGGTTGGATTAGTAGTTTATATTAATTAATTAGTTGTTAATTATAAATTGATTATCGTAGGTTAAATATAGTTAAAAGACATCTTATTTGGTAATTGCTTGTTAGTCCCTGTGGGTTCGACAATCCGTATCTTCCTATCTATACTAAAACTTGACACCGTGCACTTGCTGTCTAAAATCACTAGATTGAAAATAATTGTTTAAAATAAAAGCGATCAAGTTTTTGGCGCCGTTGCCGGGGACTAACTTTAGTAATATCATACTAGGTTCTTTGACTGTAATTTAACCATTTATGTTTATTTATTTTGAAAAAAAAAATTATATATATTTATTTTATTTTTGTTTTGTTTGTCTTGTGAGGTACTTGGAGATGCTACATCAACAAGAATTCACAAGTTTTGCCCAACAACGTTCCGAGCCGTTCTACGCTGTTTGGGAGAGATTCAATGAATTGGCCAACACATTCTGGTATCATAACTTTTCGAACTATACTCTCTTGCAATATTTCTTCAACGGGTTGGATGCACAGACACGAGAATGGGTATTGAGCGGAGCACTGGTGACTGGGAGTCCTCTGGTTGATAGAGATGAGAACAGTGTGGTGCACCTGTTCAATGATATGGCGGGCTTCGATCATCAGTAGCATTGTGATCTTTCACTACAAGGTTGGAGTCACCAATACCCACCCGAGATTCACTACCCTATTGATACGCCACAACCATTTGAACATCACGAAGAGAGGAGAGATAGTTCTACAGATGTCACAACTCAGATAGAGGATACCTTAGTAAGATTCTTGGCATCAACCGAGAACAGTTTGGAGTGTCAAATCAACTCTATGCATCACCTGGAGCAGCAAATGGCGGTCCTCATTGAAACAATTTCAACTAGTTGCCAAGAGGAAGATATGAGGGCTACAAATCAAGAGGCGACGAATCAAGTTTGGTTATATGATGACGATCACTCAACCAACCAGGTTTGGGGGAGTGATCCTACTAGTGTGGAAGAGTCGAGGGAACTTGAGCCTCTTCAAGAGATTGAGCTTACTTCAGAGATGTTATCCGAGGAGTTCCCATGTGAAAATGAGTCGAATGTGATGTTGGAGAAGGAAAAAACATTCGAAGATTCCGATTTGAGCCCATCGATGGAGACATGTTCTATGCCATATGTGGATCCATATTTTCCATCGATGCCAACTTCACCGCACTACATCTTCCAAGATTTGAAGCCAAGTCAAGAATCCTTCTCTCATGCTTATCAATTCAAGAATGTTGTTGGAGCGACGAGCTTACACTGCTACAATCTTGCCAATCTTGAGGGCATATTGAATGAAGACCCATTAGTGGTATGATACGATACTTACTATGGGTGGCAGCCGCTCTTTGATGGTAGCTTCTGATGGTCAAGCCGAAGACCAAAAATCAGCGCTTCTTGGGAGGCAACCCAAGCGTATCCTTTTGTTATTTAGTTTTGTTTTATTTTTCAGTTTTCATTTTAGTTTTGTTTATCTCTAAAGTAAAATATATTACCATATGCGTTCTTCTCTTGCTAGGTACTTGGTTGGAGCGATGAACCCTACAACAGTGGAGCTTTCAAACGCAAATCTTCCTCAACCCTCATGCAAGCATCTTGATCAGGGGAGTTCACTTTTTCCCTTTTGATTCTTTTAAACATTGAGGACAATGTTTGATTTAAGTTTGGGGGAATAGCTTGCATACTTTACTTGTTTTAACCACATATTGTGTGCTTAAATGACACTTGAATCGTCCGATTATTATGAGCTAAATTTTTTTTTTTTATGAGTTCAAACTTGAGAAAAGAATGAATTATAGTAGTGACTATTCAATGAGGATTTTGATCTCACTATGCATATGAACTTGATTTGTGATTGGACTTGTACATAAATATCCTAATTTGAGTTAGCATGTCAAGAATGAGGAATACTTTGAGCACAATGAGTCATGATCTTGTGGATTGAATGTTGAATAGTGATAATTGTTGTGAACTTGATGATTTGTCTTGAGCATCTTAGAGTTATCTTAGAACTTATTTGATGATACCACTTTGAGGCGAAATTTTATATTTACAAACTCGACTTGGAAATGATCTAGGCGATCTTTGAAACGTTTGAGCCTTTCAAGCTTACCATGATTCATATCAATCCCTAGTATCCCATTTGAGCTTTATTGAAAAAAGAATGGTATATGCATTGCATATAATTAGACCCCATTCGACATTCTTGGCAAACTCATTATACTTACCCTTATTTGAGCCTAAATAAAAAGTTATCCTTACCCTAAGGGAGTATAATGAATATCATTCGATGCACTTGAATTATTATATCTTGATGAGCTTATTGAAGAAAAAAAAATTGATGAATGAGAAAAGAAAAAGATAGACAAAAAAAAGCCTTGAGAAAAAGATTGACTAAATAAGACCCAAAGTGGCCAAGGCTATAAAAGAAAAAGAAGAGAAGCTCGATGTGTGCGAAAAATTTGAATTGTAAATGATCTCTCTTCTTTACGCTTATCCTATCTTTTCTTTGAAGCCAACACCAAAGGCCTTACATTACAAGCTAAAAAGTCCTTTTGATCCAAGTCTAGGGAGTAACTATCATTAGTGGAGAAGTTGTTTGAAAATAGGCTTATTGGGTGCTTGATGATAATCTCGACTTTGAGTTGATTAACATGATTTGATCTTGAATATATGCATGAAACTTGAGATTACTATAGCACACACACACGTTCCGATTTTGAGATGTGTTGCTTGACTTAGGAGAAAACATGTATTGTTCAACTTTTGTATATGTGCATGAGATTTCTGAGAATAAGCAAGTCATGAAATAATTGTTTCAAATATCAAGAATGAACTCTACCTTATGATCTTAATGCTTAATCGAGGACGATTAAGTGATAAGTTTGGGGGAGTTGATAGGGTTGAATATTACGCGTTTTTAGGCTATGATATGTACATGTTTTCGTGTTGATTCTTGGAATATCTTACGGTTTATGGTATATATTTCTCTATTTCAGGAATCAATGTTGAAATGTAGGGAAAGGTGAGAAATCAAGCTAAAATGATGAAAAAATGAATAAAGTTGAAGAAAAGAGGAAAAAACCAGAATCCAAGACACATGTTGCTCCTTTCTCCTCACATTACTATATGTTCGAGCCATGTTTTGGAAATGTGGTCCATATAAAAGTTGTAGAACTTTCTCTTATCTTCGCGTGGACAGCTGATTCATCAAATTTGGAGTTTGTATGAGAAAGTTACGGCCAAATTACAAAACTCGCCAGAAGCTGAAAAAGGCGAAGAAACTTACTGTGAAGGGCGATCGATCAAGAAAGGATTTCCGATCGATCGAGAAAGGCTGAAAAAGCCACGAAATTCTTACTGGAAGGCTGGATTGATCGGCCACTTTTCCGGATCGATCAGGACGAGGAGTTTTCATTAAAATACCTTCCTTGTAGAGTTTGTATGCAAAAGGGAAGTCCATAATTCTTTCCCCTATATATTATACACAATATTTTCAACCCAAAGGAGACTTTTAACCCTAGAAAAACACCTCATACAGCCTCCATCTCAGCCCCCCTTTCCTTCACCATCTCACCTCACGTCCATCCTTTCTCCAACCCAACCACACGTTCACTTCATCCTTTCCCTCCACCAATCATACACGCCTCATCCAACTCCTTCACTCCATCTCACGGCCAGAACCTTCCACCTTCCTATCATCTAACCTTCAACCTTTCACCCTACGATTTTGGAACATCTCCAACAAGGCGATTGAAGAACACGATTGAGAAGGAAGCGAGAGAGGAAGCAAGGATCTACGAACGAAGTCGACATCGGGAGTTTATTCTTGTCTTTTAATATTAGTTTTGATTTGTTTTGATTTACTATGTTGAACTAATTTATTTATCGAGGCTAGGCGAATCCTTTGTTATGAACCTTCGATTTTATGATTTAATGATTGAATTCTTATAGTTCTTTGCGTATGTTTTATGTTCTTCATGCTTTTAGAGGATTGATCACCTTTGAATGATGTTAGTATCGTAATTGAGATCGAGAGATGATTTTATGATACTGAATTAATAACTCATACCATGGATTTAAGACCGAGATCGAGAGATGACGTCAAATACATGCGTGATAGCCATATATATCTAGTAATTGAAAGCTAGGAGTTTTCATGGATCTTATGCAACATTGAATTGTTAAATAAGTGAACGAGAGTTACTTACTGCAATTCGGTGTTTGGTTTAATATAGCTCGAGAGAGTGTATTAGATAAATTGGGAGAACTCGTCACCTTAGAAATATTTGAATATTCAATCGAGAATTGTAGGGAATTGCATTGGTGAGCCAAAGTCTCGATAATCTTCTCTAGTGGATTTTTCTCGTTT
This sequence comes from Haberlea rhodopensis, assembly GCA_907163345.1. Lineage (NCBI taxonomy): Eukaryota > Viridiplantae > Streptophyta > Magnoliopsida > Lamiales > Gesneriaceae > Haberlea > Haberlea rhodopensis. The sequence continues at coordinate 11,393,355 of CAJQUN010000006.1, read as the reverse complement.
ACTTTTATTGACTTGGTTGGATTAGTAGTTTATATTAATTAATTAGTTGTTAATTATAAATTGATTATCGTAGGTTAAATATAGTTAAAAGACATCTTATTTGGTAATTGCTTGTTAGTCCCTGTGGGTTCGACAATCCGTATCTTCCTATCTATACTAAAACTTGACACCGTGCACTTGCGGTCTAAAATCGCTAGATTGGAAATAATTGTTTAAAATAAAAGCGATCAATAACCATGCTGGACTGAAAGAAAATAAATATACATTCTCATCATACTCTAGGGATACACCCCTGGTACAGAGACTACTGGGATAAACAAGAGTAAAACCTCAAGTGTGGCTCCCACCGGACGTGCCTTCTCTGGGGTCCTGGTCACCTGTACTACCTGCCATTGTCAACACACAAAGACAACAACAGCCCCCCTTGGGGGTCAGCAAAGCCCAATATGGAACGATCAAATATATACAACATTTATCTGTAAAATGTGATATATGATATAATGCTATGCAATGCATGCCATGTCATGTCGGTATCATATCGTACACCCATCCACTAGGTATATCTGAGTCAATAAACCAAAGTCCAACCATATCATAATAGCTCGATCCTGTCAAGCCTATAGGGTATCCAGACGGATGGACGTCAGCAGAGCGCCACCAACCCCATGCCTGACATCACATAATCATATAGGGATATCCAGACGGATGACATCAGCAAGGTGCCCCAATCCCTGTCTCAACAAATAATATCAATCAAAAGGGACCATGATTCCCTATCGGGCCATATAATGCCAACATAGCATCGCAGTACCAATCCCCAATGATCGATATCAGTATCTAAGAAATATCAGGGTATTCAAGGATATAACTCAACGTGTATGTCATGCATCGATGTATGTATAAAAATGATGTGTGTTAACAAAATATTTAATTTTATACACCAATGTACCAAATCGTGAATGTTATGAATGTCACATAATTTAAAATCAATCACGTAGCCACATAATCTCACGTAATTCACAGAAGTCAACAAATCATATATCCAATGATACAGATACATGTCGTATGTTACCAGATCGCAACATATCTTTCTATCTCAATCTACAAGGGTACTTGAGCTTGTCGGGTCGAAGTAGTCATTGTATATCAATATAAATTCACAATCCAGAAAACTACACTTTAGTCATAGCTTAACCAATTTAGGGTAATTAAATTGATGTGATTACCTCATAATTAATTTGGTAAATTATTTTTCACCAATTCAATTTATTTTTCAACAGTTATAGTCCAAATTAACTGTTAATTATCAAAGCAAAGTCGGAAAAATAGGACGTCAAATTTTACCCAAATTCGTACACAGTTCATGCACGAATGTCTTCATATTCCGGCAAGCTCCGGTGGCGGTAGAGGTGGTGGCTGGTGTAGAAAGTTTCATCCAGGTGCAAGGAAGAGATTTGGTGCCTTGGATTCGTCCAATTAGTGGTAGATTCGAAGAAATCGAACAAAAAGTGCTCAAACCCTAGTCTGTGCGCTTTCATTCATTCCAGATCAAAATCGAAGCACTTTTGGAACACCAAATTAGATTACCTAGTATGGAAATGTTCGCCTGAGAGTTTGAACATGGTGGTAGTTCGGAATCGTTAAGATCTTGTCGGACGGCGACGAACGGAGCGGATAAGTACACGGTGGTCGGTGAATCGCGAGGTTGTGCTTGTTTTCACACCTTTTAATATCCGCGATCTCTGTGTTTTTGCATGTGTTTACTATGTGTTTTATGTCCTACACCGATGTATATTAATTCCCGACCAATTCTGAACATCGGGGTGTCACCGATATACTGGTGCATGTACAGTCCACACCCGACTTCGTGTCCTTATTTCCATCACAAAAATTAAATCTTTCTTTTTAATATATATTTTATATTTATTAAATTGTTTTAACAAAATTTTGGTGTTAATCCGAATATTTCAAAAATATATTTGTCCATTCACCATGTTCTGACTCGACTGTCGATTGACATGCACAAGGTCGATTTCACTCATTAATTATATTATATTCTCATTAATTAACTTCTAATTAATTAAAAAATTAATGTACAAAATGTACTTAATTAACATTATCAGATCTCGGAACATCACATTTACAATGATGTCGAGCTGCTATCAAATATAATATTCCTCATGTTCATTCTCAACCATATGACTAACATAAAATAAATCACATAATTGTTGAGAAGTTAAACATAATTTCTGATAATACGGTACAAGGACCTTACAATGTGCCATCTTGCAGAATTTTTGATAAGTTTCTTTACTTGTCGAGGAATCTTGTTTTCCAAAGAATCATTCCTTTTGTTTCAAGCAAATCCTGTTGTTGTTCCTGACATGGAATTCAGCAAGAATGTCCCATGGCTTAATTCTGAAAGAACTTGAAAGAGTATTTGACTTTGTCCATTTCAATTAGACAAACCCTAAGCCCCATGCTCGTCTGGTTGAAGCTTCATCTTCCTTGATTGCCCAACCTAATACTGGTACGTCCTCTCGTAAAGTTGTTTTGATATTTTTCAAAGCGTTTCCGTCTGGTCGTTTGAGCTTGATGAAATGAAAAGCTTCCATGAAGCCTTTCTTCGTTGGTTCAGTAGCCGCATTAATGAAATACAACTCCAAAAATATCTCATATGGACAAATGTGGGTTATTTTCCCAAGTCTCGTGAACTGCTTCTCTGATCCACATGGATAGTTTTGAGTTTAGAGAAAGCTGGTGCAACACTATAAACCAAAGCAAGAGCTCCAAATTTATACCATTCATGTACATTGTTTGGATGGCTGATTGGTTTCATCCAACCCTAGGGTATTTTTCGGAGATATCAACAATTGTTTTTTCTGGGTTGATATTCCGTCTGGTTATCAGTTTCTCCCAAGTGCGGTGGTAATCCTGCATAAGAGAAGAAACTAAATCCTCTAGAGGTGCTGGGTTGACCTGAAGGTTCAGATTGTGATGACACCTGACCCACAACATTCTCTACAGCTTGTACATCCTCAAGGAATGCATCATCTGCAGCACCTGTGACAGGGGTTTGTGAATCCCATGCCTCCGGGTTAGATGAGCTCTGTTCTCTAAACACTCCTTTTGCACCGTTGGAGATGCGACCTGGAAGATAGGCCCCTTCAAGACCTTGAACAAGCGTTCTTGGGCCTGAAAGCATACTTGTATATGATCGGAAACTAGATCCTGATCCGCCTGTTATAGTCATCCTGTGGCCTCAGCTTTTAAACCAAAGGTTTCAAAATCTTGTTCAAGGATCTCAAATTTTTCTTTGAGATGCCTTACTTGTTTGAGGGTATCGCTAGCAACGTGTCCCTCCATCTCGTGTCAAGAAATCTTCAAGAACATTTTTATCAGATTTCACAATGACAATATCATAATCATAGTATTGGCATTCAGCTTGCCATCTTAAAAGTCTAGCCTTTTCTGATTTTGATTCAATTTAATTTTTTAGAAAATACTTAACACTTGTATTATCTATTTTTAAGATAAACTTCTTTGCAAGTAAAAATAGTGGCCATTTTTTAAAGGCCTTTCAGACTGCAAAGAATTCTTTCTCGTTGATATGTCACATGATAGCTTCACTATCTGAAAATAGACAGCTGCAGTATCTGCATGGCACTTCTCCATCTGATGTGTCATGCATGAGAACTGTTTCCCATCAATGATAGTTGGCATCTGTGCATAATACCAGTTCATCCTCGTCGTTTGGAATTGCAAGTTTTGGTAGTTTTCTGCAAACCTCTTTAAGTTGTTTGATAACTTGTCGATGATCTTCATTCCACTCAACTTAACATCATTTTTGAGTAGTGGTCTGAACACCTTTCTTTGCATATCCATATTGTTAATGAACATTTTGACAAAATTAATAACTCCAAGAAAACTCTGAAGCTGCTTCAAATCCTTGAGATCATCTGGATATCCTTGCACCTTCTCGACAATGTGTTTTTGAAGGATTATCCCAGACATCGATTTCAATCCCAAGAACTCGATCTGTCTTGTAGCAATTATTTTCTTCCTTTCGGACAACATTAATCCTTCATTGTAGCAAACATCTGAAAAGATTTCCAAATGTTTAAGATATTTTTTCATGTTTCTTGGCGGTATGAGGATGTCGTCAATATATACGAACATGAAACTGAAATAATCCTTGAAAAGATTATCGATTTCCTCTGATATATCTGGTGAGCATTTGTCAATCCCATTGGCAAGACATTCCAGATATAGTATCCTTGTGGTGTGTAGAATATTGTAAACCTTTTGCTAGCTTCCTGCATCTTAATCTGGTAGAATCCAGACTTGCAATCAAACTTATAAAACACCTTGTCATTTTTGATACAATTAACCAAATGTTCTCTGCTCGGGATATAGTATCCATCGAATTCCAAGATCTTGTTGATCCTGATGTGACTAGAAATAAACACATCTATTGTATTTAATTGTGTACGATTTGGTATGTTTTTGATGGATAATTTGATACATATGCTACCTAATCGTTTTGTGTAATTGTAGGTGGAATCGAATAAATCAAGCTAACTAAGACGAATAAAGACAAATAAAAGCTTTGGAGCTAATAAGGACTCAAAGTAGATCAAGAAAAAGGTTAAAAATATAATTTTAGGAGAAGCGATCGACCACATGAAGAAGGAGATCGATCGCCTATGGACAGAAAGTTGAGCAACAAAATCTGCGGGTCAGCGATCAATCGGCACAATGGGGCGATCGATCGCCAAAGTATTCTGGAGCCACGCAATCGCTCGATCAAAAGAGGCGATCGATCGCCTAAAGAATTTGCTGAAAAAAATAAGCTAGCGATCGATCGCTACCTTATAGCGATCAATCGCTAGCTGTGTTTTGGAAAGTTTGGAGTCTTGATTTCTTTCCTTTCTACATGGACTTTAACTAGTCCCCAAGCCTCCTAGCCTCTATAACTCAAAATATCAGCCTCATGGGAGAAGAATTCAGACTTTAGAACATAGTCTAGATCTAGAATAAAAATTTACTTTGAAGTTTTGAAGACGGATTGAAGAATCGACACAAAGGCGGGATTGCCACCTCGACGAGTGTATTCTAGTTTGTCTTAGTTTTTGTTTATGCTTTACATACATTATTTTGTTATTTTTGCATTGATTATGAGTAGCTAAACTCATCCTCTTGGTTGAGGAAGGCAAAACCATTAGAATTTAATTTATTCAAGAGATTGTTGTTTTGAATTGGTGATTGTTATTGAATATCATAAGTTTTTCTTTTATCCATGCCATGATTGTGTTGTTGGTTGTTAGATTAACTACCTAATAATTTTTCATACAATATAATGCTAAGTTTGATATCAAATCCGTAATTGTTTGACTAATTGAATTTGCGAAGCAACTCTACTGTTGAGGTTATTAAATTCCTAGGGAAATTTTTTGACTAGATCAAACATAAACTGCTGTTGTTTATGTTGTTTAGCTTCACCAATCTTACTTGTTCATATGCTATCATTAGTCTAAATCTTAACTGCTGTTGTTAGGGTTAATTAATCGATAAGGGTTCAATTTGGATGATGTTTTCGATTTAACTAAACTTAAGGTGGGATAGGAGTTAAATCTTCAATGGTGAATATTCATGCATAAAAATTACATATGTGAGAAAATCGATGAATGAATAAATGAATTCCAATGGTAGAGTCGACAGAAACCAAGATTTCTCTTTAATTGATTTATTCCTATTTTATTTCAATCTTGCATTCTACATAATTTTAGATAATTACTACTCTCAAAACCCCCCCTATTTAGATACTTGTTAGCACAAAGATAATCACTTCCTTGTGGGATCGATCCATACTTACACTGCTACATCAATTTTGTTGTTAACTGAGAAGGGTTAATTTGGGCGTACACGATAAGCGCTACCAAATCTGGCGCCGTTGCCGGGGAAGGCATTGTTATTTTGTGCTAATTTTTAACTACTAGATATTGCTATTTGTCTTCCTATACTACTCTTGTTTATTCATGCACGCATGATATCATTCAGAGGGAGACGAATATTAATACGATTCTGAGATTGAAAGAACCCTACATCGACGTAGGAGAGAAACTCGTAGGTGACAAGAAGAAGAAGAACAAATTACTATGGTGGAGAACCAGAGTCTATGACAGCTAGCAAATCCTAACTTGGATCAGCAGCCCCTCTGCATTACTTTTCTTACTCTTGCTACTAATATCAATTTTGAATTAAAGTCTGGTTTAATACATCTCTTACCATCGTTTCATGATCTTGCAGGTGAAGATCCTCATAAACATTTAATGGAATTTCACGTGGTTTGCACCACCATGAAACCAACTGGGATCATTGAGGAACAAATCAAGCTGAGAGCCTTTTCTTTCTCATTAAAGGATGCTGCAAAGGATTGGCTATTATATCTACCTTCCGGCTCGATCACTAAAATATTTTCCAGCATCAAGAGCTGCCAACATAAGGAATGAGATCTACAGCAGTAATGCCTCGATATGACGTATACATGTGTAATATGAAGTAGGATTACTTCTGGTACGATGTGGACTCGGGTTCAGTTGAACCGAGTATGCGTAATGCCATGCATGAATAAATGTAGATGACAAGTAATAAAATGACTATGTAGATATGAACAATCAAAGCAAGTGAGGTTATAACATAGACATGTGTGAGGGTTTGAACATTGGTGGGTTAAAGTGGAAAAGAGACTTGAATGTAATACATGGTTGGAACTTATATTTGGCATGTATTTGAGAGGAATTGGAGTTGCATTTGTGGGCAAGTTGGAGAGTATAAATAGCTTGCTAAATCAGATTTCCAAACACATACAACACCAAACCTCACCTAGTAATCTCTACACAAGCACCTCTCCAAACCCTTGTTGGTTCTTGCATCTTTTGCTTGGATTTCATTTGGTAATCAAGCTAGAAAGTAGAGTGAAGTGATTTCATAACTTCTTGGTAAGGAATTTATGATTTTAAGCTTGGATATGTAGTTATCTATGAATAATGTGAACTTAAGTACCAAGTGTTCATGGTTGGAATTACTACTTGTTATTATGCAAAGAATTGAGTTCTATGTATAAAAACATGTTTATATGATACTACAGATTGCATGAAACATGTTTGAATGTGAATTTTTGAGTAGTAGAAGAAGAACCATGAAGATAAACTCAAAATCGCCATGTTCTGAATTTTTCGGACATCGACAATCTATCGCGAGCCCTATGGCGATCGATCGCCGAGAACAGAGCAAAAATAAGGCGGTGAAAACATATGACGATCGATCGGTGAAAATGAGGCAATTGATCGCGAGGAAGCAGAACACTTTGGCGATCGATCGCGAGATAGTGGCGATCGATCGCGATGGAACAGAACAGTATGGCGATCGATCGGTGAAAGTGGCCATCGATCGCCAGGGTCAAGATTTTGAAAAATGTTGGACTTTTGTAGAATTTGATTTTGAAGCCTATTGTAACATGTTATATTGTTCATATTGTTGTAGCATCCTCACAGGGGACGGGACAACGAGGCGGTTATACATTGACGCCTATTTTATATCTTTTGTGTCCCATAACATGTACGTTTTGACGTACGAGTATATGATATTGTTGTGATGATGATGTGAGCATGGTATCATATGATTAGTGACATCATACGCATGTGCATTCATGATATTATATTGTTGAGATGGATGCCACGATAGATCTGTAGCATATGCTTTGGCTGAGATCGGTGCCACGATAGATATGCCAGTGTTGGGCATATGCTTTGGCTGGGATTGTTGCCACGATAGGTATGCTACATATGCTACATATGCTTTGGCATGAGAGATATACGCCGGGTGGGTATATGCTGTGGCTGTTATAACATGTGATGACGGTACTATGATAATGTGCTGCTAATATGAAGATGTGAGGAAGTTCCACTGACATATTGAGCTGAGATAGGCATATCAAATTGGTCTGGTTATAACAACATGAGAAATGAGACATGTCATGACATATTTGCATTTGATGATGCATGATACAGAACAATCACGGTTGATGTTTATAGTGCTTTATCGTTTATGTTTTTATTGATATCGCACTGATATCTATACTCATGTTGTGTGATTGTTTCTGTAGGAACTCATAGACGTGGGAGGACGGGATTGTGAGTCTATTCCCCTGCGAGTTGAACCACTGTATAGGAGTTGTACGAGTCTAGGTTGTTTTACACTACAAATGATATGTATATTATGACAGGAGTGTCTAAGTATTGTAACAACCTACATAAGTAAACTCTTAATCAGTATGTTTTACTTAATTCTTACTCACATATGTATAATGAACTGATACATAATGGATTAAGTAACGAGGACCCCACATTAGTGGTATCAGAGCAGTGGTTCGAGAACGGGGTGAATACGGGTAGAGGAAGTGTATTATGGAGTTGCCTAATCACTTGAAAGCATGTTGAGAGTATTGATATGATGTTATATTGACATACTTTATATATGTGTTTGTTGTTGGTAATCTTGTATTTGCTGTAATGGCTGACAGAATATCGCATGATGATGTTGGGGATGCCATGAGTGGCAACGCTAGTGTTGGATTAGTGCCTGTGCCACCACCACCATTTGGGCAAGGGCCAGTAGAACATGTACTGTTACCTGGGGAGTTAACTTTGACACAGTTTCTGAGTTATCAGCCACCTCGTTTTGAGGGTACTGAATCAGAGGAACAAGCAGAGGAATGGTTGGAACGTGTTGAACAGATCTTTGTGTCAAAACCATGTGCCAAATCCGCCTGGTTACGTTTGGCCGAATTCCAGTTGGCTAAGAAAACAATGATGTGGTGGAAAGCCACATTGATTGAGCTGAGAGCTCAAGGACAGAGAGTGAATTGGGATGTTTTCAGAACTCGCTTTCTTGATCACTATTTCTCTGTGGCTGCAAGGCAGAGGAAAGAAGATGAGTTCACTAATCTGAAACAGGGAACAATGACAGTGTCTGATTATGCTGTGCAGTATTCTTCATTGTTACGGTATGTACCACATATCGCGGCAAACACAAAGGCAAAGATCAGACAGTTTGTGAAGGGTTTGAGGACTGAGTTGTTTGATAGGGTAATTTCTAATAACCCTACATCATACGAAGAAGCATTAACTAGAGCTGAGATGGCTGAGATTGCCGTTGGTGTGTACAAGGATGTAGGACAATCCCAACCACCTACATCAGAAAGTATGAGACCTAGAGGATAACCGTTTAATGCATCACGAGGAGGTGCATCTTCCTCTCGATTTAGTGGAAAGCTGTTTGCTATGCGAAAGGGTGGTGAACGAGGTACCAAGGGACAGTCCCAAGGCAGTAGTAGTAGTAGCAGTGGTCGAGGGTTACAATCTTTTAACTGTGGAGGGCCACATTTTAAAAGAGATTGTCCACAACTTGATACTCCGGTTTGTTTCCACTGTGGGAGGATAGGACATATAATCAGAGATTGCCCTCAACTTGGAGGACAACAGATGAGAGGGAATATGTCAGAAAGTACAGTGCAGCAGAGACCACAGTGTGTTCCACGGACTGGTGGAGGACAGAGAGCAGGACCACCTCAGGCTCAGGTGTATGCAGTGAACAAGGAGCAAGCAGAGGCAGCTTCTGATGATGTGATTGCGGGTAAGTGTAGTTTATTTACTTATCATGCTTTACTTTTGTAAGGACCCTAGTTCCTTAAGTGCGGATTAAAGGCGTAATAGAGCTAAACATGCATCTAATAATATAAAGTTCGTGTTGATGTATTGAGCCGTTGGCCAAAATAAAATTTTCAAAAGGGATTAATTACATTCCCAACCAACTGAATGTTAATCCTATAGCTTTACACTACTCCTAGAGTAGAGACTATGCAAAAGAATTAGGCCTGCTATGCCAAAAGCACTCCTCACTGGCTCACCGCATCAACCCGCCTTAGCCCGTCCGCCCAAAAGTACCTACAGGAACAACCCCAAACCATGAGCATGTATACAAATCATATTCACAATAATATGATTATAATTCAATGCATAAATCATAAATGCGATTCACTTCCTGTATTCAACACATTTAAAAGCTCCCTTGGTTGTCCCTGTACCACAATAATAATCAATGGATTATAATACCGATATGTATGTCATGACATGCACCCATTCCGTGTATACCAATGGCCAATTCCCGGTCTTATTATATCAGTGGCATAATACCCCTCACGTTTATATGACAGCGGCATTTATACCCCTCACTTCGACATATTAGCGGCATAATATCCCTCGCATCAATATGACAGCGGCATTATCCTTCGCTTTGACATATTTGCGGCAAATATTCTTCATCGCTAGATATGACAGCGGCAAGTATTCTATCATCGCTTCGACATGAAAACGGCAAGTATTCTTAATTACTGTAATATAATCTCGACTCACAATCATATGCAACCGTAATGCATATCCAATCCATTATGCAACCACAATGCATATCCAACCATGTATGCAACCATAATGCATATTCAATTATGTATGCAATCACAATGCATAATTAAGACCATGTATGCAACCATAATGCATAACCAATCAAGCATAATAAATACGTTTTACCGTCCGATGCTCGTACGTCTCACTACGTACCTTAGTTCCAAAAGTGGAGATGTCGTGGGACTTTATCTCCTTTGATGTGTGGCTACCTGGGATGGTTCTACACAATCACAAGAATCCATATTAGAAGCCCATAAATGAACCATTACCAAAAATAACATCATTTAGAACAAAATCCCAAAACCCACATTTTAAGCCTTGCGATCGATCGGTTCCCTAGCCTCTATCGATCGCTAATGTTCAACAAAAAGGCATTTTGGTTCTGCCTCTGCCAATCGATCGAGATTTTATCTCGATCGATCGGAACTTTTTCCCGATCGATCGGTGAGCTCGTTTCAAGCCTTGGCCAGGCTCTGCCCCGCTCGATCGATCGGACCCATTTTTCGATCAATCGAGCAGCCCTGTTCCTGCGAGAAACCTCCATGTATGAGCTCTAACTAACACTTAAACTCATATATAACCAAGATCAACCACCCAACACAACATTAAACCACAAAAAAACATTAAAATACATCCTCCAAACATGAAAAACATGTTGGACCAAGATCCACTCTTTTAACCCCAAAGATGAGTTACAAAACTAACCAAATTCAACCAAACTTTACCATAATGAAATCTTACCACTTGAGCTTTAAGTTTTTAGCAAGAAATCACAAAAAGACTCATTTTTCAAAGCTTTCTCCTCTCCTCTTGTTTCAGAAACGAAAATGGTAGATCTTAGGTGAAAGGAGGGGATTTGGGGACATAAAGCTGATAGAGAAGTGGATGGGATGTAAAGGTGTGCAAGTGGCTCCCTTGCCAACTCACATGGGATTTAATTGTACATCTAAAAAAAAGCATGATGTATAAAATACCCGAACATGATATTTCAAAAGCATTTTAGCACAATGCACCAAAATCCCTATTAAAATCATGCTTTACCATATAAACACAAACCATTTCATTTAAACCATTATAATACCCAATCACCCAACACGCATAACATGCACCCTGAAATGTTCTACCGGGTCACGCCTACCATTTGACAAGCATTTCACCAAGATAATTAGTCCCAACACATAATGTAATTATTACCATAAAATCACATAAACATAATTAATGCCCAAATTGCAATTAATTATTTCGGGGATATCACAATACTCCCCTACTTATAAGATTTCGCCCTCGAAATCGCATGCACTTACCCAAATCGAAACTAAACATAAATCACAAACCAGAGAATAGTTCCGGGTAGTGCTGCTGTGAGGTCCGGAGATTAATGGTGTTAATCCCGGTGTAGTAATAATCCTTGATGGATTTTTAATTGTGGCAATTAAGAATTAATTGCAGTTTTGCGTCTCCTGAGGTTGTTAAATCGGGCATTTGGGATCGTTGAACCCAAAGGTTGAGATTGTATTCTCATTTTGGTGGAAAACCTATGAGTTGGGTTTTAGTGGGACTTGGTGTCCGTGGTGCCTTATGTTGGGGCCAGTCTGGGGATTTGATGTTGGAGAGAGAGTTTTTGAAAACAGATGATTTTTAATGAATCATGATGTATTTGTGAAGGTATTGGTATTTTGGGGCATTTTTGCTATATATACCAGTTGGGCTCGGGGTTCCGTCATTTGGAATCCATTTCTCTCCTCTCCTCTCCCTCTCACGCCTCTCTCCCACCCCAAACCCTTCCCCTTCCCTTTGATGAGCAAAATCAACGGAGGCTCGATTAAGGGGCCGCATCTCTTGAAGAAAAGCTGGTAATCTCTTCCTCCTCTCTTGTAGCTTTGTTTTGACAGTAGTTTTATTGATTTTGGTTGAGTTTTGAGGTTGGTTGGGTTGGGTGTTTTTGATGAAAATCTTGAAAAACTTTTGGGTTTGTTTTAATTCAAGTCTAACACCCTTGTTGGAGGTTATTGGGTGTTGTTTTGTTGTGGTTTTGAGTTGGGAGGAGTTGGGGTATGATTTGTGGAGGTTTCAAGCTTTTAAAAATGGTGGTTTTCGAGTTGCAGGGCATGGCGATCGATCGCCCGTAGCAGGCGACCGATCGCATGCAGGCAGAGGGCTTTTTAGCATTGTGGCGATCGATCGCCACTTTTGGAGCGATCGATCGCCTCGCGCCAGAGTGGTCTGGCGATCGATCGCCATATCGAGCGATCGATCGCCAAGGGGCTAGCTATCGATCGCCCGGTATAGCGATCGATCGCCAGCAGGTAATTTTTGGAAATCTTGGCTTTTTCGTGGGATTTTGGATTTGCGACTTAAATGGTCGGCTTCCGGGGCAATGTTCTCATTCCAATGGGAATGCTAGACTTTTAAAATGGTTTGGTTGGAGCCAAGTAAATTAAATGGAATTCTCGGATGAATTCTTGGCTATCTTTTTAAACATATAAAATGAGATATTTTGGGTATTATGCATGCTTATCCAGGGGGCTTTTATTTTGGTAATCGTCATGGATTGACGATATGATTGGGAGTCTTGAACGTGCTTGGACACGTGGTTTCATGCTTATACTTGATTGTGAGTTGTTTATGTGTTTTAGCACATATTTCTCGAGGTATGGAACTCAAGAAAAGTTTGGACTCGAGCTACGGAATTATAAGGTACGTATGATGTATGAGCATAGCCCTTTTATATAATTGCAATCGTTGAATGCTTGGTACACTGTATTGAAACGAATATGTGTGGAAATGCATGATATATGACGTTAGCAATGAATGGACATTGGAATTACATGGTTTATGGGAATTTCTACAAACGGACATACATGCATTGTGAATCATATGGTGCCGCCTTTGAGCGAGCAAGGATTGGATGTTGTCGCTTTTGAGCGAACATCGATTATGACGCCACTGCCATTGAGCATGCGTGGAAATGGAATGCCGCTATTGTAGAGCGAGCAATGAAGTAGAGCTATGAAACCATAAGTGAGAAACATGGATTGTCTATAATCATTGTTTAATGATTTGATGTTATTGATTATGATATTGGCATATGACTTATGGAATTGTTAATCAATGTAATGATTAATTGGCAATTGGGAATTTGATGGTTTCAGTGTTTTGAGAACAGGGACAGTACAGGAAACCCCGGATGAGGATGATACCATCCAGGGAGTATATTTTGTATTTCATAGCATTTACATTGTTGTAAATTATGAATTGTATTGTTGTGGTATTGGATTTGGGATATTGGTATGCTCACCCAGTGTGGGGGCTGTCTCTGTTGGGGCAGGTGATACAGGCGCAGCAGCGGCTTTGGAGTTGAACTCGGGCTGTTGATTAGAGGTACTTCCAGGATCGAGGTACCAGAGCTGGATGGATAGGCGCTCAGATCCAGAGTCGAGATCGAGTTGCGCTTGAGAGGTGCTTCCAGGATCGAAGCACCAGTAACGGTATCCAGTAGAGTGTTTTATACATTAGATACACGCTTATTCATTGGGTGCTCTTATGTGAGTACATATTACGTGTATATGGAATGTATAAATGGGCTACGGCTTTTCTCTATTCATTTACGGTTAGCATGCAATTAAATGTGGAATTGCTAAATGAACTGAGAACATGTTAGTGTATTATGAGGGTGCATGTTATATATGTAATCATGGTTGGGGAATTTGAATATTATGTAGATCAAATGCAAGAATTTTTCAGGATGACACACGGTATGGTTTTTGCATATGGCTTTTCCCCATGATTTATGAATATATGCACTAATGGTATGGATTAATGCACTAATTACTGGATAAGGGCACGGGGGTCCTTACATTAGTGGTATCAGAGCAGTGGTTAGCTCTTTGGGGCTGTTGAATGCCTGGAACATGCTGATAAGGATGGGTAGAACATATTTATGCATGATAGTAGTTAGTGTTGTGTGACACACCTATTTTGCTTAAGTGCATTGGTAACATGTGATCATAGTGAAACAATTATATGTCATGACATCTATCGAATCATAATATAATTTGTTGATTATGATTGTGAGTTGTGACACAGGGACAACCAAATGGAGCATTTTGAGATGCATTGGAATACAGGAAGTACTTTGTACTCATAGTTTATGCATTTACTCATTATAATCATATTGAGGGGAATATGGATTATCGTATGCTCATGGTTTGGGATTGTTCCTGTAGGGACACTATGACGCGAAAGGCTAAGGCCAGGGTTGAAAGACACGGAACGGTAACCTGCGTTTTATATACATCGTGGATTATGCATTGTGGTTGCATGTGTACAATGGAGTGATGATTTTAATGCTCTGCCGCCAAATGTTGAAGCGAGGGGTGGGAGTGCCGCATGTCGCATTTGAGCGAGGTGCATTAAAATACACTCATGATGATGTATATTGGAATATGGAATATGCTTTGTGTTGCAGGTATAGACGGGATACTTGGTGAATATCCCATGAGTCATTGTTATGGATGAGTGATGATTTTAAATGCTTGCCGCTATTTATTGTTTTGTGCCGCTAAAATGTGAAGCGAGGGGTGGGAGCGCCGCATGTCACATTGAAGCGTGGTTATCATATGAGGCGAGGAAATAATATTTGCCGCTAAAATGTGAAGCGAGGGGTGGGAGCGCCGCATGTCCATTTAAGCGAGGTTATTCTATGCCGCCTATATGTGAAGCGAGGGGTGGGAGTACCGCATGTTTTTACTTAAGCGAGGGGCATTAAAAATACACTACCGTAACAATGACTAGGGACCGGCTATTCTATTGGCGATGGTTTATGCCGCCAGGTATTCATAGCGATGGTTCATTCCGCTATTCTATTGGCGATGGTTTATGCCGCCAGGTATTCATAGCGATGGTTCATTCTTCTATTCTATTGGCGATGGTTTATGCCGCCAGGTATTCATAGCGATGGTTCATTCCGCTATTCTATTGGCGATGGTTTATGCCGCCAGGTATTCATAGCGATGGTTCATTCCGCTATTCTATTGGCGATGGTTTATGCCGCCGGGTGTTCATAGCGATGGTTCATTCCGCTATTCTATTGGCGATGGTTTATGCCGCCAGGTATTCATAGCGATGGTTCATTCCGCTATTCTATTGGCGATGGTTTATGCCGCCTGGTGTTCATAGCGATGGTTCATTCCGCTATTCTATTGGCGATGGTTTATGCCGCCGGGTATTCATAGCGATGGTTCATTCCGCTATTCTATTGGCGATGGTTCATGCCGCCGGATATCTATAGCGATGTTTCATGCCGCTGACTCTATGACGAGGGATTATTCCGCTGATTCTATAGCGATGGGGTTATACCGCTATGTACGTAGCACTGGATTATGCCGCCTATGAGCGATGGGTACTGATTGCGTACCACTATTGGATGACAGAGACATGTATGCCGCTATCTCATTAGCGATGAGATATGGTTTATTGCTGTTTTATTAGCATTATTGTGGATGATATGCATTGATATACTTATACAGTCATATGTTGACAGGTACCGTCACGGGATGACGATGACATAGTGGATGTTCTATGTAGACGTGTATCGTCGTTTTGATGATTAATACATTTATGTTTATGTATTGAGTTGTATGGTTTGAGTGCCTTTGGTGAGCACATGGTAGAGTCTGGGTCACTAGTTGACGAGACCTTTTCGCCGAGCAAGTTGCTCGATGGATTATTGGATGCATTGTACCGGTGAGAGTACCTCATCATGTAATAGAAGTAGATATTTTCGAGTAGTGATACCTTTGGGTATACTCGTTGGGATGACTGATGCCAAGTGATTGGTGGTAAGAGTAGTCATTGAGGAAACTACTCGCTGGTCATTGTGATGTGTGGTAGTCATGGTTACACCCACCCTGTGGGTGTGGGATAAGTCCTAATGGATTAGGATTGCTTCGTGGTTGAGCAAGGACACCGGGATGTCCATTATGCTTTGGTGTGTTTAGAGATATGTGGGTGATGACCCACAACTCGAATGGTTTGTACGGTATGGTATAACGGAATAGGACGTGTGTCACGTTGATAGGTTGGTATGAGCCTAAGGGACCAGAGAATTGTTAGCCAGGTAATGTTTTAGTGTTATAGTGTTCTTGTGATAGCCATTATACTGCTCGTGGGATTCGAGTTCAGCGAATCGTATGGTGATACGATGAGGACTTTTGGTAGACTCTTGTAGTCTCTTTGTGGCATGATAATTGAGGCAGGGAATACCTCACGGAGACGTTTATACGTCAAATGTTTTGAGAGACTTGTTTTGGGACAACTCAATTTTGTTGGAATACCAACGTGAGCGTCGACAAGTCGTTGTTAGCTCTGGTTGAGCATCTTTGCATATGGTATGCAACGGAAGTCACAATTGGAATTGTGTGGTATAGTTAGTGGGGTGACACTACTATATTGACTTTATCTCTTGGGGAGATTTGGATTGTACTGTCATGGAGACAGCTAGTATTGGTTGAGGGTTGATCGTGAATCAACCAGGATAAGCCCTACTAGTGTTGGACTAGGTGATGGCTTCGTACTTCCAATGAGACGTTCGAGGAGACGTCTCCGGGGGATGCTCGAGTTGTGTAGTACTATGACAATAGTACAGGGCATCGTTGGTTGAGTATACCTGGCGTATACGAGTTTTGATTTGATGATAGTGGCTTCGATGCACTATTCTGAACCAATTGCATATTTTGGTTCCGAGATATATGTTGGTATGTATATCCAGTTTTCCGGACGGTGGTTCGAGGTTGGAGGGTCATGGATTCATGATACTATCCTTTTGGGAAAGGCGGTATTGATATACCTGCCGGTTGAATCTTTTGGGAGTTTCGTTGCTTTGGTTGTGTGGTGTTGATGTTGAAATCACACCCTTTGGCTTTGGTCTGTCGACCGCTATTCTCCGTGGAGTGAGAATAATCGAGGTTTGACAGCAGGTTTTGGGACTTTGGGTATGCTTGGAGATACCCGAGTCTATTGCTTGAGTGTGCCTGTTGTGTTGGTGCTTAGACTTGTATGCCCTTGTGTGTATACGAATGCCAACTCTATTTCGTTCCTTGCTGAACGTCGGATTTGTGTGCTTGGTTTGATGAATCTCCGGTGGGAGATTGTGGCAATTCGAGATCGGTAATCTCGATGACACGATGCATTCTGATGAATGATCGTGAGGGTTGTTGACTTCCCCTGAGGAGGGATTGTCGTGTTTTGGAACCATGGTAGTTCTTGTTGGATAATTCGATAGCCTTCCTGTTTTAGGATTGTTGAATCCCAGAATAAATGAGGGATGGCCAGGATTCGGATTTGTTTAGTGTCAGGGTCGACACGTGTGTAGGAATGCAATTGTTTGTCTTGCATGTCCTCGGTGGAACTTGAGACCTTGTAGAGTCTCGATAGTGTGTTTTGGGCCAAGATGGGGTTTCTTGGAACACATGGACGTAGACATCTGTAGTGATGTGTTTTGTGTGGTTTAGTGACCGTGGTTTACCCGACCCGGATTGTAAGGGGTACAACTACTCCTTTGGAGGAGATGAACGGGAAAGCGAAACCGGATTTTTCCGGGAGTATACTGATTGTATACTAGTGGTTCTCATCTTAACGATGTGTGTGTTAAGCATCGTGGGCGAGTGGTGCATATCATGGAGAGATATCTATGTTAGAACCAATGGGGTTTTGATTGTTTTGCAGTCATGGTGGACTGACTTCCGGGACGATTCACGTCGAGGTATGTTGTTATCTTTCGGGTTTGTATTGGTTTTGGCGTTTGCTCTATTGTAGAGCTTGGTGCGAGATTGGTGTTCTCGCAGTTGATGATTCGATTCTAATGTGGTCCAGAATCGGGGTTGTGGCTTTACTTTGTTTGTGTAGTCCTGGTGTTACGTAGAGTATGCCGGTGCAAATTTCGAGGACGAAATTTTATTAGTGGGGGATAATTGTGAGGTCCGGAGATTAATGGTGTTAATCCCGGTGTAGTAATAATCCTTGATGGATTTTTAATTGTGGCAATTAAGAATTAATTGCAGTTTTGCGTCTCACGAGGTTGTTAAATCGGGCATTTGGGATCGTTGAACCCAAAGGTTGAGATTGTATTCTCATTTTGGTGGAAAACCTACGAGTTGGGTTTTAGTGGGACTTAGTGTCCGGGGTGCCTTATGTTGGGGCCAGTCTGGGGATTTGATGTTGGAGAGAGAGTTTTTGAAAACATATGATTTTTAATGAATCATGATGTATTTGTGAAGGTATTGGTATTTTGGGGCATTTTTGCTATATATACCAGTTGGGCTCAGGGGTTCCGTCATTTGGAATCCATTTCTCTCCCCTCCTCTCCCTCTCACGCCTCTCTCCCACCCAAAACCCTTCCCCTTCCCTTTGATGAGCAAAATCGACGGAGGCTCGATTAAGGGGCCGGATCTCTTGAAGAAAAGCTAGTAATCTCTTCCTCCTCTCTTGTAGCTTTGTTTTGATAGTAGTTTTATTGATTTTGGTTGAGTTTTGAGATTGGTTGGGTTGGGTGTTTTTGATGAAAATCTTGAAAAACTTTTGGGTTTGTTTTAATTCAAGTCTAACACCCTTGTTGGAGGTTCTTGGGTGTTGTTTTGTTGTGGTTTTGAGTTGGGAGGAGTTGGTGTATGATTTGTGGAGGTTTCAAGCTTTTAAAAATGGTGGTTTTCGAGTTGCAGGGCATGGCGATCGATCGCCCGTAGCAGGCGACCGATCGCATGCAGGCAGAGGGCTTTTTAGCATTGTGGCGATCGATCGCCACTTTTGGAGCGATCGATCGCCTCGCGCCAGAGTGGTCTGGCGATCGATCGCCATATCGAGCGATCGATCGCCATATCGAGCGATCGATCGCCAAGGGGCTAGCTATCGATCGCCCGGTATAGCGATCGATCGCCAGCAGGTAATTTTTGGAAATCTTGGCTTTTTCGTGGGATTTTGGATTTGCGACTTAAATGGTCGGCTTCCGGGGCAATGTTCTCATTCCAATGGGAATGCTAGACTTTTAAAATGGTTTGGTTGGAGCCAAGTAAATTAAATGGAATTCTCGGATGAATTCTTGGCTATCTTTTTAAACATATAAAATGAGATATTTTGGGTATTATGCATGCTTAGCCAGGGGGCTTTTATTTTGGTAATCGTCATGGATTGACGATATGATTGGGAGTCTTGAACGTGCTTGGACACGTGGTTGCATGCTTATACTTGATTGTGAGTTGTTTATGTGTTTTAGCACATATTTCTCGAGGTATGGAACTCAAGCAAAGTTTGGACTCGAGCTACGGAATTATAAGGTACGTATGATGTACGAGCATAGCCCTTTTATATAATTGCAATCGTTGAATGCTTGGTACATTGTATTGAAACGAATATGTGTGGAAATGCATGATATATGACGTTAGCAATGAATGGACATTGGAAGTACATGGTTTATGGGAATTTCTACAAACGGACATACATGCATTGTGAATCATATGGTGCCGCCTTTGAGCAAGCAAGGATTGGATGTTGGCTTTTGAGCGAACATCGATTACAACGCCACTGCCATTGAGCATGCGTGGAAATGGAATGCCGTTATTGTAGAGCGAGCAATGAAGTAGAGCTATGAAACCATAAGTGAGAAACATGGATTGTCTATAATCATTGTTTAATGATTTGATGTTATTGATTATGATATTGGCATATGACTTATGGAATTGTTAATCAATGTAATGATTAATTGGCAATTGGGAATTTGATGGTTTCAGTGTTTTGAGAACAGGGACAGTACAAGAAACCCCGGATGAGGATGATACCATCCAGGGAGTATATTTTGTATTTCATAGCATTTACATTGTTGTAAATTATGAATTGTATTGTTGGTTATTGGATTTGTGATATTGGTATGCTCACCCGTGTGGGGGCTGTCTCTGTTGGGGCAGGTGATACAGGCGCATCAGCGGCTTTGGAGTTGAACTCGGGCTATTGATTAGAGGTACTTGCAGGATCGAGGTACCAGAGCTGGATGGATAGGCGCTCAGATCCAGAGTCGAGATCGAGTTGCGCTTGAGAGGTGCTTCCAGGATCGAAGCACCAGTAACGGTATCCAGTAGAGTGTTTTATACATTAGATACACGCTTATGCATTGGGTGCTCTTATGTGAGTACATATTACGTGTATATGGAATGTATAAATGGGCTACGGCTTTTCTCTATTCATTTACGGTTAGCATGCAATTAAATGTGGAATTGCTAAATGAACTGAGAACATGTTAGTGTATTATGAGGGTGCATGTTATATATGTAATCATGGTTGGGGAATTTGAAAATTATGCAGATCAAATGCAAGAAATTTTCAGGATGACACACGGTATGGTTTATGCATATGGCTTTTCCCCATGATTTATGAATATATGCACTAATGGTATGGATTAATGCAATAATTACTGGATAAGGGCACGGGGTCCTTACAGCTGCACCATATGTTGCTCCATCTCCCACGTGGCCTCTTCGACACCCCTGCGATCCCACTGAACCTTGACCATCGGTATCACTTTGTTCCGTAGCCTACGATCAGCCCTATCCAAAATCCTGACTGACTGTTCCTCATAGGATATATCAGAATCTAACCGAACCTCAGAAGGCTGCAATACATGCGACGGATCCGGCTCATACTTCCGCAGCATAGATACATGAAACACGTCGTGAATACCAGACAACGACGGTGGCAACGCCAAACGGTAAGCCAAGGTACCGATGCGCTGTAAAATCTCATATGGTCCCACATACCTCGGAGACAATTTACCACGCATACCAAACCGAACCACACCCCTGAAAGGTGAGATCTTCAAAAAGACTATGTCTCCCAACTGAAACTCCAACGGTCTCCACCGTTTATTCGCATAGGCTGTCTGCCTGTCCTGGGCTGCCTTCATTTTCAGACGGATAACTTTTATTTTATTCTCCATTTCCCGAATCAGTTCGGTTCCTCCTACCACTTTACTGGTCAAGTCATCCCAGTATAATGGCGACTTACAACGCCTACCATACAAAGCCTCAAACGGTGCCATCTGAATACTCACCTGATAGTTGTTGTATGAAAACTCTACCAAGGCCAAAGACTCTTGCCATGAGGCATCAAATTCTAATACGCAAGCCCTCAACATGTCCTTGAGCGTCTGTATAGTGCGCTCCGTCTGACCATCCGTCTGGGGATGATAAGCCATACTCAATCTCACCTCAGTGCCCAAAGCTGACTGTAAACCTCCCTAGAAATGAGATGTGAACCGCGGATCTCTATCGGACACAATAGACACCGGAATCCCATGCAATCTCACTATGTCTTTGACATACAACTGAGCCATCCTCAAGTATGTGTACGTCATACTGTAGGGGATGAAGTGAGCTACCTTTGTCAGCCTGTCAATGATCACCCAAATAGCGTCACAACCCGAAGTAGTCCTCGGCAAGTGGGTCACAAAGTCCATAGATATATGATCCCACTTCCACTCCGGTATCTCTAAGCTCCTTAGCTCGCCACCGGGTCTCTGCCTCTCTGCCTTAACCTGCTGGCAGATCAAACACCTCTTGAAAAATGAGATCACATCACGTTTCATCCGTTTCCACCAGAACTGATCACACAAGTCCTTATACATTTTCTTCCCTCCTGGGTGGATGCTAAATCGGCTGCTATGAGCTCGCTCTAAGATTCCTCCACGCAACTCCGGCGTACATGGGACTATCCATCGGTTACCGAGTCTCAAAGAACCATCCTCAGCCACCCTGAACTTCGATGGCTGCCCCTGAAGTGCCAAAGATGACGATCTCTGAATCTCAACATCTGTCCTCTGAGCTCTCCTGATATGCTCATAGATATCTGGCTCAGCCAATAAGGTTGATACATGCACAGGCGATGTATCCACGTCGAAGTCATAGCCCAGATAGCAATATGAAGTCATCATAGCCGACAAATGCATGACCTCCTCAGCAGTACTCTTCACCTTCCGACTCAAGGCATCTGCTGTCAAGTTCGCCTTCCCCGGATGGTACTCAATCTCACAGTCATAGTCTTTGAGCAAATCCATCCATCTCCTCTGACGCATATTCAACTCCGCCTGAGTAAACAAGAATTTCAGGCTCTTATGATCCGTGTATATGGTAAAAGACGTACCATACAGATAGTGCCTCCAAATCTTCAGGGCAAAGATAATAGCCGCCAATTCCAAATCGTGGACTGGGTACCTAGCCTCATGCGGCTTCAACTGCCTCGATGCATAAGTTACTACATGCTTATCTTGCATCAGTACACAACCCAAGCCCTGCAGTGATGCGTCAGTATAAAGGACAAACCTCTTGTTCTCCGTAGGAATCACCAATACCGGTGCGTCGTCAAACGATGCTTCAACTCTTGGAAGCTCTCCTCGCAAGCCTCTGACCAAAAGAAGGGTACTCCCTTTTGGGTCAACAGAGTCAGTGGCTTAGCAATCTTAGAAAATCCTTCGACGAAGCGTCGATAATAGCCAGCCAAACCAAGAAAACTCCGAATCTCGGGTACAGAAGTGGGTGCAGCCCACTCTATCACAGCCTCAATCTTCCCGGGGTCCACTGAAATCCCACTGCTAGATATGACATGCCCCAGAAATGCTACACTGCTCAACCAAAACTCACACTTACTGAGCTTGGCATATAACTGGTGATCTCTGAGGATCTGGAGCACTGTCCTCAAATGTCTCACATGCTCTTCTTCGCTCCGGGAGTAGATGAGTATATCGTCAATAAACACAATGACGAACTGATCCAGATAGGGTTGGAACACCCGATTCATCAAGCTCATAAAGACAGCCGGGGCGTTCGTCACACCGAACGGCATCACTAAGAACTCGTAGTGCCCATACCGAGTCCGCAATGCTGTCTTCAGTACATCCTCCTCCCTAACCCGTATCTGATGGTACCCGGATCTCAAATCAATCTTGCTGTACAGCTTTGTGCCTTGCAACTGATCAAATAAATCATCAATCCTCGGGAGAGGATACTTGTTCTTTACCGTAGCCTTATTCAATTGCCTGTAGTCGATGCACAAACGCATCGAACCATCCTTCTTCTTCACAAAAAGAACCGGTGCGCCCCAAGGTGATACGCTATGGCGTATATATCCTTTATCAAGGAGCTCCTGCAACTGTTCCTTCAGTTCTCTCAACTCTGCCGGTGCCATACGGTAAGGAGCACGAGAAATAGCGGATGTCCCCGGTAATAACTCAATCCCAAACTCGACTTCCCTTGCCGGTGGGAATTCTGGAATCTCCTCCGGGAACACGTCAGCAAATTCCGCTACCACTGGTATATCCTCAACCTTTAACTCTTTGCTCTTTCCCAACATATCCACGGCATATATGAGATAGCCCGTGTGTCCGCGTTCCAACAATTGGGACATTTTAACTGCTGAAATCAACGGAATCTTCGCACGAGAACCGTTGCCATAAAAAGTCCACTGAACCCCCAACCCAGACCTGAAGCGAACTGTCCTCTGCCGACAATCTACCACTGCTTGATATCTGTTCAGAATGTCGATGCCCACAATGCATTCGAAATCTGACATACTCAAAACAATCAAATCTGCCTTTATTTCATTGCCCTCAAAATAAATGAGGCAGTCCATCAGAAACTGATCAGCAACAACTTTCTTTCTGGTGGGTGTCGAGACCAATAGAGACGTGGTTAACGGAGACGTGCACATATGATGTCTCGCCACAAAGTCCGCAGACAAAGGAGTACGAAGCACCTGTGTTTATCAAAATAAAGGCGGAATACGTAAATAAAAGGCACGTACCCGCTATCACCTCCTCTAAAGCTGCATCGGCCTGCTCCCTGGTCAGTGCATAGACCTGTCCCTGAGGTGGCCCCATCGCCTGTCCTCCCATATGTCGAGGCACCATCGGTGGCCTCTGCTGAACTGTACCACTAGAAAACCTCCCTCGACCTTCCCTGAGATCCGTCTGTCCTTCCCGATTTGGACAACGCCGAGCAATGTGGCCCGACCTGCCGCATATGTACCACGCAGAACAGTCACGCATCAAATGCGGCCCTCCACAAAAGTGACACTTAATATCTCCAACTCTACCACATCCTCCAAAAGTAGATGCACCACCTCTCCGATCACCTTGCTTCCGACCATCCGACCGCTTTCCGCTAAACCGGGAGGAAGAAGAAGTCCCTCTTGACTTGAAAGATCCTCCCCGGGGCCTCAGATTCTCAGATGTAGATCTTTGCGATGAGACTGGTGGGGGTGCGACATCAGTATAAGCACTCACCCCAATCTCTGCCAACTCCGCTCTAACAAGTGCATCGTCAAAGGATGTCGGGTTGTTGGAAATGACCCGATCAAATAGTTCCGGTTGCAACCCCTTCAGAAAGTTCCTCATCTTGGCATGCCCGTTTATTGCGATATGGGGAACATACCTCAACAACGATGAGTAATGCATGGCATAGTCTGAAACTGACATGCTCCCTTGTTTCAAGTTTGTAAACTCATCCTCCTTTGATTGCCTAGCCGCAGCCGAGAAGTATCGGTTTAGAAACCGAGCCCGTTATCACATCAAGACATTAAGGTGCAATTTAGAGAACTAAACATTCATGTGAATAAATCAGAATAACATGCCGTGTTGATTTATCTGAGCTTTAGAGATTACAGTACCAAAATGTTTCAAAAGGAAGACACAATTCCTACAAAGGTACTACATTATAGTCTTACTCTACTCAGTAGAAGCTATACAAAATTTTCTCTAACATGCTAATCCTGTAGCACTCCTTACAGCTCAGCATATCAACCCGACCCTGGTTCTCGTCAAAAAGCACCTACAAAGACAACCCCCAACACATGAGCATAACACAATTCATATTCAACATAATATGAAAGTAAGGCATAAATGCAAATCTTAAACACAAGCCCTTCCTGTATTTTCAGCATTTATAACGCCCATTGATTGTCCCTGTACCATAATTCATAATAAAAACACATTATAAGAATATATGGTTTCATAAATAAATGTCATGACATCCTTCCTCCTTAAATCCTTATTTCAATCCTGAGCCCTTATCATTAGTACATTTTAATGCTTCTTGCTACTTCCATGTAAGCGGAATTCTTCCTCGCTTCCAATGGACCTTAGCGTAAGCAATTAAAATCCTTACTAAGATAACCTTGACTCGTGAAATACACCTCTTATATTTCACAACATACATATGCAAAAACAATGCATAATAACATGTATCATAACCTTAATGCACCACATTGCATTCATCATGCGTCAAAAAGACAAACATAAAGCACATGTTACCGTTGGGATGCCCGTACGTCGCTTACGTACCTTTCCAAAAGATAGAGGAGTCAATCGACTTTATCTCCTCGGTTGTGCTGGCACCTGGGATGGTTCTACATAGCCACACAACACAATATTAGGCACCTCATAATAATCCGGAAGCAAAACCAAATTAAAAACCAAATTTAACCTACAATATCATCTCGCGATCGATCGCCCATGAGCCCCGATCGATCGCGAGATGCTACTGCCTCGCATACCAAAAAAAAACATTCAGTGATCGATCGCCCCAATATTGGCGATCGATCGCCAAAACCTACTGGAACGTCGCGATCGATCGCGCCTCCTTGGCGATCGATCGCCAACCTTGTTCCTTTGGCGATTTTCCAGAATTGCTTAACACCGATATTCATACCCTTAAATCTAACATGTAAGACATAATACATGCCAATACCAACATGCTAGCAGTTGCACTACACTACCCTGAGTGTATTCAATTCAAATTTACACCCTAAGCATAAGCCTACAAGCATAAACGTCGATCATTTAAACAAGTACTGGATCAACTTTTCTGGAAACAGGGTAACATATTCATTTCCAGATTTCTTGAGCACCTCACTTCATGCTATTAAACCTATCACATATAGCATAAAGAAAGCTCGAACAAACATGCCATTGGGCTTCACAAAACTACCATGCATATTTTCACATCAAAGTTTTACCAAAACCTAAGCTTGACGTGTATGATAATACCTTCATAAAAACACTCCCCACACATATATTTCCAGAAAACAGGGCACTTGAACCTTGCCCAGAATTTTCGAACACTACCTTTCACATGATTAAATCCTTCACATAATACATGCAACATGCTCAAGGAAATATACTGGTACCTTCAACAAGCTACCATACACAAAATCACATCGAAGGTTCGACCAAAACCTAAGTTAGCATGCTTCAAATATTCATGGTAAAACCCTTCCTAACATGAAAAACAGAGCACTACCCTGCTCGGATGTTCGAGGAACCCTTTTCTCTACTACAAATCTAGCACATAAAGCATGCAAGTTTCTTAACTAAACATGCTAAGGGCTTCACAAACATCACATAAAGGTATTCATAACAAGATAACATCATACCCTAAACTAGCATGCCAAATATGCTACAAAGAACAAGCATGCCAGGAAACTGAAAACTGGGAAGAAAATGTGACTCCTCACCACTTTTGCCCTTCGATTTTCTATATGAAAAGAAGAATGAAACCCGATCACTTTTCTCCTGGAACTCGACCAAGTTGCAGAGAAATGAAGGGAAAAAGAAGGAAGCTTTTTGGAAGAGGCAAGATGAAAATATCTTCAAGTAAAGTTGCTTGCTTAGTCATCTGCTTTCCCAGAAAAACAGGGGAGGGGCGTGGGTTAAGTCAAGTGGGGGTGGGGTGGTTGCATGTAGGGTGGTTTTGGGGTGTTTAATTGTGTCCCGGTATTTCATACGATGTATAAAAATATCTTTCCTTGATATTTTATTATTTTACCACATCATTACAACAATTAAAAACACCTAACTGCTCCCTAAACCACATCCTCAAAATAAATAAATCACTCCCACATAAAATACGCCTTTAGCACATAGGCTCACAATTAACAACCTTTAATTGTGTGATTACCCACATAATCATTTCGGGGATATCACAATACTCCCCTACTTATAAGATTTCGTCCCCGAAATCAAACATGCTGTTAACAAGATATAAAACAATATATAAACGCATACCAGAAAACAGCTCTGGATAGTGCTGCACCATGTGTCGCTCTGTCTCCCACGTGGCCTCCTCGACACCCCTACGATCCCACTGAACCTTGATCATAGGAATAACCTTATTCCGAAGTCTGCGGTCTGCCCTGTCTAAAATCCTGATAGGCCGTTCCACATAAGAAACATCGGACTCAATCTGCACCTCTGAAGGCTGTAACACATGTGAAGGATCCGGCTCATACTTCCTCAGCATAGACACATGAAATACGTCGTGTATACCTGACAGAGAAGGCGGTAAAGCCAAACGGTACACCAGAGTACCCACACGCTGTAAGATCTCATACGGCCCTACATACCTCGGGGATAACTTTCCTCGCATCCCAAACCGTACTACGCCTCTGAAAGGTGAGATCTTCAGAAAAACTCTGTCGCCTAACTGAAACTCAACGGCCTACGCCGCTGATTGGCATATGCTGCCTGCCTGTCCTGAGCTGCCTTCATCTTTCCTTTGATAATCTTAACTTTCTCTTCCATTTCCTGAACCAACTCTGGTCCTCCAACCGACTTACGGTCCACGTCATCCCAACACAAGGGTGACCTACAACGCCTACCATAGAGGGCCTCGAAAGGAGCCATCTGTATACTTGCCTGGTAGCTGTTGTTGTAAGAGAACTCCACTAAGGCTATCGAGTCCTGCCATGATATGTCGAACTCTAGCACACAAGCTCTCAACATATCCTCGAGCGTCTGTATCGTACGCTCGGTCTGTCCGTCCGTCTGAGGGTGATAGGCTGTGCTCCTCACCTTCCGACTCAAAGCGTCGGCTGTCAAATTTGCCTTCCCCGGGTGATATTCGATTTCACAGTCGTAGTCCTTCAGTAGGTCCATCCATCTCCTCTGCCTCATGTTTAACTCAGCCTGTGTAAACAAGAACTTCAGGCTCTTGTGATCAGTGAAGATGGTGAATGAGGTACCATATAAGTAGTGTCGCCATATCTTCAAGGCGAACACTATAGCTGCCAACTCCAGATCATGGACTGGATACCTCGTCTCATGTGGCTTCAACTGTCTCGAAGCGTAAGCCACTACATGTCTGTCCTGCATCAGTACGCACCCTAATCCCTGTAGAGATGCATCGGTATAAAGAACAAATCCTTTGTTCTCCTTGGGTATCACTAGAACGGGTGCAGTAGTCAGTTTGTGTTTCAATTCCCTGAAACTCTGTTCACAAGCATCTGGCCAACAAAAAGAGACTCCCTTCTGAGTTAGCTGAGTAAGTGGCTTGGTGATCTTTGAGAAACCCTCGACGAAACGTCGATAATAGCCAGCCAGACCAAGAAAACTTCGAATCTCACTGACTGAAGTAGGGGTAGACCAATCCATAACTGCCTCTATCTTCCTCGGGTCTACTGATATCCCCTCTCGTGATATGATATGGCCCAAGAATGCTACACTGTTTAGCCAAAACTCACACTTGCTGAGTTTGGCGTACAACTGATGATCTCTGAGGATCTGGAGCACTATCCTCAGATGATCGGCATGATCCTCCTCATTCCTTGAATAGACCAGGATGTCATCAATGAACACGATCACAAACTGATCGAGGTACTCCTGAAATACTCTGTTCATCAGGCTCATAAAGACTGCAGGTGCATTTGTCACACCGAACGGCATCACCAAGAACTCATAGTGCCCATACCGAGTTCTAAAAGCCGTCTTTTGGACATCACCAGCTCTAACCCGTACCTGGTGATAGCCTGACCTCAAATCTATCTTGGAGTACACCTTCGTACCCTGAAGCTGGTCGAACAGATCATCAATCCTCGGAAGCGGATATCTGTTCTTCACTGTAGCCTTGTTCAGTTGCCTGTAGTCAATGCACAGACGCATTGATCCATCCTTCTTTTTCACGAACAAGACTGGCGCACCCCAAGGCGATACACTAGGACGGATGTATCCCTTGTCGAGGAGCTCCTGTAACTGTACCTTCAGTTCCCTTAGCTCTGCCGGTGCCATCCTGTATGGGGCACGAGAAATGGCTGATGTCCCTGGCAGCAGCTCAATAGCAAACTCAACATCTTGACAGGCGGAAATCCCGGAATCTCATCTGGAAACACATCAACGAACTCCGCCACGACTGGAATGTCCTCGGCTCTCTCTTCCTTCTCCTCTGAAGTATCCATGGCATAAATAAGGTACCCAGTGTGGCCGTGTTCCAATAACCGCGACATCTTAACCGCCGAGATTACTGGTATCTTTGGACGAGAGCCGTCCCCATAAAAAGTCCACTGGAACCCCTGATCAGACAGAAAATGAACCATCCTCTTTTGGCAATCTACCATAGCTCGGTATCTGCTCAACACGTCAATGCCGATAATGCAGTCAAAGTCTGCCATCTCTAACTGAATCAAATCGGCCCTCAGATCATTGCCCTCAAAATAAATGAGGCAATCAGATAACAGCCGATCCGCAATCACATGCTTTCCCGTGGGTGTCGAGACCATGAGAGGCGTGGGTAACAGAGACGAGCACAAGCGGTGTCCTTCCACAAAAGCAGTAGATACAAAGGAATGGGAAGCACCTGTATCTATCAATATAAGTGCAGGGTACGTAAGTAAATGGCACGTACCAGCAATGACTTCCTCTGGGGCTGCCTCAGCCTGCTCCCTAGTCAGTGCGTACACCTTTCCCTGCGGCGGTCCTGCCGTCTGACCTCCCTGTGGTCGTGGTGCAAACTGCTGTCTCTGTGGTGCCCTCCCAGCATCAAACCTTGGCCTATTCGGCCCTGAGTCTGTCTGACCTGCCCGGTTTGGGCAACCTCGAGCCATGTGGCCCATCTTGCCACAAATATAGCAACCTAGACAGTCACGTAACAAGTGCCATCCTCCACAGTTGGTACACCTGGTCCCCCCTGCCTTGCTCCCCTGTGTGGGTCCCCGGTTGTTCTGCTTCTGTCCCTGAGGCTTCTTCCCACTAAATTTGGAAGATGATGAGGCCCCACGAGCCTTGAACTGATCCCCTCGTGGCCTCAGACTATCAGCAACAGGCCTATGTGGTGGTACTGAAGGGGGTACAACATCCTTGTACGCGTCCACGGCAATCTCCGCCAACTCTGCCCGTGTCAGGGCGTCATCAAATGAGCTGGGGTTGTTGGAGATAACCCGATCAAACAGCTCTGGCCTCAGACCCTTCAGGAAGTTCCTCATCTTGGCATGGCTGCTGACAGCAATATGTGGTACATACCTCAGCAGTGAGGAATACTGCATAGCGTAGTCTGCCACTGACATGCTACCCTGCTTCAAACTGTTGAACTCATCCTCCTTTAATTGTCTGGCAGCTGCAGAGAAATACCGGTTAAGGAACCGGGTCCAAAATACAGTCCAGTCAACTGCCATACCTAGAGCTCTCAGCTCTATCACGGTGGTCTTCCACCACATAGCAGGCTTCTTAGCCATCTGAAACTCGGCTAACCTGAGCCATGCCGTGCGTGCACAGGGCGCAGTCACAAGTATCTGCTCTATACGTTCCAACCACTCCTCAGCTACTTCACCAGACTCAATTCCCTCAAACATGGGCGGATGGAAACTCAGAAACTGCTTCAAACTGAGCTCCCCTGGCAGTAACATCTGTACGCTGGGCTCCACGCCCATAGTAGGTGGTGGTAAAGGATTCAGCTGAGCGATACTGGCATTCCTAATGTCCATATCTCCTACTCCTCATTGGGGTTCCCCGGGTTAATCTCAGCCATGCTGTAACACAAAAGTTAACAACAATACAAAAAGCAGTTCATAATATAAGCCGTTAGATAACAAGAGTAAAATATTCAAAAGCATGTTAGTATAACACTTATACAACAATATGCATCACATGCATAACATGCCCAACAATGAATACCTAGCCAACTTGTCTCTAAAGGCTACCCTTCACTCTTCCCTGGTTATCTAACCACTGCTCTGATACCACTAAATGTGAGACCCCATTATCACATCAAGACATTAAGGTGCAATTTAGAGAACTAAACATTCATGTGAATAAATCAGAGTAACATGCCGTGTTGATTTATCTGAGCTTTAGAGATTACAGTACCAAAATGTTTCAAAAGGAAGACACAATTCCAAAGGTACTACATTATAGTCTTACTCTACTCAGTAGAAGCTATACAAAATTTTCTCTAACATGCTAATCCTGTAGCACTCCTTACAGCTCAGCATATCAACCCGACCCTGGTTCTCGTCAAAAAGCACCTACAAAGACAACCCCCAACACATGAGCATAACACAATTCATATTCAACATAATATGAAAGTAAGGCATAAATGCAAATCTTAAACACAAGCCCTTCCTGTATTTTCAGCATTTATAACGCCCATTGGTTGTCCCTGTACCATAATTCATAATAAAAACACATTATAAGAATATATGGTTTCATGAATAAATGTCATGACATCCTTCCTCCTTAAATCCTTATTTCAATCCTGAGCCCTTATCATTAGTACATTTTAATGCTTCTTGCTACTCCATGTAAGCGGAATTCTTCCTCGCTTCCAATGGACCTTAGCGTAAGCAATTAAAATCCTTACTAAGATAACCTTGACTCGTGAAATACACCTCTTATATTTCACAACATACATATGCAAAAACAATGC
This sequence comes from Haberlea rhodopensis, assembly GCA_907163345.1. Taxonomy (NCBI): domain Eukaryota; kingdom Viridiplantae; phylum Streptophyta; class Magnoliopsida; order Lamiales; family Gesneriaceae; genus Haberlea; species Haberlea rhodopensis. Next base: position 11,361,107 of record CAJQUN010000006.1, on the reverse strand, counting down.
ATAATAACATGTATCATAACCTTAATGCACCACATTGCATTCATCATGCGTCAAAAAGACAAACATAAAGCACATGTTACCGTTGGGATGCCCGTACGTCGCTTACGTACCTTTCCAAAAGATAGAGGAGTCAATCGACTTTATCTCCTCGGTTGTGCTGGCACCTGGGATGGTTCTACATAGCCACACAACACAATATTAGGCACCTCATAATAATCCGGAATCAAAACCAAATTAAAAACCAAATTTAACCTACAATATCATCTCGCGATCGATCGCCCATGAGCCCCGATCGATCGCGAGATGCTACTGCCTCGCATATAATAAAAAAACATTCAGCGATCGATCGCCCCAATATTGGCGATCGATCGCCAAAACCTACTGGAACGTCGCGATCGATCGCGCCTCCTTGGCGATCGATCGCCAACCTTGTTCCTTTGGCGATTTTCCAGAATTGCTTAACACCGATATTCATACCCTTAAATCTAACATGTAAGACATAATACATGCCAATACCAACATGCTAGCAGTTGCACTACACTACCCTGAGTGTATTCAATTCAAATTTACACCCTAAGCATAAGCCTACAAGCATAAACGTCGATCATTTAAACAAGTACTGGATCAACTTTTCTGGAAACAGGGTAACATATTCATTTCCAGATTTCTTGAGCACCTCACTTCATGCTATTAAACCTATCACATATAGCATAAAGAAAGCTCGAACAAACATGCCATGGGCTTCACAAAACTACCATGCATATTTTCACATCAAAGTTTTACCAAAACCTAAGCTTGACGTGTATGATAATACCTTCATAAAAACACTCCCCACACATATATTTCCAGAAAACAGGGCACTTGAACCTTGCCCAGAATTTTCGAACACTACCTTTCACATGATTAAATCCTTCACATAATACATGCAACATGCTCAAGGAAATATACTGGTACCTTCAACAAGCTACCATACACAAAATCACATCGAAGGTTCGACCAAAACCTAAGTTAGCATGCTTCAAATATTCATGGTAAAACCCTTCCTAACATGAAAAACAGAGCACTACCCTGCTCGGATGTTCGAGGAACCCTTTTCTCTACTACAAATCTAGCACATAAAGCATGCAAGTTTCTTAACTAAACATGCTAAGGGCTTCACAAACATCACATAAAGGTATTCATAACAAGATAACATCATACCCTAAACTAGCATGCCAAATCTGCTACAATGAACAAGCATGCCAGGAAACTGAAAACTGGGAAGAAAATGTGACTCCTCACCACTTTTGCCCTTCGATTTTCTATATGAAAAGAAGAATGAGACCCGATCACTTTCTCCTGGAACTCGACCAAGTTGCAGAGAAATGAAGGGAAAAAGAAGGAAGCTTTTTGGAAGAGGCAAGATGAACATATCTTCAAGTAAAGTTGCTTGCTTAGTCATCTGCTTTCCCAGAAAAACAGGGGAGGGGCGTGGGTTAAGTCAAGTGGGGGTGGGGTGGTTGCATGTAGGGTGGTTTTGGGGTGTTTAATTGTGTCCCGGTATTTCATACGATGTATAAAAATATCTTTCCTTGATATTTTATTATTTTACCACATCATTACAACAATTAAAAACACCTAACATGCTCCCTAAACCACATCCTCAAAATAAATAAATCACTCCCACATAAAATACGCCTTTAGCACATAGGCTCACAATTAACAACCTTTAATTGTGTGATTACCCACATAATCATTTCGGGGATATCACAAACCGAGTTCTGAATAGAGTCCAGTCAATGACCATACCTTGGGCCCTCATTTCCATTACAGTCGTCTTCCACCACATAGAAAACTTCTTTGCCAATTGGAATTCCGCCAATCTCAACCATGCCGTCCTAGCACACGACGCAGATACAAAAATCTGTTCCAATCTCTCTAACCACTCTTCAGCCCCTTCCCCTGTTTCTGTTCCCTCAAACATAGGCGGGTGGAAGGTCAGAAACTGTGTCAAGCTAAGCTCCCCTGGTAGTAGCAACTGAGCAACCGGTTCCATGCCCACAGCAGGTGGAGGTAAAGGATTTGTCTGACCGATACTAGCATTAACACTGCCAATGTCACCCACCTCTTCGTTGAGATTTCCCGCATTCATAGCCGCGATGCTGTAACACAAAGATTAACAACAATTCCAAACAATCTATATGCTAAGCCGTTAGACAATATGAATGACAAGCATGTTAGTATAACAATTGTATACATAAATATGCACCACATGCATAAACATGCCCCAAATGACAACACCTAGCCAACCATGCTAAGGCTACCCTTCGCTCGTTCCTGGGTTCTCAACCACTGCTCTAATACCACTAATGTAAGGACCCTAGTTCCTTAAGTGTGGATTAAAGGCGTAATAGAGCTAAACATGCATCTAATAATATAAAGTTCGTGTTGATGTATTGAGCCGTTAAGATTACAGGCCAAAATAAAATTTCCAAAAGGGATTAATTACATTCCCAACCAACTGAATGTTAATCCTATAGCTTTACACTACTCCTAGAGTAGAGACTATGCAAAAGAATTAGGCCTGCTATGCCAAAAGCACTCCTCACTGGCTCACCGCATCAACCCGCCTTAGCCCGTCCGCCCAAAAGTACCTACAGGAACAACCCCAAACCATGAGCATGTATACAAATCATATTCACAATAATATGATCATAATTCAATGCATAAATCATAAATGCGATTCACTTCCTGTATTCAACACATTTAAAAGCTCCCTTGGTTGTCCCTGTACCACAATAATAATCAATGGATTATAATACCGATATGTATGTCATGACATGCACCCATTCCGTGTATACCAATGGCCAATTCCCGGTCTTATTATATCAGTGGCATAATACCCCTTACGTTTATATGACAGCGGCATTTATACCCCTCGCTTCGACATAATATCCCTCGCATCAATATGACAGCGGCATTATCCTTCACTTCGACATATTTGCGGCAAATATTCTTCATCGCTAGATATGACAGCGGCAAGTATTCTATCATTGCTTCGACATGAAAGCGGCAAGTATTCTTCATTACTGTAATATAATCTCGACTCACAATCATATGCAACCGTAATGCATATCCAATCCATTATGCAACCACAATGCATATCCAACCATGTATGCAACCATAATGCATATTCAATTATGTATGCAATCACAATGCATAATTAAGACCATGTATGCAACCATAATGCATAACCAATCAAGCATAATAAATACGTTTTACCGTCCGATGCTCGTACGTCTCACTACGTACCTTAGTTCCAAAAGTGGAGATGTCGTGGGACTTTATCTCCTTTGATGTGTGGCTAACTGGGATGCTTCTACACAATCACAAGAATCCATATTAGAAGCCCATAAATGAACCATTACCAAAAATAACATCATTTAGAACAAAATCCCAAAACCCACATTTTAAGCCTTGCGATCGATCGGTTCCCCAGCCTCGATCGATCGCTAATGTTCAACAAAAAGGCATTTTGGTTCTGCCTATGCCGATCGATCGAGATTTTATCTCGATCGATCGAGATTTCACACATCGATCGATCGGAACTTTTTCTCGATCGATCGGTGAGCTCGTTTCAAGCCTTGGCCAGGCTCTGCCCTGCTCGATCGATCGGACCCATTTTTCGATTGATTGAGCAGCCCTGTCCCTACGAGAAACCTCCATGTATGAGATCTAACTAACACTTAAACTCATATATAACCAAGATCAACCACCCAACACAACATTAAACCACAAAACAACATTAAAATACATCCTCCAAACATGAACAACATGTTGGACCAAGATCCACTCTTTTAACCCCAAAGATGAGTTACAAAACTAACCAAACTCAACCAAACTTTACCATAATGAAATCTTACCACTTGAGCTTTAAGTTTTTAGCAAGAAATCACAAAAAGACTCATTTTTCAAAGCTTTCTCCTCTCCTCTTGTTTCAGAAACGAAAATGGTAGATCTTAGGTGAAAGGAGGGGGATTTGGGGACATAAAGCTGATAGAGAAGTGGATGGGATGTAAAGGTGTGCAAGTGGCTCCCTTGCCAACTCTCATGGGATTTAATTGTACATCTAAACAAAAGCATGATGTATAAAATACCCCAACATGATATTTCAAAAGCATTTTAACTACAATGCACCAAAATCCCTATTAAAATCATGCTTTACCATATAAACACAAACCATTTCATTTAAACCATTATAATACCCAATCACCCAACACGCATAACATGCACCCTGAAATGTTCTATCGGGTCACGCCTACCATGTGACAAGCATTTTACCAAGATAATTAGTCCCAACACATAATGTAATTATTACCATAAAATCACATAAACATAATTAATGCCAATTGCAATTAATTATTTCGGGGATATCACAACTTTTGATTGATACTGGTGCATCACATTCATTTGTTGCACAGGCGTTTATTGATCGGTATCATATATGCTCGTCTCCACTGTTGATGCCTCTGTATGTCTCGATACCCATGGGAACTACTGCGATGGCTTGTCAGAGTGTGTCTGATTGTGTTATTCAGTTTGATACTGAGTATGGGATACAGGCCGATTGATTGTACTGGATATGATGGATTTTGATTGTATTCTTGGTATTGACGTGTTGAGCAGATATAAAACTAGTTGTAGATTGTTGTCAGAAGACAGTGAGAGTTCAGTCTGATACTAGAAATCAATGGATCTTCTATGGACAAGGATCACGTGCCAAGATTCCATTGATCTCTGCTCTTAGAATGTCCCGTTTGTTAGAACGTGGACATACGGGATATGTGATATATGTTGTGGATGTCACAGATAAGAAAGTAGAAAGAAGAATAGAGGATATACCAGTGGTTGCAGAGTATGCAGATGTATTTCCAGATGAGATTCCTGGATTTCCACCAAGTCGAGAAGTTGAATTTGGTATTGAGTTAGTGCCTGGTACTTCTGCAATTTCACGAGCACCATATCGAATGGCACCATCTGAATTAAGAGAACTGAAAACTCAATTACAAGATCTATTGGAGAAGGGGTACATACGTCCTAGTGTATCGCCTTGGGGTGCTCCGATATTATTTGTCAAGAAGAAGGATGGTTCAATGCGACTGTGCATTGACTATAGACAGTTGAACAAGGTAACCATAAAGAATAAATATCCTCTTCCTCGTATTGATGATTTGTTTGATCAGTTACAGGGATCTATGATATATTCTAAAATTGATTTGAGATCTGGTTATCATCAAATACGTGTGAGGGAAGGAGATGTACAGAAGACAGCATTCAGAACTCGCTATGGCCATTATGAATTCCTAGTGATGCCATTTGGTGTGACGAATGCTCCAGCTGTCTTCATGAGTTTGATGAATCGAGTTTTTCAGGAATATCTTGATCAATTTGTCATTGTGTTCATTGATGACATCTTGATCTATTCTCGGAGTGAAAACGAGCATGTCCAACATTTACATCTGGTGTTACAGTGATTGAGAACACATCAGTTATATGCCAAACTCAGTAAGTGTGAGTTTTGGTTAAACAGTGTAGGATTTTTGGGACATGTGATATCTAAAGATGGTATATCAGTCGATCCGAGAAAAATAGAAGCGGTGTTGAATTGGTCATCACCTACCTCTGTGCCAGAGATTCGTAGTTTCTTGGGTTTGGCTGGATACTATAGACGGTTTGTGGAAGGATTTTCAGCAATTGCCAAACCACTAACACAACTGACATAGAAGGGAGTACCATTTAGATGGTCAGAGGCATGTGAGCATAGTTTTCAGGAATTGAAACATCGATTGCTACTGCTCCAGTGTTGATTATTCCATCAGAGCATGACATGTTTGCTCTTTATACTGATGCATCATTTCTTGGGTTAGGTTGTGTATTGATGCAGGATAAACATGTGGTGGCATATGCATCAAGACAACTGAAGCCACATGAAATGAAATATCCAGTGCATGATCTCGAGTTGACAGCCATTGTCTTTGCATTGAAGATATGGGGACACTATTTATATGGTACGTCGTTTACCATATATACAGATCATAAAAGTTTAAAATTTTTATTCACTCAAGTAGAGTTGAATATGAGGCAAAGGAGATGAATGGATCTCTTAAAGGATTATGATTGTGAGATCGAATATCATCCAGGAAAGGCTAATCTTACAGCAGATGCTTTAAGTCAAAAAGTTCATAATACTGCTGATGATATGATGCATTTATCAGCCTTGATGACTTCTTGTTGTACCTTGGGTTATGATTTGATGTAGAAACAGTGCTAGTACAGGTATCAACATTGTTGGTTGAACCCGATATCTTTGAGAAAATCACAACGGCACAAGTTACTGATGATGAGGTACAACACTGGAAAGAAATGATATGTCAAGGACAAACATCTCAGTTTGTAATCGCAAGTGATGGAACTTTGAAATATAGAAACTGTTGGGTATTACCTGCTGCATTAGGACTACGCCAAGAAATACTACAACGTGCAGATTGTAGTCGCTACAGTATACATCCTGGAGGAAAGAAAATGTATAAGATTTGCGTACCCAATTCTGGTGGAAATGCATGAAACAGGATGTGCTGAACTTTGTGAAACGTTGTTTGATTTGTCAACAAGTAAAAGCAGAACGACAAAGACCAGGAGGTGAATTGAGGAGTTTGGAGATTCCTCAATGGAAATGGGAACATGTTACAATGGATTTTGTTACCCATTTGCCACGGACTTCCTATGGCTTTGATGCAATTTTGGTAAGTGTTGATAGACTAACGAAAGTAGCTCACTTCATACTTTACAGTATGCCATTTACCTATTTAAAGATGGCACAGTTATATATTCAAAATGTAGTGAGACTACATGTCATACCAGTTTCAATTGTGTCGGACAGAGATCGGAGATTTGCTTCTCATTTTGGGAAGGCTTACAGTAAGCACTAGGCGCGGAAGTACGATTGAGTACATCATATCATCCTTAGACAGATGGACAGACAGAGCGTACGATACAGACGCTTGAGGATATGTTGCGTGCCTGTGTATTGGAGTTTGATAACTCTTGGCAAGAGTCGTTGCCATTAGTGGAATTTTCGTACAATAACAGTTATCAAACTAGTATCCTGATGGCACCATTTGAGGCACTGTATGGGCGACGCTGTAGATCGCCATTATATTGGGATGATGTTGATCAGACTGCACTCCATGGACCAGAAATGCTACGTGAAATGGAGAAGAAAGTGAAACTGATCAGATTAAAATTGCAAGCTGCTCAGGATAGACATGCTGCTTATGCCAATAAGCGACGTAGACCACTTGAATTCCAAGTTGGTGATCGAGTATTCTTGAAAATCTCACCTTTTAAAGGTGTGGTACGATTTGGTAAGCATGGAAATTTGTCTCCAAGGTATGTCGGTCCTTATGAGGTGTTGCAACGTATTGGTACGTTGGCATATCGATTAGCACTACCGCCAGCATTGAGTAGTATCCACGATGTGTTTCATGTTTCACTGTTGAGGAAATATGAACTAGATCCGGGTCATGTATTGCCACCGTCTGAAGTACAGTTGGATACAAATGTGTCTTATGTGGAGCGACCAATGAAGATTCTGGATAGAGCTGAACGAACATTGCGTAATAAAGTTATACCAATGGTAAAGGTACAGTGGAATCGACGGGGTGTTGAGGAGGCAACGTGGGAGATGGAGCAACATATGATACAACAGTATCCTGAGTTATTTACTGGTATGACTTTACAATTTTATGATACTGTTGGTAAGTAATTACGGCAATGTTGCATATATGATCATGTTTCTTATCTAATTGCAGCAGGATTGTGGATTTGACTATATATATATATGCGTGTTATGTATATGCAATTTTGAGGACGAAATTCAATAAGTAGGGGAGAAATGTAATGCCTCGATACGACTTATACATGTGTAATATGAAGTAGGATTACTTCTGGTACGATGTGGACTCGTGTTCGGGTTGAACCGAGTATGCGTAATGCCATGCATGAATAAAATGTAGATGACAAGTAATAAAATGACTATGTAGATATGAACAATCAAAGCAAGTGAGGTTAACGTAGACATGTGTGAGGGTTTGAACAGTGGTGGGTTAAAGTGGAAAAGAGACTTGAAATGTAATACATGGTTGGAACTTATATTTGGCGTGTATTTGAGAGGAATTGGAGTTGCATTTGTGTGCAAGTTGGAGAGTATAAATAGCTTGCTAAATCAGATTTCCAAACACATACAACACCAAACCTCACCTAGTAATCTCTACACAAGCACCTCTCCAAACCCTTGTTGGTTCTTGCATCTTTTGCTTGGATTTCATTTGGTAATCAAGCTAGAAAGTAGAGTGAAGTGATTTCATAACTTCTTGGTAAGGAATTTATGATTTTAAGCTTGGATATGTAGTTATCTATGAATAATGTGAACCTAAGTACCAAGTGTGTTATTATGCAAAGAATTGAGTTCTATGATAATAAAAACATGTTTATATTATACTGGAGATTGCGTGAAACATGTTTGAATGTGAATTTTTGAGTACTAGAAGAAGAACCAGGAAGATAAGCTCAAAATCGCCATGTTCTGAATTTTTCGGACATCGGCGATCGATCGCGAGCCCTATGGCGAACGATCGCCGAGAACAGAGCAAAAATAACACGGTGAAAACATATGGCGATCGATCGGTGAAAATGAGGCGATCGATCGCGAGGAACAAAACACTTTGGCGATCGATCGTGAGATAGTGGCGATCAACCGCATTGGAACAGAACAATATGTCGATCGATCGGTGAAAGTGGCGATCGATCGCCAGGGTCAAGATTTTGAAAAATGTAATATTTTTGTAGAATTTGATTTTGAAGCCTAATGTAACATGTTATATTGTTCATATTGTTGTAGCATCATCACAGGGGATGGGGCAACGATACGGTTAGACATTGACGCCTACTTTATATCTTTTGTGTCGCATAACAGGTACGTTTTGACGTACAAGTATATGATATTTTTGTGATGATTATGTGAGCATGGTATCATATATTAGTGACATCATATGCATGTGCATTCATGATATTATATTGTTGAGATGGATGTCACGATAGATGTGTAGCATATGCTTTGGCTGAGGTCGGTGCCACGATAGATATGCCAGTGTTGGACATATGCTTTGGCTAGGATTGTTGCCACGATAGGTATGCTACATATTGTTAGGATCGGGGTAGTGTTTAGAAGGGGGGGTTGAATAAACACTAGATTCAATTCTGATTTTTCTCGGGTTAACTGCAGACTGTTAAGTATTACATTAGCTTCTCAATATAAGGCAAGTCAGCAGACACTGATTTTAGTGTGGAAGACGTCTGCTGGACTTGTGATGAATAAAACTTGAGTAGTAAATATGTAGGGTCTTCCTACTTTAACAGTGTTTTAATAACAAAATATGGACTAAACATGCATTAATGACATCTTAGAGTTCCGGTTGTTACGTGAGCTAACAGGATTGCAGGCCCAAAAATAAAACTTCAAAACTTATTGGTTACATTCCCATAAACGAATGCTAACATTTTAGATTTATACTACTCCTAGAGTAGATACTAATCATATCCTGAATCCTTATCCATCCTTGTGCTCCTTTTAGCTCACTGCCTCAACCCGACCCTTAGCCCTTCAGTCCAAAAGCGTACCTACAGGGACAACCCATCATGAGCATGTACATCATTACTTAACATCATAAGAAAATGGCATATGAATAAATGCATGAAATAACCGTTAACATGTACTTCCTGGTTAATCGTTAACCCCTTTTTGTTGTCCCTGATTCACATTCATGCATGTAATCATTAGTACTTGACATAAATGATTAACATCATACTTCACTTATATGCCCATAATCAACAATGTTAATTAGAAATGAGGATGTTTCTGGCCTTGTTATGTCAGCGGAACAATTGGCCCCCTCGCTTCGACATATAGCGGTACTGTGATACCCCTCGCTACACCTTGATAGCGGATGTATCTCCTCGCTAGCTATGTCAGCGGTAAGTACCTTCCTCGCTTTCCCATAACAACTACCAGAACACTCTACCATTCTCAATAACATAGTTAAACATACATCATCATCATCATATCATAAACATCATCATCTTATAAACATCATCATCTTGTAAACATCATCATCTTATAAACATCATCATTTATCATAAATACTTATGCAATCATTGCTTAGTCATAGTATAGAAGTGTGTTTTACCGTCCGATGCACGTACGTCTCTTACGTACCTTTTCAAAAGGTGGAGGAGTCAATAGACTTTATCTCCTTGATTGTGCTGGTACCTAGGATGGTTCTACATAACCACATAATACAATATCAGATATCATTTCAAGAATCATTGTCAAAATTCTTCAAAATAAATCAATTAAAAATATTTGCCAAGATTCTGCCTCTCTCGATCGATCGGTACCCAAGTCTCGATTGATCGAGAAAGCATGATAAACAGTGCCCAACTTTCTGCCTCGATCGATCGATCGAAATGTTTTTACCGATCGATCGAGGAACTTTACCGATCGATCGGAAATTCCTTCGTTCGATCGGCCCCTGAATTACAAACCATGCTTTAAATCTTTTGCCTCGCTCGATCGATCGGGGCCAAAATCTCGATCGATCGAGCACTCTGAAAAATCGGGACTTCCCCAGATTTTCGAGTACCCTTCTTCATAGCAAGAAACCTACTTCATAACACATAAAACTTGCCCAAACAAACATGCTAGTAACTTCATAAAACTTCTATGTAAGCACTTAAATCAAAGGTTTCAAAAAACCTAAGCTAGCATGCATCATATCATCATAACCAAACCCAAACTTAACCAAAATTTACCCAAAGCAAGATATGGTTCCTCACCCTCTTTTGCTGCAATTTTTGGCAAGGTTCCAAGCAATAAAATGGCAGATCTCCTCCTCCTACTTGCTTAGCAGATGCTGGACGAAAATGGGGGTGAAGATTGGGGAAGGAGGAGTGGTGGAGATTGAGTGAAAAAGGAGGGCAAGTGGGGATATGGGCAGCCAGTTCTGCTGAAATGGGTATGGGTTGAGGGGGTGGTGTGGGTTGGGGTGCCATGTGGTGTTTAATTGTGTCCCGGTATTTAGTACGATGTATTAAAATATCCTCACGCGATATTTCATAACATTACTTAATTAATACATCCCTTAAAACACCAAACATGCCCCCTAAACCATATTATCATAACACACATCACTCCCCATTAACTAAGACATGAACATAACCCCAAAATTAAATGTACCACAACCCTTAAAACACAACATTATCGTTTATGATAACACATAAACACATAGACATTTCGGGGGTATTACATTACTCCCCTACTTATAAGATTTCGTCCTCGAAATCCACATGCATCACTATATCGAAACTAAACATAAAAACATACCAGAGAATAGTTCCGGATAGTGCTGCACCATATGCCGTTCCGTCTCCCACGTAGCCTCCTCGACACCCCTTCGATCCCACTGAACTTTGACCATCGGTATAATCTTGCTTCGTAATCTGCGATCCTCTCGATCCAAAATTCTGATGGGTCGTTCCACGTAGGATACGTCTGAGTCCAACTGTACTTCAGTAGGCTGTAAGACATGAGACGGGTCTGGCTCATACTTTCGTAACATAGAGACGTGAAAAACATTATGTATGCCAGATAAGGATGGCGGTAGAGCCAAACGGTAGGCCAATGTACCGATACGCTGCAATATATCATACGGCCCAACATACCTCGGAGATAACTCCCCCCGCATACCAAACCGAACCACACCCCTGAAGGGCGAGATCTTTAAGAACCTTGTCTCCTAATTGGAATTACAGTGGTCGTCGTCGTTTATGGCATAGGCTGCTTGCCTATCTTGGGCCGCTTTCATCTTCTGGCGTACCAACTTAATCTTGGCTTCATATCCCTGATCATATCCGGTCCTCCGACCGCTTTACTAGTCAAATCCTCCCAATACAGCGGTGACCTACATCGTCGTCCGTAAAGAGCTTCAAAAGGAGCCATTTGAATGCTCGCCTGATAGCTGTTATTATAGGAGAACTCCACCAGTGCCACTGAATCCTGCCATGGAGTATCAAACTCCAAAACACATGCCCTCACTTCCGTGCCCAAAGCTGTCTGGAGACCCTCCCAGAAATGTGAAGTAAACCTTGGGTCCCTGTCAGACACAATCGAGACTGGAATACCATGCAATCTCACCACATCCCGTACATATAATTGGGCTATCTTTGGGTATGTGAAGGACATACAGTAAGGGATGAAATGAGCCATCTTCGTCAGCCTATCTACGATTACCCAGTTCGCATCAAATCCTGAGGCTGTTCTTGGCAAGTGGGTCACGAAATCCATAGATATATGCTCCCACTTCCACTTAGGTACTTCTAAGATCTTCAGCTCGCCACCAAGCCTCATGCCTTTCTGCCTTTACCTGCTGGCAGATCAAACATCTTTTGACAAAAGCTATAACATCACGCTTCATGCGTCTCCACCAGAATTGACCACTTAGGTCCTTATACATTTTTCTTCCTCCTGGGTGGATACTGAACCGGCTACTGTGAGCTCGCTCCAATATTCCTCTACGCAACTCCGGTGTATCTGGGACTACCCAACGGTTGCCCAGTCTCAAGGAATCATCATCAGCCACTCTGAACTTTGATGGCTGACCCTGAAGTACTATTGACGACCATCTCTGAACCTCATCATCCAACCTCTGGGCTTTCCTGATAGCCTCAAATATGTCTGGCTCGGCCAATAAGGTCGACACTCACACCGACGATGTGTCCACATCAAAATCATAGCCCAGATGGCAATAAGAAGTCATCATAGCTGATAAACACATAGCGTCCTCAGCAGTACTCTTCACCTTCCGACTTAAGGCGTCTGCTATCAAGTTTGCTTTACTAGGATGGTACTCAATCTCACAGTCATAATCCTTGAGTAAATCCATCCACCTCCTTTGGCGCATATTCTGTTGGGATATGCCCTAAGACAAGTCATTAGATGATTGTTTAAGACATACAATGTTTATGATTTTATGAATGGCAATTCATTATTATATTATTCTTTTAACTGTGCAATATGAATTAATATATATGCTAATGTCCTTAGAATAATATTGTATTATTCTTAAAGATGTCCCTAGTCAAGTATTATCATGAATAGGGATAATGATAATACGTAGAGACTAGTATGTATTGATTGATGAATTGTTATATGAGATATCAAATCAATACATGGGTACATGTTAGAGAACGATGTACTGGACAGACCCACCATGAGAATGCAACATGGATAGTTATATGATCGTCATATGCAATTCTCATAGTGATAATAATGTATGTAATCCTTACGACTTGTGATCATCAGAGATCCCAACAGAAGGAGTTATGTATCTTGATATTGTCAAACGTTACCCGTAACAGGGTAAACTATAAAGGCGACTATTGGATACACTACGAATTGTGTAGAGGGATGTTGAATGGTCGAGATAGGATTTGTCCCTCCTATATAACAAGAGATGTGTTTGGCCCTTGATCAAGTGAGAACTAAAATGCATGGCCATGCTCGAATGAGTCGATATGAGATATCGAGCTTATTCGTTTATTCTAGTTCTACTTGGGGATCAAGAAATAAAGATTGAATATACGAGTATGACTATTCCATGACTCGTGTTCAATCTAAACACAAAGGACAAAGGGATTAAGTTACATGGTTAATATTATCACAAGTTCTAAAGGTTATGTCGAGTCATTGACATTCTTGTAATTTAGGTAGCCTCGAAGTGTTGCTAGACACCGCTCCTTGCTTGCGACATAAAATGAGATTTTATGTCACTGCCAACATTACAAGATCCTATCGGGTCGCACAAAAGATTAAATCGAGAAGGGAAGTAAATTCATAGGATGAATTAAATAATTAAGAGGAGTCTTAATTAATTATCATAATGATTAAATTAAATCATGGGCTTAAGCCCATGAGGCTTTATGAAAGCCTTTAATTTAAATCATATATAAATGGTTAACAAGGTGATTATGGTATTCATTCCAAGACATAACAACATAGCCACCAAGACAAGGAGCTCTCGGCCACCTTGTTGGAGAAGCTCTCGGCCGCCATCCTTCTTGCTTCACTCGACTTCTTTGTAGTCGACGTGAGGTAGAGTGTGTTGAGCACCATCCTTTCGATTGTGAATCGAGAGTGTTTCTTGTATCGGTTTAAGAACAAATCTAGCACTTTGTTCTTAAACTTTTCCTTTTCAATTTGATCGTGTGGATACCGTTGAGGCAAAACTTGTTAAGTTTTGCTAGTGACTCCGAGGAGGCATTGGACGTGGTGCTGCTCCGTGGAATCTGCTCAAACACGCTACAAGGGTGAGACCTTCGTATATCCTTTATCCGATATGATAACCTTAGTATAGATCCGCGGTTTAGTAATCCAAAAATTTTATTCCGCTGCGTTGTATGCAATTAGGATTACTTACAGTGGTATCTGAGCCAGGTTCAAGGCTCATATCGGATTTATGTGGTTAAATAGTTTAATCATATTTAGATTAATATTGCATGCTATTTAAAACTGTATGAACATATATGATATGTTAATATCGAATTTGTGAAAAACATCGTAAAATTATATTTGATATAAATTGGCGAAAATCGAACCATAATTCACAAGGGTTCGGCCATCAACATCACAAATGACAGACGGCTAGCCACATGAGGGCAAGGGTTTTCGAACCCTTGGCTCGAGATGGCTTAGTCGTTGTGGCTAATAATTGTGCATGGAAGTGTCGAAACTTGATTAGGGTTTAGAACCCAATGGCTCGTGACGGCTAGCTCATGATGGCTAGGGTTTTGAACCCGAGTAGCCGTGCATGGGCTCGGCCATCGTCGCCCCCTTTGCTAAGGTTTTGAACTCCTTAGCTCGATAATGGTTCAAGCATGCATGGATAAGTGGCTTCACCACATGAGAGCTAGGGTTTTTTGAACCCTTGGCTCGAGATGGTTGAGCCACCACCGTGCATGAACTGACCATGATTCGTGGCTCAAGAATTCCGGTGTTTCGAGCAAGTTGGCTCGATGAAGAACTCAAAGTGGTGCACGGCGGCTAGGGTTTGGAACCCTAGCGCCGCCGCCGCTAGCACAAGGCTCGGCCATGGGCTAGGGTTTCGAACCCTAGGCCCATGGTCCAGCCGTGGTGCATGGTTAATTCGAACCATGGTGGTTCGTAGCTAAGTCGAAATTAGTTCGTGGCATGTGATGTCCCGAGCGTACGATAATTTTTCAAAATTCTATTTTATAGTTTTAATTAGAATTAAATTTAAAATGTTTAGAATTTAATTAATTAAATGTTAATGCATGCTTTATATGTTGTTTGAGCATGGTGCGTGGTTATAGCCCTTTGACCTATTAGATAGGATTTGTGAATGTTTGTAATTTATAATACGACCTGCGTGTCGTGCCTTCTCTATTTTATTCTAAATGTTATCCCTCCCCTATGTTCCCCTCGAATGTGAATCGAGGAATTCTATATCTTGTAAATAGTATAGTTTAATTGTTGATGGTGATCAATGAAGATGGAGCAAGGTGCCGGGATGAGGAGGCCATTCACAAATTGGAGCCAAAGGAAGGTGCTTGTGAAGTTACCTTAGGTTGACTCTTAGGATTTTCTCATTGGCTTGAGAAAATCATTAGTAGGGGCTATAACCATGTCACGTTTTATTATGTTTGTTGATGCATGATTTATCTTATGTTGTAGATTGATAATTGTATTACACATATATGTAGATATGTATACAACTATATGTAGTGGACATATTTTAAATTATCAAACTAATCATGAGATCAATAAATCCCTCTAAAATATTAAGTTTTAGATGCCTTCCAAAATTAAAAGTACTCGTCAAAACTTCGATTGTACATGTGTGGGTTTGCCAAAGCAAAGCACCGTGGCAATCTTAGTAAGGCGCGAAAGGATAAAAGTGATATCCGTTATACTTTAAATTGGGTACGATTTAACTAAGTTATCTCAATAGGATTGGGAACTTAGAGGCATGGGTTGGATTATAATTCATTTGATGAATTGAACAAAGTGTTGTTCGTCCAACTATCCTAGAATTACATGTGATGTAATTGACAAAGTGTTGTCTACCTAAATAACCGAGTCTTGGGCGATTAGCCAAAGCTAACTCAAGATTAGGCGAAATATGGATCTTGGGCCACTAAAGGTTTCGAGGGTTGATATTTTTTAAACAAAATAGTGGGAGTATCATTTAATATAAGACCATGTTAAATGATTAAATCATAAACTTATTTTACATAATTATATTGTAGATATCCATGGCAACTAACAACGTAACAAGCACTTTATCACTGCGATCGGTCCTTGAGAAGGACAAATTAAATGGGACAAATTTCCTAGACTGGCATAGGAACTTGAGGATAGTCCTCAAACAAGAAAAGAAACAATATGTCCTAGAGGAACCCTTACCCGCTGAGGAACCTCCCCTAACGGCTACAAGAGCCGATAAAGATGCTTACAAGAAGCATCAAAATGACGCACTTGATGTTGGGTGCCTTATGCTTGCCACCATGAACTCTGAGCAAATGGAGGCTTTTGATATGATCGAGCATCTTAAGCAATTGTACCAACAACAAGCAAGACAAGAGAGGTATGACGTCTCTAAGGCGTTATTCCAGTGCAGGATGGTAGAGGGAAGCCTAGTTGGAACTCATGTGCTCAAGATGATTGGGTACGTTGAGAATCTGGAGAAGCTGGGTTTTCCATTGGACCAAGAGTTGGCCACCGATGTGATCTTGCAATCGTTGCCTGAGAGCTTCAGTCAATTTGTAGTAAATTACAATATGACTGACATGGAAAAGACTCTACCACAATTGCTTGGTATGTTGAGAACATATGAAGCGAATACGAAGAAGACTAAGGCCACAAATGTTCTTATTGTGAATAAGAGCAAAGGAAAGGCCAAAGCTAAGTGCAATAAGAAAGCAAAGAATGTCTTTGTTAAATTTAAGCCAAAGTCTTCTGCAATGAAGCCAAAGGGAGGGATAACAAAGGAAGGGAACTGTTTCCATTGCGGTGAGACCGATCATTGGAAAAGAAACTGCAATGTATATCTAGAGGATCTAAAGAAAGGAAGTGTGACTTCCACTTCAGGTATTTTTGTTATAGAAGTCAATTTATCTACTTCTTCATCATGGGTATTAGATACTGGATGTGGATCTCACATTTGTGTAAATGTGCAGGATCTAAAAAGGAGTAGGACGTTGGCGAAAGGTGAAGTTGATCTCCGAGTTGGAAATGGAGCAAGAGTTGCTGCATTAGCTATATGAGATTATTGTTTAGCTTTACCTTCTGGTTTATCGTTGATTTTAAAAGACTGTTATTTTGTGCCATCTATTACTAAAAACATAATTTCTATTTCTTGTTTAGACAAGTATGGTTTTTCATTTATAATAAAGGACAACTGTTGTTCTATTTATTTAAATGATATGTTTTATGCTAGTGCACAAATGGTGAATGGTCTTTATTTATTAAATCTTGATATGCCTATCTATAACATAAATACTAAAAGGATTAAAAATAATGATTGTAATCCGACTTATCTCTGGCACTATCGCTTGGGCCACATAAACGAGAACCGCATATCTAAACTTCATAAGGATGGAGTATTAGATTCATTTGATTTTGAATCATATGAAACATGCGAATCTTGTTCAATGGGCAAGATGACTAAAGCCCCTTTCAAGGGACATGTTGAAAGGGCAAATGTTTTATTGGGACTAATACATAGTGATGTATGTGGACCAATAAGTACACAAGCTAGAGGTGGTTTTCAATACTTCGTTACATTTACTGATGACCTCAGTAGATATGGGTATGTGTACCTAATGAAGCATAAGCATGAAACCTTTGAAAAGTTCAAAGATTTCAAGAATGAAGTACAAAACCAACTTGGCAAAAGTATCAAGATCCTTCGATCAGATCGAGGAGGTGAATACTTAAGCCAAGAGTTTCATGACTATCTAAGAGAGTGTGGGATAGTCCCACAACTCACTCCTCCGTATACTCCACAATGGAATGGTGTATCCGAGAGGAGAAATCGAACCTTGTTAGACATGGTTAGATCAATGATGAGTCATGCAGATCTTCCGATATCGTTTTGGGGACACGCTCTAGAAACATCGATTTTCTTACTGAACCGTGTTCCATCTAAATCAGTGGAAAAGACACCATATGAGATATGGACTGGGAAGCGTTATGAAGATTTGGGTTGTGAGGCTTTCGTTAGACGTCACGCCACTAACAAACTTGGACCCAAATCTGATAAGTGTTTATTTGTGGGGTATCCTAAGGAAACGAAAGGATACTATTTCTATTATCCCACCGAGAACAAAGTAGTTGTTGCTCGGACTGGTGTATTTCTTGAAAGAGAATTTATTTCTAGAAAAACCAGTGGGAGAAAAATAGAAATTAGTGAAGTTCAACCACAAGAAAACACTGAACCTGAGATTGAGATGGAAACAGAGCAGGCACCGCAAGCTGTTGTGGAAGAAGTACCTGCTCAAGAGACACAAGCCCAGCGTAGGTCTGTAAGAGAACACCGGGAGCCACAGAGATATGGATTTATTGTGACTCAACAAGGTGACTTACTACTTATTGATGAGGATGAGCCGTCATCTTATCAACAAGCTATAATGGGCAATGATTATGAGAAATGGCAAGAGGCCATGAAATCTGAGATGGAATCCATGTATGCAAAACAAGTATGGACTTTGGTTGATCCACCTGAAGGGGTACGACCCATAGGGTGCAAATGGATTTTCAAGAAAAGACCGATATGGATGGTAACGTACAAACCTATAAAGGTCGGCTGGTTGCAAAAGGATTCAAACAAATTCATGGTATTGACTATGATGAAACCTTTTCACCAGTGGCCATGGTTAAATCCATAAGGATCTTACTTGCAATAGCTGCATTTCATGATTATGAAATCTGGCAGATGGATGTCAAAACAGCTTTCCTTAATGGAAACCTGCTCGAGGATGTGTACATGACACAGCCCGAGGGTTTTGTCGATCCAAAGGATGCTGGAAAGATATGCAAGCTACAACGATCCATTTATGGATTGAAGCAAGCTTCTCGGAGTTGGAATCTTCGTTTTGATGATGCAATCAAAGAGTTTGGTTTTATCAAAACAAAGATGAACCTTGTGTCTACAAGAAGGTCAGTGGGAGCGTAATCATTTTCCTAGTGTTGTATGTAGATGACATACTTCTCATTGGGAATGATATCCCTGCCTTACAATCTGTAAAGATTTGGCTAGGGAATTGCTTTTCGATGAAAGACTTGGGAGAAGCCACCTATGTATTAGGAATCAAGATCTATAGAGATAGATCAAGAAGACTTCTTGGCCTGAGTCAAAGTACATACATAGACAAAGTGCTTAAAAGGTTTAGCATGCAAGAATCAAAGAAAGGATTCGTGCCTATGACGCGTGGTATTTATCTCTCGAAGGAACAGTGTCCTTCAACATCAGATGAGAGACAACGCATGAGTAAGATTCCATATGCGTCAGCTATTGGATCTATCATGTATGCCATGATATGTACTCGTCCCGATATATCGTATGCTTTGAGCATGACGAGCAGATATCAAGTTGATCCAGGTGAAGGTCACTGGATTGCCGTCAAGAACATCCTGAAGTACTTGAGAAGGACTAAGGATACATTCTTGATTTATGGAGGTGAGGAAGAGCTCAATGTAATGGGTTACACTGATGCAAGCTTCCAAACCGACAAAGATGATTTTCGATCGCAATCTGGATATGTGTATTGCCTAAATGGAGGTGCTGTGAGCTGGAAGAGTTCAAAGCAAGAAACAGTAGCCGATTCTACAACGGAAGCTGAGTATATTGCTGCCTCGGATGCAGCAAAGGAAGCTGTTTGGATTAGGAAGTTCATTTCTGAACTTGAAGTGGTGCCTAGCATTAAAGATCCGATAGAACTCTATTGTGACAACAATGGAGCGATCGCATTGGCTAAGGAACCTAGATCTCACCAAAGATCCAAGCACATACTTAGGCGTTTCCATTTCATTCGAGAAATCGTTTAAAGGGGAGATGTTAAAATATGCAAAGTACCAACAGATGATAATGTATCTGACCCATTGACGAAGCCACTGTCACAGCAGAAGCATGATCGTCATACTAGATCTCTAGGCATTAGGTATATGTCTGAGTGGTCTTAGTGCAAGTGGGAGATTTGTTGGGATATGCCCTAAGACAAGTCATTAGATGATTGTTTAAGACATACAATGTTTATGATTTTATGAATGGCAATTCATTATTATATATTATTCTTTTAACTGTGCAATATGAATTAATATATATGCTAATGTCCTTAGAATAATATTGTATTATTCTTAAAGATGTCCCTAGTCAAGTATTATCATGAATAGGGATAATGATAATACGTAGAGACTAGTATGTATTGATTGATGAATTGTTCATTGATATGAGATATCAAATCAATACATGGGTACATGTTAGAGAACGATGTACTGGACAGACCCACCATAAGAATGCAACATGGATAGTTATATGATCGTCATATGCAATTCTCATAGTAATAATAATGTATGTAATCCTTACGACTTGTGATCATCAGAGATCCCAACATAAGGAGTTATGTATCTTGATATTGTCAAACGTTACCCGTAACAGGGTAAACTATAAAGGCGACTATTGGATACACTACGAATTGTGTAGAGGGATGTTGAATGGTCGAGATAGGATTTGTCCCTCCTATATAACAGGAGATGTGTTTGGCCCTTGATCAAGTGAGAACTAAAATGCATGGCCATGCTCGAATGAGTCGATATGAGATATCGAGCTTATTCGTTTATTCTAGTTCTACCTGGGGATCAAGAAATAAAGATTGAATATACGAGTATGACTATTCCATGACTCGTGTTCAATCTAAACACAAAGGACAAATGGATTAAGTTACATGGTTAATATTATCACAAGTTCTAAAGGTTATGTCGAGTCATTGACATTCTTGTAATTTGGGTAGCCTCGATGTGTTGCTAGACACCGCTCCTTGCTTGCGACATAAAATGAGATTTTATGTCACTGCCAACATTACAAGATCCTATCGGGTCGCACAAAAGATTAAATCGAGAAGGGAAATAAATTCATAGGATGAATTAAATAATTAAGAGGAGTCTTAATTAATTATCATAATGATTAAATTAAATCATGGGCTTAAGCCCATGAGGCTTTATGAAAGCCTTTAATTTAAATCATATATAAATGGTTAACAAGGTGATTATGGTATTCATTCCAAGACATAAAAACCTAGCCACCAAGACAAGGAGCTCTCGGCCACCTTGTTGGAGAAGCTCTCGGCCGCCATCCTTCTTGCTTCACTCGACTTCTTTGTAGTCGACGTGAGGTAGAGTGTGTTGAGCGCCATCCTTTCGATTGTGAATCGAGAGTGTTTCTTGTACCGGTTTAAGAACAAATCTAGCACTTTGTTCTTAAACTTTTCCTTTTCGATTTGATCGTGTGGATACCGTTGAGGCAAAACTTGTTAAGTTTTGCTAGTGACTCCGAGGAGGCGTTGGACGTGGTGCTGCTCAGTGGAATCTGCTCAAACACGCTACAAGGGTGAGACCTTCGTATATCCTTTATACGATATGATAACCTTAGTATAGATCCGCGGTTTAGTAATCCAAAAATTTTATTCCGCTGCGTTGTATGCAATTAGGATTACTTACATATTCAATTCAGCCTGAGTGAATAGAAACTTCAGGCTTTTATGGTCCGTATAGATGGTAAATGACGTACCATACAAGTAATGCCTCCAAATCTTCAAGGCAAATATAATGGCAGCCAGCTCCAAATCATGGACTGGATACCTAGCCTCATGTGGCTTCAGCTGTCTCGATGCATAAGCCACCACATGCTTATCTTGCATCAACACACAGCCCAAACCCTGCAGTGATGCATCTGTGTACAAGGCAAACCTCTTATTCTCAGAAGGAATCACCAATACAGGTGCCGTAGTCAAACGACGCTTCAGTTCTTGGAAGCTTTCCTCACAAGCTTCGGACCAATAGAACGGCACTCCTTTCTGAGTGAGCTGTGTCAGGGGTCTGGCAATCTTTGAGAAACCCTCGACGAAACGTCGGTAATATCCTGCCAAGCCGAGGAAGCTCCGTAGATATCCCACTGTTAGATAACATGGCCCAAGAACACCACACTGCTCAACCAGAACTCGCACTTGCTAAGCTTTGCATATAACTGATGATCCCTAAGGATCTGGAGTACTGTCCGCAAGTGCCTTACATGCTCTTCTTCAGTCCGAGAGTAAATGAGTATATCGTCAATGAAAACAATGATGAACTGATCCAAATACAGTTGGAACACCCTGTTCATCAGGCTCATAAATAGTTGGGGCATTCGTCACCCCAAAAGGCATGACTAAGAATTCACAGTGCCCATATTTAGTCCTGAAAGCTGTCTTCTGTACATCATCCTCTCGAACTCGAATCTGATGATACCCTGATCTCAGATCGATCTTACTGGAGTGCCTCGTACCCTGCAACTGGTCAAACAAATCATCGATCCTTGGAAGCGGATACTTATTTTTTACTGTGGCTTTGTTCTATTGCCTGTAATCGATGCACAAACGCATCGAACCATCCTTCTTCTTCACAAATAAAACTGGTGCACCCCAGGGCGATACGCTAGGGCGTATATAGCCCTTGTCAAGGAGCTCTTGCAACTGAATCTTTAACTCCCTTAGCTCCGCTGGTGCCATCCTATATGGGGCACGAGAAATGGCAGACGTCCCTGGTAGTAACTCAATCCCAAACTCGACCTCTCTCGTCGGTGGGAATCCGAGAATCTCCTCCGGAAAACATCAGCAAATTCCGCCACTACGGGCACATCTTCGACCTTTAAGTCTTCTTTTTTTTCCGTAACATCGATAGCATAGATGAGATATCCCGTATGGCCTTGTTCCAATAACTGTGCCATCTTGACAGCAGATATCAACGGGATCTTTGAACGGGAACCATCCCCATAGAATGTCCACTGGACTCCCAAATTAGATCTGAACCGGACAGTCCTCTGTCTGCAGTCCACAACTGCCTGATACTTGTTCAGCACATCGATGCCCACAATGCAATCGAAGTCCGACATTCCCAGAATAATCAAGTCTGATCTTAGCTCATTGCCCTCAAAATAAATGAGGCCTTCATAGACAATCTGATCAGCAATCAAACTTCTTCCAGCGGGTGTCGAGACCATAAGGGGCGTGGGCAACGGAGAAGTGCATATGTGGTGTCTTTCCACAAAACTTGTCGACATAAAAGAGTGTGACGCACCTGTGTCTATCAATATAAAAGCAGGATGCGTAAATAAAAGACACGTACCCGCTATCAGCCGTTGTAGCCTGCTCCCTTGTCAATGCATAAACCTGCCCCTGAGGTGGCCCCATAGGCTGACCTCCATACTGCCTCGGTACAAACGGTGGCCTGTGCTGCACTGCTCTGTCTACAGGCCTCCCCGTAGAGTTCCGTTGTCCCTCCCTATTGGAACATTCTCGAGCAAAGTGGCCCTTATTGCCACATACATAACAGCCTACGCAGTCTTTCGTCGAATGTGGTTGCCCACAAAGAGAGCACCGGACCTTCCCAAATCTGTCTCCCTGAGACTGTCCTCTTCCCCACGGGGCGTCATTCCTACGGGTTCCTTTCCAACGATTCTCGGGCCTCTTACCACTGAATCTCGACGCTGGTGTGTTCCCCCTTAGCTTAAACTGATCACCCATCGGCTTCAAATTATCAAAGGTAGATTTCTGAGGGGGTGCTGGAGGTGGTACGGCATCAGGATATGCACCAACTCCCAGTTCGGCTAGCTCAGCCCGTGAAAGGGCGTCATCAAAGCAAGCAGGGCCATAAGTAACCACCCTGTCATACAGCTCCGGCCTCAATCCTTTCATGAAATTCCTCATCTTTGCCTGGGTATTCGCAGCAATATGGGGCACATATCGGAGTAAAGAACAATAATGAAGAGCGTAGTCCGATATTGGCATGGTACCTTGCTTTAAGTTGGTAAACTCATCCTCCTTAGCCTGTCGTGCAGCAGCTGAAAAGTAGCGGGTCAGAAACCGAGTTCTGAACAGCTTCCAATTTATTTCATGTACCTGAGCCTCTTGCTCTACTACTGTGGTCTTCCACCACATCAATGTCTTCTTGGCCAGTTGAAATTCTGCTAAGCTTATCCAGGCTGACTTTGCACAAGGAGCCGCCACGAAGATTTGCTCCAACCTTTCTAACCACTCTTCGGCCTGTTCCCCTGTCTCAGTTCCTTCGAACATTGGGGGTCGGTATGCCATAAATTGAGCCAAACTTAGCTCCCCAGGTAGTAACTGCTGCTCAGACGGTTCTTCGCCCAATGCTAGCGGTGGTAGGGGATTTGTACGCCCAGCACTTGCATTGATGCTAATCGCATCACCTAATTCAGCATTTGCTGCCATGCTGCAACACAAAGGTTAACAACAATACCCAAAAGCAGTTCATATAATACATCGTTAGAGAAACAAAACATGTTAGTATAACATCATATACTTCATATGCAACACATGCACAAAACATGTTTAAAAGTGAGCACCTAGCTAACTTATTGCTAAGGCTACCCTTCACTCATTCCCGGGTTCTCTAACCACTGCTCTGATACCACTAATGTAGGATCTTCCTACCTTAACAGTGTTTTAATAACAAAATATGGACTAAACATGCATTAATGACTTCTTAGAGTTCCGGTTGTTACGTGAGCTAACAGGATTGCAGGCCCAAAAATAAAACTTCAAAACTTATTGGTTACATTCCCATAAACGAATGCTAACATTTTAGATTTATACTACTCCTAGAGTAGATACTAATCATATCCTGAATCCTTATCCATCCTTGTGCTCCTTTTAGCTCACTGCCTCAACCCGACCCTTAGCCCTTCAGTCCAAAAGAGTACCTACAGGGACAACCCATCATGAGCATGTACATCATTACTTAACATCATAAGAAAATGGCATATGAATAAATGCATGAAATAACCGTTAACATGTACTTCCTGGTTAATCGTTAACCCCTTTTTGTTGTCCCTGATTCACATTCATGCATGTAATCATTAGTACTTGACATAAATGATTAACATCATACTTCACTTATATGCCCATAATCAACAATGTTAATTAGAAATGGGGATGTTTCTGGCCTTGTTATGTCAGCGGAACAATTGGCCCCCTCGCTTCGACATATAGCGGTACTGTGATACCCCTCGCTTCGACATATAGCAGATGTATCTCCTCGCTAGCTATGTCAACGGTAAGGTACCTTCCTCGTTAAACATACATCATCATCATCATATCATAAACATCATCATCTTATAAACATCATCATCTTGTAAACATCATCATCTTAAAAAACATCATCATCTTATCATAAATACTTATGCAATCATTCCTTAGTCATAGTATAGAAGTGTGTTTTACCGTCCGATGCACGTACGTCTCTTACGTACCTTTTCAAAAGGTGGAGGAGTCAATAGACTTTATCTCTTTGATTGTGCTGGTACCTGGGATGGTTCGACATAACCACATAATACAATATCAGATACCATTTCAAGAATCATTGTCAAAATTCTTCAAAATAAATCAATTAAAAATATTTGCCGAGATTATGCCTCTCTCGATCGATCGGTACCCAAGTCTCGATTGATCGAGAAAGCATGATAAACAGTGTCCAACTTTCTGCCTCGATCGATCGATCGAAATGTTTTTACCGATCGATCGAGGAACTTTACCGATCGATCGGAAATTCCTTGGATCGATCGGCCCCTGAATTACAAACAATGCTTTAAATCTTCTGCCTCACTCGATCGATCGGGACCAAAGTCTCGATCGATCGAGCACTCTGAAAAATCGGGATTTCCCCAGATTTTTGAGTACCCTTCTTCATAGCAAGCAACCTACTTCATAACACATAAAACTTGCCCAAAAAAACATGCTAGTAACTTCATAAAACTTCTATGTAAGCACTTATATCAAAGGTTTCACAAAACCTAAGCTAGCATGCATCATATCATCATAACAAAACCCAAACTTAACCAAAATTTACCCAAAGCAAGATATGGTTCCTCACCCTCTTTTGCTCCAATTTTTGGCAAGGTTCCAAGCAATAAAATGGCAGATCTCCTCCTCCTACTTGCTTAGCAGATGCTGGACGAAAATGGGGGTGAAGATTGGGGAAGGAGGAGTGGTGGAGATTGAGTGAAAAAGGAGGGCAAGTGGGGGTATGGGCAACCAGTTCTGCTGAAATGGGTATGGGTTGAGGGGGGTGGTGTGGGTTGGGGTCCCATGTGGTGTTTAATTGTGTCCCGGTATTTAGTACGATGTATTAAAATATCCTCACGCGATATTTCATAACATTACTTAATTAATACATCCCTTAAAACACCCAACATGCCCCCTAAACCATATTATCATAACACACATCACACCCCATTAACTAAGACATGAACATAACCCCCAAATTAAATGTACCACAACCCTTAAACACAACATAATCGTTTATGATAACACATAAACACATAGACATTTCGGGGGTATTACAAAATAGGCAATAAGTAAATGACACAAATATTGTTTCTGGAAGTTCGAAGCACAACGCTTCTATGTCTCCCCTTCCTCCTTTGCAGGAAGGATTCACTAGAAGACTAGGTTTACACTTTACAGTATACAACCTTCTTAGGCACTCACACAACTTGGCCTAAACTCCTAGCAATCACAACTTCTTAATTTGATTACAAAAGATTCTATGACACTCTCACAAAATAAACTTTTAGCTTCGAGTGTTCTTGAGCAGCAGACTTCAGTTGGAAATAATATGTCACAGATTCAGTTGTACTGCTTGTCTACTCTTTGCTGAACTTTTAGAATATCAGTAAGTTGATTTTCTGTTTGCTTTGAGGTGTTTCTCTTTGTTTGAATAAATCGCTCAGCTAACCTCTTCATTCTTTGCTTGGACGTATTTATAGGCTCAGTGATCCAACGGCAACTTTTATGTATTAGGAAGAGATCAGCTTTCCAAATTCAGATTGTCTTCTTTCCTATTTTGTTAAGCAACAACTCTTTTATTCTGACGCCAATGGTGGCGGAGATATAGCAGGGTGTGCCGCTCTGTTGTACCTTTGTTAGAGAATATTGTACTTATTTTGTCTCGTTGCTTAGTGCTCTTACTGGATGGTTAGACTTCTGCTGGCCTTCTTTGTTCAACTGGTCGTTCATCCTTTTGTAACCAGTAGGTGTCTTCCAGTTGATGTCCATCGGTTGATGTTTATCCGGTTGATGTCCATCCGGTAGGTCTTTGATACCCGGTAGATGTCTCTGTATCCAGTTGATGTCCATCACCCGATAGTTCTTTGATACCCGGTAGGTGTTCATCACCCGGTAGATGTCCATCCAGTTGATGTTTGTCACCCGGTAGGTCTTTGATACCCGGTAGGTGTTCAACACTCGGTAGATGCCCATCCAGTTGATGTTTGTCACCACCAAAACTTAGAAATGTTTCCCTAACAATTTCCCCCTTTTTGGTGATGACAAAACTTAGTATTGGAAACTCTTGCTAGATCAAATATGAACAGCAACTCTTGTTTAAGACTTAGAGACAAAAACAAATGTAGACTTTGCAATTTGTTAGAATAAATAAGCAGATTACAAGACGTAATCAAATTGAGCCAATGAATGAATATCATTTTTATATAAAATGAATTCTGATTACATAATACATCTTACAAATTACATCAAACATTACAATGATTACAATGAACATCTTACAAGTCATTTAGCATAAATAGAGAAGCATAGCCGTATGGAGTGATCCGAGGTGGCTAGTTTCAGGGTTATAGACAAAGGGAGGGGGAGAGAAAGTGCATACAGAAAATCTTAGAACAGAGAAAGGCCTAGAAAGAGTCCATTGTCTTCAAGGTCGCCCTCTGTTCATTTGGCAAGATCTCTGCTTTAATAATGAGAATACTCAATCTCTGTCTTCCCCCTTTTTGTCATAAGCACCCAGGCATCTGCTGTTCAAAATTCCAGGCTGGTGGAGAGCACCAGAACTGGATCAAGAAGAAAGAGCTAGCAGATGTGGGTTAGATAAGTAATCAACCCATGTAGGGTTGATTTAGATAAGTAAGAAACCCGTGAATTTGTAGAAACAGTTGTAAGACTAGTAAGAATTTGAGTTAACATATGCATAATGGATGATTCGAGTTAACGAACTTAGCATGTTATTTATAGCGAAAAATAATCAAGTTGAAGTGTGAAGTGTCAGATCATGCATAAGAAAAATTTAGATAAAGATAGAGTTGAAATGACAATTCGGTGAATAATAAAAAAACAGATAATGATAAAAACAAAAGGACAAGAAAGGTTACTGTTTGCCCCCAAGCCAGTGCGAGGAGTAGTCACGGGTGGATGATGGAGTGTCACCCTGAGATTGTCTGGAGCTGTGGGACCTTGGCTGAGAGGGAGGCCTGGACCGACTGGATGCTCTGACTGCAGCAGAGGTGCGTCGAGCTGGAGGCTGGTCTCTTTGGTGTGGAGGAGCAGGTCTGCTGGATTCTGGCAATCTTCTAACAGTTTGAGGTACAGCGGGTAGACTATTGCTTAAGTCTTGAATTTGTGAAGCAAACGCTGCCTGCATAGTGGCCAGTTGATCTGATAAAGTTTTCTTAGCGTCTTCTATCTTATCTTCAAGAGCCAGTGCGGTGGTAGCATGAAGATTTTCATTTTGCTGGGTAACCTGAAGACGAGTCTGCTCTATCTGAGAGAGTGAGTCTGCAAATGCATCCACAACCAAAGTTTGAAGCCTGGTCACAGTGGTCGTTAGACGGTTGATGTCCCTATAGACATTGTGAAATTGAGAGTCAGTGTGCTGCTGCTGATTCCCAAGGATAAGAGCTGCATAGCGGTCGTCCTGTTTGAGTTTGTTAACATCACTGGCTAGTGCAGAGATGGCATTGGACAGATGCATCAGCTGATCAGCAATATTAGTTGGCCCTTCAAAAGGAATATGCGTTGGAAAGTCAAAGAAATCTTCAGGAGGATCTTGGGCCAGAGATTGATTTAGATCAGCTGTTTGAGGTGCTGCAGTAGGAGTGATAACGCCTGTATAACCCTCAAGACCAACAATTGTCGGTGAAGCAGTGGTTTCAATTAATGGTGCAGCAGGTACGTCGGCAGAGATGACAACCAGGCTGGTAACAGCTTGTTGCAGCACAGTGGCAGACGATTGGGTGTGATCAGCAGAGTGTGAGGAGGACTCGCTTGATTCACTATTATCAGATGAGATGGTAACTTGTTGAACCACAGTCTGAATCACTGTGTCAAAATTCTCTTGATCAACAACCATCAGCTGTAGATCAGGTGCAGGAGTTGGAACGGAGGAGAGGAGCGGATCAGTGGTAGAGTTGATCTCTAGTTCAGTACAAGCTATCTCCAAACCAGTTGGAGCAGTACTTGCATATCTGGAAACATCGTAGCAGGAGTGTAGACCACTTGATAGGCGAAGATCATGAAGAGCGTGCTCAGCCATATCCAGCTTGAGTCCTAGAGCATTCAGAACCGCTCTATCATGATTCGTTGTTCCATAATTACTATTGAATTGCTCAATTCGGGAAAGAACGAGAGCATGAAGTTCTTTCACATAATGCATCATACGGAAGAGATCTCGTAGCTTCAAACTCTTTTCCGTGTCGTGGACTTGAAGACAAGCCAAGATGAGGTTCTCATCTTCCCGGGCTTGGTCAAAAATTTGAGGGAAGTCATCGAAGCGAACGTTGATGCGCGCCTTCACCCATCTATCAAAAATTTCAAGCTGCAGATTCAGTTTGGTTTCGACTTCATGCATTACCATTTGTATTTCGAAGGCTACAGGGGTGGGTGTCGGTGCCATGAGTCCTTTTCCCTTGCCGATTGTGGTGTCCTTGGGATGACAGTAAGGACAGTTGGACTTTGGTGGCCTGAAGCTGATTGAGCCAAGAGCTTGTTGGTTGCTCATCAGTTTGGAGGATTGGTGAGGTGGAGCCATTGGTGCAGCAGTTACTATAGCCATGGAAGCGGCTGAGGGAGTAGGTTCCTCCGAAGGAGGATGTGCAGGACTTGCTTCCCTGCCAGTGATGACAACTGCTGGAACTGCGGAGGAAATGTCAGCGGCAGTAATGACTGTCTTTCGAAGAGCAGGAGGAGCCCCTTTTCTGGTCCTGTGCTTCTTAGGAGGAGGAGGAGGAGGAGGAGATGACTCAGTGGATTCAGATATTGTCTGTTCAGAATCGCTTACAGTTTGAGTTGTTTGGCGCTTTGTCAGACCAACCTCTCTGCCACTCCCTTGCCGGTGAATCTCGAGATATTTGGCAGTGATGAGCCTGCCTGGATGAAGTTTGGAGAGGGCCCCTGTCTTTATGTTCTTGCTATCAAAGAGACTGCTTAGCGGTAGGGCAAAACCCGATTGACCCTTTCCTGAAACAACGAGACCAGTAAGAACTTGAAATAGTACAACCGACCAGTTAACTTCCAAGCCTTTGAAGATGGCGCTCATGACGTCAAATTTTTTTGGAGTGATGATATCAAAAGATCCGGCTTTACATAGTAGCCCCTTGGAAATGACATCCGCCAGTTGACGGAAATGGCTCTTCATTAAAACTTTCTTGAATGGAGGACGGCGGAGACGATCGTTAGAGTCAGAAAACATGAGGCGCATCTCTTCCCTGACATCCACTAGAATGGTGGAGAAATCAGTAAGTCCTGTGGAGGGAAGACACAAGTGAGTGGCAAATTCAAGTTGGTTGATGGTAACTGATTGGCCGGAGATGGATGCCACCACGGAGCCATCGACATGTTTGGCAGTGGCGAAGAACTCGTGTAAGTCTTCCTTGTAGAAAGTTGGAGGTTGGCTGAGGATTACTAGAAGCCCCGATGTATCCATCTTGTGAAATAATTCCTTTGTATCGTTATCAGATGTTGTGGAGATTGAATGAAAATCCACATGTACAACATTTGTGATGAAACTTGGTTGTGTATTCTTCGACATTTGCGATGAATATGCAGAAAAGCAGCAACAATCCTGTTGAATAAAATTTTCTGGGAGGGAAGTTAACGCAGTAAATATTTGGAGAAGATAAAGAGTAAGAAAAAAATAATGGCGGTTAAAAGAAAAGTATATGTAACGTCGTACTGTAGATGAGCGGACACATGGATACATGGCGATCATCTAACGACTGAAAGATTTTAAAAGATGAATAAAAGGACAGGATTTGGGCGGGATTCAAATAATTTATTAAAAAATGAATTTGAGTTCCGACGCTTCAATAGGTTAATATTTATCGAATGTTATTTTAGTCAAAGCATACTTGGCAAAGTCTACTGATATGTAGGGTCCGACTGGTAAAGAGAATCTACTGGTATGTAGAGTCCTACTGGTACGTATGCACCTACTGCAGCAGGCCATTGTTTTACCAGCTGAGCTTAAATAACCAAGATAAAATTCTAACTAAAATTCCCCCTAAATTCATGCGATTAAAACTAAGTAATTCTCCCTGAATTTATTATCCTAAAAAAATAATCAACGATTGATTTCAATTAAACCAAGAATATTGCGAAAGTAGGAAAACTTAGCGTCCGGTAGGGGTTTTGTGAAAATGTTTGCTGCCTGTTGTTCGATAGATATATATTCCAGCCGAATTTCTTTCTTCATAACGTGATCTCTGCTAAAATGATGACGGATGTCAATATGTTTAGTGCGAGTATGAAGAACTGGGTTGTATGTGATGGCTATGGCAGACGTATTATCACAAAATATGGGTGCCTCAGTGGATTCAATTCCATAATCTCTCAGTTGTTGCTGAATCCAGAGCAGTTGAGCACAGCAGCTTCCAGCTGGAAGGTATTCTGCTTCTGCAGTAGATGTTGCTATAGATGTCTGCTTCTTACAACCCCATGATATCAATCGATCACCAAGAAATTGAGAATATCCACTGGTGCTTTTTCTGTCAATTTTGCATCCATCGTAGTCAGCATCTGAATATCCGATAAGTTTAAACGTTGAGTCTCTTGGATACCATAGACCGACATTCTCAGTGCCTTTCAGATATTTTAGGATTCTTTTGACAGCAGTGAAGTGCGACTGCTTGGGATTTGCTTGAAACCGAGCGCACATGCAAACCGCAAACATAATATCTGGTCGGCTGGCTATCAAGTACAGTAATGATCCGATATTCCTCGATACATTGTAACTTCGACTGGTATTCCTGAATTATCCAAGTCGAGTTTAGCAGATGAGCTCATTGGTGCGGCGGCAGCTGAGCTGGTACTCATTCCATATTTCTTCAGCAGTTCTTTAGTATATTTAGACTGATTTATCAGAATTCCTTCACTGGATTGTTTGACTTGCAATCCTAAGAAAAATGATAATTCTCCCATCATGCTCATCTCAAATTGATCCTGCATAATTTTAGAAAATCTTTCGCACAGTTTTGAGTTAGTACTACCGAAGATAATATCATCAACATACATTTGGACTAGCAGAGTATGATCGCCCTTTGTAAATTTGAAAAGGGTCTTGTCCACCGTGCCAATGGTAAAGTTATGCTCAGTCAAATATTTTTGATAGAGTTTCATACCATGCACAAGGAGCTTGCTTCAGACCATACAAGGCTTTATTGAGACGAAAAACATAAGATGGCTGCTGATGGCTTTCAAATCCAGGAGGTTGTTCAACGTAGACTTCTTCCTGGAGTTTCCCGTTAAGAAACGCACTCTTAACATCCATCTGATAGACTTTAAAGTATTTAAAAGTAGCAAATGCAAGAAATATGCGAATTGCTTCTAGTCGAGCTACAGGAGCAAAAGTTTCATCGAAATCAATGCCTTCTTCTTGTCTGTAGCCCTGTGCAACTAATATTGCTTTATTCCTGATGACTACACCATTTTTATCTAATTTGTTTCTAAAAACCCATTGGGTTCCTATTATAGTGTGATGCAGTGGTCGTGGTACTAAATACCATACTTTGTTTCTCTCAAACTGATTTAGTTCTTACTGCATTGCTTCTACCCAGTTTGGGTCTAACAAAGCATCATCAATCTTCTTAGGTTCTACTTGAGATATGAATGCAGCATGAAGAAATTCATTAATCATTTGTCCTCTGGTGCGTAGAGGAGCAACAGGGTTACCTATGACCTGCTTGGGAGGATGATCCTTCATCCACCGGAGCGGAGGTCCAAGAGGGTTGAGCTCTTCATTTGACTGGATATGAGAGGGTAGTTCAGAGGTTCTGATTGAAGCATCTTTTCCATTTGTTCCTTCTACTGCAGCAAGAGTATGCGCAATAGTGTCGTTGTCAGCTAGATTTAGTGCTTGTTGACCAGCAGACTCCTCTGTTTGAGCTTCAGGAACTTCTGGTTCTAAGGAGCAGTCAGTCCTGCTTCTGTAATTTATCTTATCATCAACATTTTCATCAATGTAAGTGCTTTCCAGTCTATTGCTCAAGTTGTTGATTTGCAGATTAGATACAGTACAGTCAGTAGGTTCATCAAATTTTACATGCATGGATTCTTCTACGGTAAGAGTTCTATTATTAAATACTCTGAAGGCTTTACTAACTGTAGAATATCCAAGAAATATTCCAGCATCAGATTTGGCACAAAAGCGATGAGATGAGTCTTTCCATTGTTGTGAATAAAACATTTGCAACCAAACACATGGGAATAAGAAATATTTGGCTTACTGTCATTCCAGATCTCATAAGGGGTTTTATTTGCTCGCTTATTAATCAATGATATGTTCTGCGTATAACAAGCTGTGTTGACAGCTTCTGCCCAAAATCTCTGTGATATCTCTGATTCCGCAAGCATAGTTCGCGCAGCTTCTTTCAAAGTGCGGTTCCTACGCTCAGCAACTCCGTTTTGTTGAGGAGTTCTAGCAGCAGAGTATTCGTGTTTAATACCAAGGTCATCCAGATATGACTCGAGTGACTGATTGGTAAACTCAGTACCTTTATCACTGTGAATTCTATCTATCCCACACGATTTCTCATTTTGGAGTCTTTTCAGTAGTTTAATCAGCTTTGGAGTAGCCTGATCTTTGCCACTTAGAAACAGGACCCACGTAAAACGAGTGTAATCGTCTATTAACACTAGAGTATACTTCATTCCCCCTAGACTTGTTACTGGTATAGGACCAAATAGATCCATATGCAGTAACTCTAGGCACCGAGAAGAAGATTTACTCCCTTTGTTCTTAAAGGAGGATCTGATTTGCTTACCAAGCTGGCATGCTGCACAGATCTTGTCTTTTGAGAACTCTATTTGAGGCAGTCCAACGACTAGATCCAGTTTACGCAGACTGGCAATAGTTTTAAAGTTTAAGTGACTCAAACGTTTGTGCCAAAGCCAATTTTTGGAAGTATTTATGGCAGCAAAACAAGTAGAGGAGGTAGGCTGGTTAAGATTCCAATCAATTTTATAAGTGTTCTCATGCCTTCTTCTACAAGTAATACAGTGTCATCTGTAGATTTGATTGTGCATGAGTGCTGGTTGAATTCTACAGAGTGACCATTGTCACAGAGTTGACTGATGCTAATTAGGTTATAACATAAATTTTCAACCAGCAGAATATCTTTAATAATAATGTAACTGTAGATAATCTTACCCTTATCCACAGTTCTACCTTTCGCGTTGTCTCCAAAAGTTATTCTTGGTCCGGTGGTATCCACCAATTCA
Organism: Haberlea rhodopensis; assembly: GCA_907163345.1. NCBI lineage: Eukaryota > Viridiplantae > Streptophyta > Magnoliopsida > Lamiales > Gesneriaceae > Haberlea > Haberlea rhodopensis. Next base: position 11,326,160 of record CAJQUN010000006.1, on the reverse strand, counting down.
GACAATAAGCACGCATTTCCTGTCATATGTCTAGAACATCCGCTGTCCAGAAACCACTCTGAGCTCCGAACTTGATGAATTCTAGATTTCTGCAATTAAAGCGATAACATGATTGGTACCCAATCCTACTTGGGTCCAGACAGGATTAGTCATTTCGGGACCCACACTTGTATAACCCTGAATTGTTTGGGTCTGTGTGTGTCCTGAAATGTGTGTGCATTGACTGAAGAAGGTGTTTTTGGGTGATACATGTGATACTGAGTGTATGCGTGTTGTTTAGGTTGTTGGTTTCTGTTAGGAAGCATGTATCTCTTTTGGACAGGCATACAATTATGATACCAGTTAGGTTTTACCTCTCGAGTGGCCTGACCAGTGGGACACATTTTGACCTTGGATCCTTTCTTTTGATCATCCTTCTTCGGTTTAGGACAGTCAGCAATAAATTATCCTGGCTTAAGACAGTTAAAGCATACACGATCATCTTCATCTGATCTATTTTTGAAGGTCTGTCTTCTTGGGTAAGACTGATAGGTCTTTTGGCTCTTCTTCATAAACTTTCCAAATATTTTGACAACTAGCACCATTGCATCGTTGCATATTTTTTCAGGTGTCAGCTCTGTTGTGATAGGTAGAGCTTCAGATGCAGTAAGAGCTTTGGTTGGTTGACTGGTGTTGGGTTCATCTTCAATCCGAATACCTAGTTCAAACTCATAAGCTTTTAAGTCAGCAAATAAGTCGTGTAGGTCTATCTTGTTTAGATCTTTGGATTCTCTGATAGCAATCATTTTAACATCCCATTCTCTTGGGAGACCTCTCATGACCTTTAGAGTGATTTCCTTGTTGGATAGATCTTTACCAAGGCTATTGAGTTCATTTATGATCCCGGTTACTCTCTCATCGTATTCCCTGAGAGTTTCTCCGGACATCATTTTGATGTTTTCAAACTTCTGTAGGGCAACAGTGAGTTTGTTTTCCTTGGTTTGATCATTTCCTTCGCACAGCTGAGCAATCTTTTCCCAGATGTCCTTTTGCAGTGGGACACATTTTGATCTTATTGAACATATTTTTGTCCAGAGTTTTGAACAGTATGTCTTTTGCCACATTGTCCAGATTTGCCTTTTTCTTTTCTTCATTTGTCCAGAAGGATCTATCCTTCTCGACCATCTGAGGTTCACCACCAGAAATTGCAGTTGTTGTATTAACTTTCAAGATCTTCATTGGTCCATCAGTGATGACGAACCACGTGTCATCATCTTGGACACTTAGATGTGCTTGCATACGAATTCTCCAATCATCATATTCATCCTTCTTGAACATTGGAATCTTGCTGAATGATGCCATCAGTTTTTGGTAATTTCTCAAAATTGAGAAGACATAAGCTATGATACCACTTGTTAGAATCGGGGTAGTGTTTAGAAGGGGGGGTTGAATAAACACTAGATTCAATTCTGATTTTTCTCGGGTTAACTGTAGACTGTTAAGTATTACAGTAGCTTCTCAATATAAGGCAAGTCAGCAGACACTGATTTTAGTGCGGAAGACGTCTGCTGGACTTGTGAGGAATAAAACTGAGTAGTAAATAGGCAATAAGTAAATGACACAAATATTGTTTCTGGAAGTTCGAAGCACAACGCTTCTACGTCTCCCCTTCTTCCTTTGCAGGAAGGATTCACTAGAAGACTAGGTTTACACTTTACAGTATACAACCTTCTTAGGCACTCACACAATTTGGCCTAAACTCCTAGCAATCACAACTTCTTAATTTGATTACAAAAGATAAGATTCTATGACACTCTCACATAATAAACTTTTAGCTTCGAGTGTTCTTGAGCAGCAGACTTCAGTTGGAAATAATCTGTCACAGATTCAGTTGTACTGCTTGTCTGCTCTTTGCTGAACTTTTAGAATATCAGTAAGTTGATTTTTTGTTTGCTTTGAGGTGTTTCTCTTTGTTTGAATAAATCGCTCAGCTAGCCTCTTCATTCTTTGCTTGGACGTATTTATAGGCTCAGTGATCCAACGACAGCTTTTCTGTATTAGGAAGAGATCAGCTTTCCAAATTCATATTGTATTCTTTCCTATTTTGTTAAGCAACGGCTCTTTTATTCTGACGCCAATGGTGGCGGAGATATAGTAGGGTGCGCCGCTCTGTTGTACCTTTGTCAGAGAATGTTGTACTTATTTTTGTCTTGTTGCTTAGTGCTCTTACTGGATGGTTAGACTTCTGCTGACCTTCTTTGTTCAACTGGTCGTTCATCCTTTTGTAACTAGCAGGTGTCTTCCAGTTGATGTCCATCCGGTTGATGTTTATCCGGTTGATGTCCATCCGGTAGGTCTTTGATACCCGGTAGATGTCTCTGTATCCAGTTGATGTCCATCACCCGGTAGTCTTTGATACCCTGTAGGTGTTCATCACCCGGTGGATGTCCATCCAGTTGATGTTTGTCAACCGGTAGGTCTTTGATACCCGGTAGGTGTTCAACACTCGGTAGATGTCCATCCAGTTGATGTTTGTCACTACCAAAACTTAGAAATGTTTTCCTAACACATATGCTTTGGCATGAGAGATATACGCCGGGTGGGTATATGCTCTGGCTGTTATAACATGTGAGGACGGTACTATGATATGTGCTGCTAATATGAAGATGTGAGGAAGTTCCACTGACATATTGAGCTGAGATAGGCATATCATATTGGTCTGGTTATAACAGGATGAGGACATGTCATGACATATTTGCATTTGATGATGCATGATACAGAACAATCACGGATGATATTTATAGTGCTTTATCGTTTATGTTTTTATTGATATCGCACTGGGATGGTTGTTTATCTATACTCATGTTGTGTGATTGTTTCTGTACGAACTCATAGATGTGGGAGGACGGGATTGTGAGTCTATTCCGCTGCGAGTTGAACCACTGTATAGGAGTTGTACGAGTCTAGGTTGTTTTACAGTACAAATGATATGTATATTATGACAGGAGTGTCTAAGTATTGTAACAACCTACATAAGTAAACTCTTAATCAGTGTATGTTTTACTTAATTCTTACTCACATATGTATAAGGAACTGATACATAATGAATTATGTAACGAGGACCCCACAACAGCATTAGGCAATTCACTGGAGAAACATCACGAATATTGGGAACGTTTCAAAAAGTTGTGTGCAAGCTGCCCACAACATCAGATAAGTGAACATCTCCTCATTCAATACTATTATGAAGGTTTGTTGTCTAGTGACAGGAACCTAGTAGATGTTGCAAGCGGTGGAGCTTTTGTAGATAAAACATCGGAAGAGGTGAGGAATTTGATAGCAAACATGGCAGCCAAGTCACAACAATTTGGCAACTTTAGAGTCGAACCACCTCAATGGAAACAAACTGAGGTAAACGTATCTAACCTTGAACAACTACTAATTAGTTTAACCTCCCTTGTTTGTCAGATGTCAGGTGGGAATGTGCAAAATGATAAACCATGTGGGATTTGCTTAGAGATGAGCCATACAACCAACAAATGTCCCTCACTTCAAGAACCACACAGTGAGCAAGCAAATGCTGCGCAATGAAGATATGTCCCTTTCTCTAGCACTTACAACCCAGGATGGAGTGATCATCCAAACTTAAGATATGTGAACCAAGCGGAACCACAAATGTAGTCACATCCGCCACCCTATTGACCACCACTTCCAGAGGCCACAACAAAATTCTCACTTCCTTACTACTACTGATAGACTTGAGAATATTGTTCAAGATCTTGCTCACAATGTTACTAAATTTCAACAGGAAATGCGGGCAAGCATTCAAAGTTTAAACACTCAAGTGGGACAACTTGCAACCGACCTTAATCGGTTGGAAGCTCGACGATCCCATAAATTACCTTCACAGCCAGTAATCAACCCAATGGAGAAAGTGAGTACCATCACATTGAAGAGTGACGAAGAAGAGCCCACGGAGAAGGTGGTATTGATGCCATCCAGATGAGAAGATATGAAGAAAGCACTTGAGCCAAAGGGCACAGAGTCCATGAAAGGTGAGGAACCACAAGGTAAGTCACCTCCACCTTTTTATTATAAAATTGAAGCCCCTTTTCCACTTGCTTTGAAGGATAGTAGGAAAGATGAGAATATCAAGGATCTCTACAACACCTTCCGAAGATGCAAAGTGAATATCCCACTGTTGGACGCTATCAAGCAAGTACCCTGCTATGCAAAGTTCTTGAAATAATTATGCACTGCCAAGCGGAAGCAAAAGTTGAAGGGATGCCAAAAAGTAGAGTTAGGAGAGAACATATCCCCTGTGCTCCAAAGGAAGATACCAACAAAGTCCAAGGACCCATGTATGTTTACTATCCCTTGCACTATTGGCGCAACACGACTTGAGAAAGTCATGCTAGATTTAGGAGCATCTATAAATGTCATACCTTATTCCATATATGCTTCATTAAATCTAGGACCTTTGAGCAAACTGGGGTGATTATTCAATTAGCTGATAGCTCCACAGTCCGTCCTAGAGGAATAGTAGAGGATGTACTTGTGCATTTAATTGAATTGGTTTTCCCCACTGATTTCTATGTCTTAGACATGTAAAATGGTGATCTATCTAGCCCCATCTTATTAGGAGATCATTCTTGAAAACATCAAAATCAGTCATAGATGTAAATAATGGCACATTAACAATGGAGTTTGATGGTCAGATTGTGAAATTCAATGCCGATGAATCCATTAAAACTCATGAGCATTCTAGTTATGCTATTAATATCAATGACAAACTTGAATTTGATGACTTGTATGAGATGAAAAAGGCTACGGAAGGCCTTGTGGATAAAGGAGGTACATCTTCAAGTCTTATTCATAATTTTCATACTATTGCTGCTTTATCTACTCATGAAACTGCTTACTGTCTATCTTCTCACATGCAGGATCCTACTGTTGCGAGGAAACACTCTACTGATCGACCGAATCAGCCACCAAAAGATGGAGGAGGAACAAAGAATGAAAGTGACCTCTCGAAGAAGGGTAAAGTGAACAAACCAAAATTCCGAGGAGTAAAAAAAATATTGAGGTGGAGAAGGAAGGATAGAGCGACATCGCATAACCCACCTTGATCCGAGGACTGGCGTCGAGCCACCGATGTTAAACAGAGGCGCTGCTTGGGAGGCAACCCAAGGGGAGTTAGTTTCCCTTATCTTTTTATTTTTATTGCTTTATTAGTTAGACTTTTCTCTTTTCTTATATTTTTGCCTTACATTGGGGACGATGTAAGATTTAAGTATGGGGATGGATTAGTTGTATGTTATTGCTTTCTTATTATAAAAATACAAAAAAAATCGAAAAGTTTGAAAAGTTTTGAGCTCATAGTTAGTAATGAATGCATGCTTAGAATCCCATGATGAAAGCTAATTGTGGGCATGCATGTTTTTGAACTTAGGTGAGTTGTTAACCTTGAAACACTTTGAACTCTGATACAAATTTTACTTTGACTTAGTAGTTGAATATTTTGAGCACGAATATTGTTATGACTTGTGACGTGTGCATAGCATAGTGAAGATTGTGTGAACTTTGTGATAGTTTTAAGAAGTCTCTAATACATGCTAGAACTTAACTACATGCTCTTTGAGGCGTATGTCTAGACTACTTGCGAACATGAAAGTGATATAGGTAATCTTTGATGCGTTTGAGCCTTTCAAGCCTACCATGTAAAGAAAATCAATCACTAGTACCCATTTTGAGTCTTAATGCAAAAGAATGGTTGTATGCTAAGCATACAAATAACCCACATTCGACATTCTTTGACTAGCTTATCATCCTTCCCTAATAAGCCTAATTATGAATTCTATCCATACATTTGAAGGGAATATGATGTGTTTCATTCATATGCACTTATGTTATCAATGATTCATATATGTTTTATGAGCTTTATTGTCAAAAGAATGAAATGCATGAAAGAAAAGGGATGCCTTGAGAAAATAAATAAAAATATGACTCCAAGGGGAGCCAATGTACAAAAGAGAAAAAGATTGAGTTGCAAAAATAAACAAGGTTTGAAAAAATCATGCAAGAAGAGAATTTTAAATTGTGCATAACATTATACTCTCTTGATTGATATATCTTACCATTTCTTTCATAAGCCAATACCTAGGCCAAGCTACAAGCTAATAAAGACCTACTTGATTTGTGTTTGTAAGTAGCTAAGATAGTGGAGAAGAATGTGCAAGTAAGCTTATACTTGTGTTAGTGTATGACTTGAGCTATTATGGATTTACATTGATTGGATCTATAATTTGTGCATGACACTTGTTTTTTACCACACACGCACATTCGCTACTTTGTTGGGTATGTGATAAGTGTGATTTTTACACTTAATTTGATATAAGATTAGGGACGTTTTTGTGGTGATTCTTAGAAAATATTACTCTTTTTGGTATATATTTGTATATTTCAGGAATCCAGGTCCAAATTCATAAAAGTGGAGGAAATATGCTTAAAATGATGAAAAATGACCAAAATGAGCAAACATGGAAAAGGAGGGGTAAAATCGTAATTTGCTGAAAATCAGAGGAAGTGGTCGATCGCTTCAAATGAGGTGATCGATCGCCTCTAGGCAGTAGCAAAATGATATCGATGGCTTCATTTGAAGCGATCGATCGCCTCGACTCATAAATTTCGGGATCTTGGTTATTTTGTGTCCAACTTACTTGAAACTCCTCCAACATGATATATGGAATTTTGCAGACATTTTTGGGGACTTTTGGCCCATAATAAACCATACAAAAAGCAGCCTCCATCATTCTCCTTCATCCCAACCATCCATACACCATAACCATTAAAGAGAAGACGCATCGGAAGAGACGGACGACGGAGCAACTCAAGGAGTCAATGCCTCTCGTTATTTCCGTATTTCTAACTCTAGTTCTATATTTTCATTAGATTTTAATGTTTAGAATGTTTCAAAACATGTTTATGCATTGTTATTTGATGGAGATTGTTGGTTAGGTTTATTATCAAGACTTAGGGGATCCTTTGTATGAACCCATGATTTAAATTAAATGTTTTTGATTGATTCTTATTATTTAAGTGCATAGAGCATTGTTCTTCATGCTTTTAAGGGTTTGGCCATCCTTGAATGATAGTAAATTACAATTTAGATCGAGAGATAAAATTGTGATTCGATATAGTGATTTATGCCATGGATTTCAGACTAATATCGAGAGATGAAGTCAAATACACGTGTGATAGCTATAGATATCTAGTAATCGAAAGCTAGAAGTTTTCACGGATCTTAATACAATATTGTGTTGTTAAATAAGTACACGAGAGTGACTTACTGCAATTTGATATTAGGTTTAATATAACTCGAGAGAGTATATTAGATAAATTTGGAAAACTCGTCACCTTAGATTTTTTGAATTCGATTATTAACTAATATGCAAATTATGGGGGATTACATAGGTGAACTGAAAGTTTTGATAATTGTTTCTTTTGATTATTTATTCATCATTGATTGTTTGGGTTACATATTGAGTTAATTTGTCATGTTAGTTTAATAATCACAACCAGTTATCGTAGACTAAATATAGTTAAACTAGTGGAGTTTGGTAATTATTTCCTTGTCCTCGTGGGATCGACAATCCATACTTTTCATACCATTATACTAAAACTTGACACCGTGAACTTGCGGTCCACAATCGCTACACTGGAATTAATTGTTAAAAAAAAGTGATCAGTATGAAATGTTTAGGGATTGAATTTGTTACATTGTTAACTTTTCTCCGCCTTTCATTACTATGCATGTTTTAAAAGTGTTGAGGCATTAAAGTGAGGACAAGTTAATTTGTTATGATGCTATGACCCAACAAAAAGACTGTAGTTTTGTCATGTTACTCGAGGTCGAGTAAAGATTAAATATGGGGGAGTTTGATGTGACTAGAAATAGACACATCTATTGCGTTTAATTGTTTATGATTTGGTATGTTTTGATGGATAATTTGTTACATACGCTACATAATCGTATATTTGTGTAATTGTAGGTGGAATCGAAGAAATCGAGCTAACTAAGGTGAATAAAGACCAAGAAAAGCTTTGGAGCTAATAAGGACTCAAAGTAGATCAAGAAAAATGTTAAAAATGTAATTTTAGGAGAAGCGATCGATCACATAAAGAAGGAGATCGATCGCCTATGGACATAAAGTTGAGCACCAAAATCTGAGGGTCAGCGATCGATCGCCAAAGTATTCTGGAGCCACGTGATCGATCGTTGAAAAGAGGCGATCGATCGCCTAAAGAATTTCGCTGAAAAAATAAGCTAGTGATCGATCGCTACCTTATAGCGATCGATCACTAGCTGTGTTTTGGAAAGTTTGGAGTCTTGGTTTCTTTCCTTTCTACATGGACTCTAAACTATCCCCAAGTCTCCTATCCTCTATAACTCGAAATATCAGCCTCATGGGAGAAGAATTCAGACTTTAGAACATAGTTTAGACTTAGAATAAAAATTTATTTTGAAGTTTTGAAGGCTGATTGAAGAATCGACACAAAGGCGGGATTGCAACCTCAACGAGTGGCGACTATTCTAATTTGTCTTAGTTTTTGTTTATGCTTTACATACATTATTTTGTTATTTTTGCATTGAATATGAGTAGCTAAACTCATCCTCTTGGTTGAGGAAGACAAAACCATTGGAATTTAATTTATTCAAGAGATTGTTGTTTTGAATTGGTGATTTTTATTGAATATCATAAGTTTTTCTTTTATCCATGCCATGATTGTGTTGTTGGTTGTTAGATTAGCTACCTAATAATTTTTCATACAATCTAATTCTAAGTTTGATATCAAACCCGTAATTGTTTGATTAACTGAATTTGCGAAGCAACTAGGATTAATAATTCTCTGATGTTGAGGTTATTAAATTCCTAGGTTAAAGTTAAACCTAGAGTAAACAGAAACTGCTGTTGTTTATGTTGTTTAGCTTCACCAATCTTATTTGTTCATATGCTATAGTTAGTCTAAATCTTAACTGCTGTTGTTAGGGTAAATTAGTCGATAAGGGTTAAATGTAGATGATGTTTTCGATTTAATTAAACTTAAGGTGGGATAGGAGTTAAATCTTCAATGGTGAATATTCATGCATACAAATTACATATGTGAGAAAATCGATGAATGAATAAACGAATTCCAATGGTAGAGTCGACCGAAACCAAGATCTCTTTTTAATTGATTTATTCCTATCTTATTTCAATCTTGCATTCTACGTAATTTTAGATAATTACTAATCTCAAAACCCCCTATTTCGATACTTGTTAGCACAAAGATACTCACTTTCCTGTGGGATCGATCCCTACTTACACTGCTACATTAATTTTGTTGTTAACTGAGAAGGGTTAATTTGGGCGTACACGATAAGCGCTACCAGATCCCTTTGTAGTTGTTCACAATCTTGGTTTTCCTCTCTTTATTCTCCATTATTTCGAACAAGATATCAGGGACTGCTGTATGAAGAAACACCTACTGAGATTATATTAAGGTCAAGATGCTCCTTAAGTATCATCTGTATATCCTTCCGATCTTTATGATTCATGGGGATCGGTTTGTAACTCACGAACTCATATTCTTTTCCAGCTTTCAGCTTTAAAGATGCTTTAAGCTCGTCTTCCTTTTTACTTCATCTAGAGTAATCTGCTCTTCGACGGTGGCTTCAGGTTGTAAAACATCTTCCTATAATGCCTTTGTTAGGATCGGACGGGAGTGTTTAGAGGGGGGGGGGGGGGGGGGGGGGTAAATGAACACTCCTCTAAAATTTAATTCTTATTGATTTCACTCGGGTTAGTGAGTGAATATGTTTCTTAATTAATACTTAAGCAGAATAGACTACTGAAATGATAGTGCGGAAACGGACTGTTCTTAGCTAGTAAGAACGGTTGATGGCTATGAAATACAAAGCAGTGCGAAATGTAAGTAGACAAGATATGTTTCTAGAAGTTCGAAGGCAAATCCTTCTACGTCTCCCCTTCTTCCAATCAAGGAAGGATTCACTAGAAGACTTTGATTAATACAACTATTTGTACAACCCTGATTCAGCTTGATTTACCCCACTACCAGACTGAAACTCCTAGTCTCTCAGTCTGTTCAGACACAATCCGTCTGACAGTTACAATCAAATCTCACTCTTCTATTTTAGCACAAATACAGAAGATAGAGTGAATAAATCTACGCACAATTGATCCTTTAAATGATCAAATAATACAATAAGATGTGCTTTAAAAACTTTGAGCAGCTGGTAAGATAAAATCTTTCTGCGATGGTTCTGCTCAATAATGAATGTTTTGACTTGTAAGCTTGTGTTGTTCAGTCTCTTGATTGATCAGTGAAAGTCCCTCTTGAGCATTTTAGTTGCATCCTTATATAGTCGTTTATACCAACGACAATATTTCCTTTTCTGTGCAACTCTTTACTTTGGTCAAAGTCTGAACAAGCTTCAGTCTTCTTCTTTAAGCACTTTTCCTTCTGGTCTGTTCTTACGGTGCTTGTCAGGTAGACTCTGCTTTGTCTATTTACCATTTAAGGTAATCTTCAGTCCTTGGTCTTTTTCCGCATTAAATGCATCATTAAATGCTTCAATAAATAGCCGTTGATTATTCGGACTGAAGAACGAAGCTTGCTATCTTCGTTTGCTCTTATCTGATCTTCATCGAGCTGGTCTGGTCTGATCTTGTTGTTCGATCTGGATCTGCTTCGATCTTGTCATACTGATTTACATTGATCTGTTTTGTTTTGAGATAGACTATACCAGTCTGATCTGCTTTGTCATGGCTCAATCGGTCTGGTCTGTTTTGTCATCTTTGAAATTCGGAACTAACAAATTCCCCCTTTTTGATGATGACAAAACCTAGCTTCTAAATTTTCTTATAAAGTCTTTTTTTCTTTGTAGAATACTCTTTCAGATCGATTAAGTCTTCTTGTTCAAAATAAATGAACACTGAAAATTGTAGTTCAGATCGGTTAAGTTTTTTTGTTCAAAATAAATGAACTATTCAAAATAATGAATAAGACTGAGAAATTTGACTGAAAGACTTTGATTTTATTAACATGTCTGATGAATACATTTACATGTCACAATTCAGACAGTTATCTATTTCTTCGCTGCTGAGGACTGTCGTGCTGCCTTTAATTCCTTCTTCTTTTCCCCCTTATTGGCATCAGCAAGTTCCTGGAGGAAATCTACGATCTGCGTAAGCTGAGCGCACATAGCATCCATGAGATTATCTTGAGCAAGGAGGGATTTTGCAACTGTAGTTTTCACTTCGGAAACCAGCTCGATCTGTTCTTTTCTCAGAATGTTCTTATACGAGGCTTGCTGAGAGAACAGATCATTTAGTCCACGCTGAATACCGTTGATGCTTACCATCATCTTGTCTTTGAAAGAATCAAAATCCATAGACGTAGTCCGCTGGCTTTGATGAACTTCTCTTACTCGTTGGGAGAGAAAGAGAAAGTTTTCAGATAATTCTTGAAGTGACTTGACTACTGATGGAGCATCAGCAACGGAGTCTGGGAAGTGCTCAGCAGGTGACGCAGTCAGCTCAGTTTCTGCTTCAACCAGTACAATGGTAGAGTCAGCAGATTGGCGAATATCGTACTGGATCAATTCGACCAAATTCGTAGAAAATTCTTGCAAAAATCCCAAATCTGCAGCAGACTGATCTGGAGGAGTGATTGGTTCAGTGGGCTCCTCAATCTTATAGCTGCAACGATTTTGGACACAACTAGATCAGCATCTACAAAATCTGGTGGGACAACTGTCGGAGGTGCGTCTAGTGTGCTGTTCTAAATATCTGAGACTGAGGACACAAAGGAATGGAGGTGGTTGGTTGTCTCAGAAATGGGTGGCTCAGAGCTTTGCTCTGCCACAGTCTTGCTCGTTGTTGGATGATCCGGACTGGGAACCGGAGTTGAAATGTTGAGCCTCTGACGATGCATGCGAACAGCCATGTGGAGAGTGAGAATGTCCATCTCCAGCTGAGCTATGACCGCACCGTCATCCTTGGCAGTCAGGCTGATGGCATCAAAATTCGCCTTCTTGGCTTGGATAAGCAGATTTGCAAGCCTCAGTCTGTGGTTTGCCCGAAACAGCTCCTTGCGATGCACCGCAATCCAAACATCATCAGTTTCTATCCCTTTCAGGACTTCTTGTTCCATCTTATGTAGCCGCTTGAGTTTTCCAAAGAATAGACTGAAGTGATTGTCCGTTCTGTATTCGACCCATTCATCGAATACGACGGTCAGTTCCTGTACTTTGTCTTCTACATCTTCCATGGCAATATCAATGGTTGTTTGAGCAGCTGATTTGGGCTTTGAAGAGACAGGCTCAGTCATTACATCTTTGCCCTTTCCAACATCAGACGATGGCTTAATCCCGGATTGGGTGTAGTCACCCAGTTCTTTAATGACAATTCCCTTGACAGCAGGGATATTGGTGGGGACTCGGATAGTAACCTTGGGTGAGGTGGGTGGAGCTTTGGATGTTTGAGCTTTGGATGGTTGCGGCGGAGCTTGGGATTTTGGGGGTGGAGCTTGGGTTACAGTGGTGGCTTTGGTTGAAGGATATGGGTTTAGGGTTTAAGGTTGACAATGGTTTTGTGATTTGGGTTCGTGGTTTCTTTGGAAGAGGTTTGGCTGGGGATGAAGTAGTGGAGGCAGACTGAGTTTCATCTGAGTCAGTCTGGACTGTCAGCTTATGCTTGACTCTTGTCTTCTTTCCAGCAGCCTGATCTTTTCCAACTTCCATCTTTACGGCCAACAGATCAGACAGAGTGGGGGGAGCACTCTTTGACTTGAGTAAAGCCAATCCCTGGGGGTTAAGGATTTTGAAAGGATTGAGTGCTGACGGCTTCCCCAGCTCGATGTTCATTGACTCCAAAAGCTTGCTGAGTGGAGCAGCGAAGCAGACAGCCTGTTTTGCTGAAATAACCGTCTCCAACAAAACTCCAAATAGAATAGCGGAGTAGTTCACCTTTAGTCCGGAATGGATAGCAGTCATTGCTCTGAACTTTTCAGAAGTGACTGCATCAAAGCTGCCAGCCTTGCCTAGCAATGGTTTGCCAACAATATCACACAGAACCTGAAAATGGAACAGCATCTCTTTCTTTTTGAATGATGGCTGCAGATTCTGTCCAAATATGGATACTCGGCCCTGAAAGTTTTCAAGGGTGGCCTGAGATATATGACCAAAATCGGACATTTCGATGGTAGGAAGCCCAAAGGTCTTTGAAAGCGTCGCCTGAGAGATTTCAATGGATTTTCCTTTGATGGCTGAAGAGATGTACGCCTTGTGGGAAACGGCGTTGGAGAAAAGCTCTATAATCTCTGATTCGTATATCACCGTACCACATCTAAGAAATCTCCTCAATCCTGAAGATTCCAAGGATTTGAACATGGACACCATATCTGGGTCTTTGTCCCTGTAAATCATATAAAACTCAACAGACAGAGAGTTGTGAGTGATAGTTGCCATTTGAGTGAATGAAATGCAAGTAGGAAAGAAGGAAATATTTTGAAGAGAGATAATCAGACAGCAGTAAATGAGAAAAGTGAAAAGGCTAAATGAAATGCACAACTTGATAAATAGGAGATGTTAGACACGTGTCTGTATCTCGATGACTGAAATTTTAAAATTTGAATTTTTAACGGTCAAGATGAGAGAATAGTAAGACGGTTAAATTTCGATCAGTCCAGACTGTAAAATGTTACTATGTTAAATATTGATAGTGTTTTAAAACAGATCACAAGATAATATCAGATCGATAGAAATCGGTCTGAAAGTCCGGACCGGTCTGTATCTTACTGACCAATATATTATTGATCTGTGCTAACACTAATTCTTTAAAGACAAAATTAAGCACTCATCAAATACATTAAGATAAATCTATTAAACCAAGAATGTGACGAAAATAATTAAACTTAGCCTCAGGGAGTGGTTTAGTGAAGATGTCTGCAGCTTGCTGGTATGTTGAAATATACTCGATCCGAATCTCCTTTTTGACAACATGATCTCGAATAAAATGATGTCTGATGTCAATATGCTTTGTTCGAGAGTGCAAGACTGGATTATACGTTATAGCAATTGCACTTGTGTTGTCGTAGAAGATCGGAGACTCAGCATCTTGAATGCCATAGTCTCTGAGCTGATGTTGAACCCAGAGCATTTGAGCCCAACAGCTTCCAGCGGCAAGATATTCCGCCTCAGCTGTAGATGTGGCAATCGACGTTTGCTTCTTGCTAAACCACGAGATCAATCTTTCACCTAGGAATTGACAAGTTCCACTCGAGCTCTTGCGATCGATCTTACACCCTGCATAGTTAGCGTCTGAATATCCAATTAAGTTAAAATTTGGATCTTTGGGATACCAGAGACCAACATTCTGAGATCCTTTCAAGTATTTAAGAATACGCTTAGCAGCAATAAAGTGGGATTGCTTAGGATTAGATTGAAATCTAGCGCACATGCAGACTGAAAACATAATATCAGGCCGGCTCGCTGTAAGATATAACAGCGATCCGATCAGACCTCAATGCATTGTTACCTCAACTGTTGTTCCCCCTTCGTTTTTATCTAGCTTGATTGATGGACTCATTGGAGTTGAAGCAGTTGAGCAAGTCTCCATTCCGAATCTTTTGAGTAGCTCCTTGGTATACTTGGTTTGATTGATGAATATACCATTGCTGAGCTGGGTTAGTTGACCCAAAAATAATATCATCTACATATATTTGAACTAACAGGATATGTTCCCCCTTAACAAATTTAAATAAGGTTTTATCTACTGAACCGATCTGAAAATCATGATCCAGAAGAAATTGAGGCAGGGTGTCATACCAGGCTCTCGGAGCTTGTTTCAGTCTATACACTGCTTTATTCAGTAAGTATACGTGATCTAGAAATGAGTGATTTTGAAATCCAGGAGGTTGCTCGATGTAGACTTCCTCCTGAAGTTTACCGTTAAGAAATTCACTCTTCACGTCCATTTGATATACTTTGAAGTCTTTAAAGGCGGCGAATGCAAGAAAGATTTGGATGGCTTCAAGTATGGCGACTGGTGCAAAGGATTCATCGAAGTCGATTCCTTCTTCTTGTCTGAAGCCCAGTGCAACCAGTCTGGCCTTGTTCCTAACTGCCACACCATCTGCATCTAGCTTGTTTCTGAAGACCCATCTGGTTCCAATAGCAGGCAGATCGCTTGGTCTGGGAGTTAAGCTTCATACTTGATTTTGTTCAAACTGGTTGAGCTCTTCTTGCATGGCCTTTATCCAGTTATAATCAGTCAAAGCTTCGTTAATCTGTTTGGGTTCCAGATTAGATATGAAAGCAGCGTGAATGAACTCATCCATCATCTGTCCTCTTGTTCTTATAGGTGCAAATGGACTTCCAATCACTAGATTAGGGGGATGTCTCTTAGTCCAGTGTTAGTTTGGTTCGAGAACATCTAGCCCTGATGGAGAAGCAGTATATACATTGTCAGCATCTGTCTTAATATTAGAGTTCATGCTCTCCGGATCAGCAATATCAGCTCGATCTGGTATGACTTCAGTGCCTTGAACCGGTTTGTCTGGTACTTCAGGTTCCGGTGGATTGTCTCTTGATCTGTTAACTGCAATCTCATCATCACTGTTAGCTTCGAGATGGATATTTTCCATCTAATTTTGAATTAATTCCTTGTGGTCCTTAATACACAAAGATTCATCAAAAACTACATGAACTGACTCTTCTACAGTTAAAGTTCGATTATTGAAGACACGAGATGCTTTACTAACAGATGAATATCCTAAGAATATTCCATTATCTAACTTAGCTTCGAATGCTGTAAGATGATTCTTACCATTGTTATGGACGTAACATTTGCATCCGAATACATGAAAGTAAGTGATAGTCGGTCTGTTACCTGTCGATACTTCATATGGCGTTAAGTTTAGCTTCTTGTTAATCATGGGTCGATTTTGTGTATAGCATGCAGTATTTATAGCCTCTGCCCAGAACGTTGAGAAATACCAGAGTCAGCAAGCATTGTTCTTGCTGCTTCCTTAAGCGTCCTGTTCCGACGTTCTGCAACTCCATGTTGTTGAGGAGGTTGAGCTGCTGAGAATTCATGCTTAATTCCTTGGTCTTCTAGAAAGGATTCAAGATTCTGTTTGAAAATTTAGTGCCCTTGTCACTTCGAATCCTGTCTATACCAGATGATCTTTCGTTCTGAACCCGCTTCAGCAGCTTGATCAATTTCGGGCCGGTCTGGTCTTTACTGCTCAAAAATATTTTCCATGTGAAACGTGAGTAATCATCAATAACAACAAGAGTGTACCGCATTCCCCCAAAACTTGTTATTGGTACAGGACCAAACAAGTCCATATGCAATAATTCTAAGCAACGTGAGGAGGATTTGGCATTCTTGTTCTTGAAGGATGATCTGATCTGTTTGCCCATTTGGCAAGCTTCACAGATCTTATCCTTAGCAAAGTCGATCTTGGGCAGACCGATAACTAAATATGTTTACACAGGCTAGAAATAGTCTTGAAGTTAAGATATTCAAGTGTTTATGCCATTGCCAGTGTTTATTATCATTATTAGCGATGAAGCAAGTAGGATTATCAGGTTGAACATAATTTCAGTTAATTTTATATGTATTCCCATTTCTGATTCCTACAAGCATGGTTATACCATCTGATGATTTGACAGTGCAAGTGTGTTTGTGAAATTCTACAGTATAACCATTATCACATAATTGACTTATACTAATCAGATTATAGCATAAATTTTCAACTAAGAGTACATCATTTATAATAATGTTATCATGGACAATCTTACCCTTGCCCACGGTCTTACTCTTTGAGTTATCCCCGAAAGTAATCTTAGGACCAGTGCATTCTGTGATTTCAGACAGCAGCTCGATGTTTCCCGTCATGTGTCAAGAACATCCGCTGTCTAAGTACCAGTCAGACACTTGCTTCTGCAATACCTGTCATCAAACAAAATTACTGTTGGTACCCAATCCTACTTGGGTCCCGAACGGATTAGCCCTTTGGGAACCCATACCTGAATCAGCTTTAATGGCTTGTGTGTGTCTGGGGTGGTGTGTGTGTCTGGATGGTGTGTGCTGATCTGTTTCGGTGTTGTGTGTAATAATGTGTGTGATATGGAGGCCTATGATTCCTATTAGGTAACCTATATCTTCGTTGAACCGATTGTGAGTTGTGGTAGTTAGGTGGTCTTCCTTGCCTTAGATTTTGCACCTTTGGGTTTGGTCTGATAGACACAAAGCTTGCTGGTGCCTTTTCCTTGGCTTGGTTAACATACACAATGCCCTTTCTCGAACATTTATCCTTGAAGAAGGTTCCCGTTTCAATTGTAGGCACTTCGGATTCATATATTGTGCTGGATCTAACAAATGTCATTTGTTTGATTTTGTTCCTTTCCAGCAACAACTCAGA
Organism: Haberlea rhodopensis; assembly: GCA_907163345.1. Classification (NCBI taxonomy): domain Eukaryota; kingdom Viridiplantae; phylum Streptophyta; class Magnoliopsida; order Lamiales; family Gesneriaceae; genus Haberlea; species Haberlea rhodopensis. The sequence continues at coordinate 11,308,688 of CAJQUN010000006.1, read as the reverse complement.
TTCATCTTTGGTGCTTTCATTGGTGCCAAAGCCTATGCCGGTGATGTCACCGACACTTCTTTGTACCTCTTGCAACTCTTCCAATGAGGCTATTGATTTTTTCCACGTTTTGAAAATGTGAGAAAGTTTAGCAATTGGTTGTGCTAATTCTCTGATTTTCTTCATGGAGCTGTTCGTAAGAGATTTTCAGCTTATCCAGCTCGATCTTCAGACTGTTGCATTCACCTAGCTTATAACAGCTTGGTTTGATATGCTTGTCTGTTTGATCTTTGGCTTCAGCTTTAGTTTTCTCAATCGATTCAGCTAATATTCTGTAATCATTAGCCATGTCTTGTAGTGCAGACATAAGCTCTTCTCGTGTGAATTCATTTGAGTCAAAGTCGAATACCTCGTCTATCTGACTTGTCTCCTCGTCTGCCATTAGGCATTGGGTTTCCTCCTCGCTTTCACTTGATGAACATTCTGAGCTCTCTGATTCTGAGCCAGTCTGAGCCCACTTGCGGTTACCTTCCTCTGCTACCAAAACCTTTTGAGCCTTTCCGTGGTGACTTTTACGATCTTTGTAATGCTTCTTTTTCTTGTCTTCACGATGCCTTTCTTTTCTTTCATCTTTCTTCGGTCTGGTGCAATCTGTAATAAAATGTCCGGTCTTACCACAATTGTAGCAAGCCTGGTCGTTAACAGTATCATCTTTTCTTGATTTATACTGATGAGAAGGTTTAAAATTCCTTTTATTCTTAGACATGAATTTACCAAATTTTTTTGATGAATAATGACATAGCATCATTACTTATATGTTTGATAGATCGGTCTGTTGAAGGGTGGACTGGTCTGGAATGGCTGCAAGTGCCTTGTTTGGCTGAGAGGTGGATGACTCTGCTTCTCCTCTGGTGATCAGCTCAAACTCGTACGCCTTAAGATCTACGAACAAGTAATGGAGTTCGACCTTGTTCAGATCTTTAGACTCCCTCATTGCAATCGTCTTGACGTCCCATTCCTTTGGCAAGGCTCTCATCACCTCTCTGTTGGAATAGTCCTTGCCCAGACCATTCAGTTCATTGATGGTGCCAGTAACTCTTTCATCAAACTCGTTTAGAGTTTCTCCAAGCTTCATCTTTATGCTCTCAAATTTTTGTAGAGCTACAGTCAGCTTGTTTTCCTTTGTCTGGTCGTTCCCTTCACATAGCTGTGCAATCTTCTCCCAAATTTCTTTGGCAGTGGAGCACATTTTAATTTTGCTGAACATGTTCTTGTCCAACGTCTTGAACAAGATGTCCTTGGCTACGTTGTCTAAATTGGCTTTCTTTCTTTCTTCATTGTCCAGGTAGCCCTTTCTTTCTCGGTCATTTGTGGTTCATCACTTAATACTCCTAGTGCAGGATTCACTTTTAATATTTTCAATGGTCCGTCTGTAATGACGTACCACATATCGTCACATGTGCTGCCAGGTGAGCTTTCATTCTGATTCTCCAATCATCATAATCTTCTTTTGAGAACATGGGAATCTTGTTGATGGATGCCATCAGTCCAAGTATCTTTAATGATTAAGAAGACCTGCTCTGATACCACTTGTTAGGATCGGACGTGAGTGTTTAGAGGGGGGGAGTGAATGAACACTCCTCTAAAATTTAATTCTTATTGATTTCACTCGGGTTAGTTAGTGAAATCTGTTTCCTAATTAATACTTAAGCAGAACAGACTACTGAAATGAGAGTGCGGAAACGGTCTGTTCTTAGCTAGTAAGAAAGGTTGATGGCTATCGGTAGCGTTTATCGTGTACGCCCAAATTAACCATTCTCAAGTTAACAGCAGTAAATATGTTAGTAGCGTGAGTAGGGATCGATCCCACAGGGAAGGATGTATATTTCGTGTCAATAGTGCCAACAAATATTGATTAACTACTACTAAGCAAAGTTTATGAATTAAACTAATTAGCAAAATTTAAACTACAGTGATTAAAATTATGAGAGAAAAGCGATTCTTGGTTTTCAGTCGACTTTACCTTGGATTTATGCATTCAATCATCCATTATCACAAAAGATGTAATTCTTACTTGAATATTCATCGTTAGAGATTCAACTCTTATCTTATCGTATGCCTAGTTAAAATAGCCCAAACGTTCTAAATTAACCCGTATCGTTATATCGATCAAACAACAACATTTGAGATTAAGATTAACAATAGCTTTCAATTCTAGTAAGAATGATGAACCTAGACAACATAATCCAAGCGTATATGCTTAATCTAGTTACATGTTTTTCCTAAGAATTTAACAACACCAACAGCAGGCAATTATCAATCTTAGTTGCTTCAAGGCCAAGCATTAGATTGCATGTAAAAATTATTAGATGGCCAATCTTATAATCAAAACACAACAATCATGGCATTAAAATCAGAAAATCACATGATACTCAATAAAATCAATATAAGAATATCAATCTCATGAAAAACATTAAATCCAAGGTATTGTCTTCCTTCAACCAAGAATCAAAGTGTTTAGCCTTGCATAATCAAATCAAAAACAATAAAATCTACCCTAGAAAACATCAAACTAATAATAAAAGAAATAATTACTAAAGCGAAGCACGATACCGGAGTGTCGCTTCCGTCTTCGTTCTTCGAGATGTCCTTCAAAAGTTGAGAGAAAAATAAAATCTAATGTCTAAACTATGTTGCTCTCCTCAAAATATGACTATTCATCTGATTTAAGGTCCCCAATTTCATCCAAAGATGGTGGGAATCTGATATTGTAGGTAAAATCCATCCAAGATGGTAAAAAATCAAATTCCCGATATTTCCAAAACTCAGCTGGCGATCGAACGCCTCAGACCAGCTATCGATCGCTGGCTTTATTTTTTTCAGGAAATCTCTTCGGGCGATCGATCGCCTCTTTGTAGCGATCGATCGCTTGGCTCCATTAGGGTTTGGCGATCGATCTCCTCCATGCGATCGATCTCTTCATCAACAGTACACTTTTAGCCTTATTCTTGCTCAACCTTTAGTCTCTATCATCTCCATATCTTTCCTTGATCTTTATACATCATTTTTAGCACGAATTCTTCGATTCCACCTACAAATGCACAAATATAAGATTATGTAGCATATGCATCAATTTATCTATCAAAACATACCAAATCGTAAACAATTAAGCTCAATAGATGTGTCTATATCTAGTCACATTAAACTCCCCCATACTTACTCTTTACTCGACCTCGAGTAAATCAGACAAAACTATAATATTTTTGTTGGCTCATAGCATCATAACAAATTAACTTATCTCCACTTTAACGCCTCAACAATTTTAAACATGCATAGTAATGAAAGGCGGTGAAAAGTTAATAGTGGAACAAGTTCAATCCCTAAACATCTCATACTTAACAAAGTAGTGAACGTGCGTGTGTGGTCATAAACAAGTGTGGTGTACAAATTATAGATCCAAAAGATGCAAATCCACGATAGTTCAAGTCATACACTAACACAAGTATAAGCTTACTTGCACACTCTTCTCCACTATCTTAGCCACTTTGCAAACATAAATCAAGTAGGTCTTTATTAGCTTGTAGCTTGGTCTAGGTATTGGCTTATGAAAGAAAGGAAAAATACATATCAAACAAGAGAGTATGATGATATGCACACTAAAAGCTTCTCTTCTTGCTTGAATTTTTCAACTTTTATTTCAACATTTTTCTTCTTTTGTGCCTTGGCTCCCCTTGGAGTCATATTTTTATGTATTTTTTTTCAAGGCATCCCTTTTTCTTTCATGCATTTCATTCTTTTGACAATAAAGCTCACAAAACATACATGGATCATTGAATACTTAAGTGCATGTGAATGAAATACATCATACTCCCTTCAAAGGTATGGATAGAATTCATATTTAGGCTCATTAGGGAAGGATGATAAGCTAGTCAAAGAATGTCGAATGGGGGTCTTTTGTATGCTTAGCATACAACCATTCTTTTGCATTAAAGCTCAAAAAGGGTACTAGTGGTTGATTTTCTTTACATGGTAGGCTTGAAAGGCTCAAACGCATCAAAGATCGCCTATATCACTTTCATGTTTGCAAGTAGTCTAGACATACGCATCAAAGAGCATGTAGTTAAGTTCTAGCATGTATTAGAGGCTTCTTAAGACTATCACAAAGTTCACACAATCTTCACTAAGCTATGCACACTTCACAAGTCATGACAATAATGTGCTCAAGATATTCAATTACTAAGTAAAAGCACACTTTGCATTAGAGTTCAAAGGTTCCAAGGTTAACAATTCACCTATGTTCAAAAGCATGCATGATATCAATTAGGTTTTATCATGGGCTAGTGATTCTAAGCATGTGTTCATTACTAACTATGAGCTCAAAATTTTTCAAATTTTTCGATTTTTTTGTATTTTTGAAATAAGAAAAACAATAACATGCCACTAATCCCTCCCCCATACTTAAATCTTACATTGTCCCCAATGTAAGGCAAAAATACAAGAAAAGATAAATGTCTAACTACTAAAGCAATAAAATAAAAATAACAGGGAGAAAGGAAACTAACTCCCCTTGGGTTGCCTCCCAAGCAGCGCCTCTGTTTAACGTCGGTGGCCCGACGCCAGTCCTCTATCAAGGTGGGTTATGCGGTGTTGCTCTATCTTTCCTCTTCCACCTCAATATCTTTTTAAGTCCCTTGAATTTTGGTTTGTTTGCCTTTGAGTGGTCGTCCCCAGTTTTTGTTCCTCCTCCATCATTTTTTGATTGCTGTGGTCGATCGGGAGGGTGTGTCTTTTCAATCCTACGATCCTGTAAGTGAGAAGAGTGAGAGTCAGCAGTATCATGAATAGACAAGGAAGCAATGGTATGAAAAGTATGCATAGGATGTGAGTTCATACCTCCTTTTTCTTCAAGGCCATCAGTAGCCTCTCCCATCTCCCATAAATCATCATTATCATAATCATCATCAAATTCATCATATATATCGATAGCATAACTAGAATGCTCATGAGTTTTAATGGGTTCATAGATATTAAATTTTGCAATTTCACCATTAGACTCCATTGCTAACATGCCGATATTCACATTGATAACAGATTTTGATGTTTTCAAGAATGGTCTCCCTAAAAGAATGGGGCTAGATGGATCACCATTTTCCATGTCTAAGATATAGAAATCGGCGGGGAAAACCAAATTCTCTATATGAACAAGTACGTCTTCTACTATCCCCCTAGGAATAACCGTGGACCTATCAGCTAATTGAATCACAGTGTTGTCTCGTTTTAAAGGTCCAGGTTTTAGTTGAGTGTAGATTGAGTAAGGCATGACATTAATGGAAGATTAGCATTGCCTTCTCAATTCTAGTAGTTCCTATCACACAAGGAATAGATAACATACCGGGGTCCTTGCACTTTGTGGGAATGCTTCTTTGGATGACCGCCGAAACATTCTCACCTAGCTATATCTTGGGGCACCCTTTGCGTTTCTTCCTCTTATCCGCTTTCCAAATTTCTTGCAAAAATCTCGCACATCGAGGTATCTTCATCATGGCATCATGTAGTGGAGCGTTTGCCTCACATCGTCGGAAAGTCTCGTAGAGTTCCTTGATATCCTCATCTTTCCTATTTTCCTTAAAAGCAAGGGGGAATGGGGGATCAATTTTATATTCAGACAATTTAGGGAACTTACCCCGTGGTTCCTCCTCTTGTATGGGCTCTTCAACGTCCTTCTTCGTCTCCTTCATCTCTTTTTTTCTTGGGTGGCTAAGTACCACCTTCTCCTCAGTCGTCTCTTCGCTCATCTTCAAAGTGATAGCGCTCACATTCTCCCTGGGGTTCACAATTGGCTGTGATGGTAGTCCATTTGACAAGCTCGTTCAAGCTTGTTGAGCGAAGTCGCCAATTGTCCCATTTGCGTAGTCAAACTCTGGATGCTCGCCCTCGTCTCCTATTGAAATTGTAAGCTATTTTCAGCAATAACTTTAATAATATTTTCTAACCTGTCAGAAGGAGTGTGAGGGCCCGATCCTAATCTGGTGTTTAATTATCACACAGTGATTAATTTACGTAAACAGCGGAAGAATAATTTCAAACGTCTTCTTAAATGGCCCTAAAAAATTTTCGCTTTTAAGATACATATATATATATTTATATCAAAATATATATATATAATTCTAGTTAAGCCATTCATTCGCAGATAATAAAACAACATGATTCAAAGTTATTGCAAAGTCCCGAAAATATCAGATCCCGAGTACAACATACACGGGGCATACCCCGGTAAAGTTATTTTGTTTTTTTAAAATCCATACCATACGATTACTGGGAAAGAAAACCAACATAACCTGAGCTCTTCATCATGGAGCTCGGGTATCTCTTGATGCGTCACCAAAAGCATCATCACCACGTCCTCCTGTAACACATGTCATGCCCGAACAACAAAAGACACGACAGCTCCCCAAAAAGGGGGTCAGTACCCCAGTACGAGAAATAAAATAGATCATGTCAAATGACAAAGTATCATGCAATGCATACCATGTATGAATGCGATGTATGAATGGTACAAGGGAATCGAATATCAAGATACCAAAATCGGAGTCCAAAGGAAGGTATCATCAAATCATCATAGCTCGAGCAGAGGGTGACAGTATACGTACATTGCGCTAGGAAAACTCATCCTATGTACGTTACTGCATCCAGCCCTCGTGTCTAGGTCCGATCGCACCTGCACGTGACTACAGTTACTACATATACTGCCTGTCATCGCCATGCTCGTTGTACCCGACACTCAGAGTGAGTCAACTCAGTCAAAATCATGGATATCAAGGAAACGATAGCTCAATATGATATGCCCATGAATCATTATGCATTAATGACATATGCAACTCAATATATCATGCAATCTCATGTGAGAGTATATACAAATCATGTAATTTCACATATCATGTACTCCAAGACATTTATTGTCAGATAGTCACAGAATCATATATTGACAACAAAATCATATCAATCAAGTAATAGCAAGGTCATACAGTGGTATCATTACACGCATTTGCCAGACGTCATGATACAACTCATTTCAACGTACCTCAGACCACGACTAAACTACCGAAAAACCTCCTCGAGTAAACCCGGAGTCTATTAACCTGGTCAAATAAAATCCAAAATGACACTAAGTGCTCAAAAAGTGTATTGAATCAAACCTAACTTAAAAATATGACCCTAAACGATTTTTCCTACATTTTAAGTCTGACCCATTTTGTATAAAATATCGCTATAATTCCATACTTCATCAAAACGACTTGATTCCAGAGCTCAAAGTTCAGAAACTCAAAATATTACATTTCATCAGAGAAGTTGTCAAGCTGGTTCGACCATCTAGGTGGTGTTTGAACACTAAAACCGCAACATTTAAAAATGTATTTTCCAGCTTGAGCAGTGTTGGCAAAAGTGTTATAACTTCTTCATTTAAAACCCAAAATTAGTGATTATAGTGGCAATTTACAGCCAACTAGAAATCCTATAATTCTTGTCTCTAGACATTTTTCAAAATTCCTAGACAAAAATGCTCAGGAACCCGAAGAACACACTGCATGGCATTTTCGCCCACATGCAGGACATAGATTGAGCACTTAATTTAAAAAATTCATAACTAATTAGAAAGAAGCCCAAATTAAGTTCTTTTTTTTTAATTCAAAAGAACGCAAAGTCCTACAATTTTTATTTGAAGACCGACAACAAATTCGTAATAAAATTTGCCCAGAATTCCGAATTACAGTCCACTTGCAACACGCATGGACATGCAGAGGCGAAAATGAGCACTGAACGAAAAATCGTCATAACTCCTACTCAAGAGACCCAAATTGCATGTTTCTTTTTTTTTAAAATGCATAAATTTGAAAGATCTACAACATTGATGTGAAGACCAAAATCAAAATCGAAAGTATAATTTGTCAAAAGTTCGGATTTCTACACTGCATGTGCATTCACAGCACATGCAGAGTCGAATCTGATGCCTCTTAGTAAAATGAGTATATCTCACTCATTTCAAGTCCAAATAGTCTCACAATTTAACCACAGGACGACAACACCTATATCTACAACTTTTGTTTGAGGCTTAAAGACAGATTTGGAAGTTACAGAACTCGAAAGTATGGGACAACTTTCTGCATGCAACCATAGTTTCTGCTGAAACTTAGGATAGCATGAGTTCTTCTCTTTTTACAAAACAAGACTCAAAAATTTGAACCCTATCTGTAAAAATTCGAAGATTAGGAATAAAAAGAGGATGATATACCTCTCAAGCTTTCAAAAACACCACACCCTTGAAGCTCTTCTAATTTCCTATCCAAAACCAAGCTTGTATGCAAGTTTTGGGAAGATTTTGATGTAAGAAAAAATGGTGGATGATTTTCGAATTTTATAGGCTGAAAGGAGAGAAAGATTTCTTGTTGGGAATGAGAGAAGTGAATGTTAAAATCTGATTGAAGAAGAGGGGCACTCCATGCCTTTAAAAAGATGGAAAGGGGCGATACATACAAGGTGAAAAATTGGGATTTTTTTAATAATTTCCTAACCCATTATGTCCATGTGTCCCAAATGGTGCTTCATCATTTTTAATGTAGGTGCATGGCTGAAAATGGTATACCATTTGGTATAATTTTGATGTATATTAAGTTGGTTAAAGATAAAGTGTTGTGACCCGGAACACATCAATTCGAATTCTTCGCTTTTAATCACCCGGGTTTACTAACTCAAGGTTAAGCGTACTTAATTAATAACGGGGCCTTACACTTCTTCCCCTCTTAAAAGATTTCGTCCTCGAAATCAAAAGGTAAGAATTCATTCAACTTATATTATTTCATACGATTACAGATACATCGGATAATCATAAGTACAAGGCATGGAATACAAAAGAGTATCTTCAAATAGATGTGGCCATTCTCGTCTCATTTTGGCCTCTAATTCCCATGTCAACTCTTCTGTACCATGACGACTCCATTGTACAAAAACCAATGGAATGGTTTTATTTCGTAGCACTTTCTCCTTCCTATTCAAAATCTTGAATGGTTGTTCAACATAGGACAGAGAACTATCTACTTCAATCTCTCCTGGCTGAAGAACATGAGAGGGATCTGGTTCATACTTCCTCAGCATTGATACATGAAACACATCATGAATTAGCGATAAATGTTGTGGCAATGCTAAACGGTATGCCAACGAACCAATCCTCTCGAGAATCTGATAAGGTCCAATGTATCGAGGTGACAATTTCCCCCGACGCCCAAAGCGCATTGTTCCCCGAAAAGGCGATACCTTAAGAAAAACTCTATCTCCGACTTGAAATTCTAAGGGCCTTCTTCATTTATTAGCATAACTGGCTTGTCTGTCTTGAGATGCTTTCATACGTTTTCGAATCAATTCTATTTTTCCTTGCATCTCATCAGCAAATTCGGGTTGAGCCAAATGTCTTTCTCCAATTTCATCCCAACATACCGGTGTTCGGCACTTCTTGCCATATAAAGCCTCAAATGGAGCCATCCCGATAGTTGCTTGGAAACTATTATTGTAGGAGAATTCCACCAATGGTAGTGATTCTTGCCAATTACGACCAAAATCCATCACCACAGAACGCAACATATCTTCTAATGTCTGAATAGTTCTTTCAGTCTGTCCGTCTGTCTGTGGATGATAGGCAGTACTCCTTGCCAATCTGGTACCCATGGCATTTTAAAAACTGCTCCAAAATTTTGATACAAACCTCGGATCTCTGTCTGAAACAATAGAAACTGGAACTCCATGTATCCGAACTATATTATCCACATATAGTCGTGTCATCTTCTTGTAGGAGTAAGTACGATCAAATGGGATAGAGTGTGCTGACTTGGACAATCGGTCAACTATAACCCAAATTGCATCACATCCCCTGTTTGATCGGGGTAAATGGGTCACGAAATCCATTGCAATATGCTCCCAATTCCATTGAGGTATTTCCAAACCTTGAAGTAAACCACCAGGTCTCATTCTCTCTGCTTTGACTTGTTGACAAGTCAAACATCTTGATACGAAATCAACAATATCTTTCTTCATACCTTTCCACCAAAAATGTGGTCTTAGTGTATGGTACATTTTTCGGCTTCCTGGATAGATACTAAAATGACTACAATGAGCTTCTTGGAATAGAGCCTCTTTTAATTCCACTAAATTTGGCACTACCAATCTTTTATCCATTTGTAACCAACCACCTGGTGATTACCAGTCCTTTAAGTGGTGAATGAAAGGATCTGTCTCTTGGGCTTTTCTGATCCTTGAGATAATTTGCGGTTCCACTTGTAAAGTCGACACCACGAAATAATCCTGTTGTGGTTGATATGTCCATCCCGAAGTGCACAACTCATCATAATTTTGCCATATATGAATGGATGCTATCATGGCATTTTGCACTTTCCGACTTAACGCATCTGCTACTTGATTCATTTTTCCTGGTTTATATTGTATGTCACAATCAAAATCTTTTAGTAAATCCAACCATCTTCTCTGTCTCATGTTTAACTCGGATTGAGTGAATATATACTTCAAACTCTTGTGGTCAGAGTAGATAATAAATTGCTCCCCATATAGGTAATGACGCCATATCTTCAAGGCAAAAATGATGGCGGCCAACTCGAGGTCATGAACAGGATATCGTGTCTCATGAGGTTTTAATTGTCTTGACGCATAAGCGATCACCTTTCCTTGCTGCATAAGTACACAACCCAATCCTTTAATTGATGCATCGGCACAAACTACAAATCCTCCTGATCCAGATGGCAGGGCCAACACTGGGGCTGTAGCCAATCTTTGTTTCAACTCTTGAAAACTACTTTCGCAATTGTCTGACCAGATGAAACTCTGATTTTTCTTGGTCAAATGGGTGATAGGCTTGGCTATTTGAGAGAATCCCTCGATAAAACGCCTGTAATAACCTGCCAAACCCATGAAACTTCGAATCTCTGGCACAGTTGTTGGTCTTGGCCAATTTAATACTGCTTCCACCTTACTTGGGTCTACAGATACTCCTTGAGCAGATATCACATGTCCCAAAAACATGACTCTGTCCAGCCAAAATTCACATTTCGATAGTTTTGCATACAACTGGGCTGAACGAAGAGTCTAGAGTACCAACCGTAAATGTTCTTTGTGGTCTTTCTTGGTTTTTGAGTATACCAAGATATCATCAATGAATACAATCACAAATCGATCCAAGAATTTTTTGAATACTCTATTCATCATATCCATAAACACTGCTGGTGCGTTCGTCAGACCGAAAGGCATTACCAGGAATTCGAAATGTCCATACCTGGTTCGAAAAGCCGTCTTTGGAATATCCTCTTCCCTAACTCGAAGTTGATGATAACTTGATCGTAAATTGATCTTTGAATAGACCGAAGTTCCTTGAAGTTGGTCGAACAAATCATCATTCTGGGTAACGGGTATTTATTCTTGACGGTAACCCGATTGAGTTGTCTGTAGTCGATACACATTCGCATTGTACCATCTTTCTTCCTTACGAAAAGTACAGGTGCTCCCCAAGGCGACATACTCGGTCGTATATAACCTTCGTCAAGAAGGTCCTGCAATTGCTCTTTTAATTCTTTGAGTTCTGCTGGTGCCATTCTATAAGGTGCTTTTGAAATTGGTGCGGTACCAGGCATCAACTCAATGCTAAATCAATCTCTCTCTCCGGTGGAAAACCCGGAATTTCATCTGGAAATACATCTGCAAACTCTCTTACCACCGGAATGTCTGACAAAAGTGGCTCTTTCTTTGTACCATCGATAGCATAAATCATATATCCCTCATTTCCTAGGGATAACAATCTAAACATTTCCATTGCTGATACCAAGGGTATTTTAGACTGCGATCCTCGGCCATGGAAATTCCATTTGGGTCCATGATAAGGTCGAAATCAAACCACCCCCTTAAAACAATCAACGGTAGCCCGATAGTTTGTGAGAGTATCCATACCAATAATACAGTCAAAGTCGATCATGGGTAAAACCATCAAATTAGTGATCATAATACTCTCCTCAAATTGTAGTATGCTGTTCAGCACGACATAGCTAGATAGAATAATTCTACCAGCTGGTGTAGATACAGATGAAGTTTCTTGCAGTGATACAGTTTCTAAATTATGCTCATCAACAAATCTAAATGAAATGAATGAATGCGATGCTCCTGTATCAAACAAAACTCGTGCAGTATTACCAAAAATAGTACAATTACCTGCAATCACACCTCCATGAGCCTCTCTAGCTTGATCCTCAGTCAAAGCATAAACTCGTGCTTGCTGGGGACCTGGAAAAGTAGGAGTAGTACCCCTAATCTGCGGGTAACTGGACTGCTGAAAGGACTGTGCAGGTCTAGACTGTGAACCACCCTGAAACCTTCCCCTAGCATGAGGCATTGTCTGTTGTGGCTGCACTGGTCCTTGATCTCTTAACGGACATGCTCATGAGTAGTGTCCAGTCTGTCCACAAGTATAACAAGTTCCTCTCCTTCCTAGACACTGGTCAGTGGAATTTCTACCTCCACATGATGCACAAAGAATACCAGGATTTGGTGCTCCTCCAGAACTCCATGAACCGCTGGAACTTGAAGAGCTTGATCTGAACTTCTTAAATTTCTTACCCTTTGGTTTGAAACTTTGTTGCTTATGAAACTGATGTGGCCTCGTCTGCTGCTGGCGCGGTGGGGGATGTTGCTGGAAAGGACCCAGAGAAGAAGGTATATTTCCCTGAGGTAATTGGGGAACAAACTGCAAACCCCCTCTCCTCAGTCCAACTTCATCTCTTTTTGCCCTCTCAACTGCCTCAGGATATGTAGTGATGTCCCCAGAAGTTACAAACGTATAGATGGAGGGATGCAGTCCCTCCACAAATCTAGTATACATCGCTCTAGAATTTGTTGCCACATAAGGTACATAGCTCAAAAGTGCAGAAAATTGTGATGCATACTCGGCCACAGACAAATTTCCTTGGACAAGATTATTGAATTCGGCTTCCTTTGCAGTGTAGTAGGATGGAGGGGAATACTGTTCCAAAAATTTCGTCTGGAAAATCTCCCATGTGATAGTAATCCCAGACTCAATCAATCCTTTCCTCGCAGCTTCCCACCACAATTGTGCTCTCTCTTTCAACTGATAGACTGCGAGCTTCAATCGTATTGATGGCGCGTAGTTGACAAGGTCAAATAAAGATTCCATCTCTCGGATCCACGATTCAGCTTTTTCACCAGAATCTATTCCATTGAATCTTGATGGGCGCATGTTCTGGAAACGAGCTACTACTGACTCCATATCCAACTCTTGAACTTGTTGCGCTAAATCATCCACATCATCAGCATGAGGAGTGTCAGATGCAGATTCATGCACCACACCCTTGCCCTTGCGACCTCTAGTTCCAGGTGCCATGTCCTTATACCAAAAATCTATTCCTAATCAGAATAGTATAGCATAAAAGGTTTTATAGGAAGTTCAGCTATAATTTGATGCAAATAATTCATAACTAATGGAATTCAGCATATATATCATGTACGGAACAGGTACAATCATAAAAGGACAAGTAGCCAATCACATGCACAAACATTTTATTTGTGACTAAACTCAGTGTCCTAACTCTATTTCGAGCGTATCCCAGACTACGCTCTGACACCATAATGTGAGGGCCCGATCCTAATATGGTGTTTAATTATCACACAGTGATTAATTTACGTAAACAGCGGAAGAATAATTTCAAACGTCTTCTTAAATGGCCCTAAAAATTTTTCGCTTTTAAGATACATATATATATATTTATATCAAAATATATATATATAATTCTAGTTAAGCCATTCATTCGCAGATAATAAAACAACATGATTCAAAGTTATTGCAAAGTCCCGAAAATATCAGATCCCGAGTACAACATACACGGGGCATACCCCGGTAAATTTATTTTGTTTTTTTTAAAATCCATACCATACGATTACTGGGAAAGAAAACCAACATAACCTGAGCTCTTCAACATGAAGCTCGGGTATCTCTTGATGCGTCACCAAAAGCATCATCACCACGTCCTCCTGTAACGACTGTCATGCCCGAACAACAAAAGACATGACAGCCCCCCAAAAAGGGGGTCAGTACCCCAGTACGAGAAATAAAATAGATCATGTCAAATGACAAAGTATCATGCAATGCATACCATGTATGAATGCGATGTATGAATGGTACAAGGGAATCGAATATCAAGATACCAAAATCGGAGTCCAAAGGAAGGTATCATCAAATCATCATAGCTCGAGCAGAGGGTGACAGTATACGTACATTGCGCTAGGAAAACTCATCCTATGTACGTTACTGCATCCAGCCCTCGTGTCTAGGTCCGGTCGCACCTGCACGTGACTACAATTACTACCTATACTGTCTGTCATCGCCATGCTCGTCGTACCCGACACTCAGAGTAAGTCAACTCAATCAAAATCATGGATATCAAGGAAACGATAGCTCAATATGATATGCCCATGAATCATTATGCATTAATGACATATGCAACTCAATATATCATGCAATCTCATGTGAGAGTATATACAAATCATGTAATTTCACATATCATGTACTCCAAGACATTTATCATGTCAGATAGTCACAGAATCATATATTGACAAGAAAATCATATCAATCAAGTAATAGCAAGGTCATACAGTGGTATCATTACACGCATTTGCCAGACGTCATGATACAACTCATTTCAACGTACCTCAGACCAAGACTAAACTACCGAAACCTCCTCGAGTAAACCCGGAGTCTATTAACCTGGTCAAATAAAATCCAAAATGACACTAAGTGCTCAAAAAGTGTATTGAATCAAACCTAACTTAAAAAATATGACCCTAAACGATTTTTCCTACATTTTCAGCCTGACCCATTTTTGTATAAAAAATCGCTATAATTCCATACTTCATCAAAACGACTTGATTCCAGAGCTCAAAGTTCAGAAACTCAAAATATTACATTTCATCAGAGAAGTTGTCAAGCTGGTTCGACCATCTATGTGGTGTTTGAACACTAAAACCGCAACATTTAAAAATGTATTTTCCAGCTTGAGCAGTGTTGACAAAAGTGTTATAACTTCTTCATTTAAAACCCAAAATTAGTGATTCTAGTGGCAATTTACAGCCAACTGGAAATCCTATAATTCTTGTCTCTAGACATTTTTCAAAATTCCTAGCCAACAATGCTCAGGAACCCGAAGAACACACTGCATGGCATTTTCGCCCACATGCAGGACATAGATTGAGCACTTAATTTCAAAAATTCATAACTAATTCGAAAGAAGCCCAAATTAAGTTTTTTTTTTTTTAATTCAAATAACGCAAAGACCTACAATTTGTATTTGAAGACCGACAACAAATTCGGAATAAAATTTGCCCAGAATGCCAAATTACAGTCCACTTGCAACACGCATGGACATGCTGAGGCGAAAATGAGCACTGAACGAAAAATCGTCATAACTCCTACTCAAGAGACCCAAATTGCATGCTTATTTTTTTTTTTAAATGCATAAATTTGAAAGATCTACAACATTGATTTGAAGACCAAATCAAAATCTAAAGTATAATTTGTCAAAAGTTCGGATTTCTACACTGCATGTGCATTCACAGCACATGCAGAGTCGAATCTGATGCCTCTTAGTAAAATGAGTATATCTCACTCATTTAGAGTCCAAATAGTCTCAAAATTTAACCACAGGACGACAACACCTATATCTACAACTTTTGTTTGAGTCTCAAAGACAGATTCGGAAGTTACAGAACTCGAAAGTATGGGACAACGTTCTGCATGCAACCATAGTTTCTGCTGAAACTTAGGATAGCATGAGTTCTTCTCTTTTTACAAAACAAGACTCAAAAATTCGAACCCTATCTGTAAAAATTCGAAGATTAGGAATAAAAAGAGGATGATATACCTCTAAAGCTTTCAAAAACACCACACCCTTGAAGCTCTTCTAATTTCCTATCCAAAACCAAGCTTGTATGCAAGTTTTGGGAAGATTTTGATGTAAGAAAAAATGGTGGATGATTTTCGAATTTTATAGGCTGAAAGGAGAGAAAGATTTCTTGTTGGGAATGAGAGAAGTGAATGTTAAAATCTGATTGAAGAAGAGGGGCACTCCATGCCTTTAAAAAGATGGAAAGGGGCGATACATACAAGGTGAAAAATTGGGATTTTTTTAATAATTTCCTAACCCATTATGTCCATGTGTCCCAAAATGGTGCTTCATCATTTTTAATGTAGGTGCATGGCTGAAAATGGTATACCATTTGGTATAATTTTGATGTATATTAAGTTGGTTAAAGATAAAGTGTTGTGACCCGGAACACATCAATTCGAATTCTTCGCTTTTAATCACCCGGGTTTACTAACTCAAGGTTAAGCGTACTTAATTAATAACGGGGCCTTACAAGGAGGGTGCACTGGAGGTGGTGGAGGTCTCTGATATGGCGGTCTATAGGGTGGAGGTTGGTACATCTATTGGTTCCCATATCCTTGGTTCGGATGGTCCCTCCACCCTTGATTGTAATTGCTCGAGGGATTGTCATAGCCCCTTTGTGGTGGCCCTGGGAATCCTCCCGCTGCATTCACGTGCTCAGTGGATGTCTCTTGTAGTGATGGACATGTATCAGTGGGATGGTTCGCAGCTAGACAGATTCAACATGGCTTAATCTTCCCCACGATGCCTCCAGCAAGATTACGCACAAGAAAAGTTAGATCAATCAGTTGTTGTTCCAAATTGGATACATTTACCTCTATTCTTGGCGGTTGTCCATGGCGAACATGTCCAAATTGTTGGGAGTTTGCCGCCATGTTAGCTATTAAGTTCCTTGCCTCCTCCGCTGTCTTGTCAATGAAAGCTCCTCCGCTCGCCGCATCCACTAAGTTCCTGTCACCAGAAAGCAAACCTTCATAGAAATATTGAATTAACAAGTGTTCACTTATTTGATGTTGTGGGCAGCTTGCACACAACTTCTTAAAACATTCCCAGTACTCATGCAGTGACTCCTCGTGGTAATGCTTCACACCATAGATCTCTTTTCTTATGTTAGTCGCCCTTGAAGCAGGAAAGTACTTCTCTAGGAAGACTCTTTGCAAATCCGTCCACGTGGTGATAGATCCGGAGGGTAGGTAGAATAGCCAATCCTTTGCAGCATCCTTTAGCGAGAATGGAAAGGCTCGCAGTTTGATTTGCTCCTCCGTCACACCAGCAGGCTTCATAGTAGTGCACACCACGTGGAATTCCATCAAGTTCTTGTGCGGGTTGTCTCATGCAAGACCATGAAAAGACGGCAATAAGTGAATTAAACCAGATTTGAGTTCGAAATTTACGTTATTTGCGAGAGCAGGGAAAGTGATGCAGAGAGGTTGTTGATCCAAGTTAGGATTCGCCAACTGCCTCAAGCTTTGATTCGCAGTCATCGTGTTCCTCTCTTCTTCTTCCTCAAGCAGTCTTGCTTCTCTTCTTCTCCGATGTAGTGTCCTCTCGATCTCAGGATTGTAGTGAAAGTTATCTTCGTTATTAAACGATCCACCTGTACTCATCAACAAACCAAAGTAGTAGTGCGGGGTAACAAATAAAAAAAAATCGACACAAAATAATACCAATGCCCTTCCCCGGCAACGGCACCAAAATTTGGTAGCGTTTATCGCGTACGCCCAAATTAACCCTTCTCAAGTTAACAGCAGTAAATATGTAGTAGCGTGAGTATGGATCGATCCCACATGGAAGGATGTATATTTCGTGTCAATAGTGCCAACAAATATTAAAAAGGGAATTTTTGAAATTGATTAACTACTACTAAGCAAAGTTTATGAATTAAACTAATTAGCAAAATTTAAACTACAGTGATTAAAATTATGAGAGAAAAGCGATTCTTGGTTTTCAGTCGACTTTACCTTGGATTTATGCATTCAATCATCGATTATCACAAAAGATGTAATTCTTACTTGAATTTTCATCATTAGAGATTCAACTCTTATCTTACCTTATGCCTAGTTAAAATAGCCCAAACGTTCTAAATTAACCCATATCGTTATATCGATCAAAACTACAATAGTTGAGATTAATATTAACAATAGCTTTCAATTCTAGTAAGAATGATGAACCTAGACAACATAATCCAAGCGTCTATGTTTAATCTAGTTACATGTTTTTCCTAAGAATTTAACAACACCAACAGCAGGCAATTATCAATCTTAGTTGCTTCAAAGGCCAAGCATTAGATTGCATGTAAAAATTATTAGATGGCCAATCTTATAAACAAAACACAACAATCATGGCATTAAAATTAGAAAATCACATGATACTCAATAAAATCAATATAAGAACATCAATCTCATGAAAAACATTAAATCCAAGGTATTGTCTTCCTTCAACCAAGAATCAAAGTGTTTAGCCTTGCATAATCAAATCAAAAACAATAAAATATACCCTAGAAAACATCAAACTAATAATAAAAGAAATAGTTACTAAAGTGAAGCACGATTCCAGAGTGTCGCTTCCGTCTTCGTTCTTCTAGTTGTTCTTCAAAAGTTGAGAGAAAAATAAAATCTAATGTCTAAACTATGTTGCTCTCCTCAAAATATGACTATTCATCTGACTTAAGGTCCCCAATTTCGTCCAAAGATGGTGGGAATCTGATATTGTAGGTAAAATCTATCCAAGATGGTAAAAAAATCAAGTTCCCAATATTTCCAAAACTCAGCTGGCGATCGATCGCCTCAGACCAGCGATCGATCGCTGGCTTTATTTTTTTTGGGAAATCTCTTCGGGCGATCGATTGCCTCTTTGTAGCGATCGATCGCTTGGCTCCAGTAGGGTTTGGTGATAAATCGCCTATTTTCTTGCGATCGATCGTTGCAGCGTAAATTTTGTTGCTCAACTTTCTGTCAAAAGGCGATCGATCTCCTCTTCCATGCGATCGATCTCTTCATCAAAATTACACGTTTAGCCTTATTCTTGCTCAACTAGTCTCTATCATCTCCATATCTTTCCTTGATCTTTATACATCGTTTTTAGCTCGAATTCTTCGATTCCACCTACAAATACACAAATATACGATTAGGTAGATATGCATCAATTTATCTATCAAAACATACCAAATCGTAAACAATTAAGCTTAATAGATGTATCTATTTCTAGTCACATGAGCTGTGAAATGCAAAGCAGTGCGAAATGTAAGTAGACAAGATATGTTTCTGGAAGTTCGAAGGCAAATCCTTCTACGTCTCCCCTTCTTCCAATCAAGGATGGATTCACTAGAAGACTTTGAGTAATACAACTATTTGTACAACCCTGATTCAGCTGGATTTACCCCACTACCTGACTGAAACTCCTAGTCTCTCAATCTGTTCAGACACAATCCGTCTGACAGTTACAATCAAATCGCACTCTTCTATTTTAGCACCAATACAGAAGATACAGTGAATAAATCTACGCACAATTGATCCTTTAAATGATCAAATAATACAATAAGATGTGCTTTAAAAACTTTGAGCAGACTGGTAAGATAAAATCTTTCTGCGATGGTTCTGCTCAAGAATCAATGTTTTGACTTGTAAGCTTGTGTTGTTCAGTCTATTGATTGATCAGTGAAAGTCCCTCTTGAGCATTTTAGTTGCATCCTTACATAGTCGTTTATACCAACGACAATATTTCCTGTTCTGTGCAACTCTTACTTTGGTCAAAGTCTGAACAAGCTTCGGTCTTCTTCTTTAAGCACTTTCCCTTCTGGTCTGTTCTTTCGGCGCTTGGGAGGTAGACTCTCCTTTGTCTATTTACCATTTAAGGTAATCTTCAGTCCTTGGTCTTTTTCCGCATTAAATGCATCATTAAATGCTTCAATAAATAGTCGTTGATTACTAACTTCGTTTGCTCTAATCTGATCTTCATCGAGCTGGTCTAGTCTGATCTTGTTGTTCGATCTGGATCTGCTTCGATCTGGTCAGACTGATTTACATCGATCTGTTCTATTTTGAGATAGACTATATCGGTCTGATCTTCTTTGTCATGGCTTGATAGGTCTGGTCTGTTTTGTCATCTTTAAAATCCGGAACTTACAGCCTTCCTTAGTAACAGTATGGTGCCCGGATTAAATTCTTTTCATCCTCCTCCCATTCTTCATCATGTTCTCTGAATGACATAACATTCACACCATCAAAGGTCATCTTAAATTTTTTAATGTGCCCTTGTTTCCTTAGTTGAAGAATCGCTTCACCAAATTTTCGCAGATCCTTCATCTTTGGGTGTCAAAGTTTTTCTTCATCACCATGCTGGCTGCAAAAACTAATGGAGATTTTTTTGTGAAATGCCTTCTTTAATCTCTGTACAATGATTTTATGATCACAAAGTGTTGTGAATAATCCTTTGTGTCTCGTTTTCCTAAAATTGGTTTCCTAGCAATATATCAGCTCATATCATGGAAATATATAGGTGGAGTTTTGACTTTGTACCAAGGAGTACCGCCTGCTCCTCCGATTATTATCTCCGATGTCTGGACTCCTTCATTAAGAATACGAATCCGATTGGAAAAGTCTCGTATGGGAGATTGATTCTTGATAGAGTGAAAGTGAGCCGGACCACTTTGACGATCAGGGTTCCGGGAGGTGAACCAGAGGGAAGTAGGCGGCCCTCGTGCCAACGGTCCCGTGCATCCAAGGAGGGAGAGCCCTTAGTATCAACAAAAGGGCTCCTGCCCTTGGATGTGCCTTCTGTTGCTTTAAGTGCCCCCATAAGGTATTATAAAGCCATTTAAGGTATTCATAAGGTTGTTATCCATTAAGTCATAGCAGCTAACCCTCAAGTAAAGGTATTCTCGTAGCTCCCTAATGGGATGCTACTAGCCATTAAGGGTGGTAGTAAAGGTCTTCTCCCGATAATCGTAACGACTGGTAATTTCTCAACAACTTCTTTAGGGAAAATATCTCGTTTGACAGTGCATATTCTAGCTCCTGAATCAATATAAGATGTGAAATATTTTGCACGATATTTCTCGTATATCATCCCAACTGAGATGTATATTGAGAATGGACTGGTGGTCATCGGATTTTGTATCTTTTCCGTCCATCGTGAATTCAATTCCATCCTGTAATCTTTCCCAATGTTTGTGTTCTTCGAGAAACTCAATACGAAGAATAAGTTGTTCTGGGATTATTCCTTCTGTCACGACAATTGTGAGATCAATTTCAAGAACCTGTTGTTATATGACTTGAAAATTTGTTGTTTAGGTGCCATTTTTATGCTGCTTTGGGATTAAAATCTTGTTATTTAATTGATTCAAAATCATGCTGATAGGTGGTTCGAAAACCATCTTTATTTGGCTCGAAATTTGCTACTATTCATGTTCAAAAAAATCTGCTGCCATTTTGTTTCTAATTCCTTTTTTTATTGTTTTGAATTTCTACTATTTTGGGTTGTAATCTTGTTGTTGTGTGTTCTAACCATTGCTGGATGTGAATCTGTGTGTGTGTCTTGCTGCGTGTGTGAGTGTTCTAGCATACCTTCGTGAGTATATGGGTTGTATATACATATAAGTATTTGTCCCAGCGTATATATATATGTGTTCTAATGTGCATTGAAGAGTTTTATAGTAAGGCTTGATCAATTAATGAAGGTCTTGCTATGTATTTGAGATAATAACTCCAACTACGTGTGGTACATCTTAACTACATGTTGAAAGTTGAGTAAATCATATGAACGAGATGTATTATGACATGAGACAGTTGAGCAGACTTTATTGAGCTAAGTTATAGAATCTCCTCGTTAAAAGTTGAGTATTTAAATTACAAATGTATGAATTAAATGTCTAATTGCTCGGAATAGTATTGATTGCCTTGTTTACGTAATAATGTTCATTTTTATTGGGTTGGCAATTAATGGTATTGAATTAAAGTGAGAAGTGTTTAATGATCTTGATTTCATTGGGAATAAGCTAATATTGAATGGATATTCAATATAGATACTCCACTAGCCTCTGGATGTCGAGAGGGCACGTATTCATGTTGTCGACTTTAAGGTACGTAGTGACGTACGAGCAGGTATACCATGAAGTAATCATATATTCTTGTATACATGTATTGTTGAATGTGATGTTTAAGAACAAGTAATTGAGTATGATAATTGAGTTTAATACACGTGGAATGGTGGATACGTTAATGTATGTGATCCGGGTATACGAGTTCAACATTGATGCATTTGGCATGATTGATATGAGGAAATTGTTGAGAACTGGGGTGATTGATAGGCATGATTGCCTTCAATATGTTTTTGGTTATGATTTAGCAAAAGTGATGTGTTATGAGAATATCGAATTATATGGATGACGAATAGCATATTTTAATTAACGATATTGAACTCTATGATTATGGAATTATAGAATATTGAAATAGGAGCAAGCCGTGAAAGCTATACTGGTTCAGATTTGTTCAGGGAGTACATTTATAGATTTTCAATCATCTTATTCTATTGCATTACGGTTTTTTATATTGATAAGATATGAAAATTATGTTGATGTATATTGGTATGAACATGGTTATTATGTTGGAGTATGCTCACCATTGTGGGGGCTGTTTCAATTGAAACATGTAAATCAGGTGTTACGTTCTCCAAGAAAGTAAGCTCGAGCCTCATTTGACTGTAAAGCTCTCCTCTCCTATGTATTATGCAAGTGTTGGTTGATGGCATATTTACTTTATACATTTAGAATTGTATTCATTTATTCCTCGCTCGTCTGTGAGCATCCAAATGCATGTATATATATATATATATATATATATATATATATATATATATATATATATATATATATATATATATATATATATATATATATATATATATGTCTCGGAGTTCTCGTTTCATTTGGGTATTTTAGATGCATTTATAATGATGAGATTGTGCTTTATGAATTGAGTATTGGGGGAGTTGATTATGTTGGTTATTGATTGAGGAATATGTGGTATTGATATATTGGTGTTTTATATTCTTTTGGTATTTTAGGAAATCAAAGTTTATGGGGACTCTTCCCAAATTTATAAAATCCCAACGGTAATTTAAGAAGCAGGAAGTGAGAGTTTTAAGGAATTTAAAATTTATATATAGACATGACGTCATAAATACATTATTTTCGTGATTCGACGTCGGGGCCTTATATTATGGATAATCTGATGCTTCCTGCTTCAAAGACCAATCATATCCATGGCGTTTTTCATTGCTCCGATTGTAAATCCATCATACATTTGAAGGTTTGGCTCTTCTTTTCATGATCCTCATAAGAGTTTTATGAGAAACTGTGGTAGAAGAGAAAAACCTCGACGGCTCTTTTCTGATCACGTGTTGAGGGAATTCTCCTTCCGTATGATTCTGAACTAGATCCACTTTCATTGTCAGAATAAATCTCTTCTTCGTATATGCTTTCATTTGAGGGCATGTCCTCAAATTGATACACATGCACCAACTATTGGAAGTAAACAACAAGTTCAAACTCCTTGGTATGCTAAAACTGTTTCATCCCTCTTTTTTTGTTTCTGGACAATCTATAGAGATATGTGCATGTGAGGACCCGTTCCTAATCAATTGTTTAATTATCACACAATGATTATTTATTTGTAAACAACGGAAGATTATTTAAAACTTCTGCCAACAAGTGGCTCTAAAAATTTTGGCATCACCTCCCCGCACGAGGGACATACCAAAAAAATATGAAAACACAAAAATAATATCCCAGTGCAGCAAGTAAATACATAATACCATAGCATGCATCATAGGCACTCAGCACATAATCCGTACTAAAAATATTTACATCATACCATAGCATGCACAATAAATTTCCAACACACATGTTATAATATTTACATAATACCATCAGCAGTAAGCAAAGCACCGAATATTCACAAATACTCAAGACTGAACTGAAATAAACTCAATTACATAATTATACTATCCAGGACACACCCTTGTATACTTGACTATCCTACGACTGGGAAAAGACAAAAGAAAACAACCTCGGGTAAGACTTCCATCGAGCATTCCCTCTTTGGGACCCTGGTTACCTGTAATACCTGTCAATGCCCACGCACAAAGACAACAACAGCCCCCTACGAGGTGAGCCAAAGCCCAATATGAAACTATCAAGTAATTACAACATGTATCTATAAAATCTGATAGATGATGCAATGTAATGCAATGCATGTTAGGTACAAGGAATAGAATCTCAAGATACCAAGCTATCTGAATCCAAGGAAAGGTATCATCAATCAATATCAAGTTCGAGTAGAGGGTAACAGCACACACACTTTGCGCTAGGAGAATCATCCTATGTTGTGCTCGTTATCCCTCATGTCTAGGTCCAGTAGCAACGCGCGTAACTACAATCGCTACCTACACTACCTGTCATCGTCGTGCCCGTCGTCCCCGACACTCAGAGCACATCAATGATGTGACTATAAATAGACACATCTAGTGCGTTTAATTGTTTACGATTTGGTATGTTTTGATGGATAATTTGATACATATGCTACCTAATCGTATATTTGTGTAATTGTAGATGGAATCGAAGAAATCGAGCTAACTAAGGCGAACAAAGGTCAAGAAAAACTTTGGAGCTAATAAGGACTCAATGTAGATCAAGAAAAAGGCTAAAAATGTAATTTTAGTCGAAGCTATCGACCGCATGAAGGAGGCGGTCGATCGCCTATGGACAGAAAGTTGTGCAACAAAATTTACGATGCAGCGATCGATCGCGAGAAATGACGCGACCGATCGCCAAAACTCACTGGAGCCAAGCGATCGATCGCGAGAAAAGAGGCTATCGATCGCCTAAGGAATTTCGTCGAAAAAAATAAGCTAGCGATCGATCGCTACAATGAGGCGATCGATCGCCAGCAGTGTTTTGGAAAGATTGGGGACTTGATTTCTTTCCTTCCTACATGGGCTCTAACCTACCCCATCAGCCTCCACACCTCAATATAACTCGAAATCAGTCTCTTGAAGAGAGAATTCAGACTTTAGAACATAGTTTAGACATTAGAATAATTTTTCTTTCAACTTTTGTGAAGAACGCTCGAAGAACGAAGACGGAAGCTACACTCCGGAATCGTGATTCCTTTTAGTAACCTTTTCTTTTCCTATTAGTTTAATGCTTTCTAGATTAATTTTGATTGTTTTTAATCTAGTTATGAGTAGCTAAATACTTTTGTGATTCTCGGTTTAGGAAAACGATACATTGGATGTTTAAGATTCTTGTGAGATAAGTTTTGATTATTGATTTTCTTTGAGTATCAATTGTTTTTCTGATTTGATTGTCATAATTGTTATGCATGATTGTTGGACTGACCACCTAGCTATTGTTCATACAATGTAACGCCAAATTAGATATCAAATATGGAATCGTTTGATCACTCTAATTTACGAAGCAACTAAGGTTAATTAAATTCCGCTTGTGAGTTTGTTAAATTCTTAAAGAAAACAATTGACTAGATTAAACATAGACGCTTGGATTATGTTATTTAGCTTCATCAATCTCACTAGTTCATATACTATCATCGATTTAAATCTCAATCGCTTGTATTTTGATTGATTGTTTGATAAGGGTTAAACTAGAACGCTTGGGCTACTTAACTAAACTTAAGGTGAGATAGGACTTTGATTATTTGATTAAACGTCCACGATGAATATTCATATGGAAATTGAACCATTTGTAAAGATCGATGATCAAGATAGTAAATGCCAATTGTAAAGTTAACCGAAAACCGAGAATCACACTTTTCTCATAAGTTAATACATCTAGATAATTTTGCATATTAGTTTAATTTTGCATCATAGTATTAGTACTTTGACTTCAAAACCCCTTTTTATTTTAGTTTGCATAAGTTCACACAAAGATATAACCTTCCTCGTGGGATCGATCCCTACTCACGCTACTACTTATATAACTGTTATTAACTTGAGAGGGTTAATTTGGGCGTACGCGATAAACGCTACCAAATTTTGGCACCGTTGCCGGGAAAGGCAATTACTTTTGTGTTAGCGTCACTTTATTTTATTTATTTTGTTTTATACTACTGTGGTTTATTGATGAGTACAGGTGAACCCTCTGATCACGAAGAGAATTTTTATTATGATCCTGAGATCGAGAGGAAACTACATCGAAGAAGAAGAAAAGCAAGGTTACTTGAGGAAGAAGAAGAGAGGAACGTGATGGCTGCGAATCAAAGTTTGAGGCAGTTGGCGAATCCTAACTTGGATCAACAACCTCTCTGCATCACTTTCCCTGCTCTCGTGAATAACGTAAGTTTCGAACTTAAATCTTGAGTAATTCACTTATTGCCATCTTTTCATGGTCTTGCAGGTGAGAACCCACACAAACAATTGATGGAATTCCACGTGGTATGCACTACGATGAAGCTGAGTGGAGTAACGTAGGAGCAAATCAAACTACGAGCCTTTCCATTTTCTCTAAAGGATGCTGCTAAAGATTGGCTATTTTACTTACCCTCCGGATCTATCACCACGTGGACGGACTTGCAAAGAGTCTTCCTAGAGAAGTACTTTCCAGCTTCAAGGGCAACTAACATAAGGAAGGAGATCTACGGGGTGAAGCAATACCAAGAGGAGTTGCTGCACGAATACTGTGAACGATTTAAGAAGTTGTGTGCAAGCTGCCCACAACATCAGATAAGTGAACACTTGTTAATTCAATATTTCTATCAAGGTTTGCTTTCTGGTGACAGGAACTTAGTGGATGCGGCAAGCGGAGGAGCTTTCATTGACAAGACAGCGGAGGAGGCAAGGAACTTAATAGCTTACATGGCGGCCAACTCCCAACAATTTGGACATGTTCGCCATGGACAACAGCCAAGAAAAGAGGTAAATGTATCCAATTTGGAACAACAACTGACTGATCTAACTTTTCTTGTGCGTAATCTTACAGGAGGCAACGTGGGGAAGATGAAGCCGTGTGGAATCTGTCTAGCTGTGAATCATCCCACTGATGCATGTCAATCACTACAAGAGACATCCACTGAGCATGTGAATGCAGCGATAGGATTCCCAGGTCCACCATAAAGGAGTTATGACCATCCACCAAACAACTACAATCAAGGTTGGAGGGACCATCCGAACCAAGGCTATCGGAACCCACAGATGCACCAACCTCCACCCTATAGACAGCCATATCAGAGACCTCCACCACCTCCAGTGCACCCTCCTTCTGACAGGTTAGAAAATATTATTAAAGTTATTGCTGAAAATAGCTTACAATTTCAACAGGAGACGAGGGCGAGCATCCAGAGTTTGACTACGCAAATGGTACAATTGTCGACTTCGCTCAACAAGATTGAAGCAAGAGTATCAAATGGATTACCTTCAGAAAATGTAAGCGCCATCACTTTAAAGATGAGCGAAGATGAAGTTAAGGAGAAAGTGGTACTGACGCCACCCAAGAAAAAAGAGATGAAGGAGATGGAGAAGGACGTTGAAGAGCCCATACAGAGGAGGAACCACGGGGTAAGTTCCCTAAATTTTCTGAATATAAAATTGAACCCCCATTCCCCTTTGCTTTTAAGAAGAGTAGGAAAGATGTGGATATCAAAGGACTATACGAGACTTTCCGACGCTATGAGGCAAACGCCCCACTACATGATGAAATGATGAAAATACCTCGATGGGTGAGATTCTTGAAAGAGGTATGGAAAGTGAATAAGAGCAAGAAACGCCAATGGTGCCCCAAGATCGAGCTAGGTGAGAATGTTTCGGCGGCCATCCAACGAAAGAATTCCCACAAAGTGCAAGGACCCCGATATGTTCTCTATTACTTGTGTGATAGGAACCACTAGAATTGAGAAGGCGATGCTAGATTTAGGATCTTCAATTAATGTCATGCCTTACTCAATCTACACTCAACTGAAACATGGACCTTTGAAACAAGAACATACTGTGATTCAATTAGCTGATAGTCCACGGTTAGTCCTAGGGGGATAGTAGAGGACGTACTTGTTCATATAGCAAATTTGGTCTTCCCCACCGATTTCTATGTCTTAGACATGAAAAATGGTGATCCATCTAGCCCCATTATTTTAGGGAGACCATTCTTGAAAACATCAAAATATGTTATCGATGTGAATAGCGACATGTTAACAATGGAGTCTAACGGTGAAATTGCAAAATTTAATATCTATGAACCCATTAAAACTCACGAGCATTCTAGTTACGCTATCGATACAAATGATGAATTTTATGATGATTCTGATAATGATGATTTATGGGAGATTGGAAAGGCTACTGATGGCCTTGATGACAAAGGAGGTATGGATTCGAGCCCTGTGCATACTGTTCATACTATTGCTGCTTTATCTACTCATGATACTGCTGACCCTTCCTCTTCTCACTTGTAGGATGATACCATTAAAAAGACACACCCCCCGGATCGACCACAAGAAGCCACAGATGTTGAAGCAGGAACACAGACTGAAGACGCCCACTCAAAGGCGAACAAACCAAAATTTGAGGAGTTAAGAAGATATTGAGATGGAAGAGGAAAGATAGAGTGACACCGCATCACCCACCTTGATAGAAGACTGGCCTCGGGTCACCGACGTTAAACAGAGGCGCTGCTTGGGAGGCAACCCAAGGGGAGTTAGTTTCCTTTCTCCCTTTTATTTTTATTTTTATTTCTTTGGTAGTTTGACTTTTCTCTTTTCTTGTATTTTTTCCTTACATTGGGGACAATGTAAGATTTAAGTATGGGGGAGGGATTAGTGGTGTCTTATTATAAGAATACAAAAAAAAAAATCGAAAATTTTGAACATTTTGAGCTCATAGTTAGTAATGAACACATGCTTAGAATCATTAGCCCATGATGAAACCAAATTGATACCATGCATGCTTTTGAACATAGGTGAATTGTTAATTGTAACACTTTGAACTCTAATGCAAATTTTGCTTTAACATAGTAGTTGAACATTTTGAGCACATTGTTGTCATGACTTGTGAAGTGTGCATAGCTTAGTGAAGATTGTGTGAATTTTGTGATAGTCTTAAGAAGTCTCTAATACATGCTAGAACTTAACTACATGCGTTTTGAGGAGTATGTCTAGACTACTTGCAAACATGAAAGTGATATAGGCAATCTTTGATGCGTTTGAGCCTTTCAAGCCTACCATGTAAAGAAAATCAAGCACTAGTACCCTTTTTGAGCTTTAATGCAAAAGAATAGTTGTATGCTAAGCATACAAAAGACACCCATTCGACATTCTTTGACTAGCTTATCATCATTCCCTAAATGAGCCTAAATATGAATCCTATCCATACCTTTGAAGGGAGTATGATGTATTTCATTCACATGCACTTAAGTATTCAATGATTAAAATGTTGTGAGCTTCATTATGAAAAGAATGAAATGCATGAAAGAAAAGGGATGCCTTGAGAAAATAGATAAAAATATGACTCCAATGGGAGCCAATGCACAAAAGAAGAAAAATGTTGAAATAAAAGTTGAAAAATTCAAGCAAGAAGAGAAGCTTTTAGTGTGCATATCATGATACGCTCTTGTTTGACATGTCTTTTTCCTTTATTTCATAAGCCAATACCTAGGCCAAGCTACAAGCTAATAAAGACCTACTTGATTTATGTTTGCAAAGTGGAGAAGAGTGTGCAAGTAAGCTTATACTTGTGTTAGTATGACTTGAACTATTGTGGATTTGCATCTTTTGGATCTATAATTTGTACACAACACTTTTTATGACCACACACACACGTTCACTACTTTGTTAAGTATGAGATGTTTAAGGATTGAACTTGTTCCACTATTAACTTTTCAACGCCTTTCATTACTATGCATGTTTAAAATTGTTGAGGCATTAAAGTGAGAACAAGTTAGTTTGTTATGATGCTATGGGCCAAGCAAAAATATTGTAGGTTTGTCTGATTTACTCCAGGTCGAGTAAAGAGTAAGTATGGGGGAGTTTGATGTGACTAGAAATAGACACATCAAGTGTGTTTAATTGTTTACGAATTGATATGTTTTGATGGATAATTTGATACATATGCTACCTAATCGTATATTTCTGTAATTGTAGGTGGAATCGAAGAAATCGAGCTAACTAAGGCGAATAAAGGTCAAGAAAAGCTTTGGCGCTAATAAGGACTCAATGTAGATCAAGAAAAAGGCTAAAAATGTAATTTTAGTCGAAGCGATCGACCACATGAAGGAGGCGATCGATCGCCTATGGACAGAAAGTTGAGCAACAAAATTTACGATGCAGCGATCGATCGCGAGAAATGAGGCGGCCGTTCGCCAAAACTCACTGGAGCCAAGCGATCGATCGCGAGAAAAGAGGCGATCGATCGCCTAAGGAATTTTGCTGAAAAAACTAAGCTAGCTATCGATCGCTACAATGAGACGATCGATCGCCAGCAGTGTTTTGGAAAGATTGGGGACTTGATTTCTTTCCTTCCTACATGGGCTCTAACCTACCCCATCAGCCTCCACACCTCAATATAACTCGAAATCAGTCTCTTGAAGAGAGAATTCAGACTTTAGAACATAGTTTAGACATTAGAATAATTTTTCTTTCAACTTTTGTGAAGAACGCTCGAAGAACGAAGACGGAAGCGACACTCCGGAATCGTGATTCCTTTTAGTAACCTTTTCTTTTCCTATTAGTTTAATGCTTTCTAGATTAATTTTGATTGTTTTTAATCTATTTATGAGTAGCTAAATACTTTCGTGATTCTCGGTTTAGGAAAACGATACATTGGATGTTTACGATTCTTGTGAGATAAGTTTTAGTTATTGATTTTCTTCGAGTATCAATTGTTTTTCTGATTTGATTGTCATAATTGTTATGCATGATTGTTGGGCTGATCACCTAGCTATTGTTCATACAATTTAACGCCAAATTAGATATCAAATACGGAATCGTTTGATCACTCTAATTTATGAAGCAACTAAGATTAATTAAATTCCGATTGTGAGTTTGTTAAATTCTTAGGGAAAACAATTAACTAGAGTGAACATATACGCTTGGATTATGTTATTTAGCTTCATCGATCTCACTTATGCTATCATCGGTTTAAATCTTAATCGCTTGTATTTTGATTGATTGTTTGATAAGGGTTAAACTAGAACGCTTGGGCTACTTAACTAAACTTAAGGTGAGATAGGACTTTGATTATTTGATTAAACGTCCACGATGAATATTCATATGGAAATTGAACCATTTGTGAAGATCGATGATCAAGATAGTAAACGCCGATTGTAAAGTTAACCGAAAACCGAGAATCGCATTTTTCTCATAAGTTAATACATTTAGATAATTTTGCATATTAGTTTAATCTTGCATCATAGTATTATTACTTTGACTTCAAAACCCCTTTTTATTTTAGTTTGCATAAGTTAACAAAAAGATATAACATTCCTCGTGGGATCGATCCCTACTCACGCTACTACATTTATAACTGTTATTAACTTGAGAGGGTTAATTTGGGCGTACGCGATAAACGCTACCAATCAACTCAGTTCATCAAGGATATCAAAGAAATGGATAGATTAATATGATATGCCCATGAATCATCTATGCATAATATGACATATACAACTCAATATGTCTTGCAATCTCATGTGTATGTCATATATCGATGTATATTTATCAAAATGATGTGTGTTAACAAAACATTTATTTTCATACATCGATATGCCGGTTATGAATTCTATGAATGCTCATAATTCAATTTAAAATCACATAGCCAGGTAATTTCACGTAATTTCACGTAAGTTCAGTAAATCATGTATCAAATAATACAGATACATGTCGTATGTTACCGATTGCAACATACATATTATTCCTTGTTCTAGAAGCTGAATTTGGTCTTCTTAGTTCGTGGAACTCCCATGCAGTGTATTAATCTATCAAATTCATATAACACCATTTCATTACTTATTTATCACTAAAGTTACCTCAACATACATATAATCTATTCTTTAACTTGAGGCGGCTAATCATATCTAAACTATGTAGGATAGAAGTATTTTGATTCTCGTACTCATTCTTACAATTTCTTCAGTTCTAGAGTTATTAATATGTCGAATAATCATTAAGATCCTAATAACACATTTTCTTTCATGCATTGATTTACAAATCACATGCTTCCAAAATTGATAATAAATCCAACAATGACCTATTTAGCTAAAACTCAAAACCATCAGGCCATAGTTGACTATACTGGAATCTAAGCTTCTTGGACACCAGAACCATAATTGACAGTAACAAAAATCCCCAACAATAGCCAAACATTACTGCAGATTCACACCTCATCAACAAACTCGGCATAGAAAGGCGAGATACAATGAAGAGTTTTGTTTACCAGTTAGCCAAAAAATCAACCATGCTAGAAATACAACCAATTGGCACAAAAAATGACAAATCAGTAAGCCAAAGGAATTTACGACTCTTCTCCATACTCTCACTGCATCAAATGTCCAGTTTCCCCAACCAAGACAAGGCAAAAATCGTAACAATCCCAAAAATCTCATGGCAAATTACATGCTATCCCTTCAAACATGATTTGTCCAGTTAAAGCATGATTCAAAGTGGATTAACATTTGTTGAAGAACATAATTATGAATTTACACCTTAAACACTGGAAATTTATCGGCCAAACAGAACATGCAGTTCGATGATCCCACCATTCTCTTTTACTTGATTCATCAAGCTAGAATATGATTAAAACTAGTCAATAATTTATCACCTAGCAATTTCGAAACTTTATCCCCAAAAATCTGAAAACCGAACACCCTATCCTCGCATGCATCGTCTAAACCGAACCAAACTCCACAAAAATTGCAGGAAACTTAACCCATTAAAATTCAAATCTGTCCAACTGCCTATAATGTCTAAATACATTCAAATGCATCAAAAACAACATATAATGAGGTTGGAATTCAAAACTCACGTTTTTCCCCAAATTGTGAACTGTAACCGCGGACATGCATGGTTATTTACGGCGGCGAGAGGGGCCGCGACCGGAGGGGAAAGGTCGGTCTAGGTGAGGGGAAGGTATTGCACAATTCAAATCAAACTAATTTATGGTCAAAAAGATGAAATCGAACGAAAACATGAAGAACCCTAAAATCGCAACTCGTACCTTTCTGGACAAAATCCAATGAATGTGCGACGTTGGACGACAAGTGCCTGGTATGGAAACGTGCGTCGTTGAGTTGGCTACACGGTGGTAGATCGGACGCAACTGGAGGTGGCCGGACATCGGCAGGCGCGGAGCTTTTATGGTGAGTGGTCAGAAGTCGCGAGGAGGAGCAGTAGAGAGAAAAGAGATTCGGGTTTTAGTGCATGGTTTTACACATTTTACTACGTGTTCCGAAAATGCCCAACATTACATATTAATATTTGTATCCTGTCCCAGTTTTGTACATCGGAGTGTTATCGATGTACTGATATATCGAATTTTCAGTCTACAACTGGGATTTATATCCACTAATATACTCACTAAATTTAATTCTTCATCTTAATCAAATATTTTAAAAATATTATCGGAGTTATTTTACCAAGTCAAAAATATGTCATGTTCCGATTAAATTGTCAGTTGACCTTCATCTGGTCAATTTCACATCTAATTAATTAATTCCAAATTAATTATTGATAAATTCTCAAATTATATTTAATTAACAGTAATCAAATATCGGGGCCTTACACTTCTCTCCCACTTAAACATATTTCGTCCTCGAAATCACAAACATAAATCCAGCTCAGTGCTGAAAACAACATATGGATCAAAATACACGACATGATATATTGAACGCAATGGAACATGTATATATCCTAACGATCCAAAATGCAAACACGATGTTTAACAAGAATGAGTAATTCCAATCTTATCAGGCTGAAAGACGTGATAGATTCGATTAATATATTCGCAACATAGCATGAAGAAAAATACATCGTGAGTGATCGATAAAGCTGGTGACAATGCCAACCTATAGGCAAGATTTCTAATTTGATCTCGGATCTTGTACATCCAATAAAACAATATGATAGTTTGCCTAGCAAGCCAAAAACGATTAGTGTCTTTAAAGAAGAAATTTTCAGAAGCACACAGTCCCCTAACAGAAATACGATGGGTCGTCTTCGTTTAGAAGAATAACTTGCTTGATGATCCTGGGCAGCCATCATCTGCTATCTGACCAACTGAATCTTATCATTCGTTTCTCGTATTTATCAAATCCAGTCACTGGTGTTCACCAATTTCTTTCCAGGCTAAAGGCGATCTACAACGTTTCTCCCAAAAGGTTTCAAAAGATGTCGAACCTAAGCTCGTTTGGTAGTTATTAATATAGGAACTTTGATTAACGACAAAGTTTCATGCCCACCAAAGTTAAAATCATTTGCCACATTACGTACATATCCTCGATAAACAACGGTCATATTCGTGTAAGGATAAGTCCGCTCGTAAGGAATGAAAAGTGCAGACTTTAGAAGTAGATCAATATTGTTCAAAATAGCATCACAGTCTCTGGGTCATCGAGGAATACTGTCACAGAATCTATAGCCATCAGTTCTCAATCTCATTGAGGACTTCCAAAGCCATGAAGCAACCCTCCGAGTTGTATTCATTTGGTTTAAACATGTTGACAACCTCAACATTTAACAATGCATCAGTAACTTCTTATCTCATATATCGCCATCAGAACTGAGGTCTCAGAGTCATATACTTATTTCGTCTTCACGGTAGATATTGTATGTACAGTCAAGGATCTTCACGAATTATTCCTGAGTCAGATCAAGACTATCAGGAACAACTTATCAATGATTTAGTTGTAAAAACTATCAGAGGATATCTGAAAGCTAAAAGGATGTCCTACAGATACACTCTTAAGCTTTCTGAGTTTGAACATCAATTCATTTGGGCTTTTCTGGTGGTTAGAATAAATTCCGACTCAACTTGAAATGCTGAGACATTGATGGAATTTCTGGTAGAGTGAAAAGCTCAGTCAGAAGTACAGATATCAGCATGCACTTGGTGATACGAACAAAAACTAGAATAAACTCGTGGACTTTACGACTGAGGAAAGCCGTAGCGCCATTCATTTGTCTAGAATGATATTGAGCTTCACCATCGTAATCCTTCAAGAGCTTCACCATCGTAATTCATCAATCTTCGTTGCCTCGTATTCAGATCGAATAGATATTTTAAGTTCTTGTGGTCCGAATAAAAACAAATTTTCCCCCGTATAAATAATGACGTCAAATTTTTTTTTTAAAACAAAACATTTGTTACCAGTTCAAAACTATATACAGGGTCTCAAGAAAACAAATTTCATACTCATCTGATCAAATACATTTTCAACTTTTTTGTGTCAGTTGAGTAATAGGTTTAGCCATTTTTCAAAAACAAAACTTTTCGATAAATCGGCATTTGGAATTCAGCTAAACCACAAAACATCGGACCTCATGAACATTGGTAGGTCTTAGCCAGTTTAACACTACTTTAACCTTGGTTGAATTAACGGAAATGCTACGTCGAGAAATGACGTGGCTCAAGAGTATCACTTCGATTATCCAAAATTTCCATTTGGATAGCTTGGCAAATAGAATCATTTCCTAATAGGAAACAGAGATATCGATTACAGATACGTCATATTTGCTTTGGTGACGTAAAGGAATGACAACCACAGATTCGGTGGTTAGTCAAAGCACCCAAAATTACGCTCGTCTGATCAGAAAAATATCTAACTCGCTTGAGTTAATCGCATAGAGATGTGAGATTTTCATATTCTTCACTATCGATGGGAAAGGTCAATCCTGCCAAATACCATGATAGAAATATTACCATCATGTGCAATCCACATTCAGGCTGGATGGATTGATCAAAATTATTTCACTTAAGGAATCTGAGATATCTGTTTTAGATATTCAACACATCCTAGTTTCATCTTGAAATAATTATAATTTGATTAGAATTTGTCAAAAGATTCGACTCATCGAGTTCAAGAAGAGTTCAAGAATTAGAAGACTCGTATGACATAATCATACGTCGAGCAAACAAGATAGATTAAATGCGGATCTTGGCTTTGGATTGACACCGGATACTAGTCAAAGTGCAAATCTTCTCGTAGACGTACACAAATGTCTGAAGTAGATCCTTAACATAAGATGGTCATTGTTGAAATTGTCTTAATTCAATAGCGAGTCAAGGTCTCTTTATCGATATGCTTACCAATCTTCATTGGAAGTATCTTCGAAAGTTCTACCATTTTAAAAATTTTCTCAAAACTTTATCACAAATGCACGGAGTCTATCCGAGTTAATAACCGGGTCCATGCAACTTTAATATACCCAAACTTATCACTTTAGTTAACCTGAGATCCACGATAGCTCCGAGTACAAGTTCGTGGTCAACACTAATATCATACGAACTCCAGGTCTGGGTTCGTGCCAATTCTAAATTTTCAGAAAATTAGACTTTGCTTGAAAACGAATTCTATGTTACATCTACGCCAATTTCATATCATCCTTTCATTAGACTTAAGATTGAGAATAAATTACAAGCTAATTTTATTACTCTTAATTTATTACTTCATCTTAGTCAAATTATGAAGTATCCCAACACAGAAGGAATTTCGACTTAGACATCCTGTCCTCAAATTCCACATATTCATATTAATCAATTAACATCGAACTACTTAATGAACACCATCTTCTGTAGGTTCAATCATGCATCAGAATAGCCATTTCATTAAATTTCATTTCACAATTTTGAGATACATGGGAATTCATCCTAAGGATAAAACTTCCAAAAAATTCTCGATCTATATCTCATATTTTTATATTTTCTCAACATTTCATGATGTTTTATACAATTCAATCTTGGTTACGCCATCAAATCCATATTTCAGTTCATCAAAGCAAGTATCTAACTATGTTTTCATACAACATATTCGTTAGTTTTTTGTAAAACTGTCATATCCTTAACTCATTTGTCATAGCCATATTTCATTCTTTTCCAGCATTGCAATGCCAAAATCGAAATGGCTCTATGTCCCAGAGATATCTCAATCTCATTCAAGGACTCTCATTTCAATTATCTCTAATTCAATCGATAATGTTATTCTCGACAGGTTCCAGAGCAACTTCATTGCTCAATGACCTCATACTCAGTAAAATTGTATCAATAAGTTGAAAAGTTTCATGTGATATGCATACTCTTCATGTATTCAATCTAATGCAATATTCATTCAATAATAACAGGTTTCGTAGGTGTTCGAGTGTAAACTCTTTCCCTACTAAGTTTTATCAAACATAAACAGTAATGTATCGATATCGTGGTCAATATCAATACGACACGACTCAGCATACTCAAATATAAATCACATATTGACATCAATTATTTCACTCCAAATCATGTAAGAGCAAATAGATCAAATAAGTTTCAAACACATACGCACATGTTAATTCGTGCCTATTCAAAGTGTACACAAGACTCAAAACTAGAGCATTCTCAGTTTATGCTCTGATACCAACTGTGAGGACACGTTCCTAATTAAGTGTTTAATTATTTATTTGCAAACAGCGGAAGATTATTTAAAACTTCTGCCAACAAGTGGCTCTAAAAATTTCGGCAATGACCTCCCCGCACGAGGGACATACCAAAAAAATAGGAAAACACAAACTAATATCTTAGTGCAGCAAGTAAATACATAATACCATAGCATGCATCATAGGAACTCAGCACATAATCCGTACTAAAAATATTTACATCATACCATAGCATGCAAAATAAATCTCCAACACACATAATACTATCCAGGACACACCCCTGGTATACTTGACTATCCTACGACTGGGAAAAGACAAAAGAAAACAACCTCAGGTAAGACTTCCATCGAGCATTCCCTCTTTGGGACCCTGGTTACCTATAATAACTGTCATTGCCCACACACAAAGACAACAACAGCCCCCCTGGGTGAGCCAAAGCACAATATGAAACTATCAAGTAATTACAACATGTATCCATAAAATCTGATAGATGATGCAATGCAATGCAAATGCAATGTAATGCAATGCATGTCAGGTACAAAGAATCGAATCTCAAGATACCAAACTATCGGATCCAAGGAAAGGTATCATCTATCAATATCAAGCTCGAGCAGAGGGTAACAACACACACACTTTCCGCTAGGAGAATCATCATGTGATGTGCTCGTTAACCCTCGTGTCTAGGTCTGATAGCAACGCGCGTGACTACAGTCGCTACCTACAATGCCTGTCATCACAGTGCCCGTTCGTCCCCGACACTCAGAGTACATCAACTCAGTTCATTGATCGCTTTTATTTTAAACAATTATTTCCAATCTAGCGATTTTAGACCGCAAGTGCACGGTGTCAAGTTTTAGTATAGATAGGAAGATACGGATTGTCGAACCCACAGGAACTAACAAGCAATTACCAAATAAGATTTCTTTAAACTATATTTAACCTACGATAATCAATTTATAATTAACGACTAATTAATTAAAATAAACTACTAATCCAACCAAGTCAATAAAAGTAAACGAGAAAAATCCACTAGAGAAGATTATTAGACTTTGGCTCACCAATGCAATTCCCTACAATTCTCGATTGAATATTCAAATATTTCTAAGGTGACGAGTTCTCCCAATTTATCTAATACACTCTCTCGAGCTATATTAAACATAACACCGAATTGCGGTAAGTAACTCTCGTTCACTTATTTAACAATTCAATGTTGCATAAGATCCATGAAAACTCCTAGCTTTCAATTACTAGATATCTATTGCTATCACGCATGTATTTGACGTCATCTCTCGATCTCGGTCTTAAATCCATGGTATGAGTTATTAATTCAGTATCATAAAATCATCTCTCGATCTCAATTACGATACTAACATCATTCAAAGGTGATCAATCCTCTAAAAGCATGAAGAACATAAAACATACGCAAAGAACTATAAGAATTCAATCATTAAATCATCAAAATGAAGGTTCATAACAAAGGATTCACCTAGCCTCGATAAATAAATTAGTTCAACATAGTAAATCAAAACAAATCAAAACTAATATTAAAAGACAAGAATAAACTCCCGATATCGACTTCGTTCGAAGATCCTTGCTTCCTCTCTCGCTTCCTTCTCAATCGTGTTCTTCAATCGCCTTGTTGGAGATGTTCCAAAATCATAGGGTAAAAGGTTGATGAATGGTGATGAAGGGATATGAAGGGCTGAACGTGAGTTGTGATTGGTGAAGAGATGGCATGCGTGAGGATTGGTGAGGGGAGAAGAAGGTGGAGGCGTGTGATTGGTTTTGGGTGAAGGTGTAGAAGAGGTTTTTTTTATGGTGAATGGGTGTGTGGAGGCTATACCCTAGGTTAAAATCTGATATCTCTCCTTTTTGAGGCTAATATTTCGAGCTATATAGGGTTGGAGGCTAGGATGATGGAATAGAATCCAACTTGGAAGGCAAGAAATCAAGTTTCCATATTTTTCAAAGCTCTGGGCGATCGATCGGCACAGAGGGGTCGATCGATCGAGCTGGACAGTAGAAATTTGTGGCATTTTTCAGCCTTTCTCGATCGATCGGAAATCCTTTCTCGATCGATCGAGCTTCACAGTAAGTTTCTCGCCTTGTTCAGCTTCTGGTGAGTTTCGTATTTTGGACGTAACGTTCTCATACGAACTCCAAATTTGATGAATCAGCTGTCCACGCGAAGATAAGAGAAAGTTCTACAACTTTTATATGGACCACATTTCCAAAACATGGCTCCAACATATAGTAATGTGAGGAGAAAGGAGCAACATGTGTCTTGGATTCTGGTTTTTTCCTCTTTTCTTCAACTTTATTCATTTTTTCATCATTTTAGCTTGATTTCTCACCTTTCCCTACATTTCAACATTGATTCCTGAAATAGAGAAATATATACCATAAACCGTAAGATATTCCGATAATCAACACGAAAACATGTACATATCATAGCCTAAAAACGCGTAATATTCAACCCTATCAACTCCCCCAAACTTATCACTTAATCGTCCTCGATTAAGCATTAAGATCATAAGGTTGAGTTCATTCTTGATATTTGAAACAATTATTTCATGACTTGCTTATTCTCAGAAATCTCATGCACATATACAAAAGTTGACAAGACATGTTTTCTCCTTAATCAAGTAACACATCTCAAAATCGGAACGTGTGTGTGTGCTCTAGTCAATCTCAAGTTTCATGCACATATTCAAGATCAAATCATGCTAATCAACTCAAAGTCGATATTATCATCAAGCATTACATAGGCCTATTTTCAAACAACTTCTCCACTAATGATAGATACTCCCTAGACTTGGATCAAAAGGACTTTTTAAGCATGTAATGTAAGGCCTTTGGTGTTGGCTTCAAAGAAAAGATAGGATAAGCGCAAAGAAGAGAGTATAATCATTTACAATTCAAAATTTTCGCACACATCGAGCTTCTCTTCTTTTTCTTTTATAGCCTTGGCCACTTTGGGTCTTATTTAGTCAACCTTTTTCTCAAGGCTTTTTGCCTATCTTTTTCTTTTCTCATTCATCAATTTTATTTTTCTTCAATAAGCTCATCAAGATATAACAATTCAAGTGCATCGAATGATATTCATTCTACTCCCTTAGGGTAAGGATAACTTTTTCATTTAGGCTCAAATAAGGGTAAGTATAATGAGTTTGCCTCGAATGGGGTCTAATTATATGCAATGCATATACCATTCTTTTTCAATAAAGCTCAAATGGGACACTAGGGATTGATATAAATCATGGTAAGCTTGAAAGGCTCAAACGTTTCAAAGATCGTCTAGATCATTTCCAAGTCGAGTTTGTAACTATAAAATTTCGCCTCAAAGTGTCATCATCAAATAAGTTCTAGGATAACTCTAAGATGCTCAAGACAAATCATCAAGTTCAC
Source organism: Haberlea rhodopensis (assembly GCA_907163345.1). Classification (NCBI taxonomy): domain Eukaryota; kingdom Viridiplantae; phylum Streptophyta; class Magnoliopsida; order Lamiales; family Gesneriaceae; genus Haberlea; species Haberlea rhodopensis. Next base: position 11,267,689 of record CAJQUN010000006.1, on the reverse strand, counting down.
AACAATTATCACTATTCAAAACATGCAATCCACAAGATCATGACTCATTGTGCTCAATATATTCCTCATTCTTGACATGCTAACTCAAATTAGGATATTCATGTACAAGTCCAATAATCATCACAAATCAAGTTCATAGGCATAGTGATATCAAAATCCTCATTGAATAGTCACTACTATAATTCATTCTTTTCTCAAGTTTGAACTCATAAAAAAAAAAATTAGCTCATAATAATCGGACGATTCAAGTGTCATTTAAGCACACAACATGTGGTTAAAGCAAGTAAAACATGCAAGATACTACTCCCCCAAACTTAAATCAAACATTGCCCTCAATGTTTAAAAGAATCAAAAGGGAAACAGTGAACTCCCCTGATCAATACGCTTGCATGAGGGTTGAGGAAGATTTGCGTTTGAAAGCTCCACTGTTGTAGGGGTTCATCGCTCCAACCAAGTACCTAGCAAGAGAAGAACGCATATGGTAAAATATTCGACTTGAGAGATAAACAAAACTAAAATGAAAACTGAAAAATAAAACAAAACTAAATAACAAAAGGATACGCTTGGGTTGCCTCCCAAGAAGCGCTGATTTTTGGTCTTTGGCTTGACCATCAGAACCAACCATCAAAGAGCGGCTGCCGCCCATAGTAAGTATCGTATGATACCACTAATGGGTCTTCATTCAATATGCCTTCAAGATTGGCAAGATTGTAGCAGTGTAAGCTCGTCGCTCCAACAACATTCTTGAATTGGTAGGCATGGGAGAATGATTCTTGACTTGGCTTCAAATCTTGGAAGATGTAGTGCGGTGAAGTTGGCATCGATGGAAAATATGGATCCACATATGGCATAGAACATGTCTCCATCGATGGGCTCAAATCGGAATCTTCGAATGTTTCTTCCTTCTCCAACATCACATTCGACTCATCTTCACATGGGAGCTCCTCGGATAACATCTCTGAAGTAAGCTCAATCTCTTGAAGAGGCTCAAGTTCCCTCGACTCTTCCACACTAGTAGGATCACTCCCCCAAACTTGGTTGGTTGAGTGATCGTCATCATATAACCAAACTCGATTCGTCGCCTCTTGATTTGTAGCCCTCATATCTTCCTCTTGGCAACTAGTTGAAATTGTTTCAATGAGGACCGCCATTTGCTGCACAGGTGACGTATAGAGTTGGTTTGACACTCCAAACTGTTCTCGATTGATGCCAAGAATCTTACTAAGGTATCCTCTATCTGAGTTGTGACATCTGCAGAACTATCTCGCCTCTCTTCGTGATGTTCAAATGGTTGTGGCGTATCAATAGGGTAGTGAAGCTCCGGTGGGTATTGCTGACTCCAACCCTGTAGTGAAGGATCGCAATGCCAGTGATGATCGAAGTCCGCCATATCATTGAACAGGTGCACCACACTGTTCTCATCTCTATCAACCAGGGGACTCCCAGTCACCAGTGCTCCACTCAATACCCATTCTCGTGTCTGTGCATCCAACCCGTTGAAGAAATATTGCAAAAGAGTATAGTTCGAAAAGTTGTGATACTGGAATGTGTTGGCCAATTCATTGAATCTCTCCCAAACTAGCGTAGAACGGCTCGGAACGTTGTTGGGCAAAGCTTGTGAAGGCTTGTTGATGTAGCATCTCCAAGTACCTCACAAGACAAACAAAACAAAAACAAAATAAATATATATAATTTTTTTTTCGAAATAAATAAACAAAAATGGTTAAATTACAGTCAAAGAACCTAGTATGATATTACTAAAGTTAGTCCCCGGCAACGGCGCCAAAAACATGATCGCTTTTATTTTAAACAATTATTTCCAATCTAGCGATTTTAGACCGCAAGTGCACGGTGTCAAGTTTTAGTATAGATAGGAAGATACGGATTGTCGAACCCATAGAGACTAACAAGCAATTACCAAATAAGATTTCTTTAAACTATATTTAACCTACGATAATCAATTTATAATTAACGACTAATTAATTAAAATAAACTACTAATCCAACCAAGTCAATAAAAGTAAACGAGAAAAATCCACTAGAGAAGATTATCGAGACTTTGGCTCACCAATGCAATTCCCTACAATTCTAGATTGAATATTCAAATATTTCTAAGGTGACGAGTTCTCCCAATTTATCTAATACACTCTCTCGAGCTATATTAAACATAACACCGAATTGTAGTAAGTAACTCTCGTTCACTTATTTAACAATTCAATGTTGCATAAGATCCATGAAAACTCCTAGCTTTCAATTACTAGATATCTATGGCTATCACGCATGTATTTGACGTCATCTCTCGATCTCGGTCTTAAATCCATGGTATGAGTTATTAATTCAGTATCATAAAATCATCTCTCGATCTCAATTACGATACTAACATCATTCAAAGGTGATCAATCCTCTAAAAGCATGAAGAACATAAAACATACGCAAAGAACTATAAGAATTCAATCATTAAATCATCAAATCGAAGGTTCATAACAAAGGATTCGCCTAGCCTCGATAAATAAATTAGTTCAACATAGTAAATCAAAAAAAATCAAGACTAATATTAAAAGACATGAATAAACTCCCGATGTCGACTTCGTTCGAAGATCCTTTCTTCCTCTCTCGCTTCCTTCTCAATCGTGTTCTTCAATCGCCTTGTTGGAGATGTTCCAAAATATTAGGGTAAAAGGTTGATGAATGGTGATGAAGGGATGTGAAGGGCTGGACGTGAGTTGTGATTGGTAAAGAGATGGCCTGCGTGAGGATTGGTGAGGGGAGAAGAAGGTGGAGGCGTGTGATTGGTTTTGGGTGAAGGTGTAGAAGAGGTTTTTTTGATGGTGAATGGGTGTGTGGAGGCTATACTCTAGGTTAAAATCTGATATCTCTCCTTTTTTAGACTAATATTTCGAGCTATATAGGGTTGGAGGCTAGGATGATGGAATAGAATCCAACTTGGAAGGCAAGAAATCAAGTTTCCATATTTTTCAAAGCTATGGGCGATCGATCGGGACATAGGGATCGATCGATCGAGCTGGACAGTAGAAATTCGTGGCTTTTTTCAGCCTTTCTCGATCGGAAATCCTTTCTCGATCTATCGAGCTTCATAGTAAGTTTCTTCGCATTTTTCAGCTTCTGGCGAGTTTCGTATTTTGGCCGTAACTTTCTCATACAAACTCCAAATTTGATGAATCAGCTGTCCACGCGAAGATAAGAGAAAGTTATACAATTTTTATATGGACCACATTTCCAAAACATGGATTGAACATATAGTAATTTGAGGAGAAAGGAGAAACATGTGTCTTGGATTCTGGTTTTTTCCTCTTTTCTTCAACTTTATTCATTTTTTCATCATTTTAGCTTGATTTCTCACCTTTCCCTACATTTCAACATTGATTCCTGAAATAGAGAAATATATACCATAAATCGTAAGATATTCCAAGAATCAACACGAAAACATGTACATATCATAGCCTAAAAACGCGTAATATTCAACCCTATCAATCATCAAGGTTATCAAATAAATGGATAGATCAATATGATATGCCCATGAATCATCTATGCATAATATGGCATATGCAACTCAATATGTCATGCAATCTCATGTGTATGTCATATATCGATGTATATTTATCAAAATGATGCGTGTTAACAAAACATTTATTTCCATACATCGATATGTTAGTTATGAATGCTATGAGTGCTCATAATTCAATTTAAAATCACATAGCCAAGTAATTTCACGTAATTCACGTAAGCAAATCATGTATCAAATAATACAGATACATGTCGTATGTTACCGATCGCAACATACCTATTATTCCTTGTTCTAGAAGCTGAATATGGTCTTCTTAGTTATTAATCTATCAAATTCATATAACACAATTTCATTACTTATTTATCACTAAAGTTACCTCAACATACATATAATCTATTCTTTAACTTGAGGTGGCTAATCAGATCTAAACTATGTAGGATAGAAGTATTCTGATTCTCGTACTCATTCTTACCATTTCTTCAGTTCTAGAGTTATTAAGATGTCTAATCATCATTAAGATCCTAATAATACATTTTCTTTCATGCATTGATTTACAAATCACATGCTTCCAAAATTGATAATAAATCCAGCAATGACTTATTTAGCTAAAACTCAAAACCATCAGGCCATAGTTGACTATACTGGAATATAAGCTTCTTGGACACCAGAACCATAATTGACAGTAACAAAAATCCCCAACAATAGCCAAACATTACTGCAGATTCATACCTCATCAACAAACTCGATCGACACAGCATGGAAATGCAAGATACAATGAAGAGTTTGGGTTACATTTAGCCAAAAATCAACCATGCTAGAAACACAACCAATCGGCACAAAAATCGACCAATCAGTAAGCCAAAGGAATTTACAACTCTTCTCCATACTCTCACTGCACCAAATGTACAGTTTCCCCAACCAAGACAAGGCAAAAACCGAAACAGTCCCAAAAATGTCATGGCAAATTACATGCTATCCCCACAAACATTATTTGTCCAGTTAAAGCATGATTCAAAGTGGGCTAACATTGTTCATGAACAGAATTACAAATTTACACCTTAAACACTGAAAATTTATCGGCCAAACAGCTGGAAATTTATCGGCCAAACAGAACATGCAGGTCGATGATCCTACCATTCTCTTTTACTTGATTCATCAAGCTAGAACATGATTAAAACTAGTCAATAATTTATCATCTAGCAATTTCAAAACTTTATCCCCAAAATCTTAAAACTGAACACCCTATCCTCGCATGCATCGTCTAAACCGAACCAAACTCCACAAAAATTGCAGGAAACTTAACCCATTAAAATTCAAATCTGTCCAACTACCTATAATGTCAAAATAGATTCAAATGCATCAAAACAACATATAGTAAGGTTGGAATTCAAAACTCACATTTTTCCCCAAATCGTGAACAGTAACCGCGAACATGCATGGTTATTTACGGCGGCTCACGGCGACGAGAGGGGCGGCGAACGGAGGGGAAACGTCGGTCTAGGTGAGGGGAAGGTTTCGCACAATTCAAATCAAACTAATTTATGGTCAGAAAGATGAAATCGAGCAAAAACACGAAGAACCCTAAAATCGCAACTAGTACCTTTCCTGGACAAAATCCGATGAATGCGCGACGTTGAACGGCAATTGTCTGGTATGGAAACGTGCACTTTTAGTTGGCTACACGGTGGTAGGTCAGACGCAACTGGAGGTGGCCGAAAGGTGGCAGACGAGGAGCTTTTATGGTGAGTGGTCAGAAGTCGCACGGAGGAGCAGCAGAGAGACGAGAGAATCGGGTTTTAGTGCATGTTTTTACATGTTTTACTATGTGTTCCAAAAATGCCCAACATTACATATTAATATTTGTATCCTGGCCCAGTTTTGTACATCGGAGTGTTATCGATGTACTGATATATCAAATTTTCAGTCTACCACTGAGATTTATATCCACTAATATACTCACAGAATTTAATTCTTCATCTTAATTAATTTTTAAAAAAAAAATTATCGGAGTTATTTTACCAAGTCAAAAATATGTCATGTTCCGATTAAATTGTCAGTTGACCTTCATCTGGTCAATTTCACATCTAATTAATTGATTATTGATAAATTCTCAAATTATATTTAATTAACAGTAATCAAATGTCGGGGCCTTACAGTGCCCTTGGTCCGCACGTCCAGTAGTTACACTCTTTAAAACTTTCATTCGCTCTAGTGTGAGTTCGTCTGAAAGTTCTCTTTGTTGGTGCTCTGCTAGTACTTGCTTGATTAGAACATGTTGATGCGGTTCTACTTCTTGTTGGTCCTGATATTTGCCCTGGTCTGTAATTTCGGGCTTTCTGCTCTGACAAGAACTTTCTAGGTCTCCATGAAGATCTAACTCTTTTCGAACTACTTCCTCGGGCATTTGAATGAATTATGTGCTTCTTCATCTTCGACTTTGAGGGTAGCTTCCAACGACAATAAGATGTCGTTTTGGACACAACAAAGAGGAATTGATTTGTTTATTCCTCTTAATCTCTTTTAATTCTTTTGTAGTGCTGCTTGATTGCACCACTCTGCAAGTTTGATCTTGAGAAATGACATTCTCCTGGCTACCGTCTCTGTTTCTTGCGGTATATACTCATGGATAAGCATTTCTCTCCATGGACTTGGAATTTGGCAAAAAAAAAGTTTGGATGCATCTTTGTCATCAATCTTCGCCTTCCGTCTATAATCTGTGAAGAGTTCGATGTACTCATCTACATGGCAGATGTCATGTGGTTCGATGTTGTAAAGTGCTTGTTTGTACTTTTTAGCCTTCTCTTGTTCCAGTCCCTCGAAGTATCCCACTCCGATGAAAACGATTTTGAATAGTTTTGTCATCCTATCGACAATTGTGTTTAGTGACTCTCTGGCTAAAGCTTCCTCTTTGATGCATTGGGAAGTGAGTTCCCAAGCAATTTTAGCTGATCTTTCCAAGCTCATATTAAGAAGTAATATGAACCATTCTTTGTTGAGATCAAGCATCCCTGATGCAATTCTCATGGCATACGTCCACTCATAGATCCATATTTCTCGGTTTTAAAATCCAAGTTATCCATATTAAGCATAAGACCATATGGATGTAGCTTAGATTTCGCGTATGGTGTTGGATGTATATCTGGCCTTCAGGAACGGCTCATTGTTCCAATTGGTGGATCTAAACCTCTGGTGGTAAAGTCTCCACTATAAGGCATGTGTTGATTTCTTGATGGTTTATGTGATCCAAAACTTTCAGTCTCGGGTGATCCCTGTGGTGGAGGATTTTGAGTATTTCTGGTTGCCAGCTCTCTTGATCCATCAGCCTGGTTCATCTTTAGATTTACGAGATTAAGTCCCGCAAATGACTCTGCAAGATCATGTAGGGGTTCTGTTCCATAGGATGGTGGTAACTACCCCCATTTTCTTCTTCCTGGAGGACATGGTCGTGATTCCAACTCCTTGACTCGAGTTTGAACATCTCGAAGGTTTTCAAGAATTTCCTCATGATGTTTAATCATTATCTCTATGTGAGTTGGATCTGATGGAGTTGCGATGTGACATGATGCTGTTTGTTCCCATAGTTCTGCACCGGCTTCTGGATCTTTCTATGATCTTTGGACATCTTAGAACTATCTGTCTCGATTTCATAAAAGGTTGGTTCTCACATCCTTAGTCATATGGTCCGGACCCTGTTGGATCATTGGAGTCTGGAGTAACGTCATCATGTTCAGGATGATCGTCTTCCTAAACTTCGGCTAACTGGAACTGTAGTTTGAGGTTCACTTGTGAAGCCTCTTAGCCATCCTCTCCAGTTTTGGTTATGTCAGGTATGCATACACCTATTCCTCGTAATACTTTACATTTCTAGTTCAAACATTCGTTCGGATCCATATTCTACTTGAATTGTCTACTCCGTTTAGGATAATATTAATATTCAAAATATTATTTTAATATTTTCAAAATAAATCTAGGCTCTGATACCATTTTAAGGATCTTCATCTGTATTTTAATTATTTGTTACTTAAGCATATCAAATTCATTAAATAAGGGTAAACTTGGCATTTTATCAAATTTTTCTCTATCCGGGGAGTGATTACTTGAAAATAGGTAAGAATTTTTATAGAATTCTTACGTGGAGATTACAAAGTTAAATTTAGGTTTAGGGATTTAGTATAATTTTCCCTTAAAAATGCAATTTAAAAAAAAATTCAAATAATGTTATTTTTTAACTACTAACGTGAAAAAAACGCATACCCCAGTAAGTTTTTATTTTTTAAGAAATATTTTTTTATAAATGCATATCGTGCATGTGTTTTTTGTGTGTATGTTTATTTGTGAGTGAGAGATGGAGAGTATGGAGGATGAGGAGAGAGAGAAGCCGGTGGAATCGAGGGAGATGGAGGAGCCAAATTTGTGGATCTGCTTTTTTTTCACTACTTATTTTATATGTGTATGCATATATACACACATGAAATAAGTAGTGAAATAAGCATATATATATATATATATATATATATATATATTGTTAAGGATATAAAGGCTAATTTAATAAAAAAACAAAATACAATTTTTAATATCAACTCGATTTTTAATTTTTTTTATGTATAATTAAATATGACATTTGTTTTATTTATCAACTCGATCTGTGAGCGCATCTTTTTGTAACTCGATTGCTCCAGTTTCACTTGGATCTATGATTTTAACTTTGAAAAAATTATTTTTTGTTAGGATCTATTCAAGGGTGGGTTTGTGATACGAGCTGCTCAAGAGATGCCCAACAACCAGCTGATAGTGGGAGCTTCCCACGTGCAAGTAACCGCCTAAGGGGCCCACCCAAGCATTTGGCAGATTATGTGTGAGCTCAAGGTCTAACTGATTATGTCAGGCACTATAAGGGGCAAGGCGTAGGCATGAGATGCATGGAAGATTGTCATTCAGTTTTATATTTCCTTGTTATTTCCTTATTTGAGTTGTAAAGGAGAACACTGTAAATTTTACGTGAAGAAAATGTTCATTTCAGCTTGCAATTCATTCTTCTACTCTGCAAATTCTTAAATTCCATTTACGTACACAACAATTGGTGCTCTCGTTGACTCCGTTTCCCATGGCCGACGGCACTCGACTCAAGACGATGGATGAATCTGTTAAAGCCATCCAAGGACGTTTAGATGATTATCAACAACACTCAGATGCTCGCCATGAACTCACCACCAAACATTTAGAAGCCCTGGATGCCAAGCTTGATAAAACATTACTACTTCTGGCCGATACACTTTCCTTCAAACATTCTGCTCCTCCGGAGGCTTCTTCATCCATGGGTATACCACCTCCGGGATTTTCTAATATCCCACAACCACCACCGATGACAATGCAACCACCACCGATGACAATGCAACCACCACCGTTCGCATTCACTATGGCAGCTCCCCAACGGGCCAACCGTATCGATTTTCCTCATTTCGATGGCACTGAACCTCTCGATTGGATTTACAAGGCTGAAAGGTACTTTGAATTTTATCAGACTCCACCCTATCAACGCCTGTTAATCGCCTCCATTCATATGGATGGTCCAGCTCTTCCCTGGTTTCAATGGAACCACAAAACCAATCAGTTCCATTCGTGGGAAGAATTTACTCGTTCCGTTGAGATCACGTTTGGACCATCTGAATATGAAGATCATCAAGAGATCTTGGCCAAACTCACCCAAACCGCTTCAGTCGCGGAATATCGTCAACGATTCGATGCCTTAGCAAATGGCATTTCAGGAGTCTCGGCCTCCTTTCTCACCAGCTGCTTCATCTCAGGCCTTCGCTCAGATATACGACATGAGGTAAAAGCTTTCAGACCTACTTCTTTAGCACAAGCTATTGGGTTAGCCCGTTTGCAAGAATCCAAACTCCTGGATAAACGCCCCACTTTTCGTCCACCTACATATCATTCCACACCACAGCCACAGACATCATTTCCAAACCCAAAAACCCATACTCCTACAGCTACCGCACCTATTAATCCTGCAACCATTTCCCCTACTGCTACTCCATATAAACGCCTTTCACCCACAGAGCTCCAATTCAAACGACAACATGGCCTCTGCTTCACTTGTGATGACAAATGGTCCTCCACCCATAAATGTAAATCAAAGCCTCAATTATTACTTTTTGATGTCGATGAAGAGGATCTCCCTCAAATTGACCTTGACCCTTCAATCCACACTGAACTACCTATTCCATTGGATAATATTAATTCTGCCATCTCATTCCATGCTTTCGCGGACCAGACACCAGCCACCACTTTTCGCTTTTCGGGTCTCTTAGCTGGCACTCCGGTCCAAATATTGGTTGATGGAGGCAGTACACATTCATTTGTTCAATCCCGTATCGCCAAGTATCTACAACTCCCGATTTTATCCGAACCTCCTTTCACTGTGGCGGTTGGAAATGGGGCCAAACTGCTTACAGAAGGTTCCCTCAAGGATATTCCAGTCACCATTCAGGGACACACCTTTCACCCGGAACTCTTTGTTTTAGCCTTGCATGGCGCCGACGTTATTTTGGGAGCATCATGGCTCGCTACCTTGGGATGGGTTCGACAACATTACGATAAGATGTTGTTTGAATTTGATTTCCATGGCAATCCTATTCAGCTCGTAGGACAACGTCCAGGACCTCCTACACATATCCACTTGCATAGTTTCACACGTATGACGGCCACAAACGCTATGGCTCAACTATTTCGCCTTGATGTAATTGCTGAACCAGAGGTACAATCGGAACCCACTCATCCCGAATTAATTACATTACTCAATATGTTTACAGAGCTCTTTGATACTCCACATGAGTTACCACCTGCACGTCCTTATGATCATGCTATACCTCTATTACCGGGCTCGAGTCCAGTCAATGTTCGGCCGTACAGATATCCGCACTCCCAGAAAACAGTGATCGAGCAAATGGTCACTGAAATGCTTCAGGATGGGCTTATTCAACCTAGTTTAAGCCCCTTCTCATCTCCAGTTGTGCTCATCCACAAAAAAGATGGTACATGGCGGTTTTGCACTGACTATAGAGCCTTGAATGCCATAACAGTCAAGGATCGTTACCCTATTCCAACTACTGATGAATTATTTGATGAGCTTCATGGTGCCCTATTCTATTCTAAGCTTGATCTTCGTGCCGGATATCATCAAATTCGGGTCAAACCTGAAGACGTTCACAAAACAGCATTTCGTACTCACAATGGTCACTACGAGTATCTTGTGATGCCATTTGGGCTCACTAATGCGCCCGCTACATTTCAAGCAGCAATGCACAGTATCCTTCGCCCATTCTTGCGGCGTTTTGTCTTAGTTTTTTTCGATGATATTCTGATTTATAGTCACACATGGAATGATCATTTGGAACACTTGCAATTAGTTTTTCAGTGCCTTCAAACTCACAGGTATTTTATCAAGCGATCGAAATGCCAATTTGGACGCCAAAGCATTGAATATCTTGGTCACTGCATCTCCATTCATGGTCTGCAAGTTGATCCATCCAAGATTCAAGCGATTTCAGATTGGCCACCCCCTACCTCATTAAAGAGCCTTCGAGGATTTCTGGGCCTTTCTGGATTCTATCGACGTTTCATTAAGGGCTATGCTTCCATGGCAGCTCCTCTCACGGATTTGTTACGCAAGGATGCTTTTATTTGGTCTGAATCCGCTGTGCAAGCTTTCAACCAACTAAAGGAAGCCCTAACTTCAGCTCCAGTGTTGGCCCTCCCAAACTTCTCCTTACCATTTACAGTGGAAACAGATGCGTCGGGAGTGGGAATAGGCGCGGTCCTTTGTCAACATGGCCATCCTCTTGTTTTTTTTAGCCAAAAATTAACACCACGCATGCAGCAAGCTTCTACATACCATCGCGAGATGTTTGCTATTACGCAAGCTGTCAAGAAATGGCGTCATTATTTGCTAGGCCACCAAATTGTTATTGTTACAGATCAAAAGAGCATTCGGGAACTTAATTCTCAAACAATTCAGACACCAGAACAACAATTTTGGTTGTCCAAACTCATTGGGTTCCATTTTGACATCAAATATCGCCCGGGAAAGGAAAATACAGTTGCTGACGCTCTCTCTCGTGTCCATTGTTATGCATTATCCGCCCCTCAGTTTGACTTTTTAGATGACGTCAAGCAGGCCAATTTAGTTGACAAAGAATTACAAACCATACGTCAACATGTCCACTCCAGCAACTCTGCTTATGCCAAATTCAGCATCAGAGGAGATCTTCTTTATTATCAAACCAGGTTGGTTATTCCATCTCAAGGGTTGTTGAAACAAAAACTTCTAACAGAGTTTCATGCCACAACACAAGGTGGGCATTCAGGGTTCCACAGAACATTTCATCGAGTGGCTTCAAACTTTTATTGGAAGCAAATGCGCACTGATGTTCGCAGGTTTGTAGCTCAGTGCATTGTGTGTCAGCAGGTGAAAACAAGTAATCAAGCACCCGCCGGGCTCTTACAGCCTCTTCCTATTCCAGACCGGGTTTGGGAGGATATCTCCATGGATTTTATAATCGGGTTACCCTTATCAACCGGCAAGACAGCTATTTTTGTGGTAGTTGATCGACTTTCGAAGTATGCTCACTTTATTCCCTTAGGAACACATTTTACAAGCTCTCTCGTTGCTGCCATATTTGTCAAAGAAATTGTGCGCCTTCATGGCATTCCTCGTTCTATTGTTAGTGATCGGGATCGCACGTTCATTAGTCACTTCTGGCGTGAACTCTTTCGGTTGCAGGGTACTACTTTAGCTATGAGTACCGCGTATCACCCTCAAACAGATGGGCAAACTGTGGTGGTTAATCGCAGCCTCGAAATGTACTTACGTTGTTTCTCAATGGACCATCCAAATTCTTGGGCACAATTTGTACCTTGGGCAGAACTTTGGTATAACTCCTCATACCATACGTCCGCCGGATTAACACCCTTTGAAGTGGTTTACGGTCGACCCCCACCGACAATCAATCGTTACATTTTCGATTCAACCACCAATGCAGCAGTAGACCTCGAGTTGAGGCACCGAGATGTGATTTTACAACACTTGCGCATGAATTTGGAAAGAGCACAGAACCGAATGAAAGTTATGGCTGATAAGCACCGCATTGATCGCACATTTGATATTGGGGATTTGGTTTGGGTACGTTTACAACCCCACAGACAATTATCACTACGGGGTCATCACTCACCCAAGTTAAGTAAACGTTTCTATGGACCTTTCCCTGTTCTTGCACGTATTGGGGCTGTCGCTTATAAACTCCAACTTCCAGATGATGCTAAGATACACCCAGTGTTTCACATTTCATTGCTCAAAAGATTTGTCGGGCCTTCCGCTCCACCTCCTCACCCTCTGCCAGCTATGTTTGAAGACTCTTCTCCTGCTTTGTCGCCCCAACAAATTTTGGATACACGCACTATTTTGCAACAAGGGAAACCCAGACAACAACTTCTTATCCAATGGTCAGGATTACCACCTACGGACGCTACTTGGGAAGATTCAGAAACTCTACCTTCGAATTTTTCGAACCTTGCGGACAAGGTTCCTATTGATGAGGAGGGCATTGATACGAGCTGCTCAAGAGATGCCCAACAACCAGCTGATAGTGGGAGCTTCCCACGTGCAAGTAACCGTCTAAGGGCCCACCCAAGCATTTGGCAGATTATGTGTGAGCTCAAGGTCTAACTGATTATGTCAGGCACTATAAGGGGCAAGGCGTAGGCATGAGATGCATGGAAGATTGTCATTCAGTTTTATATTTCCTTGTTATTTCCTTATTTGAGTTGTAAAGGAGAACACTGTAAATTTTACGTGAAGAAAATGTTCATTTCAGCTTGCAATTCATTCTTATACTCTGCAAATTCTTAAATTCCATTTACGTACACAACAGTTTGCCACTCCACATTTGAGTTCAACCAACTTGAGCTTCAATAGCTCGTGTTCTTGAAATAATTGCACCGAAAGATTGTTACAAAATCGAGCGGAAGACACTCGACATAACCCGCTCTAAAATCGATTAACCATTTGAAAAACATTTTATAAATATGCAAGAAAGTATGTAAAACAGTTAGGTAAATAAATGCAGTAAAGTAAATAACACAAACATTTGTTTCTGGAAGTTTGAAGCACAACACTTCTACGTCTCCCCTTCTTCCATCTAATGGAAGGATACACTAGAAGACTTTGATTTATACAACTCTTTGTACAAACCCGATCCAGTTGGGCATTCTACGTGCAACTAGAACTCATAGCAACTCAACTATGCATGTTCTTTAACGTCTCACATACAAAGATCTCTCATCCAATTGTGATGAAACACCAGCTGTTACAATGGTAATAACTCTTCTATTTTAGCTCACAAATACAATGAATATAGTGAATACAAAGGCACAAATGATTCCATAATGATTCTGATACAGCAAGGTAAAAGGTGCTAAAGGTTTGGGAAGTGCTCTTCATTTAGCAGCTTTTGTCTTTGAAGTTCCCCAATTGAATCCCAAGTGAGTTTGCTTTGGAAGGCTTGGATTGATCTTCAATCAGCTGTTAGTGAGGTTCCAAATTATGTATATATAACCCCAAGTAATGATATATATGTTAGATACAAGAATATAACTGTTGGGACATTTTTTGTAAGCTTTCAAACATTGCAACTGTCGTATTCTGCTTCTGGACTATTTTTGGAAGGCTGCTGATTTGTTCCAGTAGAGCAAGTCTACTGGTCGAGTTGTTGACTTCTAATGGTTCGAAGTCCGCTGGCCTTTACTGGTTAGAAGTCCGCTGGCATCTCTACTTCTAAGTCCGTTGGACTCTACTGGTGCGAAGTCCACTTGTCGACGTCTACTGCTCAAGATCTACTGGTCGACGTCTACTGGTTGGAGCTTCGAGGTCTGCTGGTCCAAGGTCTACTGGTCGATGTCTACTGGTTGGAAGGGGGGTTGAATAAACACTAGACTCAATTTCAATTCTCCTTTTTACAGCAGACTGTTACTTACTGCACTAGGTTCTCAATTGATAGCAAGTCGGCATACATTAGTAATAGCGCGGAAGATGTCTGCTGAACTTGTGAGTTAAAGTAACTGAATGATCATATGCAGCAAGTAAATGACACATGATATGTTCTGGAATTTCGAAGCACAACGCTGCTACGTCTCCCCTTCTTCCTTTGGATGAAGGTTACACTAGAAGACTTTGGCTTACACTTTTACAGTATACAACCTTCTTAGACACTCACACAGCTTGGCCTAAACTCCTAGCAATACAACTTTCTCAATTGCTGTGATGTCAGGAAATTAATGGTATTAATCCCGGTGTGAAAATGATCCTTAATGGATTTTAATTGTGGCAATTATGATTTAATTACGGTGTTGGGACTCTCGATGATTTTAAATCTGGTATTTGGGGTCGTTGGATCCAAGGGTTGAGATTGTATTCTCATCGTGGTGATACTTGGAATTTGGTTTTTGGTGGGATCTGGGGTCCGGGGTACTTTGAGTTGGGGCTGGTAATGAAAATTGGGATTTGAGAGATAATTATTGAACACAGATGATTTTTAATGAGTCGTGATGTATTTGTGGGAGACTCTGGATTTTTGAGCCTTGGTAATATATATACCAAGTGGACTCGGTGCTCAATCATTTGTTGGCTTTGTTTTCTCTCTCTCTCTCTCTCTCTCTCAAAACCCTTTCCCCATTTCCCCTCTTTTCTCCCATGGAGGAGAAATCGCTGGTGGCTTGGCTTGGGAACCGGATTTCTCGAAGAAAAGTTGGTAATCTTCTTCCCCTCATCTCTATCTTCGATTTGATAGTAGTATTGTGGATTTTGGTTAGGATTTGGGTTGGATTTGGAATTTGGGAATGTTTTGGTTAAACTTCTAAGTTGTGTTTTTGGTGTTTTTATTGGCTTTAAATGGAGTATTTGAGGTGTTGATGGTGTAAGGGGTGTTGGTTTTTAGTTTGGCTGTGAAAAACACCATTAAAGCTCGAGTTTTTTGGAAAATCGCAGGTCGCGATTGATCGCGGCATGGCGCCGATCGATCGCGACGAGAGTCTGGAAATGGGTGACGATGAACAGTACTAGCGATCGATCGCGAGATGTTACCGATCGATCGCGAGGAATCAGAAATCGTTGGCGATCGATCGGCATGTGCGGCGATCGCTCGCGGCTATGCTTTTTTCAGGTAGTAGGTTCTTGCGATCGATCGCGGGAAGTGGCGATCGATCGCAGCCCTGTTTCTTTGGTTTTCTCGAATTTTTGGCAAAAAGTTGGGACTTTGGAATCGGGGTTTAATTAGTCGATTTTCAGGGCAATGTTTACATTCCAATGGGAATGCTACACTTTTTTAATGAAATGGTTGGAGCCAAACTTTAATAAAAAAATGGACTACTCAATTGTACTGTTGGTTATCTCTAAACATTCAAAATGGAATATTTTGTTAGTATGCATGCTTCGCCCGGGGTCTTTTAAAATGGTTAATCATCATGGATTGACGATATAATTGGAGGTTGTGGACGTGCTTGGGCACGTGGTTGCATGCTTGTAATTAATTGCAGTTATTAATTGTGTATAGCACGTACATCGGTCACGGGACTAAGGCAAGGTTGGATTCGAACTACGGACTGCTAATGTACGTATAACGTACGAGCATAATCTTATATCTTATTGCAACTGTTGAATGCATGGTAAATTGTAATTGCAATAATGGATATGTATTGTGAACTATATGGTGCCGCTATGGAGCGAGCAACGGCTGAGATGTCGTCGCTGTGGAGCGAATATCGGTTATGAATGCCGCTGCTATTAAGCAAGCGATGAAATTGGATTGTAGAACCATTGTTTAGATACGTGTGATGTCTATAAACATTATGAATGATTAGATTTCATTAATTATGGAAATTGGCAATTAGGATACGGATTTAGTTAATCAATGAAATGATTAACTGGCTTTTGAGAATTTGATGGTTTCGATTGTGTTGAGAACAGGAACAGCACGAGGGATTCCGTATGAGGATGACACTATTCAGGGAGTGTCTTTTAAATTCACCGCTTACATTCTGTAAATTATGTTTTGTGATATTGTGATTATTGGATTGGTGGTATTGGTATGCTCACCTGTGTGGGGGCTGTCACTGTTGGGGCAGGTGGAACAGGTACAACGGTAGCTCCAGCGTAGAGATCGAGCTATGGGTTGGAGGTACCTCCAGGATCGAGGTACCAGTGCCGGTATTGAGTAGGGTACTTTATACATTTAATACACATTCACTCATTAGATGCTCGCATGTGAGCATTACTATATGTGTATATGGTTTGTATAAAGGGCAAAGGCCTTTCTCTTTTCATTCATGTGTTGCATGCAATTAATTAAGGAATTGCTAAATGAATTGAGAACAATGTTAGTGTATTATAAGATGCATACTTAAGGGTTGAGTGGTATGGGGGATTTGAACATTATATGGAATAATGTAAGAAATTTTAAAGTTGGTACATTATGCTATGGTTGCATGTGGTTTTCCCCCTGATTACATGATTGTATGCACTAAATACATGGATTAATACACTTAAGAGCACGGGGTCCTTACAATTGCTTACAATGTGTTTTACAACACTCACACAAAAAGATAAATTTCTTAAGCTTTGAGTGTTCTTCGAATAGTAGACTCGGTAGGCTTTGATCTTCAAGATCACAATAAAGCTTCTTTGCTGCTCTTGCAAAACTTCAGAATGTTTCAATGAATGTGTTGAATTGAATCGAATGAAGTTGATTCTTGTCTTTTTAATATTAACCGGATTGTTCAACCTCTTCTTCATTCTTCACTTTGACGTATTTTTAGACACAGCAGTCTAACGACAACTTTTCTTCAATTAGAAAGATCTGCATAAAATCAGCTTCCTAATTTTATTCCAAATTCTTTTAGTCTTCTTTCCAATTCCGTTAATCAACGGCTATCTCATTCTGACACAATTGGTGGCATTGATGCGGCGCTCTGTTGTACCTTTGTCAGAATGAGTTTGTGCTTGTTTTGTCTTGTTGCTTTATATGTCTGCCGACTTCTCCTTCGCTGTATATCTGCTGGTTATATGGTCAGCCGATGTCCTTTCCATTTTCTGATGTATAGTTACTGGTTTACTTAGTCTGATGGACTGAAGTCAACTAATAACTTTTTAGACGTCTGCTGGTACTCTTGTTCCAGTGGACACTCACTCTCTGCGCCCGGTAGACCTCTTTCAGCTTTTCACCCGGTGGATGTCTTTTAAGCTTTTCACCCGGTAGATGTCTTTTAAGATTTTCACCCGGTAGATGTCTTTTAAGCTTTTCACCCGGTAGATGTCTTTTAAGCTTTTCGTCCTGTAGATGATCCGGTAGACGATCAATTTAGTCAGCAGCGCTCGAGGTCTACTGGATGTATCTACTGGTCCAGTTTACTTCAAGCCATTTCTTTTATAATCATCAAGCTGTAATATATCATCTATAAACTGCACACTTGATGAAATATATTAGTAACACAATAACAAGTTTTGTTAACTTCAAAACCAAGATTATTCGGGTTTCCAAAACCCAACAATCTCCCCCTTTTTGATGATCACAAAACTTGAATAAAAATATGAACATTAAAGCACAATGTTGCATAACAAGAAAAATCATATTTTTTTTAAAACATCATATTTCTCCCCCTTTTGTGTGAATCAAAAAGGAAGACAAATAAATTTACTCCCCCTCAAAGATTGAGATTAAACTCTCTCCCTTAATTTTAAAAGGTTTGAAAATTTGTGCAAGTGAGGGGCAAATGGGGTAGGCTGAAACAAATTTTAAAAAAAATGCAATTCACATTTAATTTTTGACAAAAATAACATCTTTTGAGGATGGATGAAGCATACTTTGCAACAAATTTGAAGTTCTTGACAAAACTCAACAATGTACATTTCATCTTTTCAGTGGCAACACACTTAGTCAAAATTGAACTAATAAACTGTTGTTCCTCGTGAAGAATTAGGCTGCAAGACCTATACAGTTGCGATCCTCTATGAGTCTAGTTTGCAACGCAAAAAAGAGTTTGTCATTTGGACATCCGAGCAAGAAGTTATGGCAATTTTCCCAAAGTCGCTGCAAGTTGTCATAAAACTAAAATGCTTCAAAAAATTGTTAGAAAAATTCTTAAAATAACAATTTTAAACTTAAAAAACGAGTTTAGAATGGATTGAAAGAAAATTTAAACATTTAAAATAGATTTTAAAATTACTTTCGCACAAAATGAATGCAATCAAATTGATTTTTATCCTAAGAAATTTCATACACCAATTTTTTTTAAAATTATGCTATGAAAATAATTTCATGGTCATGAGCATGTTTTCTTTAAAAGATCTCCGTTTAAAACTGGTTAAAATGCTTTCCAATAACAACCCGCTCTGATACCACTTGTTAGGATTGATTCTGGGAGTGGGTTGCCACTCCACACCCGAGTTCAATCAACTTGAGCTTCAATAGCTCGTGTTCTTGAAATAATTGCACTGAGAGATTATATCGAATTCGGTTACAAAATCGAGCGGAAGACACTCGACATAACCCGCTCTAAAACCGATTAACCATTTGAAAGGCATTTTAAAGATATGCAAGAAAGTAAGTATAAACAATTAGGTAAATAAATGTAGAAAGTAAATAACACAAGCATTTGTTTCTGGAAGTTCGAAGCACAACATTTCTACGTCTCCCATTTTTCCATCTCATGGAATGATACACTAGAAGACTTTGATTTATACAACTTGTACAAACCCGATTCAGTTGGGCATTCCACATCCATCTAGAACTACTAGCAACTCAACTATGTATGTTCTTTAACGTCTCACATACAAAACCTATGATCCAGTTGTGATGAATCACCAGCTGTTACAATTGTATTCACTCTTCTATTTTAGCTCATTAATACAATGAATAGAGTGAATACAAAGGCACAAATGATTCCATAATGAATCTGATACGGCAAGGTAAGAGGTGTCAAAGGTTTGGGGAGTGTTATTCATTTAGTAGCTTTTATCTTTGAAGTTCCCCAATTGAATCCCAAGTTGTTTGCTTTCGAATGCTTGGATTGATCTTTAATCAGCTGTTATTGAGCTTCCAAATCATGTATATATAGACTCAAGTACTGATATATATGTTAGAATATAACCGTTGGGACATTTTGGTCAGCTTTCAAACATTGCAACGGTCATATTCTGCTTATGGGCTATTTCTGGAAGGATGCTGATTTGTTCCAGTAGAGCAGGTCTACTTGCAAGTCTACTAATCGAGTTGTTGACTTCTACTGGTTCGAAGTCCGCTTGCCTTTACTGGTTAGAAGTCCGCTGGCATCTACTGGTAAGAAGTCCGATGTCATCTACTACTTCGAAGTCAGCTGAACTCTACTGGTGCGAAGTCTGCTTGTCGACGTCTACTGCTCAAGATGTACTGGTCGACGTCTATTGGTTGGAGCTTCAATGTCTGTTGGTCCAAGGTCTACTGGTCGACGTTTACTAGTTGGAGTTTCGAGGTCAGCTGGTCCAAGGTCTACTGGTCGTCCGGTAGATGATGTAGATGATCCGGTAGACGATCAATTTAGTCAGCAGCGCTCGAGGTCTACTGGATGTATCAACTGGTCCAGTTTACTTCAACACAATTCTTTTATAATCATCAATCTGTAAGATATCATCTATGAACTGCACATTTGATGAAATATGTTAGCAACACAATAACAAGTTTTGTTAACATCAAAACCAAGATTATTCGGGTTTCCAAAACCCAACATTTTTATTTTCTTTTTGTGGGAAATAAACTGTTTTTAAAATATATTAACATGTACGCAATTATTATGACAAGGATAACACATATTTATTATGACATGCATAAAAATTATAATTATTTATATGTGGTTTTGTTAATTTAAAATTAATAAAAGTGTTTCAAAATAAACTACGAAAATTATCAAAGATATTCGAAAATGAAAATACAAAGACAAAAAATTATAATTTGGAATTTTGATATGAATAATATGCAGAATTAAAATTTCCGATAAAATAAAATAAGATTATTTGTGAATATAGTTTTTGACTTTTTAATTTATTCTTTAAATTGATGAATTTGGTCCGGCTGTTTCATCTTGGAAGAATTCTCTAAAATTCCAAAATACTTCTGTTATAAAACTTCGATATTGCGATTGTAAATATAACATGATCGCGAGTCTTTCACTGTGATTATTAATATTGTTAGACATGATAAGAAATGATGATCGATAAATAATAGTATTTTATTTCGAATAACTAAAATTGAGATTATAATTTTGATCATATGATGAATTATTATTTTGCTCCATAAGCTTTGCTAATAATAATAATATTTTTTATTATTATATTATTTGTAAATCATTAATTAAAAATCATTATTTTTAATTAAAAATCATTATTATTAATATTATTATTAAGGGTATATAATTGTTTTCTATTTATCGCCAAACAATCACAAGGAAAAATTAATAATTCCATCGTTTTTTGAGATCATTTAGCAATTTAAAAAAATATTTTATGCCACGATTATTGATAATTAGTCCATGCAAGGAAACAAGGTGTCGTAGGACGCTTATTGGGGTTGTTTATGCATAGTCAATAATATATAAGGTTAACTCAGGATCCTGAAAAAATTTGATGTATTTAAATTTTAAAGCCTAAACAAAAATTCATTCAAATTGTCTAGCTATTATCGAATCTATGGATTTCAAATCGAACATTTTCAATTTAAGGCATTTTGTAACAATACTTAGGTATTTCAAATTCTTAATTATTGAAGTCATTTCAAATCCAAATTTTCAAATACACTGTTGAAATGAAATTTTTTAATTCAAACGCGACCTCATAGAAAGTATTACTAATATAGACGAGCCTTTTTCGAGCAACAATAGTTTGAAAAACCCTAACAAACCGGTCAGCTGACACTAAGAATTTATCCATTAAACACCATTTGATGCTCAAGTCAGGTGCTGTTATTGAAAAATATACGTGAAACACTTTGGATCATTTATTAGGCTATTGCATCTCCACCTGCGAAACACTGACACGACAACACTGACACGGACACAGCACGGACACGGCGACACAGATTTTCAAAATTTTCAAGATACGACACTGCTGGGACACGCATATATATATATATGTATTACATTTTATATTATAAATACTAGAAATTCACATTTTTTAAATTCTAAAACCATGTAATATTAAAAAAAAATATTCTTACCAAATTCAAGAAACATATAAATAAATGCATGTCACTGGAATCATAATAATATCACTCATACTAACAATAAATATATATTACTTTAATAAATATAAAGTTTAACAAACACATCCAAATAAAATATAACATAAAACATATTCTTACCAAATTCAAAATTAATATATATAAATGGATGTCACTGAAATTATCATAGTATCACTCATACTAACAACAAATGTATATTATTTCAATTAAATAGAGTTTAAGTAATACCTCTAAATTTCGTTTTAGCCAAAAACTTTTAAAATTGTACAATTATCACCCAAAAGTGTCCTTTCTGTGTCGGACACGACTCAGACACGCCCATCAGCCATGTCCGACACGGGTGTCCGATTTTATTTCATTAATAAAATAATGGACACACCACGTTGCATATGCGACACGTGTCTGATGAGTGTCCGAAAAGTGTCGATGTCCAAGAAGTGTCCGATACTGCACCTAATAATTTTTAGGAATGTCTGTGCATCATAGATCTCCACCCATATGAGCTTAGTGGGTGCTTAGCTGTGGTGAGTCTTGGGAAAGCGATAACGGGGGTCGTTGAAAATTTTGCAAAAATTATTTTAATTTTTTCTCGTTAAAATTTATTTCAATCAAAATTTAATTCTAAGTTAAGGGAGAACCTTACACAGTATTTGCTTCGATCTTTTTGGTATTGCCCTACTGGTTCACTCATAATATTAATATCTTCATTTTATAATGGGTAAAATACAAAAATCATCTTATAGTTTGGTCCAACTTTCACTTTGCAACCATTGTTTATTACACTTTACATCATCAACTTTTATAAACTGTAACATTTTCCATCCTCTTGACTCGTTTGATATTTATATCGAAGAGTTATCTGCACATTTCATTATCGGCATACATCTTCAATCTTAGAGCCTCTTAAGTAGTTATTGCAAATTTTAAAAAATTAAAATAATTTTTTGGGGTGTCAAAATAACCTTTTTCCGAAATCAAATAACTAGATAATTTTGATACCCAAATTTTTTTAAATTTTTATTAAAATTTGCAATAGCTAGTTTAAATGGCTCTATGTTTGAGAATGTAAGGTGATGAATGAATGCGGTGATGAATTTTCGATAAAAATACCAAACCGTGTCAAGAGAATGCAAAGTATTACAATTTATTAAAGTTGAGAACGTCAACTGTAATTTTCCAAACAATGGTTACAAAGTGAAATTTTGACAAACTAAATGATGATTTTTGTAATTTTTCCTTTTATAATTCTTGATTTTTTTGGGTCTAATATCCATCCATCTAAAATTGTATAAAACATTAAACTTTTATTCTGATAACACTGTTTTGGGATTTTTTTAAAAAAAAAATATTTATTTGACAAAGATTTTGAAATATTATCTTTTCAATTCGATTCTTTGCTTGATATTTATGTTTATGTTTGATTACAAAAGCTTTGTTAAAAAAACTTCATAAATCAAAACAAATACTCGACCAAACTCATTTTTCAAACAATCCATATTTTTTTCCCTTTTCCCAATATACATCTATTCCAATAATGGTATATTAACTGCATCTTGATATTGTAAATAAAAATTTTGTTTATGCACATAGCTAATTTAGACACTTTTTTGGGAAGTTACAAGGATAAGAGTTATCTCAATTTAGTGACAACTGACAACTGCCATCATCCCATGTCACTATTAGTAAATGCCAATGCAAAGCTCATGTAAAACATGTTTTTGATTTCTCGATCACACGTTAGAAGAGATTGTTTGTTTGTCAGAATCGATCAAGACATATTTAATTCTTTTTTGATTACATTCTTAAACTATCTACGAGGAGCTCTCGAATACGAAACCTCCTAATTTGTATAAGTGAACAGTGCCAGTTGGACCAACGGCATTCAGCCAAGGCGCGTTTAATTTTGAGGCGAAGAATTCTTTGTAGATTCATGTAGTTCCACTCACCCATTTCAGCTAAAAACTTCAAATCTGTATGCCCAACTCATTTTGGAAATTAAGATTTGATTTGCCATCACAATTAAATTAGCAACACAATAGTCATTTTCTTAATTGTGGAATCGTTAATATCATATACTAATTAAACTCTACATTCAACATAAGCAATGTCATTAAAAAAATAACAGAACTTGCAACATTGCATGTCTTCGAAGAACTTGATGCTAGAGCAGCCGGTGGAGGCCGCATTGGGCCTGTCCCTGGAGGGGGTGACTGTTGGAAATTTTTAAGGCTTAATTAATTGAAATTAAGCAAGATAGATATTCACGAGGAAATCTCGAAAACACGGAGAAGACCAAATAATAATAACGGGTAGTGTGGCAGTGCTGCCAAAGAAATTTACAGAAAGGGCGCGCGCTGCAAAGGGTCACAGCATCATTTCATGTATCGGTGCATCTTTTCATGGCAAAAACTCATTGAAAAGGCATCTATTAATCGAAAGATCAGAAGAAGCAAGATCTTTGTACTTGTTCATATCTTGTTCTTTAGAAAAGGGTTTCCAACATTTTGTGATTGCGAGGCTTGTAATTTGTATAGCTACTATTACAAGCAAAGAGTCGTATATGGGGAGATGGTTGTCGTATTTCGTGAGCACCATATACATGGCAAAATCTTCTTAAGGAGATAGTGTTGAACATTAGCCTCGGCTCAAACGTATTTCTTTCATCTTTAGATTTTCCATCCCGCAACAAACAACGATTCCAATGAGATCCTTGTGGAATTGACGACAAACAAGATAATAAACAATCTTAAGAAGATCTTGTTACAGAAAATTCAAATGATGGCATCGACATCCACAAATGTTCTTGCGACGCAAGGAGAGTGTTAGGATCGGTCCGGAGTGTTTAGAGGGGGGTGAATGAACACTCCTTGTAAAAATTAATCCCTTGTGATTTCTTTCGGATTAGTGAAAGAAATCTATTTCTTAATCAACTCTTGTACAGAACAGACCACTGAAAGTATAAGTGCGGAACGGTCTGTTCTTGTATATGTAAGAACGGCTCGATGGATATTATGAAAGAACAAGTGCAGAAAGATAATACACATTATATGTTTCTGGAAGTTCGAAGGTGGTGTAATCCTTCTACGTCTCCCCTTCTTCCAATTAAGGAAGGTTTATACTAGAAGACTTTGATTTATACAATCCTGTTGTACAAACCCGATTCAGCTGGATTTACCTCATTACCAGTCTGAAACTCCTAGTCACTCGATCTGCTCAGACACACTCTGTCTGACAGTTACAATATGTTTCTCACTTCTTTTTTTTCAACACAGAATACAAAAGATGCGCACAGTGATCCTAAATGATCAAATGTTACAAAGTAATCGTGCTTAAGAATAATTTCAGCTCGAGAGCTTCTGAGCTTGTAAGCTTGTGTTGTTTTGCTTTCTTGTGCGTTTTTCAATTGATCAGCGAGAGACTTGTATATTCCTTTTGTTGCATCCTTTTATAGTTGTAAGTACCAACGACATTATTTCCCTTAATGTGCAACTTTGACTCTGCTTAAACTCTGAGAAAGCTACAATCTTCTTCTTCAGGATACTTGCCGTTCTGGTTCATACTTTCGGCGACTGTCAGGTAGGCTCTTCTTTGTCTTCTTACCTTTTATGGCAATCTTCAGTCTTCGGTCCTTTGTAGAATGCTACAATAAATAGCCGTTAATGATTCGGACTGAGGAGCCATTCTTTATGTATCATTGACTGCTCTGATCTGATAAAGATTGAGATCGATCTGAAGCTTTGATAAAGTCAGTCTGAAATCCATCGATCCGGTCTGATATGCTTTGTCATCTTATCAGCTTGATCTGTTTTGGGCGATCGATCTGGTCAGTCTGATTTCACTCGATCCGGTCTGATATGTTTTGTCATCTTTAAAATCTCATCGATAAGGTCCGGAACTAACAAATTCCCCCTTTTTGATGATGACAAAACCTAGCTTCTAAGTCTGTTTAACTAGTCTGATAAGAACTCTGAAGCGAAAACTTTCGGATCGATTACTTCTTCTTTGTTCAAAATAAATGAACATTATTAAGTTGGATCGATTAAGCCTTTATTATTAAGCCTTTTATAATAGTTCAAAATAAATGAACAAGGACTTAATTGAAAGAGGATTTTTATTGATCACCAAAAATCCTAAATACAGACAGTCTGATAATTTAATCAACGAGACTGCTATTTTCTTGAAGTTTGAGGCGACTTGAAGTCTTTCTTCTTTTCCCCCTTTTTGTCAGCAGCAATCTCTTGAAGAAAATCAACAACTTGTGCTAGTTGCGCGCTGATAGCGTCAAGACGAACGTCTTGAGCGCGGAGGGAATTGGCAACAGATGCTCGGACTTCAGTGGCCAGCTCGATCTGCTCTTTTCTCAGGCTGTTCTTATAAGTGGCTTGCTGAGAAAACAGATCATTCAGTCCTCGCTGAAGGCTGCTTATACTGGCTGTCATCTTCTCTTTGAATGAATCAAAGTCCAAAGCTGTAAGCCTCTGACCTTGATGAACTTCTAGAACACGTTGAGAGAGTGACATGCAGTTGTCAGAGAAATGCTGGAGAGTCCGTGCCAGTGATGGAGGTGCATCAGATAGCCGGCTGGGAGAGTGATCTGATGATGACAGTGCAGGATCATCTTCTTCAGCAATCGGCATAATGGAAGATATGGCAGCTTGATGACTTTTGGATCGGATCAGGGTGACCAAATCCGAAGAAAATTCTTGAATGAAGGCCAGATCTTCATCTGATTGTCCCGGAGGAGTGCTGGGACTGAGAGGCTCCTCAATTTGTAAAGCTGCAACAACTGTAGACACCACTAAATCTGGATCGACGAACTCTGGTGCGCCAACTGTTGCAAGTTCTGCGGTTGGACTGATTTGTGCACGGGAGGCTGATGACCCCAAAGGAATAGATGTTGTTGCAGAGTCCAACAACACGTTCAATGGTTCATCATCTGTAGCAGACGGAGCATTAGGCAATGGCTGCTCCGCTGTCTGATCTGCTACTGGTTCTGCAGTCTGCGCTGCTGGCTGATCTGCAGTCTGATCTGCTGCCCCAGAAGGAATAACCTCAACGAAAGGTTCTGCCAGAGTTTTGCTTGCAGAAGGATGATCCGGGCTGGTTGCTGGAGTGGATACACTGAGCTTCTGTCGTTGAAAACGGACAGCTAAGTGAAGAGCATGAACATCCATCTCTAATTGAGCAATAACAGCCCCATCATCTCTGGCAGTTGGAGCACTCGGATCGAAGTTCTCTTTCTTAGCAGCTAGGAGCAGAGTGGCCAGTCTGAATCTTTGAATTGCCGTAAATAGCTCTTTCCGCTGCACGGCAACCCGAACATCATCGGTCTCTGTCCCTTTCAGAACTTCCTCTTCCATCTTCTTCAGTCTGCTCAACTTTCCGAAGAACATCTCAATGTGGTTGATAGTCCGGTACTGGACGTATTCATCAAAGACCACAATGAGTGCCTTCACCTTCTCATCAACATCCTCCATAGCAATGTCGATGGCTGTCTGCGCTGCAGATTTGGGTTTAGAGGAGATTGGTTCAGAGAGAATGGCTTTTCCCTTGCCGGTGGAGGAAGGGGACTTGATCCCAGATTTGGGGTTGAAGCTTGTGAAGGTTGGGTGGAAAGTTGGGGTGCAGGGATGGCTTTAGTTGGTGGCAATTTGGGTAGGGGTAGAGTTTTGATTGGTTTGGTAATCTGGGTTCGTGGCTTTTTGGGAAGTGGCTTGGTTGGTGGCGAGGGAGCAGACTGAGTTTCTTCAGAATCAGTCTGGATGGTTAGCTTGCGCTTGACCCGAGGTTTGCACGCGACAGCTTGTTCTTCGCCCTTCTCAATCTTGACTGCAGCCAGAGTAGTAGGAGTAGGCGGAGCACTCGTGGACTTCAGCAGAGCGAGCCCTTTGGAGTTTAGAATCTTGAAGGGACTGAGAGCGGACTGCTTTCCCAGCTCGATGTCTAAGGACTCCAGTAGCTTGCTGAGAGGAACAACAAAGCATACGGCCTGTTTTGATGCAATCACTGTTTCCATCAGAACTCCAAAAAGAATCACGGACCAGTTCATCTTCTGTCCGGATACAATAGCCGCCATAGCCCTGAACTTCTCTGCGGTTACAGCGTCAAAACTTCCTGCTTTGCCCAAAAGAGGCTTGCCAATGATTTCGCACAGCACCTAGAAATGAAAAAGCATTTCCTTCTTCTTAAACGAGGGTTGCAGGCGGTGGACAAAAATAGAAATCTTCCCTTGAAGAGCTGAGAGTGACGCTTGAGGAATCTGTCCAAACTCTGTCAGTCCGGAATTGGGGAGGCCAAAGGTCTTGGCCAGCGTCATCGGCGAGATCTCAAATGATTTGCCCTTGATAGAGGTGGATATTGATGTCTTCTGGGAGACGGCATTGGCGAATAGTTCGGGATTTCAGATTCATAAACAACTGTGCCGCATTCCAGAAAGTTCCTCAGGCCAGATGATTCCAAAGCTCGGAAGATGGACACCATCTCTGCATCTTCTGCCCTGTAAATGTCATTAAACTCAACGGAGAGAGAGTTGTGAGTAATGGTAGCCATTGGAATGAAGGTAAAAGAGTGCGAAGATTTAGGAGAGTGAGAGAATAAGAAAGCAGATAGCGGTAAATTGTAAAAAAGTGAAAGAAGATGAAATGTTCAGCCCGCTAAATAGGAGAGAGAAGACACATGTCTTTATCTCGATGACTGATAAAAAGAAATTCAAAATAAACGGTCAGGTTAAAATGCGATCAGTCCGGGCTGTTTTTGTTATAAAAATTTATTGACTAGACAGATCATAGGATAACATCAGATTGACATGGATCAGTCTGGAAGTTCAGACCGGTCTATGTTTTTCTGAACATTGTATTATCGATCTGTGGCAATAAAAATCTTTAAGAGCGAAAGTAAGAAAACATCTAAACTATTAAGATAAGTCAATTAAACCAAGAATTTGACGGAAATAATTAAACTTAGCCTCAGGGAGTGGTTTGGTGAAAATGTCTGCTGCTTGCTGCTCTGTTGAGATATGCTCGATCCGAATTTCTTTTTTGCCAACATGATCTCGAATAAAATGATGTTGTATATCAATATGCTTTGTTCGAGAGTGCAGAACTGGATTATACGTTATAGCAATTGCACTTGTGTTGTCGCAAAATATCGGAGAGTCAACAGCTTGGATGCCATAGTCTTTGAGCTGGTGTTGAATCCAGAGCATTTGAGCGCAATAGCTTCCAGCGGCTAGATACTCTGCTTCAGCTGTAGATGTGGCAATCGATGTCTGCTTTTTACTGAACCAAGAGATCAATCTTTCACCTAGAAATTGACACGTTCCACTGGTGCTTTTACGATCAATCTTACACCCAGCGTAGTCTGCGTCTGAATATCCGATCAAGCTGAAGTTTGAATCTTTGGAGTACCAAAGACCAACGTTCTGAGATCCTTTTAAGTATTTCAGAATACGCTTGGCAGCAATAAAATGTGATTGCTTTGGCTCTGCCTGAAATCTGGCGCACATACAGACTGAGAATATAATATCAGGCCGGCTCGCTGTAAGATACAATAGCGATCCGATTAGTCCTCTATACATGGTTACTTCAACTGTCATTCCCCCTTCGTCTTTGTTTAACTTGATTGTTGGACTCATTGGAGTTGATGCAGTTGAGCATGTTTCCATTCCAAATCTCTTGAGGAGCTCTTTGGTATACTTGGTCTGGTTGATAAAAATACCATTGTTGAGATGTTTTACTTGGAGACCCAAAAAGAATGAAAGTTCTCCCATCATGCTCATCTCAAACTGTCCCTGCATTAACTTAGAAAATTTCTCGCACAATTTGGGGTTAGTTGACCCAAAGATTATGTCATCAACATAAATCTGAACTAATAGGGTATGTTCCCCCTTAATAAATTTAAAGAGAGTTTTATCTACTGAGCCGATCTGAAAATCATGGTTCAGCAGAAATTGAGATAGAGTGTCATACCAGGCTCTTGGAGCTTGTTTCAGACCATACACTGCTTTATTCAGTAGATACACATGATTGGGATACAAATGGTTCTGAAATCCAGGTGGTTGCTCGATGTAGACTTCTTCCTGAAGCTTTCCATTAAGAAAAGCGCTCTTGACGTCCATCTGATATACTGAAGTCTTTAAAGGCAGCATATGCAAGAAAGATTCGGATAGCTTCAGGTTTGGCGACTGGTGCAAATGATTCATCGAAGTCGATTCCTTCTTCTTGTCTGAATCCTTGTGCCACCAGTCTGGCTTTGTTTCTAACCACAGTTCCATCTGCGTCCAGCTTCTTTCTGAAGACCCATCTGGTTCCAATAACAGGCAGATCGCTTGGTCTGGGGGTTAGACTCCAAACTTGATTTTGTTCGAATTGATTTAGCTCTTCTTGCATGGCCTTAATCCAGTTGAAATCAGTCAGAGCTTCATCGATCTTCTTAGGTTCCAGAGTTGAGATGAAAGCAGCATGTGTGAATTCATCCATCATCTGTCCTCTGGTTCTGATCGGTGCTGAGGGACTACCAATCACTAGATTAGGTGGATGCTTCTTAGTCCATCGATAGCTTGACTCTGGATTGTCTGGTCCGGTCGGATGAGTAGTAGCAGCATGATCAGCATCTGCTTTAACATTTGAGTGAAGAACATCCGGATCAGCTCGATCTGAAGAAGCTTCAATGCCTTGATCCGGTCTGTCTGGTACTTCTGGTTCTGGTGGATTGTCTCTTGACCTGTTAGCTACAATCTCATCATCACTGTTAGCTTCGAGATGGATATTTTCCATCTGATTTTGAATTGATTCTTTGTTGCCCTCAACACATAAAGATTCATCAAAAACAACATGAACAGATTCTTCTACAGTTAAGGTACGATTATTGAAAATTCTATAAGCTTTACTAGTTGATGAATATCCCAAGAATATTCCATTATCTGACTTAGCTTCAAATGCTGTAAGATGATTCTTACCATTGTTATGAACGAAGTATTTGCAGCCAAAAACATGAAGGTGAGAAATAGATGGTCTGTTACCAGTCCATATTTCATATGGAGTAAGGTTCAGCTTCTTGTTGATCGTAGACCGATTTTGAGTGTAGCAAGCAGTGTATACAGCTTCTGCCCAGAACTTTTGCGAAATACCAGAATCAGCAAGCATTGTTCTTGCTGCTTCCTTGAGCGTTCTGTTTCTTCGTTCTGCAACTCCATTCTGTTGAGGAGTTCGAGCGGCTGAAAACTCATGCTTGATTCCATGATCTTCTAGAAAGGATTCAAGATTCTTATTTGAAAATTCAGTGCCTTTGTCACTGCGAATCCTGTCTATGCTGGATGATTTCTCATTCTGAGTGCGTTTCAGCAGCTTGATCAACTTTGGACCGGTCTGATCTTTACTGCTCAAAAATATAGTCCATGTAAAGCGTGAGTAATCATCAATAACAACAAGAGTATACCTCATTCCCCCTAAACTTGTTATTGGTATAGGACCAAACAAGTCCATATGCAATAATTCTAAACAGCGGGAGGAGGATTTGGCATTCTTGTTTTTGAAGGATGATCTGATCTGTTTTGCCCATTTGGCAAGCTTCGCAGATCTTATCCTTAGCAAAATCGATCTTGGGCAGACCGATAACTAAATCATGTTTACACAGGCTAGAAATAGTCTTAAAATTGATATGATTCAAGTGTTTATGCCATAGCCAGTGTTTATTATCATTGTTAGCGATGAAGCAAGTAGGATTATCAGGTTGAGCATGATTCCAGTTAATCTTATACGTATTTCCATTCCTGATTCCTACAAGCATGGTTATACCGTCTGATGATTTAACAGTGCAAGTGTGTTTGTGAAATTCTACAGCATAACCATTATCACAAAGTTGACTTATACTAATCAGATTATAGCACAGATTTTCAACTAACAGCACATCATTGATAATAATGTTACCATGGACAATCTTACCCTTGCCCACGGTCTTACCCTTTGAGTTATCTCCAAAGATGATCTTGGGTCCAGTACATTCTGTGACTTCAGACAGCAGCTCGATGTTTCTAGTCATGTGACGAGAACACCCACTGTCCAAATACCAGTCTGATGCGAGTTTCTTCGTTACCTGTCATCAAATATAATTATTGTTGATACCCAATCCTATTTGGGTCCAGAACGGATTAGCCATTTGGGAACCCACACCTGTATCAGCTTCAATGGCTTGTGTGTGTAAGGTGTGCTGTGTGCTGGTCTGTTTCGATGTTGTGTGTGATAATGTGTGTGTTGTGGAAGCCTTTGATTCTCATAAGGTAGTCTATATCTTCGTTGAATCGGTTTTGAATTATAGTAATTGTATTGTCTTCCTTGCCTCAGATCTTGCACCTTTGGATTTGGTCTGATAGACGCAAATCTTGCTGGTGCCTTTTCTTTGGCTTGGTCAACATAACCAATCCCTTTTCTCAGATTTTGATTCACGTAAGAGACTCCTGTTTGAATCGTAGGTGCTTCAGTTTCATATACTGTGCTGGATTTAACAAATGTCATTTGATTGATTTTGTTCTTTACCAGCAACAGTTCAGATTTATCTTGGTGGATTCTTTGGTGTCAAAGCCTATGCAACGTTTCTTTGTACCTCTTGTAATTCTTCCAAAGATTTTTGGATTTTGTCCATGTCTTGAATATATGAGAAAGCTTAGCATTTTGTGTGCTAATTCTCTTATTTTCTTCATGGAGCTGATCATAGGAGATTTTCAGCTTATTCAGCTCGATCTTTAGATTATTGCCCTCACCCTGCTCAGAGCAGCTTGGTTTGTTGTGCTCATCCATTTGATCACTGACTTTAGCTTTATTCTTCTCAAATGATTCAGCTAAGATCCTATAATCATTAGCCATGTCTTGCAGTGCGGACATGAGCTCTTCTCGTGTAAATTCATTTGAGTCAAGATCATATACCTCGTCTGTCTGACTCATCACTTCGTCTGCCATAAGACATTGAATATCTTCTTCGCTTTCGCTGGAAGAATATTCAGAGCTTTCCGAGTCTGAGTCTGTCTGAGCCCATTTGCTGTTTCCCTCTTCAGCTACTAGGACTTTTTGGGATTTTCCATGATTCTTGCGGTCTTTGTATTGCTTCTTCTTCCTATCATCACGATGCTTCTCTTTCCGTTCTTCTTTCTTCGGTCTGGTGCAATCTGCAATAAAATGTCCGGTCTTACCTCAATTGTAGCAAGCCTGATCGTTAACAGCATCATCTTTTCTTGATTTATAATGTTGAGAGGGTTTGAAGTTCCTCTTATTCTTAGACATGAATTTACCAAATTTCTTGATAAATAATGACATAGCATCATTACTTATCTGTTCAGCGGATCGGTCTGATGTTGAGGCGATCTGGTCTGGAATGGCTGCCAGGGCCTTGTTTGGTTGAGAGATGAATGGCTCTGCTTCACCTCTGCTTATCAGTTCAAACTCATAGGCCTTAAGATCTGCAAACAGATCATGAAGTTCAACCTTGTTAAGATCTTTTGATTCCCTCATGGCAATGGTCTTAACATCCCATTCCTTTGGCAGAGCTCTCATAACTTTCAGAGCGATCTCTCTGTTAGAATATTCCTTCCCCAGACCATTCAGTTCATTTATGATGCCAATGACTCTTTCATCAAACTCATTTAGAGTTTCTCCACTCTTCATCTTTATGCTCTCAAATCTTTGAAGAGCAACAGTTAACTTGTTTTCTTTGGTCTGGTCGTTGCCCTCACATAGCTGTGCTATCTTTTCCCAAATTTCTTTGGCAGTAGAGCACATTTTGATTTTGCTGAACATGTTCTTGTCTAATGTCTTGAACAAGATGTCTTTGGCAACATTATCGAGATTTGCTTTCTTTTTTCCTCATTCGTCAAGAGGGATATGTCTTTCTCTACCATTTGTGGTTCACCACTAGTAATGGCGACTGCTGTATTTATTTTTAGAATCTTCATTGGTCCATCAGTGATGACGAACCACATATCGTCATCCTGAGCTGCCAGATGAGCTTGCATTCTGATTCTCCAGTCATCATAGTCTTCTTTTGAGAACATAGGAATTTTGTTGAATGATGCCATCAGCTCGAGTGATTTTGTGCTGATTAAGATAACCTGGCTCTGATACCACTTGTTAGGATTGGTCCGGAGTGTTTAGAGGGGGGGTGAATGAACACTCCTTGTAAAAATTAATCCCTTGTGATTTCTTTCGGATTAGTGAAAGAAATCTGTTTCTTAATCAACTCTTGTACAGAACAGACCACTGAAAGTATAAGTGCGGAACGGTCTGTTCTTGTATATGTAAGAACGGCTCGATGGCTATTATGAAAGAACAAGTGCAGAAAGATAATACACAGGATATGTTTCTGGAAGTTCGAAGGTGGTGTAATCCTTCTACGTCTCCCCTTCTTCCAATTAAGGAAGGTTTATACTAGAAGACTTTGATTTATACAATCCTGTTGTACAAACCCGATTCAGGCTGGATTTACCTCACTACCAGTCTGAAACTCCTAGTCACTCGATCTGCTCAGACACACTCTGTCTGACAGTTACAATATGTTTCTCACTTTTTTTTTTTTTTTCAACACAGAATACACAAGATGCGCACAGTGATCCTAAATGATCAAATGTTACAAAGTAATCGTGCTTAAGAATAATTTCAGCTCGAGAGCTTCTGAGCTTGTAAGCTTGTGCTGTTTTGCTTTCTTGTGCGTTTTTCAATTGATCAGCGAGAGACTTGTATATTCCTTTTGTTGCATCCTTTTATAGTTGTAAGTACCAACGACATTATTTCCCTTAATGTGCAACTTTGACTCTGCTTAAACTCTGAGAAAGCTACAATCTTCTTCTTCAGGATACTTGCCGTTCTGGTTCATACTTTCGGCGACAGTCAGGTAGGCTCTTCCTTGTCTTCTTACCTTTTATGGCAATCTTCAGTCTTTGGTCCTTTGTAGCATTAATTACGACATTAAATGCTACAATAAATAGCCGTTAATGATTCGGACTGAGGAGCCATTCTTTATGTATCCTTGACTGCTCTGATCTGATAAAGATTGAGATCGATCTGAAGCTTTGATAAAGTCAGTCTGAAATCCATCGATCCGGTCTGATATGCTTTGTCATCTTATCAGCTTGATCTGTTTTGGGCGATCGATCTGGTCAGTCTGATTTCACTCGATCCGGTCTGATTTTGTCATCTTTAAAATCTCATCGATAAGGTCCGGAACTAACAGAGAGAGACCACCAAAGTTCATGTGGACAAATTTCAAAAGTTGGAAACAAAAAAATGTAGTTCTACATTAGGCATGGTACATAAAAGATGATCATCCCTCCTTTTCTGAAAACGAGAATGATCATTGAATGAGGGACGCAACATATGCATGTAATCAATTTGATTTCCCATGCAAGAACTATATATTGAAGCACCTCGATGAGACATTGTATGATATGTATTGCCAAGTTAGTACCGTGAAGGAACTATGGAAGTTGCTTGAGAGCAAGTATAGGGCGGAAAATGTCGGCCTTGAGAAATTCATAGTGGGGCCACTTCTTGGATTTCAAAATGGTAGACTCAAAATCCATTGTGAGTCAAGTGTAAGAACTTCAAGTAATCTTGCACAAAATTCATGCGAAATATAAGTGAGTCCTTCCACGTCGCTGTCGTGAGTGAGAAACTTCCTCCTTTGTGATTAGATTTTAAAAGATATCTGAAACATAAGAGGTAAGAAATGAGTCTCGATGATTTGATAGTCCGACTAAGATGTCGGAAGTCAATATGGATGAAATGACTGAAAGACCAATATTGCTAATTTGAGCAATATTGGTGAGATTGTCTAACTACGGATTGAAAAAGATAATCAAGCAATATTGGTGAGATCACATGCACGTATATTATCATGATACACGTGTTTTGAGCTTTATAGTCAAAAGAATGAGATGCCTGAAAGAAAAAGAGATGCCTTGAAAAAGAAAAAAAGTTATGACTCCAACGAAGCCAGGACAAAAGAAGAAAAATTGAATTAAGCCATCCCTAGGCTCCGCTTCTTAGGAGATACAAGATTTGAAAAAAATCATGCAAGAAAAGAAGCTTATATTGTTCATATCATTATGCTCTCTTGTTTGATGTATCCTACACTTTCTTTTAAGCCAACACCTAAGCCAAGCTATAAGCTAATAAAGACTTACTTGATTTATGTTTGCAAGTTGCTAAAATAGTGGAGAATGATGTGCAAGTGAGCGCATACTTGTGTTAGTTCAACTTGAGCTATTGTGAATTTATACTGATTGGATCTATAATGTGTAAATATCAAGTATGAGATGTGTAGGGATTGAACTTATTCCATTGTTAGCTTTTCAACACATTTCTTGATTGTGCATGTTTATAATTATTGAGGCACTAAAGTGAGGACACATTTGTTCATTGTAAAGCTATGAGCCACAAAAAGATTATATAGTTTTGTTCTCGAGTAAAGTTAATGTGAGGGCCTGATCCTAATGTGGTGTTTAATTATCACACAGTGGTTAATTTATGTAAACAACGGAAGATTAATTTCAAATGTCTTGTTAAATGGCCCTAAAAAAATTTCGTTTTTAATTGATACATATATATTGATATCAATATATATATATATATATATATATTTCTATTTAGGCCTTTCATTTGCAAATAATAAAGCAAACATTAACCGGCATTATCACATAGTCTCGAAAATATCATATCTCAAATACAACATCCAAAGGGCATGCCCCGGTAAATTTATTTTGTTTAAAAGTCATATACTATTACTGGGAATAAGAAACCATACATAACCTGAGCTCGCTCATCATGGAGCTCGGTTATCTCTCGATGCATCGCTGTAAGCATCGTCACAATGTCCTCTTGTAAAGCCTGTCATATCCGAACAACAAAAGACATGACAGCCCCCACAAAGGGGGTCAGTACCCCAGCACGAGAAATAAATAAATCATGGCAAATGACAAAGTATCATGCAATGCATACCATGTATGAATGCGATGTATGAATGGGTACAAGGAATCGAATATCAAGATACCAAAATCGGAGTCCAAAGGAAGGTATCATCAAATAATGCCAGCTCGAGCAGAGGGTGACTACACACGCACCTTGCGCTAGGAGACTCATCCTATGTGTTGTTTGTGTGCGCTTATCGTATACGCCCAAATTAACCCCACTCAAACCTCAAGATTGATAACAATAATGTAGTAGTGTAGGTAGGGATCGATCCCACGATGAGGTGTGAATCTTTGTGTTAATGAAAATCAAAATCAAAACAATAAATGATGGGGTTGTAAGTGAATTTAACTAATTAAATTAAAAACAAAATATTAAACTAAAACGATTCTTGGTATCGGTCGACTCTTCCTTGGAATAATCATCTATTTCATCGATTCACAAAAGACTCAATTTTTCATATGAGTATTCATCGTTGGACGTTTAATCCAATAATCAAAGTCCTGTCTCACCTTACGTTTAGTTAAATAGCCCAAGCGTTCTAGTTTAACCATTATCAAACAATCAATCAAAATACAAACTAAACAACGTAATCCAAGCGTCTGTGTTTAATATAATCAATTATTTTTCCTAAGAATTTAACAAACTCGAAAGCGGAATTTAGTTAATCTTAGTTGCTTCGTACATTGGAGGGATCAAACGATTCCGTATTTGATATCTAATTCAGCGTTAGATTTCATGCAAGTTATTAGGTTGTCAATACAATAAACAAACACAACAATTATATCAATAAAATCAGAAAAATTCTTGATACTCAATAAAATTGATAATTAAAGCATAAGAATCTCACCAAGATAAATAAAATCCAAGGTTGTCTTCCTCAACCAAGAATTAAAAACTAGCTAGACATAATCTAAGAAAAACGATAAAATAAAAACAAGGGAAAGAAAACTAATCCGATCTCCACTCGTCGAAGTGTCATTCCCGCCTTCGCTTCGATCTTCGTAGCGTTCTTCAACAAAATTGAAAGAAAAATATAAAACTAGTCTAAAAAATATTCTTCCTACTCTACCTAGATGGTTCAAATGTTTGAATTTCGAGGGATATATGTATGGAGGCTGATGGAGTAGGTTAGAATCCATGTGGAGAGGAAAGAAATCAAGAATCCAAACTTTCCAAAACTCTGCTGGCGTAGCTACGCCTCAAAATGGCGTAAAGACTCCTGATGACGTGTCAAAATTATGGCTTCCCGCGTTTCTGGCATATTTACGCGTCAAAGTGGCGTAATTACGCATGTCTTCAATTTTTAGATTTTCAATTGCTGTAGCATTGGCGTAATTACGCCTCATAATGGCGTAATTACGGCTGTCTTCCATTTTTCTGGCGAGTTTCGTATTTTGACCGTAACTTTCTCGTACAAACTCCGAATTCGATGAATCAGCTGTCCACGCGAAGATAACTGTAAGTTCTACAACTTTTATATGGATTACATTTCCAAAACTTGATTCGAAGATATAGAAATTTGAGGAGAAAGGAGCAACATGTGTCTTGGATTCCGATTTTTTCTTCTTTTCTTAAACTTTATTCATTCTTTCGTCATTTTAGCTTGATTTCTTAACCTTTTCCTACATTTACACAAATATACGATTAGGTAGCATATGTATCAATTTATCCATCAAAATATACCAAATTGTAGACAATTAAGCGCAATAGATGTGTCTATTTCTAGTCACATCAGCTGTGTTCGTCCATCCCTCGTGTCTAGGTCTGGTAACAGCGCGTGACTACAGTCGCTCCCTGTTGCATGTCATCGTCGTGCTCGTCGTCCCCGACACTCAGAGTAAATCAACTCAATCATCAACAAGGATATCAAAGGATTGGATGAATCAATATGAAATGCACATGCATTTATTTATGCATCATATGACATATGCTACTCAACATGTCATGAAATCTCATGTGAAAAATATATACATATCATGTAATTCACATATCATGAAATTCTATGCATCTCAATTTATCATATAAGTCACACAAGAATCATTTAGTGACAATTACATCATATCAATCAAATAATGACATATAAATCATACAATAGCATCATTACACGTCTTCGTCAGACGTCATGATACAACTCATTTCAACGTACCTCGACCCAAGCTAATCTACCTAGACTTCTCGAGTCAACAACGGAATCTATTAACCCGGTCATGTAAAATTTAAAATGACACTAAGTGTTCAAATAGTGCATTAAATCAAATGCAGCTTAAAAATATGACCCTTAATGATTTTCTTAATTTTTCAGCTTGACCGATTTTCGTAGAAAAATCGCTATAATTCCATATGACATCAAAACGACTCGATTCCAGTGCTCAAAGTTCAGAAACTCAAAATATTATATTTCACCTATTAAGTTTCCAAGCTGGACCATCTAAGTGGGGTTTGTACACTAAAACCGTAGCATTTAAAAATATGTTTTCCAGCTTGAGCAGTGTTAGTAAAAATACAATAACTTTTTCCTTTCAAATCCAAATCGAGTGATTCCAGCGGCAAAAGACAGCCAACTCAATGTACTTAAATACTTACTTCTGACATATTTTCAAAACTTCCTAGCCAAAAATGCTCAGGAACTCGAAGAACACACTGCATGGCATTTTCGCCCACATGCAGGACATAGATTGAGCACTTAAAGTATAAAATTCATAACTAATTCAAAATAAGTCTGAATTGAGTCCTCGTTTTTTTAAACTCAAGAGATTGAAAATATCTACAAGTTTTATTTGAAGACCGACAACAAATTCGAACATAAAATTTGTCAAAAGTTTAGAATTCTACACTGCATGTGCATTTACAGTACATGCAGAGATGAATCTGGCACTACATAGTAAAATGAGCATAGATCACTCATTTCAAATCCAAATTATCTCAAATTGTAACCATAGCACGACAACGCATATATCTACAACTTATGTTTAGGACTCTTAAGTCAAATTCAGACGTTATGTAAGTCGAAAAGTAGGAACTACCTACTGCATGCAACAACAAATTCTGCAGATTCTGTTTTAAACAAAATGGCACCAACATTTTTGTGGTTCTCCCTATATTTTCGACCCAAAATCCATAAAATCCAACTAAAATAAATAAGAACAAGTCCATACCCTTGTAGACCCAAAAGTTTTCCACCATGGCTCCTTCCTAGCTTGAACTCCTCCAAACTTGCTTCAAAATTGAAAATTCTTGCACCTAACTAACACCCTTGTCTTGGGGTTTCTAAATCACTAATTGCATGTAACATGCATTAGAAATTGGAAGAGAATTTTGTGCTAAATTAAGCTGCACATTTTCGAAATTTGAGGAGAGAGGGAAGGGAATTGGATGGGTTGAAGAGAGAGAAGATGGTGGTGAAATGAAACCAAAAAAACTGAAATTTTAATGCGTAAGTTTCAAGGCTTCAAAGCATGATTTTTATTTAATTGATGTATTGTGGAATCCATGTGTCAATACATCACTATCTTGTAAGATTATTGGTCCAAAATCATGTATTAAACATGACTTAAATTAATTAGTGGCATGTGTTCTCCAAGTGCCATGTGATCATTCACATGCTCATGCACTAAAACATGTTCCACTAGTTGGTTGACTCATTGTGGTCCGGAACACCTTAATTCAAAGTCTATACTTTTAATTATCCGGGTTTGCTTAATCCGGATTAATTAGCGTCGGGGCCTTACACTTCTTCCCCTCTTACAAAGATTTCGTCCTCGAAATCGCAAAACTGAGTATAACTCAATAAATTAAATCATATGAGATGTCTCAATCTCAATAATAGATACATAAGAATCATCATGTATCAGTGACAACTGCTGTGGTAGTGTCAACGATATACCACTGAACAAAACTTCTCTATGATTCCACAAAGTTCAAAATATCGAGGCAACATCATACCTCACTTAACGAATCATATTGATCATCGCCAAGGTAATATCTTCAGATTTACCTGATTCCCAACTCGAAAGTCTAACGATAGATTTCTCATTGGCGTAGCAAATCTGCTCACCTTAAGCCAATTTCAATCGTTTTCGCAGAAAATTTATCCTTCCGGGCATTTTCTCAACAATCTCAAGTTGTGTCAAAATATTCCTTATCATTTTCATCTCAGCATATCAGCGATCGGCAAATTCTGGCTCTATAAAACCTCAACCGATGTCATTCCAAAAGTTGTCTGAAACTTAAATTATAGGAAAATTCTACTAGTGAATAGTGATTTCTGTCAGTTCTCACTAAATTCATCACTATTAATCGGGACATAGATTCCAAAGTCTGGATATTTTCTCAGTTTATCCATCAGTATGGGTATGATAAGCAATACTCATTGCTAATTTAGTACCTATGACATTCTGAAAATAGTTTTCGAATTCTGATATTATCCTCGGATCTCAATTAGATACAGTTGTTACAGAATAATCATTGTAACTAAACCACATTATCCACATCTCAAACATGTCTTTTTCTCATAGACATATAGACTATCATATGAAATCAATATCTTGTAGTGAATAGTCAATCAATTCCGATTCCACTTGTTTCACATTCTCTGTTTGATCTAAACAAGTTGAACTATAAAATTCAAAGCTAGAAATTTCCCAAATTCATTGTGGCACTTACAATTTTTGTAGTACTTTATTAGGTCTCGTATTTTCATCTTGACCTGCTGGCATGTCACAATTTGCCACAAAATTCAAAAATCTTACTTCACACCATCCCGTCAGAAATAGGATCTCAAGAATGATACATCTCATCATTCCCAGAATAACACTATGTCATCTATAGTGTGCTTTCTGCAGTAATAATTCTTTCGAATCAGTAGGAGTCGATGCTATTTACTGATTGTTCAATCGCAACCCGCCACTAAATTGCATACTAAAATCTAGTTGGTTGATGAGACAGAACCAATTTCTTCACTCAATATTTGTATGGCTCTGTCCTTCGAGTTCTTCTGATCTTCGAAATAAGAGGTGACTCAAACTGTAAAGCATATATTCATGCTACCATTGCACCTTGCACTTTTAGGTTCAATGCATCTGCTACTAGTTTTATTTTCCCTGATTGATATTGACTATCAAAGTCAAATTCTTTAATAAATATAGTCATCGCTTCTATCTCATGTTCAACTCTGACTGAATAATAGATATTTTAAACTCCAAAATCAGAGTATATTATGAATTGTTCGCCACACATATACGTTGCCACATCTTCAAGGCAAAAATAATGGCTACAAGCTCGAGTTCATGAACAGGATATCATGATTCTTTCAGCTTCAACTATCTCAAAGCATATGAAATCATCTCCTCATTATGCATCAGAACCTATCTCAAATCTTTGACCAATTTGCACAAAATACATATCCCCCTGAATCAGTTAAACAAAATCAACATTGGGGTTGTAGTCCACTTCAGTTTCAGTTATGAAAACGGCTTGCACATTCATTTGACCAACCGAAACTCAAATTTCTACTTGATCAATTGGTTAATATATCAGGTCATCATAGAATACCCTTCCATAAAAAGCATGTAATATCTGGCCATAATCATAAAAATTCGTATCTTGAGTACACTGGTTGGTCTTAGCCAAATTAGTACTACCTCTACTTTACTGGGATCAACAAATATCCGGTGAGTTAATATCACCGATCCCAAAACAACACTCGATTCAACCAAGATTTACATTTTGATAACTTGGTATACAATTTGAGCTTCACGAATCGTCTGAATCATCAATCGCAGATGTTCTGTGTGGTTCCTTCCGCATCTCGTATACACTAGTATACCACTGATGAATATGATTACAATTTCGCCCAAAAGTTACGGAATATTTATTCATCAAATTCGTAACTCTATTGGTATAGTTGTCAGACCACACGACATTTCCAAAAATTCAAGATGCCTATATCTATCTGGTTTGACCAGTTGCCTAGAGAACATTTTCTCTTCTGACTCCAATTGGTAACCATATTTAAAAATCATTCTTCTTAGACATCAAAGTTTCTTACAACTAATCAAATACTTCTCAATCTTAGGTAGTGGGTATTTCTTGACAATAGCCCGATTCAACTGCCTTTAGTCGATACACAACTTCATAATATCATCTTTCTTCTTCACGAATAGTACTGATGCTTCCCCAAGGTGACATACTCAGATGTATGTACCCTTATCGAGGATATTCTGTAACCATTCTTCTAAATTTGTCAACAATGCTGATGACATTACATACAGTACTTTCGATATTGAATCTATTCCTTGGCATCAACGAATAGTTAAAATCGATTTCCTGCTCTAGTGAAAATTCTTTTATTTCTTCAGGAAAATCTTGGTAAGTTTTCTTACCACTAAGATATCAGTCAACCTCGACTCTTCCTGGTGAGCATTAACTGTCTATTATCAAATATCCTTCATTTCTCCAAGTATCGCAATCGCAATACGTTCATAGCTGATACTATCAGTATCTTAGCTTGTTATTCGTGACGATAAACATTTCATTTGTTGTCACAATGCAGTCAAAAATTCATTATACCATGAAATCAACTTACAATTCTCAATATTTATCAGAGTATCCATGCCCTTGATACAATCAAAACCATATCTGGGCAACAACATTTAATTCAAATCCACAACACTATCATCAAA
Source organism: Haberlea rhodopensis (assembly GCA_907163345.1). Classification (NCBI taxonomy): domain Eukaryota; kingdom Viridiplantae; phylum Streptophyta; class Magnoliopsida; order Lamiales; family Gesneriaceae; genus Haberlea; species Haberlea rhodopensis. Next base: position 11,224,210 of record CAJQUN010000006.1, on the reverse strand, counting down.
CTGTAAGATACAGTTCACTATTACATGTATAGATAGTATAATCATTTCGGCTGATATATTTCCCAAATCATCATAATCAATACACATTTGATGCAATGTATGAAAACAATGCCTTTGTCTAATTAAACTCATGCAGTGTGATCAAATACACAACATGTATCTGCGATCACTACTCCTAAAGCATCTCTAATCTTATCCTCTGTCAAGGTATACTCTCTAGTCTGCAGGTAATTAACTGCTGCTAGAACTGAGTGGTCGAAAAGAATAACCACTCTGATATCTACCCCTAGCTCAGGGTATTTGTTGTTATGGTTGCATCTGTTCCTGAGTACGTAACGCACATGATCTGACTGACCCCCATCAAAATCAGTTCCTATTATTCTATCAAATGGATCAGTAGATATTTACATCCACAGTGACCTCGAAAAGATTTGGTATAAATTGGAGTGATACTTCTGAAACTTTTTTAGGACTACTGATAGTCACTTCATTAATCCTTAATCCAGTTCTAACTACTTCGCACCACATCGGTGTCTCATTCTTCAGTCGATATCTAATCTCTTCACTAGTGAATAGCTATCAAGATTAAGCAGATATTCCATTTCTCAAGTCCACGATCGATTATCATTTTTCATGTAATCAGCATGGCCTTCTCGTAAACATATTTCCCGTATCAGAAAGAGGAAAAAATCGTCATCCGTCACTACCATTACTCTAGATACTATCATCTAGAAGAGTGCATATTGTAGTATTTATTCATAGTTCGGACACATAGACTTGAACTAAATTACGACAGTCCCCGTATCCAAGTCCTCATTCAAACCAATTATAGTTGTTTCTTACAACAACTATATTCTATTCTTCAATTGAGAAATCGCTAGTTCCACTATTCTCAAGTTCTAAATTCTCATCTTGGCGTACACAGGTTTTGACGTAAACTCGTACGTATAACCTTGGTCTTTCAGACCTAAATTCCCGATGTCAATCGACAAAATGCGTTTTAACTAGTTCTAGTGTCATCTCACTAATCACAAGGATTAAGTCCCAAAGTGATAAATAGAAGTCTCAATAATTATCACTATGTTACAATTCAATTAACAGTTTACAGTGCCTACAGGTTCGCTAAACAGCTCTTACAGTTCATAACACTGCTACCTGTCCAAACATTAACTGTCCATCATAAAATCAAAACATAAATCTCAAGTCAGAGATGTTCTCATTACTTATTCTATATCAACATCCTATCAGCAACTATAAGTGCTAACAGATAAAATTCTCAAATTCTCTAGATTGTATGCAACTCAGCATTCAAAGTTTCTAGATTCTACGCAACTCAGCATCAAATTCTCTAGATTCTATGCAACTCAGCATATTAAAATAGTCATAGATATGACATCTAATTATCCCTGCTTAATAATCCATTACATGTATAAAATCTCATTATTGAACATGTAAACATAGCAGGCAAGAGCATATAAAATCACATAGTCAGACACATGCACAAACAATTCATTTGTGTCTATTCTCAGTGTCCTAACTCTAGTTCGAGCATATCCAGACTATGTTCTGATACCATAATGTAAGGGGTCCGATCCTAATGTGGTGTTTAATTATCACACAGTGATTAATTTATGTAAACATCAGAAGATTAATTTCAAATCTCTTGTTAAATGGCCCTAAAAAATTTTCGCTTTTAAGTGATACATATATATTGATATCAAAATATATATATTTCGATTTAGGCCTTTCATTTGCAAATAATAAAGCAAACATTAACCAACATTATCACATAGTCTCGAAAATATCATATCCCAAGTACAACATACACGGGGCATACCCCGGTAAATTTATTTTGTTTAAAAGTCATATACTATTACTGGGAATAAGAAACCATACATAACCTGAGCTCGCTCATCATGGAGCTCGATTATCTCTCGATGCGTCGCTGTAAGCATCGTCACCATGTCCTCCTGTAAAGCATGTCATGTCCGAACAACAAAAGACATGACAGCCCCCACAAAAGGGGTCAGTACCCCAGTACGAGAAATAAATAAATCATGTCAAATGACAAAGTATCATGCAATGCATACCATGTATGAATGTGATGTATGAATGGGTACAAGGAATCGAATATCAAGATACCAAAATCGGAGTCCAAAGGAAGGTATCATCAAATAATGTCAGCTCGAGCAGAGGGTGACAACACACGCACATTGCGCTAGGAGACTCATCCTATGTGCTGTGTTCGTCCATCCCTCGTGTCTAGGTCCGGTGACATGCGCGTGACTACAGTCGCTACCTATACTGCATGTCATCGCCGTGCACGTCGTCCCCGACACTCAGAGTAAATCAACTCAATCATTAACAAGGATATCAAAGGATTGGATGAATCAATGATATGCCAATGCATTTATTTATGCATCATATGACATATGCAACTCAACATGTCATGAAATCTCATGTGAAAAATATATACATATCATGTAATTCACATATCATGAAATTCTATGCATCTCAATTTATCATGTAGTCACACACGAATCCTTTAGTGACAGTTAAATCATATCAATCAAATAATGACATATAAGATCATACAATAGCATCATTACACGTCTTCGTCAGACGTCATGATACAACTCATTTCAACGTACCTCGATCCAAGCTAATCTACCGAGACTTCTCGAGTCAACACCGGAATCTATTAACCTAGTCATGTAAATTTCAAAATGACACTAAGTGTTCAAATAGTGCATTAAATCAAATGCAGCTTAAAAATATGACCCTTAATGATTTTCTTAATTTTTCAGCTTGACCGATTTTCGTAGAAAAATCGTTATAATTCCATATGACATCAAAACGACTCGATTCCATTGCTCAAAGTTCAGAAACTCAAAATATTACATTTCATCTATTAAGTTTCCAAGCTGGTTTGACCATCTAAGTGGGGTTTGAACACTAAAACCGTAGCATTTAAAAATATGTTTTCCAGCTTGAGTAGTGTTAGTAAAAATGCTTAAACTTTTTTTCCTTTCAAATCCAAATCGAGTGATTCCAGTGGCAAAAGACAGCCAACTCAATGTACTAAAATACTTACTTCTGGACATTTTCAAAAATTCCTAGCCAAAAATGCTCAGGATCTCGAAGAACACACTGCATGGCATTTTCACCCACATGTAGGACATAGATTGAGCACTTAACTAAAATTCATAACTAATTCAAAATGAGTCCGAATTGAGTCCTTGTTTTTTTTTAAATTCAAGAGATTGAAAATATCTACAAGTTTTATTTGAAGACCGACAACAAATTCGAACATAAATTTGTCAAAAGTTCAGAATTCTACACTGCATGTGCATTTACAGTACATGCAGAGTCGAATATGGCACTACATAGTAAAATGAGCATAGCTCACCCATTTCAAATCCAAATTATCTCAAATTTTAACCAGAGCACGACAACCATTTCAAATCCAAATTATCTCAAATTTTAACCAGAGCACGACAACTCATATATCTACAACTTTTGTTTAGGACCCTAAGTCAAAATCAGACGTTATGTAAGTCGAAAAGTAGGAACTACCTACTGCATGCAACAACAAATTCTGCAGATTATGTTTTAAACAAAATGACACCAACATTTTTGTGGTTCTCCCTATATTTTCGACCCAAAATCCATAAAATCCAACTAAAATAAATAAGAACAAGTCCATACCCTTGTAGACCCAAAAGTTTTCCACCATGGCTCCTTCCTAGCTTGAACTCCTCCAAACTTGCTTCAAAATTGAAAATTCGTGCACCTAACTAACACCCTTGTCTTGGGGTTTCTAAATCACTAATTGCATGTAACATGCATTAGAAATTGGAAGAGAATTTTGTGCTAAATTAAGCTGCAAATTTTCGTGCACCCAACTAACACCCTTGTCTTGGGGTTTCTAAATCACTAATTGCATGTAACATGCATTAGAAATTGGAAGAGAATTTTGTGCTAAATTAAGCTGCAAATTTTCGAAAATTTGAGGAGAGAGGGAAGAGAATTGATGGGTTGAAGAGAGAGAAGATGGTTGTGAAATGAAACCAAAAAATCTGAAATTTGCATGGTTTTATGCGTGAGTTTCAAGGCTTCAAAGCATGATTTTTATTTAATTGATGTATTGTGGAATCCATGTGTCAATACATCACTATCTTGCAAGATTATTGGTCCAAAATCATGTATTAAACATGAATTAAATTAATTAGTGGCATGTGTTCTCCAAGTGCCATGTGATCATTCACATGCTCATGACTAAAACATGTTCCATTAGTTGGTTGACTCATCGTGGTCCGGAACACCTTAATTCAAAGTATATACTTTTAATTATCCGAGTTTGCTTAATCATTGTTAATCCGGATTAATTATCGTCGTGGCCTTACAGTTAAAGTGTGAGGGGATTAGATATGTCTAGAAACAAATACATTTAGTGCATTTAATTATGTATATTTTGTTTGTTACTTTGATATATATGTTACATAATCATATAATTGCTTGAATTTAGATGGAAGTGAAGAAAACGAGCTAACGATGAATAAAGGTAAACAAAAATGGCTTAGAAATCAAGAGAAATCGAAGACAGCCGATAAAAATTGAAGAAAAAGTGAAGAAGAGCCACAGATCGATCCGTAGACATGTATCGTCGATCGGCGAAGTGCGCAGCTGAAGAAATAAATTTTGGGATCTCCGATTGATCGGTAGAACCTCTACCGATCGATTGGTAGGATGCGAAACTTGAAAAATAAAATGCTTGGATTTTCCGATCGATCGATAGAACGTGGACCGATCGATCGGTCGAAAAGTACGAAAAAAGAAGGAAACGTGATTTCTTTCCATTCTACAAAGATTCTACCCTATTTCTTCATCACACGACCTTATAAACTATAGTTTCTGATCTTATTAGACACAATTCATAGAATATAGAGTTTTAGGCATAGTTTTCATAATTTTTTCTCAATTGTTGAAGAACAACTCGAAGATTTCAAGCCACGAAGACGTAATTGACGCTCCAGAATCGTGCTATTCTTTAGTAACTTTTAACTTTGCTTTTACTTCATGCTTTCTAGGATAGATTTTGTTGTTTTTTATCTAGCTATGAGTAGCTAAATAATTTAATTCTTGGTTGAGGGATACAATATCTTTGGATTGTAAATACTTTTGAGATTCATGTTTTGTTATCAATTTTGTTCAATATCAATTGGTTTTCCTGATTTTATTTGATATGATTTTTTTGTTTGGTTATTGAATTGATCACCTAGTCATGTTATATGCAATCAAACGCTAATTGAAGAAGGAACTAAGATTTATATTTTCTGATGTTGAACTTATTAAAGTATTAGGAAAAACGATTGGCTAAATTGATATAACCCGTTGGTGTTGATATTGTTTAGATTCATCATCCTCACTAGTTTTGAAAGCTATTATTAATTTAATTTTAAATGTTGTTGTTTTGAGTAATAATTTTGTAAGGATTGAAATTGAATGCTGGTTTCTGTTCGACTGGGAATAAGACGAGATATGTATTGAATTTCTAATGATGAATGATTAAATAAAAATTAAATCTTTTGAGAATCGATGATCAAGTAAATAATTTTCAAAGATAGAGTCGACCAATACCAATAATTGATTTTTAAATCTTGATAACTTAGTAATTATTCAAAATCACAAAACACTATATTTATTTTATTGTTTGTTTGATTTTCGTTACAACAAAGAACACACCTCATCGTGGAATCGATATCTACTCATGCTTCTATGCTATTGTTATCAATCATATGGATTTGTGGGGTACAATACGCGATAAGCGTACACCATGTACTTAAGTAAAAATCAAGGTGAACCGGTGACTCAATTAGAATATTCAAGAATTACTGGAAGTCTCACGTATATAATGAATTGTACTCGTCTGGATATAACTTGCACGTTTAATAAGTTAAGCCGATTTACGAGTAATCCAATTAATGACCATTAGAAGCCATTAAAAAGGGTACTAAGTATTTAAGATATACCTTAGAATATGGATTACATTACACAAGATATCTGAAAATGCTCGAGGGATATAGGGATGTGCAAATCGGATATACGATACAAAAGACTCCAATTCCACTAATGGCTATATAGTTAGCATTGATGGTGCGCCGTGTTGTGGAAATCCAATAAACAAACTTGCATAGCTCGATTCACGATGGAGTCAATAGTTTATAGCTCTTGACAAACCGCAGAAGAAGAAGAATGGCTTCGTAATTTTTTGGAAGTTATTTCATGTTGGTCGAAACCAGTGCATCAACTATGCTTCACTATGATAATCAGTCGGCAACTGCTAGAGCACAAAACAATATGCATAATTGTAAGTCTCGACATATTCGTCGAAGACATAATACCATGCGACAATTGATCTCTAATGGACTTATAGCAATTGATTATGTGAAATCAAATGATAACTTGGCAGATCCGCTGACAAAAACATTGAATAGAGATCAAGTATACGAATTATCAAGATGAATGTGATTAAAATTTAATAAATAAATTCCATAGCAGAAACCGACATTGTTGACTGTAGATCCCAAGATCTTGATTTAATGAGACATTTACATTATGGAAATATTCTCAACTCATTCCTAGGATGAAAAGTGCTTGCAACCTACCAAAGCAGTGAGGTTAAGTTTGCTACTTTTATGATTCATATACTTGAAAAAGTGGAGTATGATAAGATACTCTTAATAGGAGATCATCTATGTAGGTGTGAGGACGACCACCTCAATGAAACAACTATGAACGAAGATGTGGTTCTGGCCAAAATGGACAGCCGGAAAACCAAAGCAAATGTAGAAAAGTTATTATGTAGATATTATTATCTAGGTTTACACGAACCGCCAAGAAGTTCAAGATATCATGTTCACTTCATGGCCTAGTAAAACCAATAGTATTCTGCTAATGAATGTTCAAAGCCAAAAGTTACCTCTCATGATGCAATAATTTTTCGTGCGAACTATCTTTCGATATCACATGCATTTATGCATTAATTTCATTCATGTGTGGGATTGTTAGAAATTTTTAAGACTTAATGAATTGAAATTAAGCAAAAATGAGATTTATGAGAAATCTCGAAAACACGGTGAAGGCCAAATAATAAAAAAAGGAAGAAGAAAAAATCGGGCATTTGGGCAGTGCTCAACAGAAACTGACAGAAAGGGGCAGCACCCCAGTGCTGCGTAGGGTCACAAACACCATTTCATGTATTGGTGCATCTTTTCATTAAGAAAACTCATTGAGAAAGCATCCATTGGTCGTGTCTCCATGTTTTCTGTAAATATAACTCTCACATTTGAATGAAAAGGTTGGATAGTCAGATTCATAACACACAAAAGGTTAGAAGAAGCAAGACCATTTCACTTGCTTCATATTCATATCTTGTTCTTGATAAAAGAGAGTTTGCAACATTTTGTAGTTGTGAGTGTTGTAATTTGTAGTGCTACTATTACAAGCATAGAATATTATACTTTGAGAGAAGATTGACATATTTCGTGAGCACCGTGTGCGGGACAAAATCTTCTTAAGGAGATACTGTTGAACACTAGCCTCGACTCAAACATATTTATGTCATCTTTAGATTTCCATCCCGTTACAAAAGACGACTTCAACAAGATCCTTGTGGAATTGAAGACAAACAAGATAACCAACAGTGACGCCACTGGAGAACCCGTGCTATTTGAGAAAGTACTAGTTGTGTATTCGACCGAGGAGGTAGCGAAGTAGGTTGGGCCACTCCATCTACACCATGGCACCTTATTGAAGACACTTTGGTACTACATATATTAGGATTAATGATTCGCACATTGTTAAGAAAACCACTGCCTCCCGTCATTATTAACCTTGAAAGCGGAACATGGCCTCAATGTTGGGATCATGGAACCAGTCGGGAAATGATCGAGTTTCTCGAAAGCAAAGGCGAAGGGATGGATTGGCAGATCAACAGATCAACAAAGTGGGGTTTCAGGTACGTCGGTTTTCGACAAGATCCGATCATTAGGCATCAAGAAAGTGATGTTGGATTGAAATAGGTCAGGAGGGGCCATGTTTTTTTTTTTTTTTTTTGGAATGAAGGACGGGCATGTTGATGAGTGTGACAAAAGGTGAAGTAATTGGCTTTCTGCATCTCTTCGATTGCTACAACGATATCTTGGTTTGTTGAGGTAAGATTTGTTGCAGTTACCGATATATATGAGATGAAAACAGCATAATTTGAAAAAGCAGCAAAGTAGCAGTAATAATTTTCATGATGAAATGGAGCGTTTCTAGTTTCTTGGGGTTGATGGATTTATGTTAAAAGATCAGAAATATGGTATATTTGGGTGTATTGTAGATGAAAATAATAGTATTTGAGGCGATTAAAACTTTGGCTTGCTTTGCCATGCATTCTACCTGCTGTACAACTTACTTATTAATCCCCCACCCCCCAGACCACCATTTCGAAACCACAAACCCAAAAATCCATTTGCACACCACCACCAAACGGGAAATCCCAACCAACACAACAAATAGTTAACATCAACTTCACATGTGGCGACAACGTGAAATGTGCCAAACATGTCTTGACAACATTTGCTAACTACATTTATAAAGTTACAATTACATGAATGCCATTTTCTCAATTTAGAGACATCCCCGTAACTAGGGATGTCAATGGGGTGAGTCTGGGATGGGTTTGACCAAACTCGGGACCTGCCCCGCCACAAGGAAAAAAAAAACAAACCTGCTTTGCGCCGTCAAATTTTAGATGGCCAAGCTCAATACATTTTTTAACATAAAATGAAGTAACTTCAATACTCATTACAAGCAGATGCTCAAATAATATCTAAACTACCGAAATCTACACTTTTGTCTTCATGAGGCTGAAATTATGGCTAGCATTTAGGACATAAATGAGAATGATATATTAATATAATTAAAATTATAATTCATATTTATATGGGTCGGGCGGGTTTGGCTAAAACCAGGACCCGCCCCGCATCAGAAACCCGGTCAAACGGGTCCAGACCCGCCCCGGGACCCGTTTGATCGGGTTTAGACCTGTCTCATAGGGGCGGGTTTAATACGGGTCCAGGTTTAGACCGTTCCATTGCCATCCCTACCCGTAACTGTTCGAACCTCAAACTTTCACAATATTAAATATTTTTTTCCTTATTCAATATTTAAAGTTTACTGAAAAGCCCACAAAGCGGATACCGAGGCTCAAGATTTGTCGAGCCTCCGTCTTTGCGCATCGGCACAAGTTAAGGCATATGTCCTTTAATGAAGCTCGCACCTTAACCATAAAGACCATGTTTTGCGTGCTTTAAAGACTCGAGGCCACTTTTAAGCGTGCTTTCACTGTAGAAATAGTAATCAGCCATGAAATATAATATAATGAACATCTGTTTTCGTTTATAGACTAATATCTTTTCCTTTGATTGTTTTTTAATATCTTTCCTTTGATTGTTTTTAATAATTTGTAAAGTATATATTGCATTATATGTTATAAAATTTTCTTCAGATATTCAGATTCGAGCATATTTGCAATTTAGGACGCTTTCGCCTTACGGCTTGTACCTAAACCCTGCGACACTTATAAACCTTAATGGGCCTTGTGCTTCTAATAAATTAAATAATTCCTTCATAACAAATCTATCCAAAAAGAACGAGGTATAATCCTCTATTTCCAAAGGAACATTTGAAAATGACACATGGGCAACAAACAAGAACATAGAAACAGGAAGCTAGTATATCAGGCACAAGCAAAAAGAGAGAAGGAAAAGAGATTCAGGAAGTATCTGTAATGGCAACTAGGAGAAAGTGTTTGTGCCGCTAGTAGTATTGGGACGCCTGCAGTCACAAGTGCATAGGCTTCTAGATTCTTTCACTACACGTTGGAATCTTCGCACATGAAGCTTAATCTTCAGTAATTTACCTGCAATCTGCACCAAAAGCATGATGCCTTATAGACAATGATACACTAGAAGTCTTCAAGTGAGAGATCCTAAAAACTGCTACAAATTCACTCAGAGTGTAGACAAAATTTTCATAAAAGATTATTAGACATTTGGGGTCCTTGTTCTCTATTATTTTAACTTTTTCACAGCTTCAGTGGCAAATAAGACAGTGTTTTCCTATTTCACCATACAATTATAAACTGAAATCATACGGTTAGAAGAAAACACGACAGCTTAATATGCAAACTAGCGATATATTTATGGAAATAAATGATAGAGGGACAAACCATTCTCCAAACTAAGTCTTCCGGACCCATTGGCAGTGCTGGATGGGTATATAAAAAATGCCTCGAGTACTGAAATAAGTGAAAAGTACTCAATAAAATTATGAGTCGAATTAAATATAAGTCTCTAGAAATATATATGCAAAATCATTAAGGTTGATTCTTAATTTAACTGGAACGGAATAATTATAATGAAAGAGGTTGAAATAACAGAGGTTGAAACTAGAGCCACAGACGGCGTGCGATTAATGAAATGCACATCACATACCTCAGCTAGATGTATTTGCATCTCTCTAATTTTTGTGGGAGAAATGGTTCTTAAAAATGATAAGAGCCACCCGGGCTGCATCCCATCGCTCGAAGCGACAAATAGAGCTATCTGTCACAGAAAGATCAGCTTCACTAACAAAACAAAAAACTAAGAACTGTATTTTATCACACTAATCAGAATCACGTGTTATATACTATTTAAACTAATGTAGTTAACTTTATCTTACAAACCCAATAAACAACTTTTCAAATTTACCTAGTGAATGCATAAAATGTGTTGAAAACAATAGCAAATTCAAGTCTAAACTTTGATTGCAAAATGCACAGGAGAGAGAGTAAACAACTTATACAGTCAAACCTCCATAAAAAAAGGTATATACCTTGCGATAGTCAAGAATTCCTTCAAAAGGAAGCTCCAGTTCATCGCTAACAATAACAGGGATGCACCCACTGACAATTGCATCAAACAGCCTAGCAGATGAAGGAGTGTCACCTGCTGGAGTAAGGCAAAAGATAGACCTGATCACAAAAGAGGCATAGATCAGATAATTCAGTTTTGTAAGGCATAATGGCAAAGCAATTGTATCACTGCAACAAAGTTATACTTCTGCATGCCGATCTGAGCTGCAGCTTTTCCACCCTCTCCAGCGGTGCCCTCCTCTATGATCACATCATTAGCGCCAGTAAGTTCTGCTACAAGTTTAGCACGAATTTTCCCACCCTGGAATCAAATAAGAAACCACACATTATTTCAAAGGAATATTACTTCCTAAACCCGTCATGTCCATCTCCCCATCAGCAAGCCTATATATTTTATAAACAGGCTCTCAACATGAAGACCCACACAACTCGAAAAGTCACTCGTGAGGATGGTAAAACTCACAGCATTTCTTTTCAGCCTCCCACGAAAAAATAGAAGTGTGGTTCTCTTTGCATCTGACAAACAGTGTGAGTCACACACATCAACATTGGGAACATATGGAAGTATCACGTCTTTCTCCAGATAAACTTGTCCTGGTTTGTACCTGCAATGCTAGAAACAGTCACACAAACACACCCACAAATCTACATAACATATTTGGGACAATGAGCTTCAGGCAGATTATCACCAGTTTCCTGTTGAGTCCATATCAGGAAGCAGCCAGATTGCATTCTTCATAAACTTTCGAACAGATTTAAATGACCAGGGATGATGAACTGGAAGGATGTGATCTCTACCCTCAGATCTCTTCCAAGCTGGTTGTTCTGTTACCCACTTCAGAGCTTCCTACATAGACATGTTGATGAATTAAATGATATTACAAGTGCTATATGTTCATCAATTTTTCAGATAACATTCTTGATCCATACCCTAGGATGCTAAAACATAAAGCGGCATGGAAAAGGCAAAAGATCTTTCTTAGACACCTTACCTCAACCCTTTTACATCCAAATTATAAACAAAGACAATTCCAGGTGTTAGATTCAAGAACATAGAATTATAACACATTATTATTAAGTGAAAGCTTCAACACTTGGTAGACTAACTTTTCTCTTTATCACATACAATAACAGTGAAACATTTGGTAATTCCGAATGCCATCCCTAAAGTTTGTATACATGCTTAAACAAAGCTACTAACCCTTTAGTTATTATTGCTATTATCTACACTTCACATAAAGGGGGAGAGTCCTTAAGTGGTATTTTTAACTGTATGAACAAAAAAAACCCTTCAATTTTTTAATAAAATGTATTACAAAAAATTATGGTAAATTGCTTAAATTTTATAATTTACTAACAAATCTCACATAATCTGATCTTAAATTACATATTTCAATCTCAATTCAATATTATCCATAACTTATTTAAATTTAATCTCACTACTCTCTCATACATCTATTTTAAGCTAGTTATATTACAATTTGTTTAAATATAATAAAAATTAATTAGAAAATATGATAATTAGATGCATACAACACGTGTGTCAGTTTAGCTAGTGTGTATTAAGAAAGATGGACTTTCAATGATGTTGGACAATTTCCACGTTCTTTCCCATTAAGTTAATCAATTTTAACTTCTTAATGTAGAGCTTAAGGCATAGGCTGGCCTCAACTTATTAAGCCAGAGCTAGCAGCCATTACTGACATTACCCATCACAAGGATGAAATCTCCCAGGGGAGGTAAGATAAAATAAAAAAAGATTACTACACGGTCATGAGAATGAGTTCACTAAATTTTATCCTAGACAGGTTTTTTTAGTTCAGAATCAGCGACAGACAGAATTCCAATGAAAACAAATCGAATAAAGAACCATCAGAAGAGCTTTATCGTGCTCCATGCCCATGTAAATGTAACAAAAATGTAAGAACAAGACTTTTGAAAACACACTCACACCCTGTAAAGTGCCTTGCACTGTTGCTTCTCAAGCAAGAAAAAGCTAATCGTCGTGAAAAATGGAATGTAGAACAAGTCAGCCTCCTCCTGTTTATGAACTCTAACCACATTCTTCAATAATCTTTCGGACTCTGGTGCTATCAAATCGGCCCACAACCAGTAATCAATAGAATGCTACAACAACAAACAAACTATCAAAAAATAAATTCACATAGCATAAAGCAAAAAAAAGAACAAAAACACTAATTGCGCAATTGGAGCCATAGATCACAGATACCGGGAACTAAACTGATAAAACTTCATTTTTATTTGAACGTTAGTATTTCTCACACGTATTCCAAGCTTTTGCAGCTATATAAATGGCATGTACTCACTTGCTCGATCAATCGATGGACTGGGCTGCCGTTAGAAGTGAGAGTAGTAGTCTCTTTGTAAGTATTTTGGAACACCCAGAGTAAATCATAGGTGAATTTCGAAGGCATGTTGTAGACATAAACCCTGAGAGGTGGAGACAATGGATAAAGCCAATTTTCACCTCCGTAAAGCCTTTTTTCCTCCCGGAGCGAAATAGAATCATCGAAAATCTTGAGTTGCTGCTCTGTGACGTTGCCATTAACAGTGTCATCAACCGTAGATGAAGGATTGGATTTCGAGTTAGTTAGGAACTTTTGGAGTGAGGAAACGAATGAATAGTCGGCGATAGGGTTTGGAGCCACGTAGAGTGAATTGTGTGAGAGAGTGGAGGATGAGGATGAAGAGGAGGTGAAGATGTAAAAGAGGAGGGAGAGGAGAAGTAGAGAAAGCAAGAGGTAGAGAAATTGAGATCGACGGTATTTGATACCGCCGGAGGTGGAGTGGTGTCTACCGGCCATCTTCCAGTGGCTGAATCAATGGGCCACCGTCGTTTTCATCATTCTTAAATTTTCAGTATTTCCCCTTTGATCTGAAATTGGTTTGCTTAGCCGCTGTTTGCTTTCATTAGTTCGATTGTGTATCTATAATCATTAAACAAAGTCCCAAATTGAATCTCATCACTACATGGTAATATAAACTTCTAATTCTGATTTGGTTTTTATACATACAATGAAAATATATATATCTAAAATCATCGTTATTTTAAAGGTAAACACACATAAAATCCATAAACCTTTAACTTTTTTTTTAATCACACTCCTCATATCCAAAAAACTATGTTACAATTCCCTACCTACATTTACTACTCAGTTTCAATTTTACTTTCTTACACTTGAATAGTTAAAAATTGTTAATTGCATACTACCCCTGAATTTTAGTCACCTCTGCAAAATACCCCTAGACTTTTGACATTCTTTAATGAGCCAATTTTGATCCGTGAAAAATGATATCAGAGCCTAAGTTTATTTTAGAATTATTAAAATAATATTTTGTATATTAATATTATCCTAAAAGGAGGAGACAATTCGAGAAAAAAATGGATCCGAACGAATGTTCGAAGTGTTAATCATACAGGTGGTACTTCAAAAAATAGGAAGAAATAAATCAGGAAGATCTGGTCAAAGCTAGACTCTTCAACCAGAAATGAAAAATACTACGAGAAGTCAGTGCTAGCCAAGCTACTATAAACCAGTATCAACAACTGCAGAATATAGATAAGAACCTTTACAACAGGGGCGCAGCTAGAATTTTTAATTTGGGTGGGTTGAGCATGAAAAATATAAACGTTATTTAACATATCTATTTTATGTTAAAAGTGATAAATTTTCACAATATATATTTTTCGTAATTATTTTATATAAGCACTTCATTTACATACTCATTAACGATTGTTTAATGTATGCACATCAATAAATTTACTCACCACTTCAGTCTCAATCTTTTGTATAAACAATTTATAATCCATTTATAATATATATATATATATATTTTTAATTTAGATATAAAAGTTGTAAAAAATTTATTTTTAAAAGAAATAATTTAACTAAAAGTATTATATATCTACATATTTTAAAAAACTACATTAAAAAAGATATGAAGTTGGGACAAATAAGTATGTAACTTTTTTTACTTTTATAATTTTTAAAAACAAAAATTGTTTGGACAAATAATAAATCCAAAAATATTATGGGGGTGAGGTTTAAATTAAATATTTTGTGGGGTATATCCACAAAATTTATACTTAAAAAATAAAAGATCCAAAAAATTATAAATTTGTATGAAGTAAGATGGATGGGATTCGAACTCCTCTCCTAAGGCTATATAGTTCTCGCTTTTACAAGCCGCTCCACCGCTTTCATTCCTTCAAGCATAAACAAATATATATATATACACAATAGACTGGGGGGCTGAAGCCCATCCTAGCCCTTACTGTAGATCCGCCTCTGCTTTACAAGATGAACCTCAAGCTTCAGTTCGAGTTAGGCGAAGCCTAGGAGGAAGGCCATCCTGAACATGACGATAGGATTCCAGATCAAAAAAATTCAACAAGATCCGGACCAAATGAATAGGATGTGAGAACCAACATATAGAGAAATCGAGCTGGATACTTCTAAGATGTCCAAAGATTTTAGAGAGATCCAGAAAATGGTGCAGAGCTATGGGAACAAACAAATATCATATCACATCGCAACTCCTTCAGATCCAGACCCAGAAGGAGACCGTGATCAAACATCAAGAGGAAATTCTTGAAAGCCTTCAAGATGTTCAAACCCGAGTCAAGGAGCTGGAGTCAAGACCAAGTTCTTCAGGAAGAAGTGTAAAGCCCCGTTGCTAATTAATTATGATTAACCGAGTTAGCAAACCCGGGTGATTAAATTAGTTAAGAATCTGAAATATCACTTTAAATTATCAACAACTTGGAAATAAACAAGTTCGAGGAAATTTGAGAAAAAACTGATGATTAAAATAGACTATATATCAAGTTGTTCTGGACTACGACAAACCAAACAAGATGAAGCATGCACATTTCCTATACTGATTTAACTTGCAAGTCAAAATTTAGCTGATGGCATTGGGAATATTAAAAAATTTATTACTTGAGAGCTCACTCATGCAAAGAACATTGTGACCATCGATCAGCCTTCCTCCTTCCCCAACACAAATCGATTTTTCCCTCTTCTTTTTTTTTTCCATTCATGCGTCCCTTCTCCCTGCTGCAAGGGGCGAGTTCTTGGCTCCATTTCAGACATGATTTCTCACTCAGCTTCATGCAATCAAAAATGTTGAAGGAAGAACACAGATTTCGAAAGTCAGCAAGAAAGAAAGAAGAAAACTCAAGGAAATAGGAGTGTGAGCGAAGCGGCAGCGATGTGTCGTAACTCGGAAGCGCTGGATGTTTTGGGCGATGATTAAGCTCTAAATCTTGAAGATATTGAAGGTATATATGTATATATTGAGATTATAAACTGAAATGGTCGAATTATTGTACAATTAGATGGAAATATTGTTGTATTAGATGAAAAAGTTGCTGTCAAATTCTCTCTGTTTGGAATCAGTACATATGGATGTTGTTGTTTTGAATTGTTGGGATCTTTTTGTTTCGATTTTGAAGATGGTGTCCCTAATAAAGGTTGTAGTAGTTTTTGTCAGCTTTAATTGGCCACCAAAATCAGCTAATTTGGAGTTAAGATGAAAAATTTATGGTCGTTTTACCAACATATGTCAAATCTAGAAATTCACTGCATGCGAGTTTCATGCATCGTGTTCTTCGTGTTTCTGGGAATAAATGGCTATGAATTTGAAGTTTTAGGCTCTAATAAGTGTTGTAGTATTCGGTATTTTCCTGTATTTGGAATTGGCCTCACTCAATTGGAGCTCATATGAAAGAGTTATGCTAATTTTACCACATGGTGATCAATCTGGAAAAGGATTTCATACGAGTTTTTAGGCTTATACGTTTCTCAAATAATGTACCTCAATATGAACTATTTTGCTTAAAGCTCATAAGAGATGTATTGTATAATTTTGAGTTAGCTTGCTTTAGAAACTGACCACATGATTTGGAGTTCATATGAGTGAGTTACGCCTTTTTCCCTATCACTACTCAATCTGCACTAACAGAGCATATTAGAATTCGATGAATTATGCTATGAAGTGACATCTAGACCTATGAATTAGCTAAAACTCCTAAAATATGAAATGAACCTTGTTGTTGTCGAATGTTTCCCACTGGTTTGAAGTCATTTGGAGGTCTTATGAATTTATAGTGATTTTTCTACGAAAATGGGTCAAGCTGAAAATTAAGAAAATCACTAAGGGTCAATATTTAGAAGTTGCATTTGATTCAATACACTACTTGAACACTTAGTGTCATTTGGAATTTACATGACCAGGTTAACAGAACTCGGTTGATTCGAGGAGTACTCGGTAAATTAGTTGTGGTCCGAGGTACGTAGAGATGAGTTTTATCATGACGTCTGACGAAGACGTGTAATGATATTATTGTATGATTTTACATGTCATTAATTGATTTTTATGATTTAATTGTCACTATATGATTCTTATTTGACTACATGACATGTTGAGATATATTGTAGTACATGATATGTATTGATTTTCACATGAGAGTGCATGACATAATGAGTTGCATATGTCATATGATGCATATATGATTCATTGGCATATCATATTGATCTATCCACTTTTTTGATACCCATGATGATGACTAAGTTGATTTACTCTGAGTGTCGGGGACGATGGGCACGGCGATGACAGGCAGTATAGGTAGCGACTGTAGTCACGCGCGTTGCTACCGGACCTAGACACGAGGGATGACGAGCACAGCACATGATGATTCTCCTAGCACAAAATGTATGTGTTGTCACCCTCTGCTCGAGCTGATATTGATTGATGATACCTTCCTTTGGACTACGATATTGGTATCTTGAGATTTGATTATTTATACCCATTTATACATCGCATTCATACATGGTATCCATTGCATGATACTTTGTCATTCTTGACATGATTTATTTATTTCTCGTACTGGGTTCTGACCCCTTCGTGGGGGCTGTCATGTATTTGTTGTATGGGCATGACAGGTGGTATAGGTGGACGTACTGCGGATGCTCGAGATGAAGCATCGATGAATACCAGAGCTCCGTGAGAGCGAGCTCAGGTTATGTTTTATGTTTTGAGTCCCAGTAATTACTAGAGTACTTTTTAACTACATTTAAATTATCGGGGTATACCCCGAGTATCTGTATTTTAAGTATTCTGTCACTGGTTGGTTATATACTTGCTTATATGATGAGTAACATGTTGACTTCGAAAACTGGATTTACATATTTTCAGTACCATTATATATGTATCACCTAAAAGCGAAAAATATTTAGGGCCATTTGACAAGACATTTGAAATAAATCTTCCGCTGTTTACGCAAATTAATCATTATGTGTTAATTAAATACAACATTAGGATCGAGCACTCACAAGAAGGAAAGGATGGCGGTTATCACCAGGGAACAGAACCCCTTTTACATTAAAAAGGGAAAGCCGAGGAGGTCCGAAGACCTATAATAGACACTGAGAAATTTATTACTGTCATCCGAGGAGATCCAATATTTCCCACAAAGTAATGGAAAGAATCAACCTGGAAGATCTACGTGATCTTGCTGATTCATTTGTGGGACTGGATATTGTAGACTTCAAAACAAATCAAGTTGGAGGATCAGGGGAGACCAGAATCCCTCTACTTCCACCACCACATGAGAGTTTCGGTCACACAATCCACCACCCGATGGAGATCAAATAATGCCCCATCAGGATGATTTTACCTCTGGAGCAACCTTAGATCCCCCAGTTGAAATGGAGTCATACCTGCAGGCCAGACATACATCTAACGCCATACGAAAAATCTCAGTTAGATTCCGATACATCCATACGGACTTATGCTTAACCTGGATATTTTGGATTTCAAAAATCGAGAAGTTCTTATTGATGAAAGAGCTTCAGCAATGAGAATCGCAGCATCGTTTGATCTGAACAAAGAATAATTCATATACTCATATATGAGTCTGGAAGGATCAGCCAAAATTGTATGGGATCTCACTTATCAGGTTACCAAGAAAGAAGTTGTAGCCGTGGAGTCCCTGAAAGCAATTGTGGACAAGATGGTCAAACTTTTTAAAATCTGTTTCATCGGAGTTCGAAAGAATGGAGCAAGAGAAGGCGAAAAAATATAGACAAGCTCTATATAGCCTGGAACTACATGATATATGTTATATAGATTAGTACATCAAACTCTTCACCGTGTATAGATGGAAGGCAAAGATGACGGACAAGGATGCAAGCGAGTTATTCTTTGCCAAAATACTGAGTCCATGGAGAGAAATGCTTATTCAAGAGTATACACCGCAAGCAATGGAGACGGTGGCCAGTAGAATGTCATTTCTTAAAGTGAATCTTGAGGAGTGATGTTATCAAGCGAAACTCCAAAAGCATTATAATAGCTAAGAGGAATCAACAAAACAACCCATCTTTGTCATCTTTGTTGTGCAGGGAATGATATCCCTACAATCATTGGAAACTACCCCCAGAGGTGAAAGATGAAAAAGCATAGAAATTGATAGGGTTGAATATTACGCGTTTTTAGGCTATGATATGTACATGTTTTCGTGTTGATTCTTGGAATATTTTACGGTTTATGGTATATATTTCTCTATTTCAGGAATCAATGTTGAAATGTAGGGAAAGGTGAGAAATCAAGCTAAAATGATGAAAAAATGAATAAAGTTGAAGAAAAGAGGAAAAAACCAGAATCCAAGACACAAGTTGCTCCTTTCTCCTCAAATTACTATATGTTCGAGCCATGTTTTGGAAATGTAGTCCATATAAAAGTTGTAGAACTTTCTCTTATCTTCGCGTGGACAACTGATTCATCAAATTTGGAGTTTGTATGAGAAAGTTACGGTCATAATACGAAACTCGCCAGAAGCTGAAAAAGGCGAAGAAACTTACTGTGAAGCTCGATCGATCAAGAAAGGATTTCCGATCGATCGAGAAAGGCTGAAAAAAGCCACGAATTTCTACTGTCCAGCTCGATCGATCGACCCCTCTGTCCCGATCGATACCCAGAGTTTTGAAAAATATGGAAACTTGATTTCTTGCCTTCCAAGTTGGATTCTATTCCATCCTCCTAGCCTCCAACCCTACATAGCTCGAAATATTAGCCAAAAAGAGAGAGATATCAGATTTTAACCTAGGGTATAGCCTCCACACACCCATTCACCATCAAAATCTCTTCTACACCTTCACCCAAAACCAATCACAGGCCTCCACCTTCTTCTCCCCTCACCAATCCTCACGTAGACCATCTCTTCACCAATCACAACTCACGTCCAGCCCTTCACATCCCTTCATCACCATTCATCAACCTTTTACCCTATGATTTTGGAACATCTCCAACAAGACGATTGAAGAACACGATTGAGAAGGAAGCAAGAGAGGGAGCAAGGATCTTCGAACGAAGTCGACATCGGGAGTTTATTCTTGTCTTTTAATATTAGTTTTGATTTGTTTTGATTTACTATGTTGAACTAATTTATTTATCGAGGCTAGGCGAATCCTTTGTTATGAACCTTCGATTTTATGATTTAACGATTGAATTCTTATAGTTCTTTGCGTATGTTTTATGTTCTTAATGCTTTTAGAGGATTGATCACCTTTGAATGATGTTAGTATTGTAATTGAGATCGAGAGATGATTTTATGATACTGAATTAATAACTCATACCATGGATTTAAAACCGAGATCGAGAGATGACGTCAAATACATGCGTGATAGCCATAGATATCTAGTAATTGAAAGCTAGGAGTTTTCATGGATCTTATGCAACATTGAATTGTTAAATAAGTGAACGAGAGTTACTTACTACAATTTGGTGTTAGGTTTAATATAGCTCGAGAGAGTGTATTAGATAAATTGGGAGAACTCGTCACCTTAGAAATATTTGAATATTCAGAATTGTAGGGAATTGCATTGGTGAGCCAAAGTCTCGATAATCTTCTCTAGTGTATTTTTCTCGTTTACTTTTATTGACTTGGTTGGATTAGTAGTTTATATTAATTAATTAGTTGTTAATTATAAATTAATTATCGTAGGTTAAATATAGTTAAAAGACATCTTATTTGGTACTTACTTGTTAGTCCCTGTGGGTTCGACAATCCGTATCTTCCTATCTATACTAAAACTTGACACCGTGCACTTGCGGTCTAAAATCGCTAGATTGGAAATAATTGTTTAAAATAAAAGCGATCAAGTTTTTGGCGCCGTTGCCGGGGACTAACTTTAGTAATATCATACTAGGTTCTTTGACTGTAATTTAACCATTTTTGTTTATTTATTTCGAAAAAAAAAAAAGTTTATATATTTATTTTGTTTTTGTTTTGTTTGTCTTGTGAGGTACTTGGAGATGCTACATC
Source organism: Haberlea rhodopensis (assembly GCA_907163345.1). NCBI lineage: Eukaryota > Viridiplantae > Streptophyta > Magnoliopsida > Lamiales > Gesneriaceae > Haberlea > Haberlea rhodopensis. The sequence continues at coordinate 11,202,896 of CAJQUN010000006.1, read as the reverse complement.
AACAAGCCTTCACAAGCTTTGCCCAACAACGTTCCGAGCCGTTCTACGCCGTTTTGGAGAGATTCAATGAATTGGCCAACACATTCCGGTATCACAACTTTTCGAACTACACTCTCCTGCAATATTTCTTCAACGGGTTGGATGCACAGACACGAGAATGGGTATTGAGCGGAGCACTGGTGACTGGGAGTCCTCTGGTTGATAGAGATGAGAACAGTGTGGTGCACCTGTTCAATGATATGGCGGACTTCGATCATCACTGCATTGTGATCCTTCACTATAGGGTTGGAGTCACCAATACCCACCGGAGCTTCACTACCCTATTGATACGCCACAACCATTTGAACATCACGAAGAGAGGAGAGATAGTTCTGCAGATGTCACAACTCAGATAGAGGATACCTTAGTAAGATTCTTGGCATCAACCGAGAACAATTTGGAGTGTCAAACCAACTCAATGCGTCACCTGGAGCGGCAAATGGCGGTTCTCATTGGAACAATTTCAACTAGTTGCCAAGAGGAAGATATGAGGGCTACAAATCAAGAGGCGACAAATCGAGTTTGGTTATATGAGGATGATCACTCAACCAACCAAGTTTGGGGGAGTGATCCTCCTAGTGTGGAAGATTCAAAGGAACTTGAGCCTACTTCAGAGATGTCATCCGAGGAGTTCCCACATGAAGATGAATCGAGTGTGATGTTGGAGAAGGAAGAGACTTTCGAAGATTCTGATTTGAGCCCATCGATGGAGACATGTTCTATGCCATATCTGGATCCATATTTTCCGTCGATGCCAACTTCACCGCACTACATCCTCCAAGATAAGAAGCCGAGTCAAGAATTATTCTCCCATTCCTACCACTTCAAGATGAATGTTGTTGGAGCGACGAGCTTACATTGTTACAATCTTGCCAATCTTGAGGGCATACTGAATGAAGACCCATTAGTGGTATCATATGATACTTACTATGGGCGGCAGCCGCTCTTTGATGGTTGCTTCTGATGGTCAAGCCGAAGACTAAAAATCAGCGCTTCTTGGGAGGCAACCCAAGCGTATCCTTTTGCTATTTAGTTTTGTTTATTTTTAGTTTTTACATTTAGTTTGTTTATCTCTCGTGTCGACTATTTTATTTGCATTCTTCTTTTGCTAGGTACTCAGTTGGAGCGATGAATCCTACAACAGTGGAGCTTTCAAACACAAATCTTCCTCAACCCTCATGCAAGCGTCTTGATCAGGGGAGTTCACTTTTTCCCTTTTGATTCTTTTAAACATTGAGGGCAATGTTTGATTTAAGTTTGGGGGAATAGCTTGCATGCTTTACTTGTTTTAACCACATGTTGTGTGCTTAAATGACACTTGAATCGTCCGATTATTTTGAGCTAAAAAATTTTTTTATGAGTTCAAACTTGAGAAAAGACTGAATTATAGTAGTGACTATTCAATGAGGATTTTGATCTCACTATGCATATGAACTTGATTTGTGATTGGACTTGTACATGAATATCCTAGTTTGAGTTAGCATGTCAAGAATGAGGAATATATTGAGCACAATGAGTCATGATCTTGTGGATTGCATGTTGAATAGTGATAGTTATTGTGAGCTTGATGATTTGTCTTGAGCATCTTAGAGTTATCCTAGAACTTATTTGATGATGACACTTTGAGGCGAAATTTTATAGTTTCAAACTTGACTTGGAAATGATCTAGGTGATCTTTGAAACGTTTGAGCCTTTCAAGCTTACCATGATTCATATCAATCCCTAGTGTCCAATTTGAGCTTTATTGAAAAAAGAATGGTATATGCATTGCATATAATTAGACCCATTCGACATTCTTGGCAAACTCATTATACTTACCCTTATTTGAGCCTAAATGAAAAAAGTTATCCTTACCCTAAGAGAGTATAATGAATTCCATTCGATGCACGTAAATTGTTATATCCTGATGAGCTTATTGAAAAATATTGATGAATGAGAAAAGAAAAAGATAGACAAAGAGCCTTGAAAAGAGAAAATATATAAGACCCAAAGTGGCCAAGGCTATAAAAGCAAAAGAAGAGGAGCTCAATGTGTGCGAAAAATTTGAACTGTAAATGATTATACTCTCTTCTTTTCGCTTATCCTATCTTTTCTTTGAAGCCAACACCAAAGGCCTTACATTACAAGCTTAAAAAGTCCGTTTGATCCAAGTCTAGGGAGTAACTATCATTAGTGGAGAAGTTGTTTGAAACTTGATGATAATCTCGACTTTGAGTTGATTAACATGATTTGATCTTGAATATGTGCATGAAACTTAAGATTGACTATATCACACACACACGTTCCGATTTTGAAATGTGTTACTTGATATAGGAGAAAACATGTCTTGTCAACTTTTGTATATATGCATGAGATTTCTGAGAATAAGCAAGTCATGAAATAATTGTTTCAAATATCAAGAATGAACTCTACCTTATGATTTTAATGCTTAATCGATGACGATTAAGTGATAAGTTTGGGGGAGTTGATACGGTTGAATATTACGCGTTTTTAGGCTATGATATGTACATGTTTTCGTGTTGATTCTTGGAATATTTTACGGTTTATGGTATATATTTCTCTATTTCAGGAATCAATGTTGAAATGTAGGGAAAGGTGAGAAATCAAGCTAAAATGATGAAAAAATGAATAAAGTTGAAGAAAAGAGGAAAAAACCAGAATCCAAGACACATGTTGCTCCTTTCTCCTCAAATTACTATATGGTTGAGCCATGTTTTGGAAATGTGGTCCATATAAAAGTTGTAGAACTTTTTCTTATCTTCGCGTGGACAACTGATTCATCAAATTTGGAGTTTGTATGATAACGTTACGGTTAAAATTCAAAACTCGCCAGAAGCTGAAAAAGGCGAAGAAACTTACTGTGAAGCTCGATCGATCGAGAAAGGATTTCCGATCGATCAAGAAAGGCTGAAAAAAGGCCACAAATTTCTACTGTCCAACTCGATCGATCGACCCCTCTGTCCCGATCGATCGCCCAGAGTTTTGAAAAATATGGAAACTTGATTTCTTGCCTTCCAAGTTGGATTCTATTCCATCCTCCTAGCCCTCCCCTACATAGCTCAAAATATTAGCCAAAAAGAGAGAGATATCAGATTTTAACCTAGGGTATAGCCTCCACACACCCATTCACCATCAAAATCTCTTCTACACCTTCACCCAAAACCAATCACAGGCCTCCACCTTCTTCTCCCCTCACCAATCCTCACATAGACCATCTCTTCACCAATCACAACTCACGTCCAGCCCTTCACATCCCTTCATAACCATTCATTAACCTTTTACCCTATGATTTTGGAACATCTCCAACAAGGCGATTGAAGAACACGATTGAGAAGGAGGCGAGAGAGGAAGCAAGGATCTTCGAACGAAGTCGACATCGGGAGTTTATTCTTGTCTTTTAATATTAGTTTTGATTTGTTTTGATTTACTATGTTGAACTAATTTATTTATCGAGGCTAGGCGAATCCTTTGTTATGAACCTTCGATTTTATATTTAACGATTGAATTCTTATAGTTCTTTGCGTATGTTTTATGTTCTTCATGCTTTTAGAGGATTGATCACCTTTGAATGATGCTAGTATTGTAATTGAGATCGAGAGATGATTTTATGATACTGAATTAATAACTCATACCATGGATTTAAGACCGAGATCGAGAGATGACGTCAAATACATGCGTGATAGCCATAGATATCTAGTAATTGAAAGCTAGGAGTTTTCATGGATCTTATGCAACATTGAATTGTTAAATAAGTGAACGAGAGTTACTTACTACAATTTGGTGTTAGGTTTAATATAGCTCGAGAGAGTGTATTAGATAAATTGGGAGAACTCGTCACCTTAGAAATATTTGAATATTCAATTGAGAATTGTAGGGAATTGCATTGGTGAGCCAAAGTCTCGATAATCTTCTCTAGTGTATTTTTCTCGTTTACTTTTATTGACTTGGTTGGATTAGTAGTTTATATTAATTAATTAGTTGTTAATTATAAATTAATTATCGTAGGTTAAATATAGTTAAAAGACATCTTATTTGGTACTTACTTGTTAGTCCCTGTGGGTTCGACAATCCGTATCTTCCTATCTATACTAAAACTTGACACCGTGCACTTGCGGTCTAAAATCGCTAGATTGGAAATAATTGTTTAAAATAAAAGTGATCAGAAATCATCCTTATACCCGAGGAAGTAGTTTGAGAAGAGGTGAGTCTTCGTGGAGGCCTAGAAAATTCTGGTCAAAGCAGAAATCCCGAAGCTATAGATCGGGGCAAAGATCAGGACCATCCTTGAGTAGAACCTCGTCAACAGGTTCTAATCAAGCAAGTATTAGCAGAGCTCCGAAAAAGAGAACTTCCAGACGAACTCATACAAGAGCCAATGAAAGTTTTAAAGATTGTAACGGGTGGATCAAGGGAACATATCTCTACATATTTTCTCCCATACCACTGTTTCTCATAAAACTCTTACGATGATCATGAAGGAAGAGTCAAAACTTCAAAGACACAGAGGATTTACCATTGGAGCAATGAAAAAATCATTGTATATGATCGGTCTGCAGAGCAGAAAGCATCACATCATCTGCAAGGTCACAATAGGCAAATTTGCAATCCCGGTGGAATTTATGAGAAATCAAATTGAGATGCAATTAATCTACTACAGAGAAATCCAGGAGATTAAGAACATGGTGAAAAGAGAAGTCGTTGATTCGCTCTCATGGCTTCATATTGGAGCCATTAGAGTTATCATCAAAGCAAAGTTCAAGGAATGAATTGATTCGCCACTTCAAAGATTCATTTTGGGAGCAGTTGCAAGAAATTTGTATGTAGGAAAGATGGCCTTCAACATCTATCCAAGAATGACATACAATTTGGGATATCGGGATTTCAACAAGTTTCTTATACTTCATCAAGATTTTAAGAGAAATGATTTGATGAAAGAAGGGAATAGGCTCTACTCGATCACCTACAAGGTATCATACGCGATCTCAAATACTCATCATTCAAAGGTATTCATCGAAGTCCCTAGAATCTTCAAAGATTTCGCCAAAGCAGTGTTGCCGGATATTATTGATACTCCGACAATAGGAGAGATCGACATGAGGATACATGACCATCTTATTTTGAACAGAAGCAGGAGCCTTATAATCGGACCGAGAAGGATGTCTTTCCAACATGATAGGTTAATCAGCAACTATCCCGGTGAAAGATAGAAAGCAGTCTCGAGCAGGATTTAGAAAATCCCTGATGTATTCAAATCAGCAGGAATACTGAAATGCCCAGAAGGCTGGAGAGAAGTGTAGATAATCTTCGACATAATTGAGAAGAACAACATCTTCCCCCCTTATATCATTTGCAACAACCTACCTGGTAGTTATCAATGAAACCTTAAAATTGGTAAAATTGATCTAACAATTGTAGGAACTACAGGTATGATCCCGGAACAGCTTATTCTTGGGATTGAGTTTCTCTAGGAACACAAACCTTGGGAAGATTGCATGATGGAATGGAGTTCATGGTGGACTGGAAAAGATACAGAATCTGATGACTACCGGTCCATTCTCAACATACATCTCAGTCGGGATGTTATACGAGAAATATCGTGCCGAAAATTTTGCAGCCTATATTGATTCAGGAGCCGAAATATGTACTGCCAGTCTAGATATCTTCCCTAAATAAGTTGGTGAGAATTACTCGTCATTGCTGGAAGAGACTTTTCCAAGCGGATTCTTGTTCTTAATGAAGGAGTCCAGAATGCGGAGATAATCATCGGAGGAGCAGACGGTACCCCTTGGTACAAAGTCAAGACTCCATATTTATTTCCATGAACAAGATCGGATATGCTGCTAGGAAACAATTTCCTACAGACTCTCAAGCAATTTACACAGGAGAACGAGACAATGAGGCTTATTTTCACAACATTTTGTAATCATAAGATAATTGTCTAGAGACTAAGGGAGACGTTTCACAGAATATTCCCCATTAGTTTTCGCAGGAAGTGTGGTAATTATCCATACAGTAGTCCATGATTTTTTGTTCGAAATCATGGAGAAATAAAGAGAGGAAAACCAAGATTGGTGATCAATAACAAAGGGATTAACGAGATCTTGGAATTCGATGGATACTATATCTCAAGCAGAGAACATTTGATTAATTGTATCAAAAATGCCAAGGTGTTTTCTAAGTTCGATTGCAAGTCGGGATTCTACCAGATTAAGATAGAGGAAGCTAGCAAAAAGTTTACAGCATTCTCCATACCACAAGGACACTATATTTGGAATGACATGCCAATGGGATTGGCAAATGCTCCCCAGATATATTAGATAAAAATGGATAATCTATTCAAAGATTATTTCAGTTTTATGTTCGTGTAATAGTGACGATATCCTCATCGCGTAAGAAACATGACATAACATCTTAAATATTTGAAAATCTTTTCAGATGTTTGCTACAAGGAAAGTGTTGTCCAAAAGAAGGCAGTAATTGTTACAAGACAAATTGAGTTTCTTGCGATTGAAATCGATGAATCCGGAATCATCCTTCAAAAACACATTGTTGAGAAGATGCAAGGATATCCAGATGATCTTAAGGATTTGAAGCAGCTTCAGAGTTTTCTTGGAGTTGTTAATTTGCCGGAATGTTCATTAACATATGGCGATGCAAAGGAAGGTGTTCAGTCCACTACTCAAAAAAGATGTTAAGTTTGAGTGGAATGAAGAACATCGACAAACTGTCAAACAACTTAAAGAGGTTTACATGCAACGACCAAAGCTTGCAATTCCAAACGACGATGATGAACTAGTATTATACACAGATGCCAGTGATCATTGGTGACCAGCAGTTCTCATGAAGGCCACACCAGATGGAGAAGTGTCATGCAGATACTGTAGCGGTCTATTTTCAGATAGTGGAACTATCCGATGGCATATCAACAAGAAAGAATTATTTGTAGTCCGAAAGCCTTTAAAAATGGCCATTATTTTTACTTGCAAAAAAATTTATCTTAAAAATAGATACAAATGTTAAGTCTTTTCTGGAAAATAAAATTGAACCAAAACCAGAAAATGCTAGACTTTTATGATGGCAATCTGAATGTCAATATTATTATTATAATATTGTCATTTGAAATCTGATAAAAATATTCTTGCAGATTTTTTTAACAAGAGATTGATGCGAGTAAAGCCAAATTTCATCATAACGAGATCAAAGCACATCGGAGAAAGTCTTGAGGAGCTAGACAAGCAGATCAACGGCCTTGTGATTAATGCTCAGGTCGCAGGTCAAGTTCAAGAGATGGATCTCGCAAAGGTCCAACATGATATAAAGGCTACTATGCAGGTTCATACTTGTTTTGGGGATAATCTTTATATTCCCCTCCGTCGGGATGTTTCGACGACGAAGCTAAAGTCGTGTTTATGAGAAACCGACTCATCAACCGGTGTTGGGGATTCAAGTACCACCAACATGAGTCCTATCATCGATCCTTTTGAGAAGGATACAAAAGGAAAAATTGATTTCCATGTTTCTAGGATGCCTGAAGAATCAAGCCAACCCATCACATCTAGGGTAAGAGGGAGAGATTAATCTTAGGCCATTGGTAGGCAAGTCTAAGATTAATACTGGCGAGTTTAAAGTTTCTCCTTTACAGGAATACCAGAAGACATGTGAGAAACTCTATATAAGAGTAGGTGTAATTCCTGGAAAAATAACAACTGACTGGTCAGGAAAATACCCAAGAATGTGGATGCATCCTGGTATCAAACCAGAGAGTATCCGTGAGTGGTTTGACTTTGGCTGACTGACCTCAGTTTTTACCACAACACCAAGTTTTTTTGAAATTGCAAAATTACCGGATTGGATCTATGAAGGAGTGTGTGACTCATGGCAAAACAACAATTCACTCGGAAGAGGAGATATTCTGGAGCTAAAATTCTTAACTGCAGCCCCAGAAAACACAGGAAACTGCATTCATCCCAGCTTCCATTTCAGAAAGCTGCAGGGGCCTAATTAGAAGATGATTGACCAACTAAAGCCATCGCCTGAAGGAACAACACTAGTTTCCCCGCTCACGGAAGATGACATCACTACCAGAAGAGCTTGGGAATTATGGGCCTGTCTCACCGAGATGGACAAAGTCAAGTATCGGTTCAAAATTTTCCAGAAAACAATGAACGGGTCCTTCATGATAAACTTCATGACAAGTCATACTACAAAATTTACCGAGGAAATATTTGAGAAGAAGAGACGGATATTGTGGGATAACAAGATTCCTGCAACCAAAGATACTTGCCGTAAGTTCTGCAACATGGCTCACTTTGAAAGATGGCAGGACCACATCTGCCCGAGCTGCCCGGAGCAAAAAAGGAGCCACTGTTTGGGAAAGGATTCCCAGTCAAAGGGACCATAGGAAATAGGACAGTGGGACCAGGAAAATGTGGAAAACTTTCACGCGTACAGCAAAAGTCAAATTTCTAGGGACTATGGGGAGACAAGAGTCATGTGACTCTGATGAGGACCACTATCATTATAAAACAAAAACAAAAAAAAAAACAAAATGGTAGGTAAACCACTTCAGCCGAAAGTAGAAGGGACCATGAGATACCAAACAAGAACGAAGACGCATGCAATGACGTCTGATTATAAACAAGAATTGAAGTCTGGATTTCACATCCATCTCCAGATTTTTATAAACACACAGGCTGAAGGAAGCAGAAGACATCAGTCATTCCCCTTTTTTTCTTACAAAAAATCTTGTAGTCTCCAAGCTGTAATAATTCAACTTTCATAGCTTGGTAATAATTTCTATCTTTGTGATTTTTCTATTATTTCAATTCAGTTTGTTTATGTGTTTCGAGTCATGTCTTATTATATGATATGCTAAACAAGTTCGTCTCCTCCCAAAAGGAGATGTATTAATGTAATAAATATTATAAATAATTCCATAATAAAAAGTGAGGTTGTCGCCCATATATCTCCCACATTTCTTTAAATCTTTCATATATCTGGTTATACTACGCCCTAAGGTATGAAACGAACTAGGGATGTGCTTCCTACTGTTGAAGGCTACATTGCAGAACCATCGGTTGCGATCGTGTGGTTGATGGTGAGGAGCCATCGTAAAACCTGATGGGATACCGGACAGTAGTTTGGTCAGAAAGGTAGATACCAGTTTGTCAAAACTTTATTGTAATACAAAAGCATGATGAGCCAGTTATAATTTAATTGTTCAAAATAGTTCATTAGTGAAAAAATGAAGTTTTGGGGTCTTTCTGCAAAGTTCCAGAAAATGTAGGGACTTATTTCAATTTAGGAAAAGGGCTTTTAGACATTTGGGGTTGCAAGGGAGCTAAAACAAAGAAGGAAAAGTTAATGGGGGAGCTCACACATGGTTTTTCTTACAGACGGAGTTGGGTTAAATAAAACTTTGGGTATATGGATTTAGGTGAGTTTATACTTATTTTGAATGCTTTATATTTATATATATATATATATATATATATATATATATATATAAATATCAGTGTGTTTCTCTCTGTATCTACAGAGTTCTTTAGGGTTTTTTCATCTTTTTCTTTCACCGCGTTTGTCTTCCTGTCTCCGCCTCATTTCTTCTACTTAACCTTCATTTTTATTTCGGCTATGGATTTGTTTCTGAGTTCTAGGTGTTTATTCATCATTTCCATCATTTCTTCTATTGATGTGTTGGTTCTTTTCCTCCTCCAAGAGTTTGTTGGCTTTGGGCGTACTATACGGAAGAAAAGCAACAGCTGTTCTTTTGGTTTTTTCTTTCCCATCGCCGGTTGCATCCTCTCATGGTACGGGAAATACATGGGCACTCTTTTGCTTCCTGCCAGCTCTTATCTGCTATCTCCCCTTTTGGGCTGGGATTTTTGGGCGGATATGGTCGGCTTGTGTTTCGTTTGGTGGCGGATGCCGGAGCTGGCTACTGGGAATATTGGATACGATGGCCATTTGCTGGAGTCCAGTGCGGTTGTGCTTTGATGCTTATTTTGGTTATGAGAGCTTGTGCTTTTGTCCGTCCTTATCTGAAGGCGTCTCCCGACCAGCTTTACTTTTACCTTCACAGTTCGAGGAAGGCAGATGTATCGTGAGCTGATCTTGATGGTTTTCCTCTTTTGGCTGTAGTGTTCGGTTTTACTAGTACTAGGCCTCACGATGTTTCTCTTACTTCATGCATGTTCGGCTACTGTTTCTGTTGTTGTTGTTGTTTGCTTGGGTTGTTGTTGTTAATGCTGGTTGGGTGGTCTGTTGTAAACATTATAATGTGTTTTAAGTAATATAATGTCTTTTATGTTAATAAATATATTTAATATGTATTTTTAAAAAAGAATGAATTATATCAGTTCTCATTAAACACTCAATTATCTGCTCGCCAGTTAACATCGTGAAAATCCGGTTTTTCCAACCAAGACAACAACTAAAGTTTGGTCAAACCACATCTAGAGTCATTTAGTCAAACCAACTACTTGATGTTATTTGGTCAATCCAAATACTAAGTATAGATAATACTGAAAGATATTATCAAAATCTGAAAGATCTGATTGGATCGCAGAAATCATAGGAATTGAGACTCTTTAATTTTACATCCTATAAATATCAGAGTAGTTCTACGCCAAAAAGGGCTCGAAATCTCTCACCAAACACACAAATTCTGAAATACATACACTAGATGAAATTTTTGGCAAATGAAGTTTTGCTCTGGGATGCCTGCTGGGGGCGCTCCATTCGGCTCGATCTTTTCGTTTACTGACGGCATCCAAAGAATCTGAGATTGTCGTGAGTGATGATGGGAAGAAGAATAAGAAGCATGGGGTAAACAACCACTTGAGGTTGCAAAACTACCTGAAATTTTAGAAGATTTTAAAATGGTGATTGTGTTAGCTGTTATTTGATTACTATCGAGCCATATGTGATACGAGATCTAATGGTTTATTGTTTGTGTGCAGGTTTTAGTTGTGAGGAATGACTTGAATGGGGAAGGGGATATTACTGCCCAATGCAGGTAATGTAGAGTTTGTTTGGTTCGAAATACAAGACTAGTTGTGTATGTGTCACACACGCAGATCCAATGGAACCAACGAAGAATCCTGCAAAGCTTGGGGATAAGATATATCAAAGATTTACTCATAGGAAATTTAAGAAGATATGATCAAGCCAATCTTTTATCTCTCCATGAATCTATCTATTTTTATTTTTAAGTTTCAGATTTATGTTATCTAGGATTTGGTCTATTAGGATTGGTATCTATTTTATTTTTTAAAGTTTCATATTTATGTTATCTAGGATTTGGTTCATTAGGATTTTAGATATTTAATTGGAGTTATCCAGTAGGAGTTTTGATTTTAAAGAACTGTGATCTTATTTGTTTATATATGGGATTTTCTAGGATGAATAAAGCAAGTTTTACCTGAATTGTTACAAGTCCAGTTTTGGTCTCTCTCATTCTGCACGTTACCTTCTTCCTCCTTGATTAACTTCTCACCAGAATCATAGGGAAACCAAAGAAAAACACTAATAAACCAATCAACATCTCGGAGATTTACGATCGGCCCATAGCCAAATCCTACACACGTAACAAACTGGTACCAGAGCCAGTGGTTATGGTGGATATTCAGGCTCCTCATAGACAACTCACTGAATTCTTTGCTACGTACAGAACTGACAAGGAGGAAATCACTGCACATTTCAACGAACTTTCAGTGCAAATCTCGATGGCACAATCTGAACCCAAAGAAGATACAATGATCTTCATACGAACTCTGATGCGAACAACCGTGAACCACGCACCAACGGTGATAATCGTGGATGACACCCACAACAAACTAGGTTCTTGCGATTGGACTTTCCGCGATATGATGGTCATTCGGATCCTCTTGGATGGCTCACCCCCTGTGAGCACTTTTTCACACACCAACAGACTCCTTTTTTCGGAGTTCATCAAATTGGCTTCTTTTCACTTGGACGGGGACGCGCAACTTTGATTTCTGAAATTAGGAGCCGACTTGCCGGATCTAACATTGGAGGAATTTACACACCATTGCCACCTACGTTTTGGCCCCTCACTCAGTTGCAACCATCTTGGGGAGTTGGCTAAACTATGCCAAACAGGTTCCGTGGATGATTACCAGTGTCGCTTCGAACAACTATCGGCACGCGCAGGTCCGTTGACGCGCAAGCAAGAGGTTAACCTATTCCTAAGTGGACTACAAGATCACATAATGATGGGGGTCTCTATCCACCAACCGTCCACCCTCCTGGCGCCATGAGCATTGCAAGGCTATATGAAGGATTACATGTTCCACGGAGGTCCAAGCCACATCGACACCAACAACCCTCTCGGCCATCTCGTACTCCGATCATTAAACGCCTCAATAGGGCGGAAATGGAAGAACGACGCCGGCGCGGTCTTTGATATAATTGTGACGAAGAATATGGGCCTAGACATCAATGCAAAAAAATAAAATTTTGATCGAGGGCTTCGACGATACATCTGTCAAGGTGGAATCTCCAACTTTTGATGATGAAGAGGTGGAGATTTCCTTGCATGCTATTACCGTACTTGGAAAAACACAAACAATGCAAGTGTTGGGTACAGTGCACAACACCACGCTCCGTATTCTAATTGATTCGGGTAGCACACAATGTTTCCTTAAAGCGGATCTCGCCAAGGCCATGGGCCTGCCCTTCCACTCGAAAACAAGATTACGTGTGAAGGTGGCCTGACATCCCCTGGACTATGAAGGGGTCTGCCAGGCTGTCGAAATAAATCTATGAGGCGTGCAATTTTCTGTGCAATTCTTCATCCTTCAACTTGGTGAGTGTGGTGATGTATTAGGGGTAAATTGGTTGCGCACACTAGGACCTATACAGTGGGATTTCACTCAGATGTTCATGCAGTTTCACATGGGGGGCGTTCAATCACCCTACAGGGCCTTTGTCCATATTATATTTCTTCAAATTGCAACTCGATTCTATTACCAAACACCGAACAATGTCACCTTCAACAATTGTTACATCACTGCTCAGATTTATTTTTTGAACGTATGGGTCTTCCACCCACACGGGACCTCTGCCACCACATTACTCTTCAACAAAGGACAGACCCTATTGTCGTCCGCCCGTATCGGTATCCACGCTCCCAAAAGGATGAAATTGAATTCTGATGCAGCTATATGTTGCAACAAGGCCTTATTCGCCCAAGTGTTTCACCTTTTTCAGCGTCGATTTTACTTGTGAAGAAATCAAACAATTCTTGGTGTTTTTGAGTCGACTATCGCTCCTTAAATGAGAAAAAAATCAAGGACAAGTTCCCAATTCCCGTAATCGACGAACTATTGGATGAATTACATGGTGCACAGTATTTCTCGAAGCTTGACTTGCGCGCGTGATACCATCAGATCTTGATGGATGTGGACAACATTCCTCTCACCGCGCTTAGGACGCATCACGGGCATTTTGAGTTCCTTGGCATGCCCTTCGGCCTCACAAATGCACCTTCCACCTTCCAAGCCCTTATGAATTCTATTTTTTAGAAGTTTCTGCGAAAATTTGTACTCGTCTTCTTTGACATTTTGGTGTACAGTACATGGTACGATCATCTCTCCCATCTTTCACTGGTTCTGAATGTACTCACAAAGCAACGCTTGTTCTTGAAACGATCAAAATGTTCATTTGGACAACCTCAAGTGGCATACTTGGGACATGTTGTTTCTTGCAAGGGCATTGCCATGGAAGACGACAAGATATCCGCAATCACTAAGTGGCCATAACCAGCCACGCCACGCTCATTGAGATGGTTCCTGGGTATTATGGGGTATTACCAAAATTTGTACGGAATTATGGGATACTGGCAGCCCCTCACACATCATTATTAAAAACAATAGCGTTCTCCTGGAATCAAGAAGCAACTGAAGCATTTGAATCTCTTATTTGTAAAATAATAAATCATAAAAATTAATTAAAAATATGATTTTAATTTATTATGTGTAAAATAGAGATTTTACAAATTAATTGGAAATTAGATGAAAATGTTTAATTTATTATCAATTAATATTATGATTTGAAAGGTAAAATAGAGATTTTATTAATTAGTTGAAAATTAATTAATTAGAAATTAAATAAAATTATTTTATTTAATTTGTTAAATTTATTTTCAATTAATGATGCGATTAGTGGGGAAACGATAGAATAAATTAGTTATTATGATTTAATTACATGTGATGTGATTATTACAATTATATATTATGTAATTGTTTAGTTTAATCTTTAATTGCATATGATGTGATTGCATGGTGGATGATTACGGGCCTTGACCAATGTGTTTATGTGAATGCTTAGGTTTTTATTGTTTCATTATAATTGTGATTTTGGTTATCGGGCATGCGTGTCTGCTCCCTCTATTTTCTGATGTATCCCACCGCGGATTTGTATCCCTATTATCTTGTTTGCACGATTTAAATGTAAAATCTTTAGAATTAGTGGGAGATCGAGATTGGAGATGGAGCGTCAAGAATCAAGACATGTATAATGAAAGCAAATATGTAATAGGATTGCATTGCATATCTGCATCACCTTAGACAGACTTGTGATCCACATGTGGCTCACGTGGATCAATTAGGAAAAGGCCGTAATTATCCATATTTATTTTTATTATGCACGTGATGTATGATAAATGTTTGTTTGTATGTTTTATTAGTACAATTGACGTTGCATGAATAAAACATAGTTGCATGAATCCGGCAAACAAACAAACAAGCACTTCATGAGATTTTGAAATAAATTAAATCCCTCTTTTGAATATGATTCAAAGTTTTATATCAAACTGATAAGGGGAGCTCAAAATGGTTTGTCGCTTCCTGTCTTCCATCAACAGTTAAGTCATGAGACTCTACTTGTGTCATATTGTCTTACTCGCCCACGTGGGGGGCATCTGGTATGGGAAAGCTGTGTGTTTAACTGTCACTTAATTAAGGGTGTGGTTATGTTAACCTTTTAGATTACTCACCCACGTCGTGTCTTTTGGGCGTGACATTTCCATCCGTGGGATGAGTTAGTTTGACATGAGAATGCATAATTGTCCTGCCCACGTAGGGTTATGCCAATCACGAGACAAATATATTGGGGGTTGCATATGATGCAATTGTGATCTACCTTTGGTATCATGAGGCTAGTGGGCCCACGTCCGGGGTTATCATTAGCTAGTTGGACTCCAAGCCCACTAAGAAAATATGATTTTCCGTTCATTTGTCATGAGGGTGATGAATTCGAAAAAAAATTAGTGGGAGCATTCAATTACAAAGTCCATGTTTTTGAATTAATTAATAATCAAACGATTTGCTTATATTTTATGTTTATTTTTCAGTATTAAAATGGCCAAGAATCCGTTCGCATCTATTCTCGATTCAAACAAATTAAATGGGCAAAACTACAATGATTGGCTAAGAAATTTGAAAATTGTTCTGGATTCTGAAAATTGACATATGTGCTTACGAAGCTGCCCCTTGGAAAGGTTCCTGAGGATTCGACTCCTGATGAGATTGAAACTGTCCAGAAATGGAAGGATGGCGATCTCAAAGCGCGATGCTATATGATGGCATCAATGTCGAATGAACTTCAGAGACAGCATGAACAAATGAACCATGCCCCCGAGATTCATACTCGCCTACAAGAGTGTATGGTGAGCCTAGTCGTTCTCTACGTTACAGTGTTGTCAGAGACCTATTCCGTGCCCATATGAGGGAAGGGTCTTAAGTCCAAGCTCATGGATTGAAGATGATAGGTCTTATTGAGAAACTTGCTAGCTTAGATACGATCTTGGAGAACGAGTTGGCATTGGATGTGATCTTTCAGTCTCTACCAGAGTCATTCATGCAATCTGTGGTGAACTTCAACATGCACAAAATAGAGTGCACACTTGCAGAGCTTGTCAATATGTTGACTACTTCTGAGGCTACCATGAAAGAGGAAAAGTCTGTTTTGTTGATTACTTCTTCTTCTAAAGCCAAGAAGAGTTCTTGGCCTAAGAAGAGGAAGGATACTCGGAAGTGTTCTCAGCCTGCACCACAAAGAAAAGGGCTAAGGGGCCGACTGCATCAATTAATGAAGAACAAAAATGCTTTCATTGCGGCAAACCTGGGCATTGGAGGAGAAATTGCAAGGAATATCAGGATCAGAAACGTTCTGGACCAGGTATATTCTTTGTTGAAGTTAATGTTTCCATTAGTTCAGCTTCTTGGGTATTGGATACCCGTTGTGGATCACATCTGTGCAATAATATGCAGGTGATGTCAAGAAGCAGCAAGCTGCAAAATGATGAGATTTTTTTGATGCTTGGAAATGGTCCAAGGGTTGCAGACACATCTATTGGAAAAGTTAATTTAGCTCTGGATTCTGATTTTGATTTAGTTTTAAAAGATTGTTTATTTGTTCCAGACTTGATTAAGAATATTATTTCTATTCCTGTTTGGGATAAAGAAGGTTTTTCTTTTAATATTTCAAATGGGATTGTCATATTTTAAAGAATGATTCTATTATTGGTTCTGGCACTTTGTTAAATGATCTGTATGATTTGAAACTGGCTGATACACCGGTTTGATTTCAAGAAATGGGAAAACGTAAGGCTGATAAGTATCTCATGCAAATATTTGGCATGCTAGATTAGGTCATATTTCTAAGGGAATGATGAGTAAATTGATGAGTGTGGAATTGTTTGATTCATCATACTTGGATTCACTTGCCACTTGCAACTACTGTCTACAGAAAAAATGACCAAAAGACCTTTTGGTGGTCATTCTGAGCGAGCCAAAGATCTATTGGATTTGATCCATTCAGATGTTTGTGGGCCGTTAAGTGTTAACGCACGAGAAGGATATTCTTACTTCATTACATTTATCGATGATTATTCGTGATATGGGTATGTGTATCTCATGAGATACAAGTCTGAAGCTTTTGAAAAGTTCAGAAAATTCAGACATGCAGTGGAGAAACAACTAGGTACAAGTATTAAAGCACTTCGATCTGATCGGGGTGGCGAATACTTGAGTACTTAGTTCATAGATTATCTTAAAGAGAATGGGATTCTCTCCCAGTGGACACCGCCCGGAACACCACAACTTAATGGTATTGCTGAGTGTAGGGGTGTTTACCTGTTCGGTTAACCGACCGAACCGGTCCGAACCGAAAAAGTTCGGTTCAAACCGAATCGAACGAAAAAATTTTGGTACGCTTTTTTTTTTTAAAAAAAAGTTCAGTTTTCGGTTCGATTTTTGGTTACAGGGTCCGGTTAACAGAACCGAACCGAAAACCGAAATTTAAAAAAAACTATTTGAACTTTTTTTTATGGTTTAAATATTTTTTTTAATGAAAATCTTCGAGAAAAAAAATGAAAAATTAAAAAAAAAAAACAAAAAAAACTATGGTTCGAACCGAACCTAAGAAGTTCGGTTAAAATCGAAACCAAACTGAACAATTTTGGTTCGATTTTCGGTTTCGAAATTTCGGTTAACCGAAATTCCGGTTCGGTTCGGTTCAAACCAAACCGAATGAACACCCCTAGCTGAGTGAAGGAATCAGACATTATTGGATATGGTTCGATCGATGATGAGTTGCACTGGACTTCCAATGTCGTTTTGGGGCTATGCGCTTGAAACTGCATGTCATTTGTTAAACAGAGCTCCTTCAAAAGCTGTTACTTCTACCACATCTGAGATATGGAGTGGGAAGTCACCAAATTATAATTATTTAAAGGTTTGGGTTGCGCTGCTTATGTGAAGCATATGTTGGATGACAAATTGGATATGAGATCTATATTGTGTTATTTTGTGAGATATCCTAAAGAAACTAGAGGTTATTATTTTTATAACCCACGGGAACAAAATGTGTTTGTTTCCAGAAATGCTACATTCTTAGAAAATGAGTTTCTGAAGAATATAGATGGGAAGGATATGAACTTTGAAGTAGTTCAAGAACCACAAACTACTACCCCAATGGAAACAAGTATAATTTCTGAACCATCAATTGAACCTGAAGTACACGCACCAAGGAGATCTGAAAGAGTTTCAAGAGCTCCTGATAGAATGAATCTACTCCTTGAAAGTAGTCAAGAAATAGGCCATGGATATGATCCTTGGAATTTCAAGGAGGCGATGCCAGATATTGATTCGGGACATTGGCAAAATGCCATGAAATCTGAAATGGACTCCATGTACTCTAATAAGGTATGGATCTTAGTGGATCCTCCTGTGGGAATTGTTCACATAGGTTGCAAATGGATCTATAAGCGAAAGCTTGGGGTGGATGGAAAGGTGATTACATATAAGGCACGTTTGATTGCAAAAGGTTATGCTCAAAGACAAGGAGTTGACTATTCGGATTTTATTAGCAATATCTGCATATTATGACTATGAGATATGGCAAACGGATGTGAAGACTGCTTTTCTCAATGATGACATTGATGAAGAGATTTATATGAAACAACCAGAAGGCTTCACAACCATTGGGAGTGAGCAAAAGGTTTGCAAACTCCAGAGGTCCATTTATGGGCAAAAGGAAGCATCCCGAAGTTGGAATATCCGTTTTGATAACACTATCAAAGAGTTTGGTTTTGTTAAAAATCCGGAAGAAGCATGCGTATACAAGAAGGTTAGTGGGAGGAGTGCGGTTACATTTGTAGTGCTATATGTCGACGATATCCTACTCATTGGGATTGATATAGGATTGATGAAATCGACAAAAGCATGGTTATTTGCTAAGTTCTCTATGAAAGATATGGGAGAAGCATCCTATGTGCTTGGAATAAGGATCTATAAGGATAGATCTAAGAGGATGATGGGGCTCTCTCAATCCATGTACATAAATAATGTGCTAAAAAGATTTAGCATGGAACAGTAAAAAAAGGGTTATCTTCCAACATGTCATGGTGTTCATCTCTCGATGTCAATGAGCCCTAAGACTGAGAAACAAAGAGAAAAGATGGCACTGATAACATATGCTTCGGTTGTTGGTAGCATAATGTATGATATGGTATGTACTAGGCCTGATGTGGTATATTCTCTTAGTGTAACGAGCATATATCAGGCAGATCCCGGTGAAGGTCACTGGAAAGCTGTGAAAACAATCCTTAAGTACTTGCGAAGAACTCAGGATATGTTCATGGTTTTTGGATCGGAAAGTGGATAGCTGAAACTTGAAGGCTACGTTGATGCTAGTTTTCAGTCAGATGTAGATGACTCTAAATCGATGTCCGGATTTGTATTTAGGCTTAATGGTGGTGTTGTCTCTTGGAAGAGTTCCAAGCAAGACACCACATCGGATTCCACCACTGAAGCTGAATACATTACAGCATCAGATGCAGCAAAAGTGGCAGTTTGGATGAGAAATTTCATCCAAGAGTTGGGTGTAATTTCCAGTGCAGTTGAGCCTATCTCTGTATACTGTAACAACAATAGAGCTATTGCACAAGCAAAAGAGCCGAGATCTCTTCAAAAATCCAAACATATAGTGAGAAAATACCACCTCATTCTAGAGATAGCTGGTAGAGGCGACATCCTTATCGAGAGAGTTGCTTCAACAGACAATGTGGCACATCCACTGACGAAGCCTTTACCACGACTGGTGTTCGAGAGACATCTTGAGAAGATAGGCTTGAGGAACATGGGTAGTTGGCTTTAGTAGATTATTATAGTCATAAATGATAACATTTGAATCAATAGTTTATTGATTGTATTTATAATCATATTGTGACAGATCATTGTTTGATTATTAATAAATGTGGCATTCTTCATCTATTTACCCATGTATCATGATGCATTGATGAAATCTTTGAGATTGCTATAGTCCATAGAATGTGGTTACGCATATGATGGTGACCATGAAGTACATTCTCGACTGCAATTTCTAAATGTTCCTGGTCGATGAGCGTTCGAGATTGGGATATCGATATATGCTTAGAGACTCGTATTCATGATGTGTCTAGTGTAGTGCGTCGCGTTTCATCGGTGTTGGCTTGGAGAAGCCAGCACACATGAATATGTGCTCATTAGGAATGAGTTCACTGAATGACCCTACCCGGAATTCTATAAGTGGTTACCATTTGTCGAGTATAGAATTTCTAGTCATAGTTGTGCACCATTACTCCTCATGACCCGAGGCATCATTGAGGTCTTGACAGATAGTTGTATACTTTGATTTAATGACTGATCACATGTGGGTCATAAAGTTATTATTTTGGGTATTCAGTGATGCTGTCAGAGGCCTATGATTGTCGTTGGGGATTCGCCACTGGTCTTGATGAACCAGGATGTCCTATGTGTTATTCTATATATGATTCGAGGAATCTCTGGCCAGAGTGGGTAGTGCTTGTGAAAAAGTGGTTTTTCATATACGTACACAAGGAATCATATAACATGAAACAAATACATAGTTATTGAAATCATAAGGAGCCTCGACCAACCAATGCCCTAGATTCAGTCGCGACATATAAGTTAAAGGAATGTGCTGCACGCTAACTATGGCTGACAGGTTCCCGTACCTTGCTAGTCATTTGTATCTAGGTCTTCGTGAAGTGCAGATGCTATGCGCTACCCACGATCGGTAGGTTGTTACTGGAATTATAATTCCGTCATTGTCTATTAAAGGAGTTTAATTGGCAATGGGGCATTCAGGGTAAGCCTAAAGTGTAAGGACCACAAGCCCTTAACCCTTAATTAGTGTATTAACCACTATGTGTGGCACATGCTTTCAATAAAAAGTCAATCGAGGAAGCTCAGATGATACTTTACCATTGAATGGCAATTACAAAATTTCTTTAATATTCAACATTAAGATCATCTCTACCCACAATAAGACTCACATGTTCGCCCTTTACCATCCCCTTGGTGCCACTTTTTACATTGTGGGCTTTTATAAAAAATTTGGGCAGAGTCTCCCCATAAATTGAGCTATCCCAAAACAAAAGCACATCACATAATATAATTCCCGGCCAGGGAAAACACATATACTCAACAGAATACAGAACACAAGGTAAATTCCCAGCCAGGGAAGACACCACACATAAGACGACAAAAGTGGGTTTCAACACCCACATAATACACTAACGACTCTCATATCATTAGCAATTCTACCACAATTGCATGCAACATATAATGAAAGAGAGAAAGGCTCATGCCTTTATATACAACCCATATACAAGAATATCCGTGCTCACATGCGAGCATCATAAATGTGTATATAAACCTCGGGCGTATATAAGTACTCTATACGATACCGTGCTCCATCAAGCCCTGGTACCACGATCCTGTGAGTACATCCAATCAACAGCTCGAGCTCAGCTCCACAGCCATCGATGCACCTGTTCACCTGCCCCAACAGAGACAGCCCCCAACGGGGTGAGCATACCAATACACAAAATCTCATAATCACAATAATGAAATTCATAATTTACAACACAAGTAAATATTAATGAATTTTAAATGATACTCCCTGGATGGCAACATCCTCATCCGGGATTCCGTGTACTGTCCCTGTTCTCACAATCATCAAACTCATCAAATCTCATAAATCAGTAAATCAACACATTGATTTAACTCATAGCATGCCTGATTCTCAAGTATCAATAATTAATGATTCCAAATTCATTATACATGCAAACATAGATATCTCGATATCTAATACTGATTTTCAACTTTGCTACCAATCACAGATAGCTCAAATGCCTAGCATTTATTTTACCAATTTTCCATTGTACCTAGACATCTCACATGTCTTATAATGAGTAGATGATCCCACGATCATTCTCAGGCATCTCAAATGCCGTACAATAGTCATATAGACCCAGTACCCCATATATATCAACACATAAATATAACCATACGCACAACCATCGATGAAATCAAAATACATTATGCATTTCACAAATGCTCTCATATAAAGTAATGCTCGTACGTCGCACGTACCTTAAATCTCCGAAGTCCGAGCCAAACCTTGCTCGAGTTCCATGCTCCGAGGAACGATGTGCTAACACGATAAATTAATTCACAATTAATTACGAACATGCAACCCATGCTCAAGCACACCTATAACTCTCAAAAATATTGTCAACACACGACAATTAACCATTATCGAAAATCGCTCAAGAACACCCCACAATTTTCGAACCTTCACAACACAAATCGAACCCAAACTAAACACCACAAATCGTCTAAAACATGAATTAATCGATTACTAACAAGAATCATCACCCTTGCCAAAATTCCCCAAAATTCGAACATAAACCCAAAAAATCGAGCCCTAGCCTCACGCAAGCAATGAAGAAATTCGAACCATAAAGCAACAATTTTTCGAACCATAAAAGTCTGAAATTATCGACTCCATATCAGCTCAAAAACGCCCCAAAAACACCAGAATAATCGTACCAAAATCATACCAAAATCGAGCCCCAAAATCGGACAGAAATCTAGTTCGAGCCCTAGCGCTTTCTGCAGCAATCCGAGCTCAAAACGCGACCAAACTTCAAATTGATGGTATGGATAGGAGCGCCTGGAAGAGACGAAGCTGGCGGCGGGTCGGACGCGCCGAACGGCGGCCGGACGGCGGCGGGCGAAGCACTTTTGTGCGCGGGGGTCAAAGGGGATCGGGAAGGCTGTGTACGCGGGGAGAGAGAAAGTGACGGGAATGGTGGGGAAAATGGCTCCAATAAATAAAATCTCGGGTTCAACTGGTATTTATAGCAAAACTACCCCGAAATACTAAAAGCCCCACAAATACATCATGATTCATTAAAAATCATCTGTTTTCAAAAACTCTCTCTAACTCAAAAATCCCCTACCGGTGCCCACACCAAGCACCCGAGATTCTGAGTCACAATAAAAACCCAACTCATAGGTTTTCACCGAAATGAGAATACGATCTCAATCTCGGGATTCAACGATCCCAACTACTCAAATAGACGGGCCCGGAAGGCCCAACACCTCGATTAAACTCCAATTGCCACGTAAAACCACTTTAGGGGTTATTAACACTCCGGGATTAACATCCCTAATCTCAGGTCATCACAATATCCCCCACTAAAAGAATTTCGTCCTCGAAATTAGCACCGGTGTAATACGTAACACCCCGGCTACACAACAACATGAAGCCATAACCTCGATTCCTGACCATATCAGAATCGTCTTAATAAACGCGAGGATACTTACCTCACATCAAACTCTGACACAGAGCGACATACCAAAACCAACATATCACCCAAGAGGCAAAACGTACCTCGATGCGGTTCATCCCAAAAGTCAGTCCCTCATGACTGCAAAACAACCGATACTTACGATTGTAGATCGAACATCCATCCTTAGTTTTAATACAACTAGTATGAACGCATCCTAATGACACCTCAACCGTGAGAACGTTGACCTCGTGTCAAACTCTGGAGTGGAATAGACTTCCAAATCCATCATAACGTCAAAGAGCGTCAGCACCACTCAACGCTAATAATCCCAAAAGCAGTTAGTCAACTGAAACTGCAAGGATTCGAATTGCTTCCGATTCCATCGTAGATATCATTCAAAGACATCTCTATCATGACTCACGATGTCTAACATACATCGTTACGGGGGAAACATTAGTATACCACGGTGTACACATACCAAACCTGGTTCCTGCTACACAGACCACCTCCATCCAAGGAGCAGTTGCACCCTCTGCAACTCGGATCGGGCAACTCACGACCACCGATCGACACCCGAACACATCTCACAAGATGTCCACCTCCGGATATTCCAAGAATCATATCATAATCATAAATAAACAATCGAGACTCCACCGAGTTTCAAATTCTAAAAGGACATGCAATAAAGTCATTGCATTCTCAACGCTTGTGTCGACAGCGACACCCAACCAATCCGAATTCCTGCCATCCCTTGACAATCCTAGGATTTAACAATCCAAACTTGGGAAGGCTATCGCGTAACTCGGAGGAAACACCAACAAGGAAATACCTTAACCCACACAAGATAATCCCTCCTCAAAGAAGTCAACTAACCTCACGATTATGCCTCATAATTATCGTGCCATGGAGATTCCCAATCTCAAGGTGTTCCATATCTCTCATCAAAGATTTAACCATCCAAAAATAGCATAACTCTATGCTTGACAAAAATAAATCAATAACTGGCATCCGTATACTCGCCGGTATACCTGCATAAGCACTGACATCACATGCATACTCAATGCACTTGGCTCGGGTATCTACAACATACCCCTAAGCCCCAAACACAACTGTCAATTCTGAGTCATTCCCTACCCAGTGGAGAACGATAATCGACGATCAACAACACGGCGTGATTCCCAAAATCAACACTACACGTACCAACTTACCGAATCTTTCAAAGATTTCCAAATGGGTATAATACTACCTCCTTCCCCACAAGGGGAGTGCTATCGAACTCGAGATCCAATAGTCTCGAACCACCGTTCGGAAAAACTGGATACAATAACACCCATTGCATCCCAAGTACACGGATTCCCCAAATCGAGTCAACGACGACTTGATGACTCTCTAGTTGGTACTCCAACAAACACACTATATCATCACCACGATATCTGGCTAGCAAAGCGCTGTCTCCATAGGCTCATATCAAGCCCACCAACAAACCATATGTCCCATCTCGGTACGCCATACCGTACAAACCATTTAGAGTAGTGGGTCATCACCCAAAATCTCTCTAAAACCAAAGCATAATGGACATCCCGGTGTCCTTGCTCAACCACGGAGCCATCTTAATTCATTAGGACTTATCCCACACCTTCAGGGTGGGTGTGACAACGCCTACCGTAGATCACAACAACAAACGAGTAGTTCCTCCATGACTACCCTTACCACCAATCACTTGGCCTGAGCCAAACCAGCGAGTATACCCAAGGGTATCATTACTCGGACAATATAAACACCAAAATGTGCGGCGGTACTATCCCTGTACGATGCACCCAATAGTTCCTCGAGCAACCTGCTCGGCATAAAGGTCTCGTCAACTAGTGACCCAGACAATACCATGTTCCCACCAAGGCACTCAAACCATATAACCAAATACATAACATAAATGTATTAATCATCAAAACGACGCTACACGTCTATATAGAACATCAACTATGTCCTCGTCATCCCGTGACGGCATATGTCAACATATGACATCCAACTAACATCGTCAAACATATGACGGTACATGTCAATACACGACATCCATAATCTCATCGTCAAACACATGGCATATATATAGCAACACATAGTATCCATAATAATGCTAACACAAGTAATATGCCATACCTCATCGCTATCAATATAGCGGCATACCTGTCTCCGTCGCTCAATAATAGTACGTAGTCAGCACCCATCGCTCGAAGGCGGCAAAAATCCTGTGCTGAGTACATAGCGGCACAATCCATCGCTATAGAATCGACGGCATGATACCTCGTCATATAATAAGTGGTATGAAACCTCGTTATACACCTGAGCATGAATCATCGTCCACATAATAGCGGAAAGAGGCATCGCTATCAATACCCGGCGGTAAGAACCATCGCCAGTCAATATAGCGGCATGAACCATCGCTATTAATATCCATGGCGGTAAGAACCATCGCCAGTCAATATAGCGGCATGAACCATCGCTATCAATATCCATGGCGGCAAGAACCATCGCCAGTCAATATAGCGGCATGAACCATCGCTATCAATATCCATGGCGGCAAGAACCATCGCCAGTCAATATAGCGGCATGAACCATCGCTATCAATATCCATGGCGGCAAGAACCATCGCCAGTCAATATAGCGGCATAAACCATCGCTATCCATATACATGGCGGCATGAACCATCGCCAGTCAATATAGCGGCATGAACCATCGCTATCAATATCCATGGCGGCAAGAACCATCGCCAGTCAATATAGCGGAATGAACCGTCGCTATCAATACACATGGCGGCATGAACCATCGCCAGTCAATATAGCGGCATGAACCATCGCTATCAATATCCATGGCGGCAAGAACCATCGCCAGTCAATATAGCGGCATGAACCATCGCTATCAATATCCATGGCGGCAAGAACCATCGCCAGTCAATATAGCGGCATAAACCATCGATATCCATATACATGGCGGCATGAACCATCGCCAGTCAATATAGCGGCATGAACCATCGCTATCAATATCCATGGCGGCAAGAACCATCGCCAGTCAATATAGCCGATCCCTAGTCATTGTCACGGTAGTGTATTTTAATGCCCCTCGCTTAGATAAAACATGCGGTACTCCCACCCCTCGCTTCTCATATAGGCGGCATAGAATAACCTCGCTTAAATGGACATGCGGTACTCCCACCCCTCGCCTCACATTTTAGCGACAAATATCCTTTCCTCGCCTCATATGATAACCACGCTTCAATGTGACATGCGGTGCTCCCACCCCTCGCTTCACATTTTAGCGGCACAAAACAATAAATAGCGGCAAGCATTTAAAATCATCACTCATCCATAACAATGACTCATGGGATATTCACCAAGTATTCCATCCATACATGCATCACAAAGCATAATCCATATACCAACATACATCATCATGAGTGTATTTTAATGCACCTCGCTCAAATGCGACATGCGGTACTCCCACCCCTCGCTTCAACATTTGGCGGCAAAGCATTAAAATCATCACTACATGTATACATGCAACCACAATGCATAATTCCAAGATGTATATAAAACGCAGGTTACCGTTTCGTGCCTTTCAACCATGGCCTTAGCCTTTCCACGTCATAGTGTCCCTACAGGAACAATCCCAAACCATGAGCATACGATAATCCATATTCCACACAATATGATTATAATGAGTAATGCATAAATTATGAGTACAAAGTACTTCCTGTATCCCAATGCATTTCAATATGCTCCACTTGGTTGTCCCTGTGTCACAACTCACAATCATAATCAACAGGTTATATTATGATTCTATAGATGTCATGACATATAATCGTTTCACTATGATCACATATCACAAATGCACATAAGCAAAACAGTTGTGTCACACAACACTAGCTACTATCATGCATAAATATGTGCTACTCATCCCTATCAGCATGTTCCAGGCCCTCAACAGCCCCAAAGAGCTAACCACTGCTCTGATACCACTAATGTAAGGACCCCAAGCCCTTAACCCTTACTTAGTGTATTAACCACTATGTGTGGCACATGCTTTCAATAAAAAGTCAATCGGGAAGCTCAGATGATACTTTACCATTGAATGGCAATTACAAAATTTCTTTAATATTCAACTTTAAGATCATCTCTACCCACAATAAGACTCACATGTTCGCCCTTTACCATCCCCTTGGTGCCACTTTTACATTGTGGGCTTTTATAAAAAATTTGGGCAGAGTCTCCCCATAAATTGAGCTATCCCAAAACAAAAGCACATCACATAATATAATTCCCGGCCAGGGAAAACACATATACTCAACAGAATACAGAACACAAGGTAAATTCCCAGCCAGGGAAGACACCACACATAAGACGACAAAAGTGGGTTTCAACACCCACATAATACACTAACGACTCTCATATCATTAGCAATTCTACCACAATTGCATGCAACATATAATGAAAGAGAGAAAGGCTCATGCCTTTATATACAACCCATATACAAGAATATCCGTGCTCACATGCGAGCATCATAAATGTGTATATAAACCTCGAGTGTATATAAGTACTCTATACGATACCGTGCTCCATCAAGCCCTGGTACCACGATCCTGTGAGTACATCCAATCAACAGCTCGAGCTCAGCTCCACAGCCATCGATGCACCTGTTCACCTGCCCCAACAGAGACAGCCCCCAACGGGGTGAGCATACCAATACACAAAATCTCATAATCACAATAATGAAATTCATAATTTACAACACAAGTAAATATTAATGAATTTTAAATGATACTCCCTGGATGGCAACATCCTCATCCGGGATTCCGTGTACTGTCCCTGTTCTCACAATCATCAAACTCATCAAATCTCATAAATCAGTAAATCAACACATTGATTTAACTCATAGCATGCCTGATTCTCAAGTATCAATAATTAATGATTCCAAATTCATTATACATGCAAACATAGATATCTCGATATCTAATACTGATTTTCAACTTTGCTACCAATCACAGATAGCTCAAATGCCTAGCATTTATTTGACCAATTTTCCATTGTACCTAGACATCTCACATGTCTTATAATGAGTACATGATCCCACGATCATTCTCAGGCATCTCAAATGCCATACAATAGTCATATAGACCCAGTACCCCATATATATCAACACATAAATATAACCATACGCACAACCATCGATGAAATCAAAATACATTATGCATTTCACAAATGCTCTCATATAAAGTAATGCTCGTACGTCGCACGAACCTTAAATCTCCGAAGTCCGAGCCAAACCTTGCTCGAGTTCCATGCTCCGAGGAACGATGTGCTAACACGATAAATTAATTCACAATTAATTACGAACATGCAACCCATGCTCAAGCACACCTATAACTCTCAAAAATATTGTCAACACACGACAATTAACCATTATCGAAAATCGCTCAAGAACACCCCACAATTTTCGAACCTTCACAACACAAATCGAACCCAAACTAAACACCACAAATCATCTAAAACATGAATTAATCGATTACTAACAAGAATCATCACCCTTGCCAAAAATCCCCAAAATTCGAACATAAACCCCAAAAATCGAGCCCTAGCCTCACGCAAGCAATGAAGAAATTCGAACCATAAAGCAACAATTTTTTGAACCATAAAAGTCTGAAATTATCGACTCAATATCAGCTCAAAAACGCCCCAAAAACACCAGAATAATCGTACCAAAATCATACCAAAATCGAGCCCCAAAATCGGACAGAAATCCAGTTCGAGCCCTAGCGCTTTCTGCAGCAATCCGAGCTCAAAATGCGACCAAACTTCAAATTGATGGTATGGATAGGAGCGCTGGAAGAGACGAAGCTGGCGGCGGGTCGGACGCGCCGAACGGCGGCCGGACGGCGGCGGGCGAAGCACTTTTGTGCGCGGGGGTCAAAAGGGGATCGGGAAGGCTGTGTACGCGGGGAGAGAGAAAGTGACGGGAATGGTGGGGAAAATGGCTCCAATAAATAAAATCTCGGGTTCAACTGGTATTTATAGCAAAAATACCCCGAAATACTAAAAGCCCCACAAATACATCATGATTCATTAAAATCATCTGTTTTCAAAAACTCTCTCTCTAACTCAAAAATCCCCTACCGGTGCCCACACCAAGCACCCGAGATTCTGAGTCACACTAAAAACCCAACTCACAGGTTTTCACCGAAATGAGAATACGATCTCAATCTCGGGATTCAACGATCCCAACTACTCAAATAGACGGGCCCGGAAGGCCCAACACCTCGATTAAACTCCAATTGCCACGTAAAACCACTTTAGGGGTTATTAACACTCCGGGATTAACATCCCTAATCTCAGGTCATCACAAAAGAAGTTCTTTGACTTCTAAAATCACAAAGGTTGTGATCATACTGCTACGATACACTTGAGCCTCATTTGGGTCACAATCAACCGGCCGCCGATCTATCGATGAGAATTGAGACTTAAATGTTAAGTGCTCAAATTGAGTGATTAAGAAGGGATGAATTTAATTTTTGAAAGCTCATCAATTTAGTGGAGTTTCTATATTTGAAAATATTCCATCTATAGAGAGTTCTAAAAATTAAATCGTCTGATATATTTATGTCCCATAATTATGTACATTGGTTCTACATCAAGTTGTTCAATTGGATTAACTTTCTTGAATTATGAGTTTATTGTTTTGTGTTGGCTTTTGGGCAAGTGAGAGATTGTTAGCATAAAATATCCTACAAGCCAAACGTTGGCCCGATGACCTTTATGGACCATATCCCAATTAGCTAATTCATTACCTCTATCAATATACCATTCCATCT
Source organism: Haberlea rhodopensis (assembly GCA_907163345.1). Taxonomy (NCBI): domain Eukaryota; kingdom Viridiplantae; phylum Streptophyta; class Magnoliopsida; order Lamiales; family Gesneriaceae; genus Haberlea; species Haberlea rhodopensis. The sequence continues at coordinate 11,172,831 of CAJQUN010000006.1, read as the reverse complement.
AGGGTTAGAACAGAACTACATTCAATACACTCTCATAAGCCGTCATCACACTAGCACTGATACCGAGCTTGTAGATCTGGTCAGGTTGATTGGACTAGATGATCACCGTCATCAGATTGATTTCGTTGTTATCGGTAATTCTTTTCGTGCAGTATACTTTATATTTGCATGCTAATATATGAATCAGGCGCGATCGATCTGTCTCTGGGTTAGATCTGTTTATGCTTTATTCTGATGCGTTTGGATCTGACGTCGGGTACGGAAACAATATCCACATCTATATAATTCACTACTTGATATAAATTCTATCACCTGTGAATAACAGTCTTTGTTTTAACTTGTCCAGTCTTTGTTTTAACATGTCCATTAATGTCTTTTAACTTGTGCAGAGCAAAATCACTAAATATACCAACACATATCACTATTGATGCTAGGAGAACATAGATTGCGCCTAGTGAGTTTCATAGTTATTTATTTTCGTGTGAATCGGTTTCATGTTGAATTACAAGGTAATAATTGTTCCATTTTGAGAAAACAATGAACCTAATTTGAGTAATCCCGTCTTTCTTTTATGTGGTCATGCACTTCAACTTCCTTCATGTAGTCACACTACTTTACTTTGATGAACTGAAGCCCAACCAAGAAAAATAGATTGGTAATCAACAGATTGGACTACTCAATCTACAGGTTTTTAAAATTAATCCTGAAGTTTATATTAGTTATCGTAGCTGTATCTATTTCACAGATTTCTTTTATGGATCACTGAACAGCCTGAACTGCAAGGTAGTTAAAGTAAACCTAGTTATGTCAATCAGGGTTGATTATTTTTGCTCTTTTAACTGCCACGGAAAATATGGATGGATTCAATTTACGTTGTGGATTAAAAACGAACAGAAGCAAAAATTGCTAGTAAACTGATAAACGGAATGGCTGCCTTCTTTTTCACATCAATATTGACAGATTGCACCAACCTCTGAATGAAAATGCTATCACATGTTTTGAGATAAAGAGAAAACATACTTCTATTATCTGAGAGCTTGAGGGAAAAACCCACACTCGAAGGAAGGGCGATTGGAGAGCTCATAGCTGGAAGGCGGAGTCCCGATTGCTTATGGATAGTTCCAAGCAGCGAGATTCAACAGCTTGAAAAATCCCTGATGAATGGTCCGCTCCGTGACTTGGTTCTTGGATCCAGACATATCACATTTGCTAGCCTGTATAGATTGAACAAAATCCTGACGCAATTTGCTAAAGGGACATCATTGTAGATACCTCTTCCAACCTGTTACTGATCTCCAACTCAGTTAACGTTGATTTACATGCTCATTCTTGCGAATCTCCTTCTCTAACTGTTCCACCATCGTGCTCACCGATCATCCGCTAGAGTCACCTTGATCATCGGGATGTTGCGGCTGTGGCTCTGGCGGCTGGTTCTTTCCTTCATCTTTGTCAGCATTTCCTCGAGTTCTTGGCGACATGGTCCCACTGGTCCTGCCAAATCGTTTGGACTAAACGTGCCAAAAGAGATAATTTAACCTCTAAATAAAGGGATACGAGCCTCGATTTAATCGTTAGTTATGATCACTTTGATAAAACTTGAGAACTAAAGGAATTTGCACGAAATGGAAGCAGGGACTCGCGCCAATGAATATGAACACGTAGATATGCTATTGAGAATTACAATAAACCTAATTTACAAACTAGGAATTGAGAATAAGGTTGAGGGATTTAGATTTAAACTAGCAAAGATCAATTTACAAAATGGGAAATTGCATGAATTAAGCTCAGATTATGAGCTAAAATATGTGAAAAGTTGCATAGAGAACTTTGTTGATTGTTGAGAGAGATGAAGTAAATTGACTCCAATTCTATCTTTTGTTTGAGTTCTTCTCGGTGGTTCCATTTCCACTATTGCATGATTGTCTTTTCATGTTGTCACATGTACAAGAAAGTGGTCTACTTACCATGTCAAAACTTGGTCAATTATTTCAACTGCTCCATTTGCTCACAATTAACTCAAATTTGTTTCACCCAGATAAATCTTCAATATTGCTACTTGTAATTGGGCTAAAATATTACAAATAATTTTTGAGACAACTTCAGGCATGTATCATGTTATTAAAAAACTTTCGATCTAGTCCGTAAAAAAAACTTCAATTTATATAAGTCTGTTTTTGGTTAAAATGATCAAAATAAACATGATATTCTTGAAATATGCCGAATCCTCAGTCACTTGGATGAGCTCGTCAGCCAAGTAATCGTTTGAAAATGATGAATCTGCTTCGTTCTGCATGACCTGCTCGGCTGCAGCGACAAGGGGATCAATAACGGCGTTGAATGAGTTATCTTCAGAGGAAACGAAGGATGAAAGAGTGGAGAGACGGTTATCGAAGGAGGAGAGAATTAAAAGCATATCATCATAGTAGAATTGAACATCTTATCCTGGCCTTCGGTAGCCACCGTAATGTGTTCATCCCCTCCAAGACGACGCCATTTATGCACGTAACGATTAGATTTGTAAATTAGGGCGTGAAATGGGGGATGGGGAGTAGGCAGGAGAATTTATTTGTACATGGAAGGGAGGTGCCAAGTTCCAGACTTTGATTTTGGGTAGGTGTCAATGTTTTTAATTTTGTTTTATTTTTATCTAATTTGATAATAATAATAATAATAATAATAATGATAATAATGATAACAATAACAGTACTTAATTTTAATACGGTCGTGAATAACATGCGGTGCACTTAACTTACTGTTATGGGTGCACCTAATTTATTTAAAGTTTGTTGGTGCACGCAATTACATCTGTGCATGCAATTATACCACAGCGATGCACTTAATTTAAAGTCTAGCGTTGCACTTAATTAAATTTTGTTAGTGCACTTAATTTAAAATCTAGTGGTACACTTAATTTAAAGTCTAGCGTTGCACTTAATTAAATATTGTTGGTGCACTTAATTTAAAATATAGCGGTGCACTTAATTTAATGTTATTGGTATGCCTAATTTAACTTTCTATCGATGCACACATTTACTACACCGATGCACGTTACGCTACACTAACACATGCAATTGTATTACGCTGGTTACACTACACTGATGCATGCAATTAAACTACACTAGCATACTTAATTGAAAGTTTAGCGGTGCATTTAATTTAATGTTATTTCTTTACTTAATTTAAAGGCTAGTGGTGTATTTAATTTTAGTATAACATGACACTTAATTTAATATTATTTGGTGCACCTAATTTAATTTAAGATCTATCGGTGCATATAATTATATTATACTGATGCACACAATTATACTACGCCGATGGAGTAATCGAAAGTCTAGCGATGCACTTAATTTAATATTTTTGGTGCACTTAATTTAACAGTGCACGTAATTTTATTTAAAGTCTTTCGGTGCATGAATTACACTATATCAGTGCACACAATTACAATACAATGGTGTATAAAATGACACTACACCGATACACGCAATTACAGTATAACAGTGCACTTAATTTAAAGTCTACCGTGTCATTTAGTTTAAAATTGTTGGTGCACTTAATTTTAAAAATCTAGCGGTACACTTAATTTAATGTTATTAGTACACCTAATTTAATTTAATTTAAAGTCGACTGGTTCACACAATTACACTACATCGGTGCACACATTTACATTATATCGATGCAGGCAATTACACTACAACAGTGCACGTAATTACAGTACACCGGTGCGTGCAATTATACTACACCGGTGCGTTCAATTTTAAGTTAACGATGCAATTAAATTAATATTGTTAATACACTTAATTTAAAGTATAGCGATGCATTATTTATGCTATTGGTGCACATAATTTAATTTAAAGTATATCATTATACCAATTACACTACACCGATGCATTTAATTTAATGTATGGCGATGCACAAAATTTAATATTGTTGGTGCAATTAATTTAGAGCCGATGGGTGCACTTAATTTAATATTGTTGGTGCACTTAATTTAAAAGTCTAGTGGGCAACTTAATTTAATGTTAGTTGTGTACCTAATTTTATTTGAAGTCTACCGGTGCATATAATTACATTAAACTGATACACACAATTACACTACATCAGTGTACTTAATTTAAAGCCTAACGATGTACTTAATTTTATGTTGTGGATGCACTTAATTTAAAATCTAATGGTTCACTTAATTTGATGCACCTTATTTAATTTAAAATCTAGCGATACACGCAATTCAACTACACCGATGTACTTAATTTAGAGTCTAGTGGCACAATTATAGTAAGGTATTGCACTTAATTTAACTATATGGTGCACTTGTAATGTGAATGATAGTTTGTACAGTGTTGTTCCATTTTTATTTTATAAATAAATATAATTTATATATTAAATAATTTAATTATTAATTTTATTAATTATTTGTGTATAATATTAAATTTATTGTATACTTCGTTAATGTAAAAAGGTAAACTAATAAAAAAATTAAATTATTTATTAAATTATTTGAATTGATTAATTTAAACAAAAATTAATATATAAATTTATTAATAAGTTTGTAGAAAAATATTTAGTGGAATATAAAAATTACTTTATTTAAAATAATAAGAAATTGTATAATATTAAATTTATTTATTTTCGTTAACGTAATAAAGGTAAATTATTTATTTAAATAATTTAAATTGATTATATTCTGCAAATTAGTACATAAATTTACTAATAAGCTTGTGTTGGGAAAACGATTTCTAAGTTTTGGTGATTACAAACACCTACCGGATGCAAGAGTCCTACCGGATAACAAAGACCAACTGGATAAAGTCCTACCGGATGTCAAAGACCAACTGGATGAAGTCCTACCGGGTAACAAAGACCAACTGGATAAAGTCCTACCGGGTAACAAAGACCAACTGGATGAGTCCTACCGAGTAACAAAGACCAACTGGATAAAGACATCTACCGGATAAAGACTCCTACCGGATAAAGACATCTACCGGATAAAGACTCCTACCGGATGAAGACACCTACCGGGTGAAGACATCAACCAACTGGATAGCTACCAACTGGACAAGACATAAACTGGATGGCTACCAACTGGATAGACATCAACTGGATGGCCACCAACTGGACAGACATCTACTGGACAACTATCAACCGGATAGTCCCACTGAACAAAGACATCAACTGGTCATAAGAGGATGAACGACCAGTTGAACAAAGAAAACCAGTAGAAGTCTAAACTTCCAGTAAGAGCACTAAGCAACGAGGAAAAATCAGTACAACATTCTCTGACAAAGGTACAACAGAGCGGCGCACACTGCTATATCTCCGCCACCATTACCGTCAGAGTGAAAAGAGCCGTTGCTTAAACAAAATAGGAAAGAAGACAATATGAATTTGGAAAGCTAATCTCTTCCATATACAGAAAAGCTACCGTTGGACAACCAAACCTATAAATACGTCCAAGCAGAGAATGAAGATGTGCTGAGCGATTTTCAACAAAGAGATATACTTCAAAGCAAACAAGAAAATCATATTACTGATATTCCAAACGTTCAGCAAAGAGCAGACAAACAGCGAAACTGAATCTGTGATAGATTATTTCCAATTGAAGTCTGCTGCTCAAAAACTCTCAAAGCTAGAAAGTTTATTCTGTAAAGAGTGTTATAGAATCCCTTGTAATCAAAAGTTAAGAAGATTGTGATTGCTAGGAGTTTAGGCCAAGTGTGTTAGTGCCTAAGAAGGTTGTATACTGTAAAGTGTAAACCAGGTCTTCTAGTGAATCCTTCCTGCAAAGGAAGAAGGGGAGACGTAGAAGCGTTGTGCTTCGAACTTCCAGAAACAACTCTTGTGTTATTTGTTCATTACTTTAATACCTCAGTTTTATTCCTCACAAGTTCAGTAGACGTCTTCCGCACTATAATAAGTGTCTGCTGACTTGCCTGATATTGAGAAGCAACTGTAATACTTAACAGTTTACAGTTAATCAGAAGAAGAAATCGAAATTGAATCTAGTGTTTATTCAACCCCCCTTCTAAACACTACCCCGATCCTAACAAGTGGTATCAGAGCTTAGGTCTTCTCAATCTTGAGAAATTACCATTTACCAAAAACTGATGGCCTCATTCAGCAAGATTCCAATGTTCAAGAGAGATGAATATGATGACTGGAGAATCCGTATGCAAGCTCATCTAAGTGCTCAAGATGATGATATGTGGTATGTAATCACTGAAGGACCGTTGAAGATCATGAAAATCAATACAGCTACTTCCATCACAAGTGGTGATCCACAAATGGTAGAAAAAGAAAGATCTCAATGGTCAAACGAAGATAAGAAAAAGGCAAATCTGGACAACGTTGCTAAGGACATTCTGTTCAAAACCTTGGACAAAAATATGTTCAACAAAATAAAAATGTGCTCAACAGCCAAAGAAATCTGGGAGAAGATTGCCCAACTCTGTGAAGGAAATGATCAAACCAAAGAAAACAAGCTTACTGTGGCTCTACAAAAGTTTGAGCATATCAAGATGATGAATGGAGAAACTCTCAACGAGTATGATGAAAGAGTGACTGAAATAATTAATGAACTGAGCAGTCTGGGTAAGGAGTTACCCAACAGAGAAGTCACTCTCAAAGTAATGAGAGGTCTCCCAAGAGAATGGGATGTCAAGACCATTGCTATGAGAGAATCGAAGGACATCAACAAGATAGATCTACATGATCTGTTTGCTGATTTAAAAGCCTATGAATTCGAATTAGGCATTCGGGTTGAAGATGAACCAAATACCAGTCAACCAACCAAAGCTCTCACTGCATCAGAGTCTCTGCCTACTCCTACAGAGATGACTCCAGAAAAGATGTGTAATGATGCTATGGCAATGTTCGTAAAGAAATTTGGGAAATTCATGAAGAAGAACCAGAGATCTTATCAATATCCTTGAAGGCAGAATTCTAAAGGAAATTCAGAAGAAGAAGAGCGAGTATGCTTCAACTGCCTCAAACCAGGGCACTTCATTGCGGACTGTCCTAAACCCAAAAAGGATGATCACAAAAGAGGATCCAAGGATTACAGAAAATCCAAAGAAACCAGAAGATCATCCAAAAGGGACAGAGATCAAAAGGTTTTGATGGCAGAAGAAAGTAAGAGCAAATGGGCTGATTCTGAATCAGAATCAGAGGAGTTAACTAGCTCATCCAGCGAGAGTGAAGACGAGGAAGTCCACTGCTTAATGGCAAATGATAAAATGAGGTACATGAATCTAACCTATCTGAATTTACACATAGTGAACTTACCAATGCATTGCAGGACATGATCAATGAGTATCGGACGCTATATGAATCCTTTGAAAGCTATAAGACTGAGCACACAATCCAAACTGAAACGCATGAAAACAAGCTTGATTGTGAACAATCAAGGGAGTTGAACTGCTTAAGGGAAACAGCCAGTCTCCTAGTGAAAGAAAGAGATGAAGCCAAGTATGCCTACCAAAAACTTAGCAAACTGGTTAGCACTTGGAATGCGTCGACTACCAGAAAGGATGAAATGCTTGAGTCTATAAGGCTTGCTGGTGATTTAACAGGCATAGGCTATAATAGCAATGACGGCAGTTCATCTGGTAATGAATCTCAACTGTGTCTAACAAAAAGCAAGGTTCAATCAATGAACTTTGTAAGATCTAGCACAGTATATGACCCTTATGAACTGGTTAAAGAACCTGTTAAAGCAACACTCATCAAGGAACAGGCACAGCACAGAGGTATCGGTTATGTAGAACCACTCAAAGAGGCTAAACCGAGGCAAAAGTTCAGAAATGAACTTAAACCCACTGGTCGAGCAACTAGAGAGGTTAAACCCAACTGGTACTACAACTGTAAACCTGTCCAGAAGAGGTATATGCTAAATAACAGGAACTACAAACCAAAAGCACATGCATACACAGATTATCACACTTCACAGTCAAAATCATCAACAATATTCATAAATGCACACACATTTCAGAACACACACCGACCTAAGTCATTCAGGGTCATACAAGTGTGGGTTCCGAAAGGACTAATCCTACCTGGACCCAAGTAGGATTGGGTACCAATCATTCTATCGCTTTAATTGCAGGAAACTAGAATGCATCCAGTTCGGAGCTCAGAATGGTTCCTGGACAGCGGATGCTCTAGACATATGACAGGAAATGCGAGCTTATTGTCTGAACTGGTGGACTCCACCGGACCCAGAATAACTTTTGGAGATAACGCGAAAGGTAGAACCGTGGGTAAGGGTAAGATTATCTACGGTAACATCATCATTAAAGATATTCTTTTAGTTGAAAATCTATGTTATAACTTGATTAGCATAAGTCAACTGTGTGACAATGGTCATTCCGTAGAATTCAATCAGCACTCATGCACAATTAAATCTACTGATGGCAGTATATTACTTGTAGGTAGAAGGCATGATAACACATATAAAATTGATTGGAATCTTAATCAGCCTACTTCCTCTACTTGCTTAGCTGCCCTAAACTCCTCCAAAAATTGGCTTTGGCACAAACGGTTGAGTCACTTAAATTTTAAAACTATTGCCAGTCTGCGTAAACTTGATCTAGTTATTGGACTGCCCCAAATTGAGTTCTCAAAAGACAAGATCTGTGCAGCCTGCCAACTTGGTAAGCAAATCAGATCCTCCTTTAAGAACAAAGGGAGTAAATCTTCTTCTCGGTGCCTAGAGTTGCTGCATATGGATCTGTTTGGTCCTATACCAGTAACAAGTCTAGGGGGAATGAAGTATACCCTAGTGTTAATAGACGATTACACTCGTTTCACGTGGGTCTTGTTCCTAAGTGGCAAAGATCAGGCTACTCCAAAGCTGATCAAATTACTAAAAAGACTCCAAAATGAGAAATCGTGTGGGATAGATAGAATTCGCAGTGATAAAGGTACTGAGTTCACCAATCAATCACTCGAATCATATCTAGATGACCTTGGTATTAAACACGAATACTCTGCAGCTAGAACTCCTCAACAAAACGGAGTTGCTGAGCGTAGGAACCGCACTTTGAAAGAAGCTGCGCGAACTATGCTCGCGGAATCAGAAATATCGCAGAGATTTTGGGCAGAAGCTGTCAACACAACATGTTATACGCAGAACAGATCAATGATTAATAAGCGAGCAAATAAAACCCCTTATGAGATCTGGAATGGCAGTAAGCCAAATATTTCCTATTTCCATGTGTTTGGTTGCAAATGTTTTATTCACAACAATGGAAAGACTCATCTCACCGCTTTTGATGCCAAATCTGATGCTGGAATATTCCTTGGCTATTCTACAGTTAGTAAGGCATTCAGAGTATTTAATAATAGAACTCTTAATGTAGAAGAATCAGTGCATGTAAAATGTGATGAACCTACTGACTGTATACTATCTGATATACAAATCAACAACTTGAGTAATCGACTGGAAAGCACTTACATTGACGAAAATATTGATGATGAGATTGATTACAGAAGCAGGACTGACTGCTCCTTAGAACCAGAAGTTCCTGAAGCTCAAGTAGAGGAGTTTGCTGGCCAACAAGCACCGCAGCCAGCTACCAATGAAACAGTGGCATCTACCTCTACTGCAGTAGAAGGAACAAATGAGAAAGATGAGTCTATCAGAACCTCTGATTTGCCTACTCACATCCAATCATCTGAAGAACTCAACCCTCTTGGACCTTCGCTCCGGTGGAAGAAGGATCATCCACCCGAGCAGGTCATCGGTAACCCTCTTGCTCCTCTAAGCACCAGAGGACAAATGATTAATGAACTTCTTCATGCTGCATTCATATCTCATATAGAACCTAAGAAGATTGATGAAGCTATATTAGACCCAAGTTGGGTAGAAGCAATGCAGGAAGAACTAAATCAGTTTGAACGAAACAAAGTATGGTATCTTGTACCACGACCACAGCATCACACTGTAATTGGCACCAAATGGGTATTTAGAAATAAATTAGACAAAAATGGTACAGTAATCAGAAATAAGGCAAGATTAGTTGCACATGGCTACAGACAGGAAGAAGGCATTGATTTTGATGAAACCTTTGCCCCTGTAGCTCGACTAGAAGCAATTCGCATATTTCTTGCATTTGCTGTGTTTAAAGACTTTAAAGTCTATCAGATGGATGTTAAGAGTGCATTTCTTAACGGCAAACTCCAGGAAGAAGTTTATGTTGAACAACCTCCTGGATTTGAAAACTATCAGTACCCATCTCATGTTTTCCGTCTCAATAAAGCTTTGTATGGTCTAAAGCAAGCTCCCCGTGCCTGGTATGAAACTTTACCAAAATATTTGACAGAGCACAATTTTATTATTGGCACGGTGGACAAAACCCTTTTTAAATTTACAAAGGGAGATCATACTCTGCTAGTTCAAATTTATGTTGATGATATTATCTTCGGAAGTACTAACTCAAAATTGTGCGAAAGATTCTCTAAAATTATGCAGGACCAATTTGAGATGAGCATGATGGGAGAACTATCATTTTTCTTAGGATTGCAAGTCAAGCAATCTAGTGAAGGAATCCTGATAAATTAGTCTAAATACACTAAAGAGCTGCTGAAGAAATATGGAATGAATACCAGCTCAGCTGCTACTACACCAATGAGCTCATCTGCCAAACTCGACTTGGATAATTCAGGAATACCAGTCGAAGTTACAATGTATCGAGGCATTATCGGATCTTTACTATATTTGACAGCCAGCCGACCAGATATTGTGTTTGCTGTGTGTATGTGCGCCCGGTTTCAAGCAAATCCCAAGCAGTCACACTTCACTGCTGTCAAAAGGATCCTCAAATAAAGGCACTGAGAATGTTGGTCTATGGTATCCCAGAGACTCAACTTTTAATCTTATTGGATACTCAGATGCTGACTATGCTGGATGCAAAATTGACAGGAAAAGCACCAGTGGGTATTGTCAATTCCTTGGTGATCGATTGATATCATGGGGATGCAAGAAACAGACATACATAGCAACTTCCACTGCAGAGGCAGAGTACCTTGCTGCTGGAAGCTGCTGTGCTCAACTGCTCTGGATTCAGCAACAACTCAGAGACTATGGAATTGAGTCCACAGAGGCTCCCATTTTTTGTGACAATACGTCTGCCATTGCTATAACATACAATCCAGTTCTTCATACTCGTACTAAACATATCGACATCCCTCATCATTTTATCAGAGATCATGTTATGAAGAAAGAAATTCGACTGGAGTATATCTCTACCGAACAACAGGCAGCAGACATTTTCACAAAACCCCTACCGGACGCTAAGTTTTCTTAATTTCGAAATATTCTTGGTTTAATTGAAATTACTTCTTGATTATTTTGTTTGGGTAATGATTTCAGGGGGAATTAGTTAGTTTATTTGCATAAATTTAGGGGGAATTTCAGTTCTAGTCCTATCATGGTTATTTAAGCTCAGCTGGTAATACAATGGTCAGCTGCAGTAGGTGTATCAGTACCAGTAGGACTCTACATCCAGTAGATGCTTTCCTACCAGTCGAACCCTACATACCAGCTGATGTTACCAAATATGCTTTGACAAAAATAACCCTCGATACTTATTAACCTAATGAACGTCGGAATTCAAAATTACTTTTGTGTAAAATAAATTATTTCACTCCCGCCTAAATCCTGTCCTTTTATTTATTTGTTAAATCTTTTTTAAATCGTTAGATGATCGCCACGTATACATGTGTCCGCTCATCTACAGTGCGACGTTACATATACTTCCATTTTCACCGCCATTAATTTCTCTACTCTTCATCTTCTCCAACAATTCACTGCAATTATCTTTTTTTTCAGAAAACTGTACTCTAACAAGATTGCTGCTGCTTCTTCCTCATACTCATCCAAAATGTCAAAGAATGTACAGTCGAGCTTCATCACCAATGCTGTTCACATCGATTTTCATTCTATATACACATCATCTGATGAGGAGACAAAGGAGTTGATACAAAGGCTGGATACCTCCGGACTCCTGGTAATCCTGAGCCAGGCCCCCTCATTTTACAAGGACGAGCTACACGAGTTCTTTGCTACGGCCAAGGTTGTGGATGACACCGTGGTGGCATCTGTATCTGGACAGTCGGTTACCATCACCCAATCTGAATACACACCTGTGCCTTCCCTCCACCGGACTCACTGATTTTTCCACTGTTCCAGCGGAACTAAGAGAAGAGATGCGTCTCACAGTTTCGGACTCTGCTCATCGCCTTCAACGTCCTCCTTTCAAGAAAGTATTAATGAAGAGCCATTATCGACAACTGGCAGACATCATCTCCAAGGGGCTTCTATGTAAAGCTGGATCATTTGATATGATCACCCCTGAAAAGTTTGACGTTATGAGTGCAATATGCAAAGGATTGGAGATAAACTGGTCAGTTGTGTTATTTCAAACTCTGACTAGTATAGTGGTCTCTGGCAAGGGTCAATCAGGCTTTGCTCTCCCGCTAAGCAGCCTTTTTGACAACAAACACATTAAAACAGGGGCTCTCTCCAACCTTCATCCAGGGAGACTTATCACTGCCAAGTATCTTCAGCTTCATCGACAACGAAGTGGCAGAGAAGGTGGGGTGACAAAGCGCCGTTTGACTCAAGTAATTAGTGACTCTGAACAAACTGTCTCGGAATCCGCTGAGTCTTCTCCTCCTCCTCCCCCTCCTAAGAAGCCCAGAACAAGAAAAGCTGCTCCTTCAGCTATCCGACAGCAGGTCATTGCCGCTTCTGATACAATCTCCTCCCCCGGCCCTACAAACGTTATTCCTGGTAGCGAACCCAGCCCTGAAATTCCTCCAACTGAGGAACCAACTGCTTCATTAGCCATGGTGCCTGCTCCATCAATGGTTCCAGTTGACACTCGGTCAGCACTGGTGAGCTCTCAGCAAGCACCAGGCACTATCAGCTTTAGGACACCCAAGTCCTTGTGTCCATACTGTCATCCAAAGACCACCCCTGCTGGCAAAGGAAAAACTCTTACGGCTCCAGTGTCCACTCCTGTTGCCTTCGAGATCCAGATGGTCATGGATACAGTTGAAGCCAAACTGCAACCACAGCTGGAGATTTTTGATCGTTGGGTAAATGCTCGAATAAAGGTTCGATTTGATGATTTTGATCCTATTCTGGATCAGGCTAGGGAAGATGAGAACAAAATCCTGGCATATCTTCAAATCTCAGACCCTGAAACAAGCTTGAAGCTGCGAGATGTTTTTAGCCTGATGATCTATGTGGGCGAACTTCAAGCCCTGGTTGAAACCCGCCTTCAACACTTCAACGGTAATTCAGGAACATTGAATCATGATAGAGCTGTTCTAAATGCTCTTGGACCCAAGCTGGAAATGGCTGAGCTTGCTCTTCATGATATTCGCATATCCATTGGGATTCACTCATGCTCCACTGCTGAAACTGTTGCAAGCCCTGATCAGCCGGATCTACAAACGGTCATTGCAAATTTGGAGATTGTCCCCTCTTCTGTGGAGCTCTTCTACTGCTCTGGAGACCACTCCCACTGGAGCGGAGGCCGCACCAACTGCATTGGAGGCAGCCTCCTCGGTTAAAGAACTCTCCTCTCCAACTGCTCACAACGTCTCCTATACTCCCAGCTCTCATAATGATCAACAGCCCCAACCAATGGTTGTTGATCACACCAATGTGGATGCAATCATTCAAACGGTGGTTCAGCAGGTTACTATATCCTCTGCCAATCATGAACCCAGTGAGTCTTCACACTCCAATGATCACACCCAGTCGTCTGCTGCTGCGGTTGATCAAGCCACTACTGCTTTGGCTGCCCCACAAATTGAAGAAACTGCCACTTTGGCTGTAACTATCTCAGACTCTACAGCTGCCCCAAATGTTGAAGCTACTATTTTGCACTCCACTGCAGTTGAAGATGCTCATCCCAGTGCTCTTGTCCCTACTACTGGTACTCCAATGATTGCCGTAGATCCGTCCATGGTTCAAGAGCTTTCTGAGGATTTTTTTGTCTTTACAAACCCTCTGGACGAGCCACCGAACATTGCTGCACAGCTAGCTAATCTCTCCACTGCAATATCAGCACTAGCCAGCGATGTTCATAAACTTAAGCAGGAAGAGCGAACTGCAACTCTCATTCTAGGCACCCATCAGCAGCACACGGACTCTCAATTCCAGCAAGTCTACCGGGACTTAAGTAGTTTAACGACTACTGTCACCAGACTTCAAACCTTTGCTGAGAATGCAGTGGCGGACGCCTTATCTAGAATTGGCCAGGCGCGTCTTCAGATCACTCAAAATAATGAATCTCTTCATGCTGCCACCTCAATGGCTCTTGGAGAAAAGATTGATGACGCCAAGAAAATCTTGACCGATCAGTTGGCCACCATGCAGGCAGCATTTGCTTCTCAGATTCAAGATATATGCAACAGCCTGCCTGCAGCCCCTCAAATAATTCGCAGACTACCTGAACCCAGCCGAACTGCTCCCTCAACGCAGCGAGCTTCAAGTTCAGCTGCTCGTTCATCCCCTGCAACTGGAGCACTCACTCAGTCCAGACCAACTGCTCAACCCAGATCTCGGAGTCCGCGCCAACCGCCTGCCGAAAAACGCGACTATTCCAAACATTGGTTCGGGCGAAAATAGTATCGTTTTCTGACTCCTCCTTTAATTACTCTTATCTATTTACTGTTTTTAGTTGACTTTTTCTTTGTATTTACTGATCAAGATAAATACATTCACATTAATTGAAACATTTTTGTTCTATAAATAGCGACTCTTGTTTACTCACATAACACACATTCACTCACCATGATTAATTTCAAGACTTTCAACATTCCTTGGTTTTCTGATAAAAACTTTTCCGATTCATGGGTTTATTACTTATCTAAATCAACCTCTCATGGGTTGATTACTTATCTAACCCAGCTCCATTAAGCTTCAGCGTTTTGGACCCTGCTCTGATGCTCATCATCAGTCAGGAACTGCTATCAGGAGTTATCTGGGTGCTGATGACAAAAAGGGGGAAGACAGAGATAGAGTATTCTGATAGGTGAATCCATGAACCATGGAAGCTGCCTGATGAATATACATATGACTCTTCCCGACTTTCTCTCTGAAACAAGGTAGACCGGCAGAGATAGAGTATTCTTATTAGGTCATCTCTGAAACAAGGTGGATCGAGCTCTTCCTCTCTGAAATAAGGTGGATCGAGCTCTTCCTCTCTGACATTAGATGGATCGAAGCTCTCCAGGTCTACAGTGCTTGTTTAAAAATTTGTCATGTATCAGCTATATTGTGTACAACTAGACTTGTCTTAGATTCTATTCAAGTTATTAGAATTCATCTTAAATGAAGATGAATCTCTCTCAATTGTCCAGTTTGATTACAACTTGTAATCTGCTTATATTAAAAATGAAAATTTCTTTTCCATTATGTCTTCAAGTATTTTCACGATTCTCATCTTATATACTCAAGTAAGAAATCAATTATTGCTTAGTTTTGTCATCACCAAAAAGGGGGAAATTGTTGGGAAAACGATTTCTAAGTTTTGGTGATTACAAACACCTACCGGATGCAAGAGTCCTATCGGATAACAAAGACCAACTGGATAAAGTCCTACCGGATGTCAAAGACCAACTGGATGAAGTCCTACCGGGTAACAAAGACCAACTGGATAAAGTCTTACCGGGTAACAAAGACCAACTGGATAAAGTCCTACCGGGTAACAAAGACCAACTGGATTAAGTCCTACCGGGTAACAAAGACCAACTGGATGAAGTCCTACCGAGTAACAAAGACCAACTGGATAAAGACATCTACCGGATAAAGACTCCTATCGGATAAAGACATCTACCGGATAAAGACTCCTACCGGATGAAGACACCTACCGGGTGAAGACATCAACCAACTGGATAGCTACCAACTGGACAAGACATAAACTGGATGGCTACCAACTGGATAGACATCAACTGGATGGCCACCAACTGGACAGACATCTACTGGACAACTATCAACCGGATAGTCCCACTGAACAAAGACATCAACTGGTCATAAGAGGATGAACGACCAGTTGAACAAAGAAAACCAGTAGAAGTCTAAACTTCCAGTAAGAGCACTAAGCAACGAGGAAAAATCAGTACAACATTCTCTGACAAAGGTACAACAGAGCGGCGCACACTGCTATATCTCCGCCACCATTACCGTCAGAGTGAAAAGAGTCGTTGCTTAAACAAAATAGGAAAGAAGACAATATGAATTTGGAAAGCTAATCTCTTCCATATACAGAAAAGCTACCGTTGGACAACCAAACCTATAAATACGTCCAAGCAGAGAATGAAGATGTGCTGAGCGATTTTCAACAAAGAGATATACTTCAAAGCAAACAAGAAAATCATATTACTGATATTCCAAACGTTCAGCAAAGAGCAGACAAACAGCGAAACTGAATCTGTGATAGATTATTTCCAATTGAAGTCTGCTGCTCAAAAACTCTCAAAGCTAGAAAGTTTATTCTGTAAAGAGTGTTATAGAATCCCTTGTAATCAAAAGTTAAGAAGATTGTGATTGCTAGGAGTTTAGGCCAAGTGTGTTAGTGCCTAAGAAGGTTGTATACTGTAAAGTGTAAACCAAGTCTTCTAGTGAATCCTTCCTGCAAAGGAAGAAGGGGAGACGTAGAAGCGTTGTGCTTCGAACTTCCAGAAACAACTCTTGTGTTATTTGTTCATTACTTTAATACCTCAGTTTTATTCCTCACAAGTTCAGTAGACGTCTTCCGCACTATAATAAGTGTCTGCTGACTTGCCTGATATTGAGAAGCAAATGTAATACTTAACAGTTTACAGTTAATCAGAAGAAGAAATCGAAATTGAATCTAGTGTTTATTCAATCCCCCCTTCTAAACACTACCCCGATTCTAACAGCTTGTATACAGATATTTAATGGAATAAGTTCTGAAGTATGGAAGGAGCATCTAATATAAGGTTATTTAAGAAACAAACAGATTTTTTAACTAATGACAAATCTAGCTCTCCGTCGAGCTAAGATAAGAGTATAGGCTGTCAATATAATTTTTATTTGATTAAAGTTTTTTTAGAGTTCGGATTTAGTTGTGAAAAAGAATTCTATATAGATTTAGTTGTAATATGTTTTGAAAAGCAGTACGTACATGCAATTTCCTAGTAGTTTTTATGGGATATATATTTACATAAAAAAATTATTTTTCGAATATTATTATAAACATTGAAATTAGTCTATAGTTTAAGAAAGTTAAGATGGAAGACTTTTAAAATAAATAATTAAGGAAAAATAGATAATTAATATTACTTTTATTTCGTTGGTGGCGAGTTTTTAGATTAATATTTATGTTAAACAATAGCACATACGAGATCCGGGAAAATATATTAAAAAATGGGAAAATCCTGTAAGCTTTCAGTTATATTAAGCCGAAACTACATGGTCTAATTTAGATTATTATTTGATTAGCGTATAAATAAATTGCTTTAAAAATAAAAGTATTAGTCCGACCTGCCGGATTCGAACCAGCGACCTAAGGATTTATCTGCAAAGCATACTACAGTCCTCCGCTCTACCAACTGAGCTAAGGTCGGTTTTTGTTTGTCAATTACAATAGTAAATTTAAAGAATAAAATGATTTAATTGCAGTTATTATTACGATTGATCATTGCTATAATTGACACCAACTTAAATCTCTAGGTATGTCTTCATGCACTTTTTTATTTACCTTTTTGGTAATTTAAGTGAACTTTTATTTATGATATATAATAATAATAATAATAATAATAATTGATATTATTATGTTGTAAAAGGTATTAAATTTTATAGCAGAATATTTTCATCCGTTTATTTAATAATCGAGGGAATGATCATCAATTCAACCGTGAATTTACGTATGCTTGAAATAGCTTTGTTGCTTATTCTATTGGTTATGCAATGAACCCATGCGAATTTTCTAAATAGACATATTACATCTTCGTGGTTTGAACATATACAGTTTACCCTCATGTGATTTGTGGAAAAGAAAAAGCAGTTTACCGTTGTAGTTTGTGAATATATTCAAAACACTCCCTCTATATATACTATGTTTTGTAAGCTAATTGGGGTAAACCATCTATTTGAAAACTGCAGAGGCAAACTCCATATTTACAAAGCAAATTGGGTAAAGTGTCTATTAAGATTACCACGTGCAGAATATACTTATTTATAAAACAAATGGGTAAATTATCTATTATCGATATCACGTGGGGTAAATTGAAACTAGCTTCTTATTATATATTGCGAACGTCTTGGCACATGCCTTGCTTGTGCATACCATACAATTTTAAAAGATAATATATATGTTATTTTTATTATTCTCATTTTTTTTTTTGAATAGATGCATTTTAAGATACTATATAATGTAATTTTATTAATCTGCCCTATAATTTGGTTGGATAGATGTGATCTCAAATAGATAATTGTATCAAATAATATGATGAAATCATATTAAGAAAAACTTCTTTTTTTTCGTTTGAAACACAATCTATTACACAAACTCTACATCGATATGCATTACTAATGTTAACTAAAAATAATAATTGGATTGATTATTAAAAAATAAATTAGGAAATATCATTATAATATTGTTTATGACGAGTACAAAAAATTACTTGACGAAGTCCTAATGATCATATCTACCACAACAATTTTCCAATTTTCAGTTTTTCATTAACCTTTGAAAAAGCCGAAAATTAGAGATGTTATGCTCTCGTTATTTGTAAGACATTTTTTTACATGGTGTTATCTGATCAGATTGAATCGGTTACAACGAGTCCGATTACATTATTTTCGGCACCGGACCATTCCGGAACCTTTTAAATACAATAAATAAATAAAAAAAGGACCCGCGCATGCCTTCCATAGCTCCGTGTATATATATATGATAGGAGAATTGAATTGATAGCTAATTGGTGATGAGAGAGAAACAAAGGTTTTTCGATAAGAGGAGTCGAAGACAGGAGTGGACTGTGTTACTATTTTTTAACCGTGGTTAAAATAGGCTAAAATAATTAAATCATATAAAAATTAAAAAAATGGCTATAAAGAAGGAGTTTACGGAAGTAGCGTGAAACGCGGTTCGAATCATAAATCTTTGCTAGTAAATTTTTTTAAAAATATTAAAGAAAGAAACGTGAATCCAATTCACGTTTTTTGTCTCAATTTCCGTGCCCATAACTTTGTTGGAAATATTTTTTTTAGAAAAAAAACATAAGAAACGTGATTAGGGATTACGTCTCTTTATATTTTTTTTAAAAATGTACTTTAGTTTTTTTCTTTGATTTGGTTTATATTTTAAAAAAATTGAGTATTTTTTGGATTAAAAATTTTAGGTATTAGGTTTATGATCCAAGACGAGTTTAAAATTAAAATTAGTTTAAATTTGTGGAACAAATTTTTAAACATAGAGAAAAAAAATTATAAATAATTAGCTTATTTTTATTTCAATCGTACATGTACAATATTATTTACATTAAATCTAAATATGTTCTCTGGTCCCACAACCACGTCTATGTATCTGTCTTTGTGGTATTCTAGATGGCTCAGCTTCACTAACATTATTTGTTTGTGTTTGATAAGGTCTAATTGTGGCGTTGGACTCACCAATATCACGATGGTATGGAGTAGAGATGTCAAACGGAGCGGACGGCACGAGGCACGGCACGACGCGGAGCCCACGGCACGGCCCGTTTTGCTACAGTGCCGTGTCGTGCCAAGCACGGCCCGGAACATGAATCGTGCCGGGCCAAGGGATGCCAGCCCGTGGGTGGCATGGCACGGCATGACACTGTTTACTCTTTTTTTTTATCAGCGATCGATCGCCAATTATGTGGCGATCGATCACTTAGAGGTAGTAGAGCTATGCACGGGCTTGGCGATCGATCGCCTAGAGGTAGTAGGCTATACACGGGGTTGGCGATCGATCGCCACAAAAATGGCGATCGATTGCCAATGGCCAACGGTCAAAAAAAGTGCCGTTGAATTGCTTTTTAAAAAAAAAAAAATTGGTTGTTATATATATGTGTTTGTTGAGAAAACATTTTATCCTCTCAATCTCTAAGCTCTATATACTTGAGACGCTATACTTTCAATTTATTCACAAGAAGAAAGAAGTTTGTCTTACGTTTGCCAAGACAAGCACAAGCAACAAAGCCAATACTCCTCCTAGCAAATATTTGGTAACTTTTATATTTGTTGCTTTAGATAATTGTAGTCTATATACATAATGACCGATTCATCTTATAATGTGAAATATGATGATGAAATCGATCAATTTCAAGAAAATGAAGAAAGCACACAAAATATTCAATCATCAAGTATAAGAACTTCAAAAAAAAAGAACTAGTAATGTATGGCAACTATTCGATGTAGAAAATATTGAGGGAAATGGATCAAGGGCAGTTTGTAAAAAACGTAAAAAAGATTATGCATATGCTTCTTCTGGTGGTACACGTCATTTACTAAGACACATCTCTAAACATGAAAGAGAACCAACTGATGGTAACCAAACTACTCTTTCACAATTCGGTACTGGTAGTAGTAGTTCAAGTTTAGGTATTACTTATAATATTGAAAGAGCTAGGAGAGAATTAGCTAAATACATCGTATGGGCGGAGAAAACCTTTTTCAATGGGGGCGGATGCGAAATTCACTAATTATATTCATTTAGGTTTGCAAACTCAACATAACGATTTTCAAGGAATACTATTAAATCGCATGCATTCACAATTTTTAATGAATATAAAGCAAATTGAATTACGTATTTAGGTAATCTTTCATCGAAAGTAGGACTAACAAGTGATATTTGGACAACTTATCTTGGCAATGCATCATATCTTGTGTTACATGACATTGGATTGACGATGACTGTGTGTTACATTAAAAAAATTTGGTTTCACAAAAATTGATTGGCCTCATACGGGTGGAGTTATTTCCAATGCCATTATGCAAGTTACTAATGAATATATTATTAGTAATAAAATCTTCTCTATTTCATTTGATAATGCAACTAATAATACTACTGTAATTACTATATTAAAAACGTATTTGAAACCAATTTTAAATGGTGATCTTTTTCATATTCGTTGTGCGTGTCACATTTTAAATTTGTGTGTGCAAGATGGATTGAAACCACTTGAGCTTCATTTAGAAAAAAATAAAGACTACTCTTAAATTTCCTAATGGTTCAGTTGCTAGAAAACAAGACTTCAAAAGTTTATGTATTTCTCATGGTATGAATTATAAAGATTTTTCTTATGATGTTCCTTATAGAAATGTGTTCACTTTATTTAATGTTGCAAGCATGTTTATCTTATAGAAATGTGTTCACTTTATTTTTTAATGAAAGGATGGGCGAACATTTTCATATTAAAGAAACTGGTTGGGAAATTGCTTCTAATATTTGTAATTTTTTAGAACCGTTTTATGATGCTACCAATTTATTTTCGGGCTGTTATTATCCAACTTCTTCAATATTTTTGAATAAAATTTATGAAATTAGTGAATGTTTTGCGTTACATAGACTGATCCGTTTTTTACAGGTATTGTCGAACCAATGGAGTATAAATTTAAAAATACAGGAAAACTATTCATATGTTGAATTGCTTGGCATCAATTCTGGATCCTAGATTAAAATTATATAGTGTTGAAATTATAATAGAATCTTATTACACCAACATGGCTTATGAAAATGTTAATATTAATCAAGAGAAAGAGCGCATTAATAAATGTTTGTTTGCTTTGTTTTCTTTATATGATTCGTTACATAATTCTAGAGCAATTAAGAGAAAGTGGTAGTAGTTGTGCTAGTAGTAGTAAGGGTTCTGTGTGGACAATGTTAAGAAGAAGACAAGACACTACTTTCGCTTCTTCTAGTTCTAGTTCTAATACATCTTCATTTACTGAGCTTCAGTTATATCTAAACCAAGTCATAAATTCAGTGAACGAGAATTAGAAACTTTTGATGTTTTGGCATGGTGGAAAGACAATGCTAGACTTTGGTCAGTACTTTCCATAATGTCACGTGATCTACTAACTCCTCCGATATCCACAGTTCCATCAGAGTCTTGTTTTAGTGTAGGTGGAAGAGTCATTGATGAAAAAAGATGTAGAATGAAACCAAACACTATGGAGATGTGTATTCTTTTAAAGGACTGGTTGGATGCTGATAGCCGCTTACAATGCTTGGGAGGACATGATGTTTCTTCGGATGAAAATGAAGAAAAATGCATATTTTTTTAAACTCTTTTGTAATTTATTATTTTGTTTTGTTCAATGTAATTTTTAGTTTTTCAATTTGTAGTCAATAAATTTTTATTTTACAAGTATATTGTGTCAATCTATATTTTTATAATATTATTGTATTTATATAATTAAAATTAAACAAAAAAATAAAAAAAATTGATTCGGGCCGTGCTGGGCCAGGTAAAATTCGAGACGGGCCGTGCGTGGCACGGCTCGTCTCGGTAGCGGCCGTGCCGGCCCGGCCCGGATTTGCGGGACTTGTCGGGCCGGCACGGCCCGTTTGACATCTGTAGTATGGAGTCAAATCGGAGAATGCAACAGGAGAGACATCAAAATGGGAACGTAATTGTGAAGAACTGGATGCTCCACGCATAAGATTAATATATGAGAATCTTGGTCTGGATCCGATATATATGGAGTATATGGGGATGACTCTCCCTTGTGGGCATGTTAGGGTACGTAGTTGTAATGCCTAGATATGAATCATACATGTTTACGTGATTATTGTGTAATTATGAGTAATTATGCACGAATGATGATATGATTTGGGCTCGGTTTTGGGTTGAACTAAGTATAATAAGTATATGACAAAGTATAAGAGCTCTCAAAATAAAGTTATATATTATATATTGACTTGAAGTAGTGATACATGGCTTGTTTAATATGTACCAATAGACTTCATGTTCATGTTATGTGTAGGAAAGAGCATGAGTCACACATAGTTGGACAACAATGATACATGAGTTTGACATGAATTTGATGTGAATTTAACATGAATTTGTTGGAATATTGGGAGATATATTAAGCACATTTCAGATTTGAAATACATACAAACACCACAAATCACCTACAAAATCTCTACACATTTTCTTCCAAACCTTTACTCTTGCTTGCAACTTTTGCTTGAGTGTTGACTTGGAAATATGTGGTAAAGTGTTGAGAAGAGGAAATCTAGCTATTTGGTAAGGATTGAATGTTATGTAAGCTTGTACAAATATATGTATGTGTAGGGGGTGAATAATACCTTATTATCTTCGAGAAATACGGCTCCCAAGTCGAGCAACCATCGATTTTTCATCAAGGGAGAAAAGGGGGAAGAAGAGGGGTGGGGATCGCTGGGGAGAGAGGGGAGAGAGAGGGAGGAGATTCCGTGTAATGACGGAACACCGGTCTATTTGGTATATATAGCTCCAAATCTCCAAAATACAGACTCCTCCACAAATACATCATGATTAATTAAATATCATCTGTTTTCAATAATTATCTCTCCAACTCAAATTCCATTACCAGTCCCAGTACAAAGTACCCCAAACCCCAGATCCCACCAAGGACCAAATTCCAAGGTTATCACCACGACGAGAATACAATCTGATCCCTTGGATCCAATGACTCCAAATACCAGATTTAAAATCCCCGGGAGTCCCAAAACCGTAATTAATTCATAATTACTACAATAGAAATCCATTAAGGATTATTACCACACCGGGATTAACACCATTAATCCCCGGGCATTACTATTATCCCCCACTAATAAAATTTCGTCCTCGAAATTTGCACGGCGTACTCCACGCCGAGACCAAGCAATCCAAACGGATCCACAATGTCGAATCATGAACATAACATGAACGACACACCAACCGCATGGGTACCAACGCCGCACCAAAACCTGGAATGGAGTAAATCTCCCAAACCATCACAAACTCAAAGAAAGACGTCAACATTTCCTCGATGCTAACCATTTCAAAAGCAGTCAGCCAAACATAACTGCAAATCAAACGAATCATTCGTGATTCCAAAATAGATATCGTCCCAATGATATATCTACGATATAGCCAACGATGTTAAACATACATCGTTACCAAAGTGATCACCAGTACACTACAGTGTACCTAACCTACGATCGGTTCCCAATCTCCAATTCCACCTCCATCAGAGGAGCAGTTGTACCACTTTGCAACACGGATCGGGCAACTCACCACTGATCAACACAAAGCACATCTCTAAAGATGTCTACATCCGGGTGTTCCAAGAATCATATCTTGGTCCAAACACACAATCGAGACTCCACAAGGTCTCAAATTCTCGAAAGGGCATGCAAAACAATTAATGGCATTCCCGCCACACGTGCCGACCGCGACACCTAACAAATCCAAAACATGGCCATCCCTCGCTTACCCTAGGATTCAACGATCCTAACACAGGGACGTAATCAAATTACCCAGAAATGAATTACCATGGCCTAAAAATACGACAATCCCTCTTCAGGGGAAGTCAACCAACCCTCACGATCATTCTTCAGAATGTATCGTGCCATCGAGATTTACCAATCTCAAGATGCCACAATCTCTCACCGGAGATTCATCAAACCATGCATACTAATCCGATGCTCAACAAGGACTAAATAAAAGCTGGCATTCATACACACACACTGGTACACATGCCTAAGTACCAATACAACCTGCATACTCAATGCAATAGGCTCGGGTATCTCCAATCATACCCAAAGTCCCAAAACCAAATGTCAATCCCCAGCTATTCTCACATGGCGGAGAATAAATGATTGACAGACCAACGACCAATGGTGTGATTCCAACATCAACACCACACAACCCGACTCATTGAATCTCCCAAAGATTCCCAATCGGTAGGTATATCAATACCGCCTTCCTCACAAGGAAAATGTCATGAACTCATGACCCTCTAACCTCGAACTGCCGTTCGGAAAACCTGGATATATTTATACCAAAACATATCCCAGAACCAATCAATTACACAACTGGTCCAGTATAGTGCATCCATGCCACTATTATCAGAACGAAATCCGCATACACCACGTATACTCATTCTAACAATGCTCTGTACTAATACCATAGTACTGCACAATCTCGAGCATTCCCCCGGAGACGTCTCATCGAACGTCTCACCGAAAGGTAAGTAATCCATTAATCGGTCCAACACCAGTAATGCTTACCATGGCTGATTTACAATCAACCCATGACCGATACCAGATGTCTCCATGACAGTACAATCCAAATCTCTCAAAGAGATAAAATCAATATAGTAGTGTTACCCCACTAACTATATCCCACAATTCCAATTGTGACCCCCGTTGCATTTCATATGCAAAGATGCTCAACTAGAGCTAACCACGACTTGTCGACACTCACGTTGGTACTCCCAACAAAACTGGGTTGTCCCAGTATAAGTCCCTTAACATTTGACGTATAAACGTCCCCGTGAGGTATTCCCTGCCTCAATCATCATGCTACATAGAGACTACAAGAGTCTACCAAAAACCCCCATCGTATCACCGTACGATTCACCAAACTCGGTCCCAACGTGCAGTATAATGGCTCCAACAAGCATACTATATCACTGCCACGATATCTGGCTAGCAAAGCGCTGCCTCCATAGGCTTATATCAAGCCTACCAACGTATCATACGTTCCACTCGGTATACCATACCGTAACATCCATTTAGAGTAGTGGATCATCACCCAATATTTCTCTAAAACACCAAAGCATAATGGACATCCCGGTGTCCTTGCTCAACCACGGTGCAATCCTAATCCATTATGACTTATTCACACCCTCAGGGTGGGTGTAACCATGTCTACCACACATCACAACGACAAGCGAGTAGTTTCCTCAATGACTACTCTTACCACCAATCACTTGGCCTTAGCCATTCCAGCAAGTATACCCAAAGGTATCACCACTCGGAAATATTTACCTCTATTACATGATGCGGTACACTCACCGGTACAATGCATCCAATAATCCATCAAGCAAACCTGCTCGGCGTAATGGTCTCATCAACTAGTGACCTAGACACTACCATGTGCTCACCATTGGCACTCAAACCATACGACTAAATACATATACATAATGTATTATTCATTGAAACGACGCTACGTGTCTACATAGACATCCACTATGTCATCGTCATCCCGTGACGGTACCCGTCAACCTATGACATCCAAAATGACATCGTCAACTCGTGATGGTACATGTCAACACCTGACATTCACAATCTCACGGTCAACACATGAGGGTATATAACAACACATGGTATCCACAATAATGCTAACAAAACAGTAATATACCATAACTCGTCGATAATAAAATCGTGGCATGATCCCTCGCCATAGAGTCAGCGGCATAAAACATCGTTATAGATATCCGACGGTATGAACCATCACCAATAGATGTAGCGGAATGACCCATCGCTATATAATACCTGGCGGCATAAACCATCGCCAATGGATGTAGCGGAATGACCCGTCGCTATATAATACCTAGCGGCATGAACCATCGCCAATAGATGTAGCGGAATGACCCGTCGCTATATAATACCTGGAGGCATGAACCATCGCCAATAGATGTAGCGGAATGTACCATCGCTATAAATACACGGCGGCATGAACCATCGCCAACAGAATAGCGGAATAAACCATCGCTATGAATACCCGGCGGCATAAACCATCGCCAATAGAATAGCGGAATAAACCATCACTATGAATACCCGACGGCATAAACCATCGCCAATAATCAGTGGCATAAACAATCGCTATACAATCGGCAGCAAGAACCATCGCCATAAAATCAGCGGTATAATCGTGGACTCAAGAGGTACTCACATTCATGTAGCACTTTGTTCCTTTCGGACCCAAGAGGTGGCTCACATTAAATGCAGCACTTTGTTCCCGATATCATCGCTACGTCATGACAGCGACATCATCGCTTCGACGTGACAGCGGCATGTATCATCGCTTCGACACGACAACGGCATCGTCGCTTCGACATGACGGTGGTATCATCGCTTCGACGTGACAACGGCATGTACATCGCTTCGACACGACAGCGGCATAATCCGAATTATATCGCCTTGTTCCGCAGGCCCAAGAGGCCCTCCCGTGTACGTGCCACATGCCCTATAGACGCAAGAGGCGTACAATGCACGTGCCACATGCCCCGTAGGCGCAAGAGGTGACCCCGTACAATGCACGTGCCATATGCTCCGTAGGCGCAAAAGGTGACCCCGTACAATGCACATTGTCCCTTTGGACTCAAGAAGTGATGCCCATTCCGTATAATCTCACCGATATTTCCATACACCTGCATCAAGGTTAGCACAACAGTCCACAAATCCTACTACGTTATATCGGCGGCTCAATAATATCCCTCGCTATGATATGATAGCGGCATTAACCATCGCTTCGACATATGAGCGGCAAATATTATGATTCATCGCTGATGATATACCCGTAGCAGGACTCTAATTGCAATATATTTGCATGTTCCATTTCAATTGAAATCTCATAATCATATGGAAATCATACCCGAATGTTCCACTGTCTGTTATCCACCATTCCTGTCCTTAAACAGCGTATAATGTTTCTCATTTCCTGATTTTCCTACAACATCAAATTCTTAAAACACTTTCATTTCAAGTGCTAACCGTTCCCATCAATCTCATCTCATCGTATTCCATATGATCCTGCAACCACCATGGTTAGCAATACCACTTTCCATATCATAAAAGCACATAAGCAAATAGCTGTGTCACACAACACTAACTACCATCATGCATAAATATGTGCTACCCATTCTTATCAGCATGTTCCAGGCCCTCAACAGCCCCAAAGTGCAAACCACTGCTTTGATACCACTAATGTAAGGACCCCGTGCCCTTAACCCATTATTAGTGTATTAACCCTTGTCATTAGTGCATACAATCATGTTATCAAGGGGAAAGAGATTTCATGCAACTCTAGCATGAAATACCATCTAAAACATTTCTGTACATTAATCGTATAATGTCTAAACTTTCCCCAACATAATCCATAAACATAACATGCACCTTTATACATACACTAACATGCTCTCAATTCATTTTGCAATTCACAATTAATTGCATGCAACACATAAATGAAAAGAGAAAGGCCCTTGCCTTTTTATACATGTCATATACACATAATAGTGCTCACATACGAGCATCAAATAGGTTGTGTGTATCAAATGTATAAAATACGGTGCTCAATATCGTCACTGGTATTTCGATCCCTGGTAGCACCTCCAATCCATAGCTCGAGCTCATCTCCAAAGCCATCAATGTACCTAATCACCTGCCCCAACAGAGACAGCCCCCACACGGGGTGAGCATACCAATATTCCAAATCCAATAATCACAATAATATAATTCATAATTTACAACAATGTAAATACTATGAAATAAGAAATATGCTCCGTGGATGGTATCATCCTCATCCGGGATTCCCTGTACTGTCCCTGTTCTCAAAACAACTGAAACCATCAAATTCCCAAATGCCAGTTAATCATTACATTGATTAACAAATCCATTTTCTACATACCGATATCATAATCAATAATACCAAATCATTAAACAATGATTACTGATATTCTAATACCTCACTTATGGTTCCATAGTTCTATTCCATTGCTCGCTCTACAATAGCGGCATTTCATTCTCACGCATGCTCAACAGCAGTGGCGTCATAACCGATGTTCGCTCAAAGGCGACAACATCCCAATCGTTGCTCGCTCAAAAGCGGCACCATATAAATCCCAATGCTATATATACAAGTGTAGCAAATACCATAAACCATGCATTTCAATATCCGTTTATTGTTAATACCATATATCATGCATTCCCATACACATTCATTGCAATACAGTGTACCAAGCACTCAACAATTGCAATTATATTAAAGGGCTATGCTCGTACGTCATACGTACCTTATGAGTCCATAGTTCAAGTCCAAACCTTGCCTTGGTCCCGTGATCGATGAATTATGTGCTAAACACGATAATAATCCACAATTAATCTCAAGCATGCAACCACGTGCCCAAGCACTTTCACAAACCCCAATTATATCGTCATCCATGGCGATTAACCATTTTAAAAGACCCCGGGCAAAGCATGCATCAAAAACTCAACACGAAAATAAACCCACAAAGCGGCACTGGCGATCGATCGCTTCGCCCCAGGCGATCGATCGCCTCGCAAAATGGCATGGGCGGTCGATCGCCTCATTTACAGGCGATCGGTCGCCTCTCAATGTTTTTGGCTACTGCCTCATGGCGATCGATCGCTTCCTTTGAGGCGGTCGATCGCCTCACTGTTCATCTTCCTGAAAATTTCAACAACGTCGCGGCGATTGATTGCCCCGCCCTAGGGATCGATCGCCTTGACCTGCAACAGCCAAAAATGGCGTTTTTCATGCAAAATCTTCCCCAACAACAATGCTCACACCCCATACAACATACATCGTTAACAAGGGGCCATAAATCAACCCCAAAACACAAGCCAATTTCTTAAACCCAACTCAAATCCTTCCCAAACATCACAATACCACTATCAAATCGAAGATAAATGCGAGGGGATGAATAATACCTTATTATCTTCGAGAAATACGGCTCCCAATCAAGCAACCATCTATTTTTCATCAAGGTAGAAAAGGGGGAAGAAGAGGGGTGGGGATCGCTGGGGAGAGAGGGGAGAGAGAGGGAGGAGATTCCGTATAATGACAGAACACCGAGACTATTTGGTATATATAGCTCAAAAGCTCCAAAATACCGACTCCTCCACAAATACACCATGATTCATTAAATATCATCTGTTTTCAATAATTATCTCTCCAACTCAAATTCCATTACCAGTCCCAGTACAAAGTACTCCGGACCCCAGATCCCACCAAGGACCAAATTCCAAGGTTATCACCACGACGAGAACACAATCTCATCCCTTGGATCCAATGACTCCAAATACGGGATTTAAAATCCACGGGAGTCCCAAAACCGCAATTAATTCATAATTACCACAATAGAAATCCATTAAGGATTATTACCACACCGGGATTAACACCATTAATCCTCGGGCATCACAGTGGTTGATTCTGTAGGAACTCATAGACGGGGAAGGCTGGTATTGTGAGTCAGACCTTATGCTACTAGGCAAATTATTGATTGAGAGATGAACTTGTTAGAACTTTATGACATGTAATTAATGTAAATTATATCATGTTTGAGAATAATGTAATAGGTGACATGGTAATACTCTTAACCAGTATGAGTTTTATCTTAATCCTACTTAGTTATTGTGCAATGATGTGATGCACTAGAGGATTAAGTAGCGAGGCCCCACATTAGTGGTATCAGAGCAGTAGTTAGATGACTGGGTGAGCAAAGGGTAGATGAGGTGAACTTGTGAGATGAGTGTTCACTTTTAAAGCACGTTTATGCATTAATGCATGGTATGATATTATTCTAACATGCTTTTATGTACTTGTATCTTGTTATTAACTATTGAAATGGAATTATGGTGTATGGATGGTTGGGTATGAGTGGGAGTGATGGTGGGTGAGGCGATCTCCTAAATAATGAGATCGATCTCAAAAAGCTACTGGTCCGAGGCGATCGATCGCTTCAATAAACCTAGCCAACAATCTCCATCAAATAATAATGCATAAACTTGTTTTGCAACATTCTAAACATCAAAATCTAATGAAAATATCGAACTAGAGTTAGAAATACAGAAATAACGAGATGTGTTGACTCCTTGCGTTGCTCCGTCGTCCCGTCTCTTCTTCAATGGAATTGTGGTGTTTGGATGGTTGGGTATGAATGGGAGTGATGGTGGCTGAGTTTATAGGGTTGTTTTATGAGCCAAAAGTCCCAAAAACATCCAAGGCAATCCACGTTTATAGTAGGAGGAGTTTCACCAAGTTAGGACACAAAATAACCAATTTGAAAATAAAATCCCTAAATTTTTCGAGTAGCGATCAATCACTTCGTGAGTGGCGATCGATTACTTCGTGAGTGGCGATCGATCGCTTAACTATTCTGGACAAAGGCGATCGATCTCCTAAATAATGCCATCGATCTCAAAAAGCTATGGTCCGAGGCGATCGATCGCCAATGATGCGATCGATCGTTTCCTCTGAATTTCAGCAAATTGCGATTTCGTCCCTTCTTTTTCGTGTTTGCTAGGTTTGGTCCCTTTTCATCATTTTAAGCTTAATTCCTCAACTTTTATGCATTTGGACCTGGATTCCTGAAATATACAAATATAAATCAAAACACGTAATATTTTTCAGGAATCAGTACAAAAACACCTCTAATCTTATATCAAATTAAGTGTAAAAATCACACTTATCAACTCCCCCAAGCTTAAACTTGATCATCTCGAGCAAGAAATAAGATCACAAAGTAGAGTTCAATATTTGAAGATTCAAATAACCAATTTGCAGTCAATCATTTAGCCCAAACACCTCACTTACAGACAAACAAAAATCAATCAGAAGTTTAACAAGTCATGGTTTCTCCTAGATCAAGCAACATGTCTCCAAATCAGAACGTGTGTGTGCACTATTGTCACTTTCAAGTTTCATGTAATTTTCATAGATCAAATCATGCTAGGCAATGAAAGTTAAGATTTTATTTGAGCACCCCATAATCCTATTTTCAAACATTTCTCCACTAATGTAGTCACTCTCTCAATAGAACTTTTTAAGCTTGTAATGTTAGGCCTAGGTGTTGAGCTTCAAAGAAAAGATAGGATAGCACAAAGAAGAGATTATAAGCATGTAATGTTCATATTTTTAGCACAAAATTGAGCTTCTCTTCTTTTTCTTCTAGCCTTGGCCACTTTGGGTCTTATTTAGTCATTTTTTTCACAAGGCTTTATCTACCTTTTTCTTTTCTCATTCATCAATTTTTTCAACAATGAGCTCATCCAAATATAAAAATTCATGTGCATCTAATGAGATTCATTATACTCTCTTTAGGTAAAGATAATTTTTTTATTTAGGCTCAAAAGTAGGTGGATATAATGAGTTGCAAATGTTGAATGAGGCTAATAGTATGCTAAACATACTCCATTCTTTTTCAATTAGGCTCAAATAGTGGACACTAGGGATTGATGTGTACATGGTAAGCTTGAAAGGCTCAAACGGTCCAAAGATCGCCTAGATCATATCCTAATAAAGTTCATGACTATAAAATTTCGTCTTGAAGTGTCATCATCAAATAAGTTCTAAGGTACTCTAAGATGCTAAAAAAAAATTCATCAAGTTCACAAAGATTTTCACTAGCACAAATGCAATTCACAAGATTATGACTCAAAGAGTGCTCAATATATTCCTCATCTTTGTCATGCTACTCAAAACAAGATATTCACAAACAAGTCTTACAATCATCAAAACTCAAGTTGACATGCATAGTGAGATTAATATCATCATGGAATAGAGAACACTGCTATGATTCATTCTTATTTTACTAATTGAACTCATTTTCAAGAAAAAAAATTGTTGATGCTCAAAGAACGATATAATCCCAAAGAAAAAGCATGGCATAGTAATGCACATCCCCAAACTTAATTTATGCATTGTCCTCAATGTAATAAGCATGGAAAATAAGACAAAGCATTTACCTTTGACAACGATCGTCAGTGATCGAAGTCCAATTCGTCGTCAGCTTGTGGGGCATATTGTTGGAACATGTCACAACACGCATGGAGTCTGTCATCAAAATAAAAAAAACAAAACAAAAGCAAACCAAAACAAACCAAAAACAAGGCAAAAACAAAGCAAAAGGATAAAAAAAAGTTCTTGATTTATAGTCTCAATCTGGACTTTTTACCATCTAAGCTCAAGTGCCACAAGGACCGGTGGGGGATGATTTTACATCCTCCATGTGGTAATGTCGTAACCACTTCTCTTTCACTGTGAACAATGATCCTTGGTCATCTCTTAAGTTGATTGTGTCGAATGGTAGAACATTGACAACTTTGAACGGTCCAGCCCATAACGAGTCCGCCTTCATGGAAAAAGTCTCATTTTTTTCCTATTCATTTGCACAAAATCCCCCTCACGGAATTTGCCCCATCTTTGATGGCCATTCGATGTGACCTCCACTTTCCTCTCGCTCTTAACCTGCATCGCATCAACAGATAATGTATCAATTATATTGATATGAAAACATCGGTGCTCAGTGCGTGTAATGTTCAAGGCTTTGAACATATCAAAACAACTTGATCCCCCTACTCGGAGGATCAACTTCCCTTCTTGGACATCAATCAATGCCCTTCCAGTAGCTAGGAATGGTCTTCCTAGAATCAAGGCATGTCCGCGTCTTCCTTTATGTCTAACACGATAAAATCCACCAAAATGGTGAATTTATCAACCTTGACTGGTACATCCTCAACTATCCCATGAAGTTACTTGATGGACTTGTCCGCCATCTGCAATGAAACATTAGCTCTCCTAGGCCCAGCTTCCTGTACACAGACAAAGACATTAAATTAACACTTGACCCCAAATCACATAAAGATTTCTTAAAAGAAGTAGAGTTGATCTTGCAATGTATAGTGAAACTCCATGGATCCTTTAACTTTGGAACACTACTCAATTAAGTTTATCATCTCATGCTCTTCCAGTTTCAGCTTTTTTGACAGAATCTCCTTTAAAAACTTAGCATAATTCGGCATGTGCCGCATAACATCAATGAAAGGCATCTCAATATGGAGATTCTTTATCAAATCTAAAAACTTATCAAATTTAGCATATAACTTTGCTCTCTTATATGCAGCGGGGAATGAGGGTGGGATATCTACCTTAGCAGGTGTGACAGGTGTAAGGGTCTTAGTAGACTTACCTTTGTCGTGTGTTTGTTCCTCTTCTTGCTTGATGTCCGCCTCGCCTTTTAACTCAATGCGTGCATCCTTCTTCTCAGCGACATCATTTCCGATCCTCAACGTGATTGCATGGACTTGCTCCCTAGGGTTCGTCTCAGTGTCACTAGGCAGTGCTCCTTGTGCTCGTCTGGTTAGGATTTTCGCTGACTGTCCCACTTGGACTTCCAAGTTCTTTATCGGCACCTCGTGATTGTTCATCATTGTTTCAGCTGGCGATATGAACTTGGTTAGAAGCTCATCCATGATTGGCTTTGGTGCATACCCTGGTGGTGGTTGGGGATAGTTCTTCGGCCTCGTATGGTACGTATTCGAGTAAGGGTAGGTCTGTGGTGGTCAACTTCATTAGTTGTAATGAAAGGGTTACCTACTTGGCATTTCGTGCTCGGATGTCCTCATTGGCAAAGCTCGCATGTAACAGTTTGAACTTTCATTGCATGCATGCTCAAACTGTCAATCTTCTTGTTCAGTGCTTACAACTGGGCAGCTAGGGCATTGACTTCACTCACTTGATGCAATCACGCTTGCTTCTTTGGCACTTTCCTTTCGGACTGCCATTGACAACTATTAACAGCGATCTCCTCCAATAGCGTATAAGCCTCCTTGGGTGTCTTTCTCATCACTGCACCTCCCGAGGCTGCATCAATCATAGAACAGTTATTAGAAAATAAACCGTTATAAAACATTTGTACCTGCAGCCAGATAGGGAGGCCATGATGTGGACATCTCCGCAGTAGATCTTTGAAGCGCTCCCAAGCCTCGTACAATGTCTCTAGATCGTATTGGGCAAAAGTCATGATATCATTGAGCATCTTGGCCGTCTTGGTGGAAAGAACTTTGACAAGAACAATTGTGTCATCCCATCCCACGTAGTAATAGAACCTGCATGCAACGATTGTAACCAAGATTTAGCTTTATCACGTAAAGAGAAAAGAAACAAACGTAACCTGATGGCGTCGTCAGTAACTCCATTATGTTTAAATGTATCACAAATCTCCAAGAAGTTGGAGATGTGGGCATTTGGATCATCAGTAGCTGCTCCCTCAAACTGGACCGAATGTTGGATCATCTATATGATAGCAGGCTTGATCTCGAAATTGTTAGCCTGGATTGTTGGTCTCGTGATACTAGACAGTGATCCATGGAATGAAGGATGGACGTAGTCCATGCAGGATCTTGCAACTTGTGGTACTGAAACCTCCTCGTTGTTAGTCATTAGTGCTCTTTCTTACATTAGCCTCCTTTGACAGGTGCGTTTGATCTCGGGATCAAATGGCTCAAGTGTAGGCTTGCTACTCCTTAGCATGCACCAAGAGATAACAACCTTTAAAGATCCACACAAGAAACAAACAGTAGACAAGTAGAGAAAAGGGAAAAAATCGAAAATAAAAACCAATAAATGACTAAACTACAGTCAACTAATCTCGTTTGATATTATTAAAACGAGTCCCCATCAACAACGCCAAAAACTTGATCGCTATTATTTTAAACGGTATTTTCCAGTGTAGCGATTGTGTATCGCACGTGCATGGTGTCAAGTTTTAGTATAATGATATTAGAAGTACGAGTGTCGAACCCACGAGGACTATGAAATAATTACCAAACTCAATTAATTTAACTATATTTAGTCTATGATAACTTATTGTGATTAATTAACTAAATTGACTAATTAACGCAATAATCAACCCAACAAACAAGAACGAATAAGATTAAGAATCAAAAGAAACAATTATCAAGACTTTCGGTTCACCATTGTAATCCCCCATAATTCGCCTATTAGTTAAGAAATTCAAACATTCTAAGGTGACGAGTTTTCTTAATGCACTTGTTATACCTTGATCCGGCTATAACAAATCTAATACTAACGTTACAATAAGCCACTCTCGTATCCTTATTGATCAATTAATATTTATGTCGATCTATGAAAACTTATAGCCTTCGATTACTAGTTATCTATAGATATCACACGTGTATTTGACGTCATCTCTCGACCTCAGTCTGAAATCCATGGCATAAATTACTATATCGTATTGCAATTTTATCTCTCGATCTCAATTACAATTATTTATCATTCAAGGATTGCCAAACCATCTAAAGCATGAAGAACAACAAGTTATGCACTTAGAAATATAAGAATCAATAAAAAAACATTAAAATTGAATTATGAGTTCATACAAAGGATCCCCTTAGTCTTGACAATAAACCTAGCCAACAATCTCCATCAAATAATAATGCATAAACTTGTTTTGCAACATTCTAAACATCAAAATCTAATGAAAATATAGAACTAGAGTTAGAAATACGGAAATAACGAGAGGCGTTGACTCCTTGCGTTGCTCCGTCGTCCCGTCTCTTCTTCAATGGAATTGTGGTGTATGGATGGTTGGGTATGAATAGGAGTGCTGGTGGCTGAGTTTGTAGGGTTGTTTTATGAGCCAAAAGTCCCAAAAACGTCCAAGGCAATCCACATTTATAGTAGGAGGAGTTTCACCAAGTTAGGACACAAAATAACCAATTTACAAATAAAATCCTGAATTTTTCGAGTGGCGATCGATCGCTTCATGAGTGGTGATCGATCGCTTCACTATTCTGGACAAAGGCGATCGATCTCCTAAATAATGCGATCGATCTGAAAAAGCTACTGGTCCGAGGCGATCGATCGCCAATGATGCGATCGATCGCTTCCTCTGAATTTCAGCAAATTGCGATTTCGTCCCTTCTTTTTCGTGTTTGCTCGGTTTGGTCATTTTTCATCATTTTAAGCTTAATTCCTCCACTTTTACGCATTTGGACCTGGATTCCTGAAATATACAATATATACTAAAACACATAATATTTTCCAGGAATCACTAAAAAAACGCCCATAATCTTATATCAAATTAAGTGTAAAAATCACACTTATCAATGCTTATACAAGAACAATCACAGATGAGTTGTGAATGCATAAAATACATGAACACATTTATATAGTATTTTGCATTCTTATTGAGATTTGATTGTGATAATTATATATATCAATACTCATGGTGTGTGTTTGTTTATGTAAGAACTCATAGACGGGGAAGACTGGGATTGTGAGTCAGCCTTCTGCTGCTAGGCAAATTACTGATTGAGATATGAACTTGTTAGAACTTTATAACGTGTAATTGATGTAAATTATGTCATGGTTGAGAATAATGTAATTGACATGGTAATACTCTTAATCAGTATGAGTTTTATCTTAATCCTACTTAGTTATTGGGGAATGATGTGATGCATTAGAGGATTAAGTAGCAAGACCCCACAGTAGTAGTCAGAAGATGCTGCATCATAGTGGAATGATGGACGATGCGACGTTGATGCACCACCTGCATCATATGTGCCAGTTGTAAATGGAGGATGTCATCATGAGCATCTACTAGAGTATCAGATCTAATTGATCATCTTCTCCTCCGGGTGGCACCCCTACCTGTAGCTGGCTGTCAAGCAGGCACAACATATCTATTTTGTTGCGCTAGAGCAAGTTCATGCACTTCGCCTGCAATAGTTATGTTATGATCTAATACATGCCTGGCCCCTGGTGAGATCTCTTCATCCTCACTCAAACTTGAGCAACTAAGTCTGAGTTGTTCTATATGCGCATCCTCCAAAGAAAATATATGGTTAATAGCTAGCATAATTCAGAAGACAAAGAAAATGATAAATAATAATGAATGACATAAATACATACCAGTTGCTGCCATGCAGCAGCATCTCCTGCACGATATCCTATCTCAATATTATTGGCGGGTGGAGATATAATATGACGGGTAATTTGACCTTACCACGCCATGTAATCATCACTAACAGCATAGGAGCTGGTGGCCTGAGGGGCATTCGCAATATGGTATCGTCTGGCCGTCCACAGATCTAAGTATTCACTATGTTCCCATGCCCAACTTGTGCCATAACGACCTCGGCGATCAACTTTATGCAAGTCCATCTGGTTGTCCGCTATTGTGGTGGGACTTTTTGGAACATAACAAACTGTCGCAAAATTCTTTCTGGACGATGCATCTCCACAATGAAATAATCTATTATTGGATATTATACCCGCCAATCATCGTCCAACTCCACGTCATATGGAGTCCAAATAATCTGTGAGACAAAAAAACATAATTTAATTACCTAAGATATTAGCAAATAAATGTAATTTGTAATTTCCAACTAACATAATAAATACTTTCAACCTACTAATTACTCGTCCCAAAACATCATATCTAGTATATCACGGATTACACGCAAAGCATGTTGGGTAGTGTGTATGAAGCTAAAAAATTGTGTCCACCTAAATAATATCGTTATGATAATGTTAGTATATTAAATTAAAAATACTAAAAAAATTATATGTATGCTCATATTGTGCACCATACGAAGAGACTAGAAGTATTTGCTCGTCATTGACTATAACTGGGCCTTGTTGTACTCGAGAACCACATTACCTGAACTGCTATCATAGTTATTTTCAACTCTCATACTTGCAAGACCCTGTTTGACTTACGGTATCTCCATATTATGATCACTAAGCATTGAGATATATGTGCCCAACTCTTGAATATATGGATGTCAAGCATATTACGGTGGTGTATTTCTTCTGCCTCAATATACAAATTAACACCAGCATCCCAAACTTCAGGGTCAAATGAAAACCAAATATCATTGTCTTTTGTGATTTCTAATAAATTCTCAACTCGCCCAGATGTTTTATTGAATGTATGCTTCGTCCAAACTTTAAGTGAATAATTTTGGTTATCAATATCTATCTGTTCATACAGTATAGTCAGCAACTCAGACATTGCAATATTTAGAGGCATTCACATGTATATTTTTGGAGGTCGATCGTAACTAACAGTCATCCCATTATGTGATATGCGACCACCATAGTACAACAAAACATCAATTTGACTTTGAACCGACATATTATCTATGAAAATATAACTTCAACTCATTAATGATAAATTGATAATGATATAAATAATAATTATAATTATAAGTATATTTCATTTAAATATATTGACAATTTTTTTAAATATTTTTTCTTTAAAATATATTCAAAGAAAAAGTTTAAAAAAATTTAAGTAAATTTTCGAAATAAAATGGGAGAGGGTGGTATGTACGAGAAATGTGAATATCATCACGTTTCTTCAATATATTATTGAAAAAAAGTGAAGCTTGTTAGCATTTCTTTAATAATAATAATAAAGAACCATGAAGCTGGTTCGTGTTTCTTCATTATTTTATTTCTTCCTTCAGGCAATTTTTTTTTTAAATTTACAACACATCAATCATTCTAATTTAAAATTCACCAATTTACAACACCTAATACATATGAGATACGATTATATATATTTGTTGCACTGCTCCACTCCCCTCAATTGTTGAAGTTCCGGCTTAACTGATTAGATGCCAAATGCTAATTAGGGTCTAGGGATTTGAAAGCTCGCCATCAATAGCTTCTCAATAAATATATATATATATATATATATATATATATATATATATATATAATTAGGGTCTAGGGATTTGAAAGCTTATTGATGGCGAGCTTTCAAATCCCTAGACCCTAACTGGAACTTCAACAATTGAGCGGGGTGGATCAGTGCAACAAATATTAGGTGCATCAAAGCCCCCGAAATTCACGGTGTACCAGAACCTAGCCCTCTCCACCACTCTCAATTCCAGCAGTCTTCATCCCTCTGCCTTCACTTTCACTTTCATCTTCATCATCTCCATCTTTTGTTCCTCTGCATTTGCACTCTCTTTAGGTAAATTGATTATATCAAGGGCACAAAAGTTATTTTATAATTACATATGTTTAGTATGCAATGTTGGGACACGTGAATTAATTTTGTAAAAGATAGATGACATTTTAGCCTATTAGTATTTTGTAGGGGTGTTATCCTTTTAGACTTTTCAAGAATGGCCGTATACAATTAAACCTCATTTTAGATACCTAGAATTAGAGGCGTCAACCGTATCGGGTGGCACAAGGCCTGACACAACACGAAATACTATAGTTTTGTGCCGTGCCAAACAAACGACCCTGTCAGTGGGCCAAGGATTTCATAAGAATAGTGAGTAAG
This sequence comes from Haberlea rhodopensis, assembly GCA_907163345.1. Classification (NCBI taxonomy): domain Eukaryota; kingdom Viridiplantae; phylum Streptophyta; class Magnoliopsida; order Lamiales; family Gesneriaceae; genus Haberlea; species Haberlea rhodopensis. The sequence goes on along the minus strand of CAJQUN010000006.1, from coordinate 11,132,726 downwards.
TGATTTGAAAACCAATCATTTAAAATTCATGAATTTGAAATGACATATAAGCATATGTCATTTCAAATCTTTTCAAAATGCAAATAATATGAATTGAAAAAGAATGAGAAATTTGAATACATAGTTCAATTTCTTATTCAAGCATAAATAATGGATTTGATTATGCAATTTGAAAACTATACATTTCAAATCCTTGAATCCAAACACAACATTAGTTCCAAATTAATAACTGATTTGGCCTTATGCCATACAATAACGATCAGCCTCAACTAAAAACTCAACATCAACTTGGTATGGTTCGGTCTCAAAGCCAAACCTAATAACACACTAGTTATCATTAAGCAATACAATAATAATCCAATCAACTTTACCTCGACAATTATCAATCAATCTCAAACCCAAAAATAGTATCTCAATCGCCCTATGGATTATCACAACTAGAATATCTAAGTCATCCATGTGTGATTTCCATATCCCAAGATTCGTGTCTAATAAGAGTAGAGCGAGGGTGTTGGTGAATGATCTCAATATTCTCGTGGGCTTCAATTGATGTTTTTTTATTATTCAAAATGGCCCTTGTTGGGGTGAAAGGACCGGGGTTTTGGGAGACTCTTACCTGTTTATTTCACAAAGATAAAATACAAAAAAGGAAGGGATTAGACAAAGACATCCCCGAATATAAAACGTTTGTAACAAAACATCTAAACCAAACATCGCAGAAAAAAATATAGAAGATATCACAATTGTAAGTAATCCAACAAGCATGGTACGCAGCGGAATTTAAAATTTTGGATTACTAATACACCGGATCTATACAAAGGTTATCATATCGGATAAAAGGAATTACAAAAGTCTCACCCTTGTAGCGTGTTTGAGCAGATTCCACGAAGCACTACGTCCAACGAATTCCGAGTCACGAGCAACACCTCCAAGGTCTTGCCTCTACGGTATCCACACGATTAATCGAACAAAGGATGTTCAAGAACGAATTGCTAGATACGTTCTTAGACGGAATCCAAAACCCAACTACGATTCTCAATCGCAAACTATAGCCGGATCTCACAAACGACGGCGACGGTGAAGGGGCCGAGAGAAGTGAGAGGCGGCGGCTTGGAGGGTGGGTTTTGGGTGGGAGGCTAGGTTTTCTTAGAATGATTTTGATTAACCTTTAATCTTCACTTAGTTAGCCTCTTATAGGATTTAATTAAGAGGTTCAAGACTTTCTTAAAGCCTCATGGGCCCAAACCCATGATTTAATTAAATCCTCATAATCCTTTAATTAAGACTCTTCTTAATTAATTAATTCATCCCATGAATTTAATTCCCTTTATCGATTTAATCTTTTGTGCGACCCGATAGGATCTTGTAATGTTGGCAATGACATAAAATCTCATTTTACGTTACAAGCAAAGAGTGGTGTCTAGCAACACATCAAGGCTACCCAAATTACAAGAATGTCTTTGACTCGACATAACCTTTAGAACTTGTGATAATATTAATCATGTAACTTAATCCCTTTGTCCTTTGTGTTTAGATTGAACACGAGTCATGGAATAGTCATACTCGTATATTCAATCTCTATTTCTTGATCCCCAAGTAGAACTAGAATAAACGAATAAGCTCGATATCTCATATCGACTCATTCGAGCATGGCCATGCATTTTAGTCTTACTTGATCAAGGGCCCAAACACTTCTCATGTTATATAGGAGGGACAAATCCTATCTCGATCAATCAACATCCATCTACATAATTCGTAGTGTATCCAATAGTCGCCTTTATAGTTTACCCTGTTACGGTAACGTTTGACAATATCAAGATACATAACTCCTTATGTTGGGATCTCTGATGATCACAAGTCGTAAGGATTACATACATTATTATCACTATGAGAATTGCTTATGACGCTCATATAACTATCCATGTAGCATTCTCATGGTGGGTCTGTCCAGTACATCGTTCTCTAACATGTACCCATGTGTTGATTTGATATTTCATATCAATGAACAATTCATCAATCAACTCTATGTATTATCATTATCCCGATTCATGATAATACTTGACTAGGGACAATGTTTAAGAATAATACAATATTATTCTAACGACATTAACATATATATTAATTCACATTGCACAGTTAAACGAATAATATATAATAATGAATTGCCATTCATAAAATCATAAACATTGTATGTTAAAACAATCATCCAATGACATGTCTTAGGGCATATCCCAACAAATCTCCCACTTGCACTAAGATCACTCAGACATATACCTAATGCCTAGAGATCTAGTATGACGATCATGCTTCTGCTGTGACAGTGGCTTAGTCAATGGGTCAGATACGTTATCATCTATTGGTACTTTGCATATTTTAACATCTCCCCTTTCAACGATTTCTCGAATGAAATGAAAGCGCCGAAGTATGTGCTTGGATCTTTGGTGAGATCTAGGTTCCTTAGCCAATGCGATCGTTCCATTGTTGTCACAATAGAGTTCTATCGGATCTTTAATGCTAGGCACCACTCCAAGTTCAGAAATGAACTTCCTGATCCAAACAGCTTCCTTTGCTGCATCCGAGGCAGCAATATACTCAGCTTCCGTTGTAGAATCGGCTACTGTCTCTTGCTTTGAACTCTTCCAGCTCACAGCACCTCCATTTAGGCAATACACATATCCAGATTTCGATCGATAATCATCTTTGTCGGTTTGGAAGCTTGCATCAGTGTAACCCATTACATTGAGCTCTTCCTCACCTCCATAAATCAAGAATGTATCCTTACTTCTTCTCAAGTACTTCAGGATATTCTTGACAGCAATCCAGTGACCTTCACCTGGATCAACTTGATATCTGCTCGTCATGCTCAAAGCATACGATACATCGGGACGAGTACATATCATGGCATACATGATAGATCCAATAGCTAACGCATATGGGATCTTACTCATGCGTTGTCTCTCATCTGGTGTTGAAGGACACTGTTCCTTCAAGAGAGATATACCATGTGTCATAGGCACGAATCCTTTCTTTGATTCTTGCATGCTAAACCTTTTAAGCACTTTGTCTATGTATGTACTTTGACTTAGGCCAAGTAATCTTCTCGATCTATCTCTATAGATCTTGATTCCTAATACATAGGTGGCTTCACCAAAGTCTTTCATAGAAAAGCAATTCCCTAGCCAAATCTTTACAGATTGTAAGGCAGGGATATCATTCCCAATGAGAAGTATGTCATCTACATACAGTATTAGGAAGATAATTATGCTCCCACTGACCTTCTTGTAGACACAAGGTTCATCTACATTTTTGATGAAACCAAACTCTTTGACTGCATCATCAAAACGAAGATTCCAACTTGGAGAAGCTTGCTTCAATCCATAAATGGATTGTTGTAGCTTACATACCTTTCCAGCATCCTTTGGATCGACAAAACCCTAGGGCTGTGTCATGTACACATCCGCGAGCAGATTTCCATTAAGGAAAGCTGTTTTGACATCCAGATTCATAATCATGAAATGTAGCTATTGCAAGTAAGATCCTAATGGATTTAACCATGACAACTGGTGAAAATGTTTCATCATAGTCAATACCATGAATTTGCTTGAAACCTTTTGCAACCAGTCGACCTTTATAGGTTTGTACATTACCATCCATGTCGGTCTTTCTTTTGATAATCCATTTGCACCCTATGGGTCGTACCCCTTCAGGTGGGTCAACCAAAGTCCATACTTGGTTTGAATACATGGATTCCATCTCAGAGTTCATGGCCTCTTGCCATTTCTCAGAATCAGCCCCCATTATAGCTTCTTGATAAGATGACGGCTCATCCTCATCAATAAGTAGTAAGTCACCTTGTTGAGTCACAAGAAATCCATATCTCTGTGGCTCCCGGTGTTCTCTTACAGACCTACGCTGGGTTTGTGTCTCTTGAGCAGGTACTTCTTCCACAACAGCTTGCGGTGCCTGCTCTGTTTCCATCTCAATCTCAGGTTCAGTGTTTTCTTGTGGTTGAACTTCACTAAGTTCTATTTGTCTCCCACTAGTTTTTCTAGAAATAAATTCTCTTTCAAGAAATACACCAGTCCGAGCAACAACTACTTTGTTCTCGGTGGGATAATAGAAATAGTATCCTTTCGTTTCCTTAGGATACCCCACAAATAAACACTTATCAGATTTGGGTTCAAGTTTGTTAGTGGCGTGACGTCTAACGAAAGCCTCACATCCCCAAATCTTCATAAAAGACATACTAGGACGCTTCCCAGTCCATATCTCATATGGTGTCTTTTCCACTGATTTAGATGGAACACGGTTCAGTACGAATATTGTTGTTTCTAAAGCATGTCCACAAAAGGATATAAGAAGATCTGCATGACTCATCATTGATCTAACTGATAGGCTTAGATTTTGAGTGTTTTTAACTATAAATTCTTCCTATTTTCCGTTCTTTTTCCTGGATGATATTATGCTTTTTGGTGTTTATTCGTTTGTTTCAGGAAAATAGATCGGAAGTGGAAGAAATGAGCTTTTATGAAGATAACGGGCGAAATCGAGGCGTGAAAGAACAAAAATTGAGGAAATGAGATTTTCGGAATCTCGATCGATCGAGATTTACTCTCGATCGATCGAGCCAGGCAGAAAGTGAGAATCAGAATTTTTGAAGGCTCGATCGATCGGTGGAAATCTCGATCGATCGAGCGAGGCAGTAACTTCGGAGCTGATTTTTTCAAATTCTCGATCGATCGGTGGAAATTCTCGATCGATCGAGCGAGACAGTGAGTTTCAAAAGCTGGCATGAACAGTGCGCCGATCGATCGAGAAAACCTTCCGATCGATCGAGACGCAAAATCCTGAAGATTTTATTTTCCTTTTTTATCGTGATTGTGGGGGTTTTAAGCGGGAATCTGGATTCATTTCGAAGGACACACCATATCAGACCATTTTCAGACGATTTTTAGGTGAAGGAGAGCCGCCACCCAACGCCGGAAAAGGAGATGCAATCTCCGTTCTTCGTCCAAGGTCGAGCCAATCTATTCTGGAGTGCACGGAAGGAACAAGAGAAGAAATCACGGTGCAACGCACGGATTCATCCACCGTTTATCGTATTTCTAAACTTTAATTTATTTGATTTTCAATTCCATTTGATGTTTTTGAGGTCGAGAGACAATAAAACTCTTATGTATTTGATTTGAATTAAATTTAGTTTATATTATTGAGTTTTAGTTTCGTTGTGTTTGATTATTGATTCATTGGTATTTGAGTGCATTGATTGTTATTGTTCATAAATTAATTGCTTGTGTAAATCAAAGTCTAGCTAGCTTTGATTGAATTTGAGGGTTACAGCCGAGATCGAGAGATAACGTTGTAACACGCTCTATTAATTTATGATGTATGTCACGATTGAGATCGAGAGATGATATCGCATATGTGAGAACTTGGAATCGAGAGATTTAGAGTTATAAGGTTTTGATAATTTAAGCAACTTTGAATTAGTAAATAGGTGCACGAGAGTGACTTGTTCTAATTTATTGTTAGTTTCGTTACAGCTCGAGAGAGTGTATCGAATAATAGTGAAAACCTTTCACCTTTAAAATCAATTGGTTGATAAACTGAGAATTCCATTGAATCATTAGAGATAACATAATTGAACGACGAACTCGGTAATTTTCTCGAGTAACTCACCTTTGCATTTCTGGAACCATTCTTTTCATTATTTCTAGTTTAATCTTTATTCTTTAGTTTAATTTAGCTCTAGTTAATCAAACTTCTTAAATCGTAGGCTAAATATAATATTATTAATCTTATTTGGTACTTATACGTTAGTCCCTGTGGATTCGACAACCCGTACTTAATTTTCACTATACTAAAACTTGACAACCGTGCACTTGTGGTAGAATCGCTTCACACCATTCTTTGAAATATCTTTTGTTTAAAAATAAAGCGGTCAAGTTTTTGGCGCCGTTGCCGGGGACTAATCTGTATAATATCATACGAGATTAGTTAATTGTAATTTAGCCAATTCTTTTATTATTGCGTTTTTGATTTTCTTTTCTTTGTTTTCTTTTGTTGATCTTTGTTAATAACTTTGTGTATTTTGTTGTCTCCTTTTGTCTATTTTGTACAGGAACCGTTTCTCTAGTGCATGCTCAGAAGAGAGGAGCCCATTCTCGAGCCTTTCGATCCGGAGATAGAAAGAACTTTACTTAGGCGATTACGAGAAGCTCGAGCAATGGCTGATAATAACGAAGCACAGCACCCTAGATCGATGATGGACTTTGCGCAACCGGCATTTCATGGATCGTTGTCGAGTATTACGAGGCCGACGATTCAAGCAAACAATTTTGAGATCAAGCCGGCAATCATACAAATGATTCAGCACTCGGTTATGTTCGGGGGAGCAGCTACGGATGATCCGAATAATCACATCTCCAACTTTTTGGAGATTTGTGACACATTCAAACACAATGGCGTCTCTGACGACGCCATCAGGTTAAGACTTTTCCCCTATTCATTACGAGACAAAGCTAAGGCATGGTTGAATTCTCTACCTGCAGGTTCTATAACAACATGGGAGGGGATGACAAATGCATTTTTGTCAAAGTACTTTCCCCCTTCCAAGACGGCGAAGATGCGGAACGATATCACGACTTTTGGGCAGTTTGACCCCGAGACGTTGTATGAGGCGTGGGATCGTTTTAAGGAGTTGTTGAGGAGATGCCCACACCATGGTCTACCCATACTGCAGGTACAAACGTTCTATAACGGTTTATTTTCTGCTAACCGTTCCATGATTGATGCAGCATCTGGGGGATCCATAATGAGAAAGACGCCGGAAGAGGCATATAGCTTGTTGGAAGAAATGGCGTGCAACAGTTACCAATGGCAATCAGAGAGGAGCACGCCACAGAAACCAATGGGAGTCCATCAAGTGGACGAGATCACTGCTCTTTCGGCTCAATTAGAAGCCATGAACCGGAAGATTGACAGCATGGGAGCAGCAGCAATGCAAGCTCAAGCAATCTTCTGTGAGCTGTGTGGAGGCGGTCATCCTAGCATCGAGTGCCAGGCAGGTAATCAATTTAACCAATCTGTTGAGGCTGTTAATTTTGTAGGTAACAGGCCACCCCATAATTCCTACTCGAATTATAACCAACCATGGAGGAACCATCCAAATTTGAGATGGTCGAATCAAGAAAATGTGTTGAACCCTCAACCGCAGGCAGGGTTCACACAAAAGCCGAGTATGGAGGAACTGATGGCAAAGCTGATTTCATCAACGGAGGTGAGGATGCAGAATCATGATGCATCTATTAAAATTTGGAAGTGCAGATAGGGCAGTTGGCCACGTTGATATATGGGAGGACGCAAGGTACGCTCCCGAGTGATTCTGTAAAGAATCCAAAGGAGCCATCAAATTGAGAAGACGAGGAGGTGACAGTCCAGCTTGGGACTATAAATTAAGAACTTCCGTTTTTCCTTCCTTGAGTTTTGTTTTTGATTTCTTGTTTTGATGTGTTTTTGTTAGTTTGTTTGTTTTGAGTTTGTATGGGAATGAATTCGTGTATTTTCTATTGCAGGTGTGTAAGCAAGAACAAGTTGGTTGTAGGCGAGGCAATCCGAGAGAATGATGTTGAGACTAATTCATCCTTGAGCATTACCAACAAAAATTTTTTAATGATTGAGTTATTCTTGAGAATTGATGAGTTGGAATTGCAACGGTAATACATGATGAAATTAATCCTCATCTAGATAGGAGTCATGGAAATGCTTAACTTGTTTGTATATATCCTTTGTTAACTACATGTCAAAACTGAGGAATAATTTGAGCACTTATTGAGTCGTGATTGAGTGAAGTATGTATTGATTAAATTGAAAACTTGTGTTAACTATGATGAGTCTTGAGTATCTTAGATAACTCTACAGTTTAGTGAAAGCACTTTGAGGCGAAATTTATAATTAAGAACTAGAGTTGGAGATGATTTAGGCGATCTTTGGACCGTTTGTGCCTTTCAAGCCTACCTTGTATACATTATTCCTTAGTGTCCCCTTTTGAGCCTTATTGAAAAAGAATGGTATATGCATTGCATATGATTAGACCCCCATTCGGCATTCTTGGCAAACTCATTATACCCACCTTGGTTTAAGCCTAAAAGAACAATTTCATCCATCCCTAGGAGAGTATAATGAATCTCATTCATTGCAGTAAATTGTTATATGTTGAGAAGTTCATTGTAAAAGAAATGAAATGAACAAAAGAATGAGCAAAGAAAAAGAAAAGATGTAGAGAAAAAGCCTTGAAAAGAAAAATTAAATAAGACCCAAAGTGGCCAAGGCTAGAAAATGTGAAGAGAAACTCAATGTTTATGTGAGAAGATTTTGAACTGATTCTGTTATACTCTCTTCTTTGCTTCTATCCTACCTTTTCTTTGGAGCCGACACCAAAAGGCCTAACGTTAAAAGCTTTTAAAGTCCTGTTGATCCAAGTCTAGGGAATAATTACATTAGTGGAGAAGTGCTGGATAGTAAATTTGTAGAGTAATTCAAAGTAATCTTGACTGGGAGTTAATATGACACATGTTGATCTTAAAGATATGTATGTAACTCATGTTTGACAATAGCACACACGCACGTTCCGATGTTGCGATGTATTGTTTAACTTAGGAGAAATTGCTTCTTGTTAAGTGTTGAAGGACTTCTATTGATGTGTAAGTAGGATTTCTGAGATTTTACGTATGTTGTAAAGATGATTCATGCTTAGTATCGAGTTTAACTTTTCTTTTTGAGCTTATTGCTTGCTCGAGGACGATCAAGTCTAAGTTTGGGGGAGTTGATAGGCTTAGATTTTGAGTGTTTTTAACTATAAATTCTTCCTATTTTCCGTTCTTTTTCCTGGATGATATTATGCTTTTTGGTGTTTATTCGTTTGTTTCAGGAAAATAGATCGGAAGTGGAAGAAATGAGCTTTTATGAAGATAACGGGCGAAATCGAGGCGTGAAAGAACAAAAATTGAGGAAATGAGATTTTCGGAATCTCGATTGATCGAGATTTACTCTCGATCGATCGAGCCATGCAGAAAGTGAGAATCAGAATTTTTGAAGGCTCGATCGATCGGTGGAAATCTCGATCGATCGAGCGAGGCAGTAACTTCGGAGCTGATTTTTTCAAATTCTCGATCGATCGGTGGAAATTCTCGATCGATCGAGCGAGACAGTGAGTTTCAAAAGCTGGCATGAACAGTGCGCCGATCGATCGAGAAAACCTTCTGATCGATCGAGACGCAAAATCCTGAAGATTTTATTTTCCTTTTTTATCGTGATTGTGGGGGTTTTAAGCGGGAATCTGGATTCATTTCGAAGGACACACCATATCAGACCATTTTCAGACGATTTTTAGGTGAAGGAGAGCCGCCACCCAACGCCGGAAAAGGAGATGCAATCTTCGTTCTTCGTCCAAGGTCGAGCCAATCTATTCCGGAGTGCAAGGAAGGAACAAGAGAAGAAATCACGGTGCAACGCACGGATTCATCCACCGTTTATCGTATTTCTAAACTTTAATTTATTTGATTTTCAATTCCATTTGATGTTTTTGAGGTCGAGAGACAATAAAACTCTTATGTATTTGATTTGAATTAAATTTAGTTTATATTATTGAGTTTTAGTTTCATTGTGTTTGATTATTGATTCATTGGTATTTGAGTGCATTGATTGTTATTGTTCATAAATTAATTGCTTGTGTAAATCAAAGTCTAGCTAGCTTTGATTGAATTTGAGGGTTACAGCCGAGATCGAGAGATAACGTTGTAACACGCTCTATTAATTTATGATGTATGTCACGATTGAGATCGAGAGATGATATCGCATATGTGAGAACTTGGAATCGAGAGATTTAGAGTTATAAGGTTTTGATAATTTAAGCAACTTTGAATTAGTAAATAGGTGCACGAGAGTGACTTGTTCTAATTTATTGTTAGTTTTGTTACAGCTCGAGAGAGTGTATCGAATAATAGTGAAAACATTTCACCTTTAAAATCAATTGGTTGATAAACTGAGAATTCCATTGAATCATTAGAGATAACATAATTGAACGGCGAACTCGGTAATTTTCTCGAGTAACTTACCTTTGCATTTCCGGAACCATTCTTTTCATTATTTCTAGTTTAATCTTTATTCTTTAGTTTAATTTAGCTCTAGTTAATCAAACTTCTTAAATCGTAGGCTAAATATAATATTATTAATCTTATTTGGTACTTATACGTTAGTCCCTGTGGATTCGACAACCCGTACTTAATTTTCACTATACTAAAACTTGACAACCGTGCACTTGCGGTAGAATCGCTTCACACCATTCTTTGAAATATCTTTTGTTTAAAAATAAAGCGGTCACTAACCATGTCCAACAAGGTTCGATTTCTCCTCTCGGATACACCATTCCATTGTGGAGTATACGGAGGAGTGAGTTGTGGGACTATCCCACACTCCTTTAGATAGTCATGAAACTCTTGGCTTAAGTATTCACCTCCTCGATCTGATCGAAGGATTTTGATACTTTTGCCAAGTTGGTTTTGTACTTCATACTTGAAATCTTTGAACTTTTCAAAGGTTTCATGCTTATGCTTCATTAGGTACACATACCCATATCTACTGAGGTCATTAGTAAATGTAACGAAGTACTGAAAACCACCTCTAGCTTGTGTACTTATTGGTCCACATACATCACTATGTATCAGTCCCAATAACACATTTGCCCTTTCAACATGTCCCTTGAAAGGGGTTTTAGTCATCTTGCCCATTAAACAAGACTCGCATGTTTCATATGATTCAAAATCAAATGAATCCAATACTCCATCCTTATGAAGTTTAGATATGCGGTTCTCGTTTATGTGGCCCAAGCGACAATGCCAGAGATAAGTCGGATTACAATCATTATTTTTAATCCTTTTAGTATTTATGTTATAGACAGGCATATCAAGATTTAATAAATAAAGATCATTCATCATTTGTGCACTAGCATAAAACATATCATTTAAATAAATAGAACAACAATTGTCCTTTATCATAAATGAAAATCCATACTTGTCCAAACAAGAAATAGAAATAATGTTTTTCGTAATAGAAGGCACAAAATAACAGTCTTTTAAAATCAACGATAAACCAGAAGGCAAAGATAAATGATAATCCCCTACAGCTAATGCAGCAACTCTTGCTCCATTTCCAACTCGGAGATCAACTTCGCCTTTCGCCAACAATCTACTCTTTTTGAGGTCCTGCACATTTACACAAATGTGAGATCCACATCCAGTATCTAATACCCATGATGAAGAAGTAGATAAATTGACTTCTATAACAAAAATACCTAAAGTGGAAGTCACACTTCCTTTCTTGAGATCCTCCAGATATACTTTGCAGTTCCTTTGCCAATGACCGGTCTCACCGCAATGGAAACAGTTCCCTTCCTTTGCTATCCCTCCCTTTGGCTTAAGTGCAGAAGCTTTTGGCTTAGATTTAACAAATAACTTCTTGTTCTTCTTGAAGCTCTTAGCTTTAGTCTTTCCTTTGCTCTTATTCACAATAAGAACATTTGTAAGCTTAGACTTCTTGCTATTTGCTTCAAAAGTTCTAAGCATGCCAAGTAACTGTGGTAGAGTCTTTTCAATTTCAATCATATTGTAATTCAAGACAAATTGACTGAAGTTTGCAGGCAACGATTGCAAGATCACGTCAGTGGCCAACTCTTGGTCCAAAGGAAAACCCAGCTTCTCCAGATTCTCAATATACCCAACACTGGAACAACGCTTTAGAGACGTCATACCTCTCTTGTCTTGCTTGTTGTTGGTACAGTTGCTTAAGGTGCTCGATCATATCGAACGCCTCCATTTCCTCATGTTGCTTCTGAAGCTCAGAGTTCATGGTGGCAAGCATAAGGCACCCAACATCAAGTGCGTCAATTTGATGCTTCTTGTAAGCATCTTTATCGGCTCTAGTAGCCGTCAGGGGAGGTTCCTCAGCAGGTAAGGGTTCCTCTAGGACATATTGCTTCTTTTCTTGCTTGAGGACTATCCTCAGATTCCTATACCAGTCTAGGAAGTTGGTCCCATTTAATTTGTCCTTCTCAAGGACCGATCGCAGTGATAATGTGCTTGTTGTATTGTTAGTTGCCTTGGATATCTACAATATAAATATGCAAAATAAGTTTATGATTTAATCATTTAACATGGTCTTATATTAAATGATACTCCCACTATTTTGTTTAAAATATCAACCCTCGAAACCTTTAGTGGCCAAGATCCATATTTCGCCTAATCTTGAGTTAGCTTTGGCTAATCGCCCAAGACTCGGTTATTTAGGTAGACAACACTTTGTCAATTACATCACATGCAATTCTTGGATAGTTGGACGAACAACGCTTTGTTCAATTCATCAAATGAATTATTATCCACCCATGCCTCTAGGTTCCCAATCCTATTGAGATAACCTAGTTAAGTCGTACCCAATTTAAAATATAACGGATATCACTTTTATCCTTTCGCGCCTTACTAAGATTGTCACGGTGCTTTGCTTTGGCAAACCCACACATGTACAATCGAAGTTTTGACGAGTACTTTTAATTTTGGAAGGCATCTAAAACTTAATATTTTAGAGGGATTTATTGATCTCATGATTAGTTTGATAATTTAAAATATGTCCACTACATATAGGCATATACATATCTACATATATGTGTAATACAATTATCAATCTAAAACATAAGGTAAATCATGCATCAACATACATAATTAAACGTGACATGGTTATAGCCCCTACAAGCGATTTTCTCAAGCCAATGAGAAAATCCTAAGAGTCAACCTAAGGTAACTTCAAAAACACCTTCATTTGGCTCCAATTTGAGAATGGCCTCCTCATCCCGGCACCATGCTCCATCTTCATTGATCACCATCAATAAATAAACTATACTATATAACATTTACAATATAGAGAATTCGTCGATTCACATTCGAGGGGAACATAGGGGAGGGATAACATTTAGAATAAAATAGAGAAGGTACGACACGCAGGTCGTATTATAAATTACAAACATTCACAAACCTATCTAATAGGTCAAAGAGCTATAACCATGCACCATGCTCAAACAACACATAAAACATGTTATATCATTTAATTAATTAAATTCTAAACATTTTAAGATTTAATTCTAATTAAAACTGTAAAATAAAATTTTGAAAAATTATCGTACGCTCGGGACATCACATGCCACGAACTAAAGCGACTAAACCAACGAACCACCTTGGTTTGAACCAACCATGGACCACGGTTGGACCAATCATGGGCCTAGAGTTCGAAACCCTAGCCCACGACTTGGTCCGAACCCTTGAGCGAGCGTGCGGCGCCGCTAGGGTCCAACCCTAGCTGCCATGCTCCTATCAAGTGTTTTCACCGAGCCACTTCGACCTAAATGCCGGAATTTGATTAGCCACGAGTCACGGTCAGGCCATGCACGGTGGTGGCTCAACCATCTCGAGCCAAGGGTTCAAAAAACCCTAGCTCTCACGTGGTGTAGTCGCTTTCTCCATGCATGCGAGAACCATGATCGAGCCATCAATATTATCAAGCCTAAGAGTTCAAAACTCTAGCTACTTCTCGACACTTCCATGCACAATTATTAGCTACAACGGCTAAACCATCTCGAGCCAAGGGTTCGAAAACCCTAGCCCTCATGTGGCAGTAGCCGTGTGTCATTTGTGATGGTGGTGGTCGAAAACATCTTTGTTATGGGTTCGATTATTCGCTTTCATGTATCGTATACAATAAACTGTCAATTATATCAAATATAATTTTATGATAATTTCACAAATTCAATTTAATCATATCATATATGATTATATACAGTTATTATAGCATGCAATACAATTCTAATATGATTAAAACAATTTAACCACATAAATCCGATATGAGCCTTGAACCTGGCTCTGATACCACTGTAAGTAATCCAACAAGCATGGTACGCAACGGAATTTAAAATTTTGGATTACTAATACACCGGATCTATACAAAGGTTATCATATTGGATAAAAGGAATTACAAAAGTCTCACCCTTGTAGCGTGTTTGAGTAGATTCCACGAAGCACTACGTCCAACGAATTCTGAGTCACGAGCAACACCTCCAAGGCCTTGCCTCTACGGTATCCACACGATTAATCGAACAAAGGATGTTCGAGAACGAATTGCTAATACGTTCTTAGACGGAATCCAAAACCCAACTACGATTCTCGATCGCAAACTATAGCCGGATCTCACAAACGACGGCGACGGTGAAGGGGCCGAGAGAAGTGAGAGGCGACAACTTAGAGGGTGGGTTTTGGGTGGGAGGCTAGGTTTTCTTAGAATGATTTTGATTAACCTTTAATCTTCACTTAGTTAGCCTTTTATAGGATTTAATTAAGAGGTTCAAGACTTTCTTAAAGCCTCATGGGCCCAAACCCATGATTTAATTAAATCCTCATAATCCTTTAATTAAGACTCTTCTTAATTAATTAATTCATCCCATGAATTTAATTCCCTTTATCGATTTAATCTTTTGTGCGACCCGATAAGATCTTGTAATGTTGGCAGTGACATAAAATCTCATTTTACGTTACAAGCAAAGAGCGGTGTCTAGCAACACATCAAGGCTACCCAAATTACAAGAATGTCTTTGACTCGACATAACCTTTAGAACTTGTGATAATATTAACCATGTAACTTAATCCATTTGTCCTTTGTGTTTAGATTGAACACGAGTCATGAAATAGTCATACTCGTATATTCAATCTCTATTTCTTGATCCCCAAGTAGAACTAGAATAAACGAATAAGCTCGATATCTCATATCGACTCATTCGAGCATGGCCATGAATTTTAGTCTTACTTGATCAAGGGCCCAAACACTTCTCCTGTTATATAGGAGGGACAAATCCTATCTCGATCAATCAACATCCCTCTACATAATTCGTAGTGTATCAAATAGCCGCCTTTATAGTTTACCCTGTTACGGGTAACGTTTGACAATATCAAGATACATAACTCCTTATGTTGGGAACTCTGATGATCACAAGTCGTAAGGATTACATACATTATTATCACTATGAGAATTGCTTATGACGCTCATATAACTACCCATGTAGCATTCTCATGGTGAGTCTGTCCATTACATCGTTCTCTAACATGTACCCATGTGTTGATTTGATATTTCATATCAATGAACAATTCATCAATCAACTCTATGTATTATCATTATCCCGATTCATGATAATACTTGACTAGGGACACTGTTTAAGAATAATACAATATTATTCTAAGGACATTAACATATATATTAATTCACATTGCACAGTTAAACGAATAATATATAATAATGAATTGACATTCATAAAATCATAAACATTGTATGTCAAAACAATCATCCAATGACATGTCTTACGGCATATCCCAACAACAATTAAATAGAGAAGAGGAGTCGATGAAACTTGACATCCAAAGTAGTCGTATCAATGTAGGAGTCCACCAAAGACTGTAAAAAATCGAGTATCAGAACACTTGAGTAGTACGAATATAGGAGGAGATGTGCTGGTAATTTGACCCTCCAAAGTCACCCCCCCCCCCCCCCCCCCCCCCCCCCCCCCAGGATGCACCTTTTATGTGGAAAGCAAGCAAAAGAAGAAATAATAACAACACAAGGATTTAACGTGGAAAACTTCCAAATCAGAAGAAAAACCACCAGGACCAGAGAAGAAAATACACTATATGAAAATTATTACAACCACATAATTTCTCTTCTCACCCCAAACACATCCACAAAGCTTTCCCACTAGCCACACTTTATAACTCACACCCCTCACTTTACAAGAAAGACATCAAGTAAAATCTTTTATGATATGGAAGCTCAGCCACAGCTGCAACCACATAGCATACTAAGAATTTTGTTAAATTCTAAAACAAGAGAGAAATGTATCTAAAGCCAAAAGTTGCTAGACAAGCTATTGACTGGTGCACTGAAACCAAAGGCCCCAAACCTTCTTTTATACCCAAAAGTTTGGCCAATTTCCTTGCTTTTTCCAATGTGGGATAGAAAAGCCCAAACCCAACAATCTTCACCTTATGGCTTTGTCGTCCCACAACACTCCACCTCGATGAAGATCATCCATTGCTTCTGCTACCAACACTGCAAGACAGTCATAATTCTCAATCCAGAGAAATACCATGCTCCACCATAAAAGCATACCTCGCTCAGAATAAGCCATTCCAAGTATTTCACTTCGGCCCATGTCGAAAAAATAAACTTGCTGAATAATTATGGTGCAACTCCCACGTTTTGGCTCTCATGGAAGTTAATCAGCCATCAACATGAATTTCCACCACACACCTTGCATCAATGCCAAACCAATGCCCGTGTGCAAAACTGTGGACCCACTAACATTTTACATCCTTTTTCATAGGACATCAAACGAGGAGAAATGTTAGCTTCGTTATCAGCATCACTTGCTGATACAGAGCAATTTGTCGAACCCACTACAACTCTTGGACAATTTTTCTTGATATGACCAGGTTGTCCACATCCCAACAGGATTTCTTCACTGAGTTCTTCTTCTTCCAATTTTGAGCCACCATTGCAAAACTTTCATGTGAACCGTTACTCCCGCCAAGTCTCATCTCTTCAGAAAGAAGCTTACCAGTAACCTCTGAGAAAATGATTTTCTATTTTCCATCAATATCGGTTTCATGTGCTCATACGGACGTGGAAGAGACCAGATGAGTCTCAATGCCTGATCCTCATCGTCAATTCTAACTCCAGTGGATTCCAGCTCTGAAACAATGCCATTGAAAACGCTTAAATGATCTGAAATAGTAGTACCTTCATTCATTCGTAATGTATGAAACTGCTCTTTCAGATAGACACAATTTGAGACGCCCTTTGTCTGATACAACTCTTCCAGTTTTTCCCAGAGTTCCTTCGTCGTATACATCCCATGCACATTTGCAGGAACATTTTTGGCCAGGCACAGACGGATAACACTTGCTGCTCTCAAATCCAGATCCTCCCAATCTTCATTGCTCATTCCAGCTTTACTTGTTGCACCAGTCGTTCCACCAGTCGAACTAGTATCACTGCTGCTTTCAGGGAATACTCTGTCCTTCAATGCCTTGTGTAAACCAGACTGAATCAACACATCACTGACTTGCACTTGCCACAAGCCAAAGTTGATCTTCCCATCAAATTTCTCCACATCAAATCTGACTGCATTTGAAACTCTGCTTCTCGACATTGTCTTGTGATACTTTGATGAATTTTACCATAGACCTGAATAGTACACACTAAGTAAATACCAATTTTCCTAGACAGAACCTCCTTAGTCACTACGTATTCACCTACCACACCAAAGCTCCACCGCCGCAAAAGAACCTGTCTCTGCTACCACTTGTTGGTAATTTGACCCTCCAAATTCACCCCCCATGATGCACCTTTTATGTGGAAAGCAAGCAAAAGAAAAAATAATACTTTATAACTCACACCCATCACTTTACAAAAACCACCAGGACCAGAGAAGAAAATACACTATATGAAAATTATTACAACCACATAATTTCTCTTCTCACCCAAAACACACCCACAAAGCTTTCCCACTAGCCACACTTTATAACTCACACCACTCACTTTACAAAAAAGACATCTAGTAAAATCTTTTCTGATATGGAAGCTCAGCCACAACTGCACCACAGAGCATACTAAGAATTTTACTAAATTCTAAAACAAGGGAGAAATGTATCTAAGCCAAAAGTTGCTAGACAAGCTATTGACTGGTGCACTTAAACCAAAGGTCCCAAACGTTCTTTTATACCCCAAAGTTTGGCCAATTTCCTTGCTTTTTCCAATGTGGGATAGAAAAGCCCAAACCCAACAAGATGTAGCAGATAAATCAGCAGCAGTACCCGAGCAAGATGGATGTATAACATCAATGCCAGAGGAGTGTGGCCAAACAAAATCAAACTCTCCAATGAACCGAAGGGCTAAGCAAGTCTAGTAAGCCATGTTATTATGCATGTTTGGAACCACTCATACTCCAAGAAACCTTGCCTATGATCCTTAATGGGAGCGTAAATGAAATAATATATATATATATATATGTATGTATATATATATAAATGTATGTATATATATATATAAAATAATATTTTTTATTTTTTTTTTATTTTTTTTTTATTTTTTTTTATCGAGCACGCAAGTACTAAATACCCGATTTGTTAGACCTATCCAATTATGAAATAGATCGAGGAAAATTCAGACTAACTTCTGCAACAAAGTGCCTATGAGTAGGAGCATCGAGAGCCAAATCATCTGTCACCGAGTTGTCTTCCCAATAAATATGATAGAAATGTACTAGACGACCTAGCACAAGTAAGTATACTTTCGATTGATGTTAGTTGGGCTAAATTTGCGGTCGCCACACCCTACCCTAATCTATTCATATTTCCACATCACAATATAAAATAATCCTCAAAATTTATTGGTTCTTAAATGCTTTTGAAGAAATTGTGTCATGATAAAGAAAGAATAAAGAAAGGTGAAAAATTTTTGATCATGTGATCGGAATTTCAAGCTTCAAATTCTTTTCTTAAATTATATTAAATCTTTTAGTACAAACACTACCCAAAAATGGAGTATACACAACGACACTATCAACGCACCACCTTATCAAGTTAATATCTTCAGTTCAAAAAAATAAGATTGTATAAATCTGTTTTATCAAGATTACAAATTCAAATGTATAGATTTGTTACAGATTCATCGTGATATACTTGTATAAAGTTAGCCATTGACAAGAAAGAAAATATTCATTTAAGCAAACTCTATTTTCTCTTTATGGTATCAGAGCAGTTGGATCCAACGAGAAACGATCCTCCAATTTATTTATTTTTTCTCTCTTCCAAAATCCATGGCCGTTGCAAACTCGCCCTCTGCAGATAATACTTCACATGGATCGGGTGCCTCGTCTCTTCTTAAGCCAACCTGCAATTCACTGATTCCGATCAATGCTCATCATCAACTGCCGTTGCAACTCACGGCTTCCAGTTTTACCTCCTGGCGTGCTCAAGTTCGCCACCTATTTTTTGGGTTTGGTTTACTCGTCTTCATCGATGGCACAACTCCATGCCCTCATGATGATTCTTCGCCTGCGTCGCTTACTGCCCAACTTCACTGGCAACGACAGGATGCTCTATTACTTTCCGCTCTCTTTGGCTCTGTTTCAGCGGACATCGTGCCTCTTATTTCCAATGCTTCATCTGCTGCTGAAGCCTGGGAGATTCTATCCCGCCTTTATGCTAATCGATCACGAACCCACGTGATACAATTAAAGGTCGATTTATCCCATGCCACTATTGGCTCACTCTCTGTTTCAGTTTTTCTTCAGTCAATAAAAGCCAAAGCAGATGAACTAGCAGTGATCGATAGTCCTCTCAAAGATGATGATCTCACGCTCTATATACTCAATGGTCTTGGTGCTCAATATCGGGATATTGCGGCGCCTATCCGTGCAAGAGAAACATCTCTTCGATTCGAGGAATTGCACGACTTATTTGTCTCCCACGAAGCCTATCTCAAACGGCTTGATTCCTCCACTGCTTCTTTGGCTGCGTCAGCTAACAACACTCAGTTCGCTCACACAGCCGCAATTCCACTCCCAACTCAGGTGGTCGTGGGAATTCTCAATCTTCATCCAATTCCCGTGGAGACTCTCGCTCTAGCTCACGGGATAGCTCCTACAGAGGCCGTGGCAACCAGCGACCTAATCTCAATACCACTCATTATAATAACTCGGGTGGTCATGCTCCTGTCCCTCTCATTTGTCAGTTTTGTGGATACCCGGGACATACGGCGCGTCAATGTCGCCAAATTCCTCCTGTTGCACACACTGTTGTTTCTCCTCCCACACATCCTAATCATGTGACCAACTCTCCTTGGCTGGTTGGTTCCGAAGCATCACACAACCTCTCCTCCGATCTTGACATTTTGACTGTGCACTCTGAATATGATGGGCCTGATGAGGTTCAAATTGCAAATGGTCAAGGTTTGCGTATTTCTCACATTGGCTCTTCTAATGTCATTCATGAGGCTCGTAATTTTCATTACTCCAATATTTTATGTCTGATGTCCCCGAAATGATTAATTGCAATTAAGGCATTAATTATGTTTATATGATGAATTATGTGGATAATTGATTTATGTGTTAAGATTAATTATCATGTTGAAATGCTTAGTCACATGGTAGGCGTGACCGGGGGTCGCATTTCAGGGTACGGGTTATGTATGTTGGGTAATGAAGTGTTAACATGATTTATTTGTTTTGGATGTTGATTATGAGGAAGGTATGATTTTAGTGGAAGTTTAATGCATTTTGTAAATGCTTTTAAAATACCATGTTAGGGTATTTTATACATCATGTTAATTGATGGGGTACTATCTTATTAACCTTTATAACCCTTTCCCCACTTTACCCAACTCACTTTACCCTCTACACTTAAAATCCCCAAATTACTCTCAAACCCTACCCTTTACCCCCATTTTCGAAATTCTTCAAAGGAGGAAGGAGGAAGCTCCACAAAACTTTTGTTTGTGTGATCTTTGTTAAGATTTGGAGTCTTCAAGAGGTATGGAACCCTTCCTAAAGTTTTTATGATGTTTGGTTTTGAAATGGGGTGATTTTGAAGTGATTTATGTGGGTTTATTTTGGGTATGTGTTGTATGTTGTTGGGGTATGATTTTTGAAGTGTTTTATGTGGGTTTCAGTGAGTTTTGATGATGTTGATATTATAGGAAAGTTTGGGTTAGAAAGGTATAAGTTGGAGCTTGAAAAATGCTAAAGAATGGTGAAAATCGCGCACCAGCAGGTGGCGATCGATCACCTTGTATGAGGCGATCGATCGCCGAAGGCCAGTAGCAAAAATCGCTACTAGGCGATCGATCGCCATATTTTTAGCGATCGATCTCCGCAAGGCAAAAAGTGAGGCGATCGATCGCCTCAAGTAGCGATCGATCGCCACTTTTAAAACATGGAAAATGATGATTTTTATTAAATTTTGGTATTTGGCTATTGTTTAGCTTATAATATTGATTTGTATGGTTGTGTAGAACCATCCCAGGTACCCACAACATCAAGGAGATAAAGTTCTCCAACTTCTCCACTTTTGGAATTAATGTACGTATGAAACGTACGGGCATCGGACGGTAAACCATACTTCTATACTATGATTATGCAATGATTGCACACGTATTTATGATGTTTATGATGATGATTATGATAAGTAAGTTATGATGATGATGTTATGATAACGAAGATGATATGACGTTTACGATGACGATTATGATAAGATGATGATGTCTATAAGATGATGATGCTTATAAGATGATGATGTTTACAAGATGGTGATGTTTATATGATGTTTATATAATGATACAATGTTATGATATGGTAAGATGCCATACAATAGGGTAAGATGCCCACATGGTAAGATGTCATACGATGTTTATGATATGGTAAGATGTCATACGATAGGGTAAGATGCCCATATGGTAAGATGCCATACGATGTTTGTGATATGGTAAGATGCCATACGACAGGGTAAGATGCCCATATGGTAAGATGACATACGATGTTTATGTAAGTAATCCAACAAGCATACAACGCAGCGGAATTTAAAATTTTGGATTACTATAACTGCGGATCTATACAAAGAGATCATATCGGATAAAGGATCATAAGAGTATCACCCTTGTAGCGTGTTTGAGCAGAATCCATGAAGCACTACGTCCAACGAACTCTGAGTCACGAGCAACACCTCCAAGATCTTGCCTCTACGGTATCCACACGATCAAATCGAAACGGACGTTCAAGAACAAGTTGCTAGACTTATTCTTGAACCAAAACCAAACTCTCGGTTCAAAACCGATTAACGGCAACCAATCTCTTTCCCTAGCAAACAGCGGTGGCGGCCGTGAGAGGAGAAGTATGAGACGACGGCGATTAGGTCACGCCTCTTGTGGTGGCCGAGAGCTCAAGGTTTTGAGTGGCTAGGTTATTTTTTAAAATTGTATCAAACAATTAATTATAACCTTGTATTTATATTATAAGATTTAATCAAGGTTCAAGACTTTCTTAAAGTCTCATGGGCCCAAACCCATGATTTAATTAAATCCTTATAATCATTTAATTAAGACTCTTCTTAATTATTTAATTCATCCCATGATTAATTCCATTTATCGATTTAATCTTTTGTGCGACCCGATAGGATCTTGTAATGTTGGCAGTGACATAAAATCTCATTTTATGTCGCAAGCAATGAGCGGTATCTAGCAACACATCAATGCTACCCAAATTACAAGAATGTCTTTGACTCGACATAACATTAGAACTTGTGATAATATTAACCATATAACTTAATCCCTTTGTCCTTTGTGTTTAGATTGAACACGAGTCATGGAATAATCATACTCGTATATTCAATCTTTATTTCTTGATCTCCAAGTAGAACTAGAATAAACGAATAAGCTCGATATCTCATATCGACTTATTCGAGCATGGCCATGCATTTTAGTCTTACTTGATCAAGGGCCCAAACACTTCTCCTGTTATATAGGAGGGACAAATCCTATCTCGATCAATCAACATCCCTCTACATAGTTTGTAGTGTATCCAATAGTTGCCTTTATAGTTTACCCTGTTACAGGTAACGTTTGACAATATCAAGATACATAACTCCTTATGTTGGGATCTCTGATGATCTCAAGTCGTAAGGATTACATACATTATTATCACTATGAGAATTGCTTATGACACTCATATAACTATCCATGTAGCATTCTCATGGTGGGTCTGTCCAGTACATCGTTCTCTAACATGTACCCTTGTGTTGATTTGATATCTCATATCTATGAACAATTCATCAATCAAAACATACTAGTCTCAATGTATTATCATTATCCTTATTTATGATAATACTTGACTAGGGACAATCTTTAAGAATAATACAATATTATTCTAAGGACATTAACTTATATATCAATTCATATTGCACAGATATTCGAATAATATATAATAATGATTTGCCATTCATAAAATCATAATACATTGTATGTCATAAACAATCATCTAATGACTTGTCTTAGGGCATATCCCAACAAATCTCCCACTTGCACTAAGACCAATCAGACATATACCTAATGCCTAGAGATCTAGTATGACGATCATGCTTCTGCTGTGACAGTGGCTTCGTCAATGGGTCAGATACATTATCATCCGTTGGTACTTTGCATATTTTAACATCTCCCCTTTCAACAATTTCTCGAATGAAATGAAAGCGCCAAAGTATGTGCTTGGATCTTTGGTGAGATCTAGGTTCCTTAGCCAATGCGATCGCTCCATTGTTGTCACAATAGAGTTCTATCGGATCCTTAATGCTAGGCACCACTCCAAGTTCAGAAATGAACTTCCTAATCCAAACAGCTTCTTTTGCTGCATCAAAGGCAGCAATGTACTCAGCTTCCGTTGTAGAATCGGCTACTGTCTCTTGCTTTGAACTCTTCCAGCTCACAGCACCTCCATTTTGGCAATACACATATCCAGATTGCGATCGAAAATCATCTTTGTCGGTTTGGAAGCTTGCATCAGTGTAACCCATTACATTGAGCTCTTCCTCACCTCCATAAATCAAGAATGTATCCTTAGTTCTTCTCAAGTACTTCAGGATATTCTTGACTGCAATCCAGTGATTTTCACCTGGATCAACTTGATATCTGCTCGTCATGCTCAAAGCATACGAGACATTGGGACGAGTACATATCATGGCATACATGATAGATCCAATAGTTGACGCATATGGAATCTTACTCACGCGTTGTCTCTCATCTGGTGTTGAAGGACACTGTTCCTTCGATAGATATATTCCATGTGTCATAGGCACGAATCCTTTCTTTGATTCTTGCATGCTAAACCGTTTTAGCACTTTGTCTATGTATGTACTTTGACTTAGGCCAAGTAATCTTCTTGATCTATCTCTATAGATCTTGATTCCTAATACATAGGTGGCTTCACCCAAGTCTTTCATAGAAAAGCAATTCCCTAGCCAAATCTTTACAGATTGTAAGGCAGGGATATCATTCCCAATTAGAAGTATGTCATCTACATACAATATTAGGAAGATAATTATGCTCCCACTGACCTTCTTGTAGACACAAGGTTCATCTACGTTTTTGATGAAACCAAACTCTTTGACTGCATCATCAAAACGAAGATTCCAACTCCGAGAAGCTTGCTTCAATCCATAAATGGATCGTTGTAGCTTGCATATCTTTCCAGCATCCTTTGGATCGACAAAACCCTCGGGTTGTGTCATGTACACATCCTCAAGCAGATTTCCATTAAGGAAAGCTGTTTTGACATCCATCTGCCAGATTTCATAATCATGAAATGCAGCTATTGCAAGTAAGATCCTTATGGATTTAACCATGGCAACTGGTGAAAAAGTTTCATCATAGTCAATACCATGAGTTTGTTTGAAACCTTTAGCTACCAGTCGACCTTTACAGGTTTGTACATTACCATCCATGTCGGTCTTCTTCTTGAAAATCCATTTGCACCCTATGGGTCTCACCCCTTCAGGTGGGTCAACCAAAGTCCATACTTGGTTTGCATACATGGATTCCATTTCATATTTCATGGCTTCTTGCCATTTCTCAGAATCAGTGCCCATTATAGCTTGTTGATAAGATGACGGCTCATCCTCATCAAAAAGTAGTAAGTCACCTTGTTGAGTCACAAGAATCCATATCTCTGTGGCTCCCGGTGTTCTCTTACAGACCTACGCTGGGCTTGTGTCTCTTGAGCAGGCACTTTATCCACAACATCTTGTGGTGTCTGCTCTGTTTCCATCTCAATATCAAGTTCAATGTTTTCTTGTGGTTGAACTTCACTAAGTTCTATTTGTCTCTCCACTGGTTTTTCTAGAAATAAATTCTCTTTCAAGAAAGACACCAGTCCGAGCAACAACTACTTTGTTCTCGGTGGGATAATAGAAATAGTATCCTTTTGTTTCCTTAGGATACCCCACAAATAAACACTTATCAGATTTTGGTCCAAATTTGTTAGAGACGTGACGTCTTACAAAAGCCTCACAACCCCAAATCTTCATAAAAGACATACTAGGACGCTTCCCAGTCATGAAACTCTTGGCTTAAGTATTCACCTCCTCGATCTGATCGAAGGATTTTGATACTTTTGCCAAGTTGGTTTTGTACTTCATTCTTGAAATCTTTGAACTTTTCAACGGTTTCGTGCTTATGTTTCATTAGGTACACATATCCATATCTACTGAAGTCATCAGTAAATGTAACGAAGTATTGAAAACCACCTCTAGCTTGTGTACTTATTGGCCCACATACATCACTATGTATTAGTCCCAATAAAACATTTGTCATTTCAACATGTCCCTTGAAAGGGGCTTTAGTCATCTTGCCCATTAAACAAGATTCACATGTTCATATGATTCAAAATCAAATGAATCCAAAACTCCATCCTTATGAAGTTTTGATATGCGTTTCTCGTTTATGTGGCCCAAGCGACAATACCAGAGATAAGTTGGATTAAAATCATTATTCTTAATCCTTTTAGTATTCATGTTATAGATAGGCATATCAAGATTTAATACATAAAGACCATTAATCATTTGTGCACTAGCATAAAACATATCATTTAAATAAATAGAACGACAGTTGTCCTTTATTATAAATGAAAATCCACACTTGTCCAAACAAGAAATATAAATAATGTTTTTAGTAATAGATGGCACAAAATAACAGTCTTTTAAAATCAACGATAAACCAGAAGATAAAGCTAAACAATAATCTCCTATAGCTAATGCAGCAACTCTTGCTCCATTTCCAACTCGGAGATCAACTTCACCTTTCGCCAACGTCCTACTCCTTTTGAGGTCCTGCACATTTACACAAATGTGAGATCCACATTCAGTATCTATTACCCATGATGAAGAAGTAGATAAATTGACTTTATAACAAAAATACCTGAAGTGGAAGTCACACTTCCTTTCTTGAGATCCTCCAGATAAACTTTGCAATTTCTTTTCCAATGACCGGTCTCACCTCAATGGAAACAGTTCCCTTCTTTTGCTATCCCTCCCTTTGGCTTAAGCGCAGAAGCTTTTGGCTTAGATTTTAACAAAGACCTTCTTGTTCTTCTTGAAGCTCTTAGCTTTAGTCTTTCCTTTGCTCTTATTCACAATAAGAACATTTGTAGGCTTAGACTTCTTGCTATTTGCTTCAAAAAGCATGCCAAGTAACTGTGGTAGAGTCTTTTCAATTTCAATCATATTATAATTCAAGACAAATTGACTGAAGCTTTCAGGCAACGATTGCAAGATCACGTCAGTGGCCAACTCTTGGTCCAAAGGAAAACCCAGCTTCTCCAGATTCTCAATATATCCAATCATCTTGAGTACATGAGTTCCAACTAGACTTCCTTCTACCATTCTACACTGGAACAACGCTTTAGAGACATCATACCTCTCTTGTCTTGCTTGTTGTTGGTACAGTTGCTTTAGATGCTCGATCATATCGAACGCCTCCATTTCCTCATGTTGCTTCTGAAGCTCAGAGTTCATGGTGGCAAGCATAAGGCACCCAACATCAAGTGCGTCATTTTGATGCTTCTTGTAAGCATCTTTATCGGCCTTAGCAGCCGTCAGGGGAGGTTCCTCAGCAGGTAAGGGTTCCTCTAGGATATATTGTTTCTTTTCTTGTTTGAGGACTATCCTCAAGTTCCTATACCAGTCTAGGAAATTTGTCCCATTTAATTTATCCTTCTCAAGGACCGATCGCAGTGATAATGTGCTTGTTACGTTGTTAGTTTCCATGGATATCTACAATATAAATATGCAAAATAAGTTTATGATTTAATCATTTAATGTGGTCTTATATTAAATGACACTCCCACTATTTTGTTTAAAATTATCAACCCTCGAAACCTTTAGTGGGCCAAGATCCACATTTCACCTAATCTTGAGTTAGCTTTGTCTAATCGTCCAAGACTCGGTTATTTAGGTAGACAACACTTTGTCAATTACATCACATGTAATTCTTGGATAGTTGGACGAACAACGCTTTCTTCAAATTCATTAAATGAATTATTATCCAACTCCATGCCTCTAGGTTTCCAATCCTATTGAGATAACCTAGTTAAGTCGTACCCAATTTAAAGTACAACGGATATCACTATTATCCTTTCGCGCCTTACCAAGATTGCCACGGTGCTTTGCTTTGGCAAACCCACACATGTTCAATCGCAGTCTTGACGAGTACTTTTAATTTTGGAAGGCATCTAAAACTTAATATTTTAGAGGGACTTATTGATCTCATGATTTTATTATTGATAATTTAAAATATGTCCACTACATATACGCATATACATATCTACATATATGTATAATAAAATTATCAATCTAAAACATAAGATAAATCATGCATCACATACATAAATAAAACGTGACATGGTTATAGCCCCTACTAGCGATTTTCTCAAGCCAATGAGAAAATCCTAAGAGTCGACCTAAGGTAACTTCATAAGCACCTTCCTTTGGCTCCAAATTGTGAATGGCCACCTCATCCCGGCACCATGCTCCATCTTCATTGATCACCATCAATAAATAAACTATACTATATAACATTTACAAATATAGAGAATTCCTCGAGTCACATTCGAGGGGAACGTAGGGGAGGGATAACATTCAAAAAAAAAATAGAGAAGGCACGACTCGCAGGTCGTATTATAAATTACAAACATACACAAATCCTATCTAATAGGTCAAAGGGCTATAACCATGCACCATGCTCAAACAACACATAAAACATGCTATAATAATTTAATTAATTAAATTCTAAACATTTTAAAATTTAATTCTAAATAAAACTGTAAAATTAAATTTTGGAAATTTATCGTACGCTCGGGACATCACATGCCACGAACTTATGCGACTAAACAACGAACCACCATGGTTCGATCAACCTAACCACACACGGCTGGACCAATCATGGGCCTAGGGTTCGAAACCCTAGCCCAAGACGTGGTCCGAGCCACGCGTGACCGTGCGGCGTCGCTAGGGTTCCAAACCCTAGCCGCCTTGCACCATCTTGGTTTCTATCGAGCCACATCGTCCGAAACGCTGGAAAAAAAACTTAGCCACGAGTCACGGTCAAGCCATGCACTGTTCATGACGGTGGCGGCTCAACCATCTCGAGCCAAGGGTTCGAAAACCCTAGCCCTCATGTGGTGTAGCCGCCAACTCGTATGATTCCGAGAACCATGGTCCGAAACATCGACTTTATCGAGCCAAAAGAGTTCAAAACTCTAACCATGTCTCGACACCTCCATGCACGAACATGAGCCACAATGGCAAGACCATCTCGAGCCAAGGGTACGAAAACCCTAGCCCTCATGTGGCCGCCGTGGGTCAAGTGTAATGGTGGTGGCCGAAACTTCTTGTTATGGGTTCGATTATGCACCTTCATGTATCGTATACAATAAACTGTCAATTATATCAAATATAATTTTACGATAATTTCACAAACTCGATTTATTTCATATCATATATGAATTATACAGTTTTAATAGCATGCAATACAAATCTAAATATGATTAAACAACTAACCATATAAATCCGATATGAGCTTTAAACCTGGCTCTGATACCACTGTAAGTAATCCAACAAGCATACAACGCAGCGGAATTTAAAATTTTGGATTACTATAACCGCAGATCTATACAAAGTGATCATATCAGATAAATGATCATAAGAGTCTCACCCTTGTAGCGTGTTTGAGCAGAATCCACGAAGCACTACGTCCAACGAACTCCGAGTCACGAGCAACACCTCCAAGATCTTGCCTCTACGGTATCCATACGATCAAATCGAAAGGAACGTTCAAGAACAAGTTGCTAGACTTATTCTTGAACCAAAATCCAAACTCTCGGTTCAAAACCGATTAACGGCAACCAATCTCTTTCCCTAGCAAACGGCGGCGGCGGTCGTGAGAGGAGAAGTATGAGACGGCGACGATTAGGTCACGCCTCTTGTGGTGGCCGAGAGCTCAAGGTTTTGAGTGGCTAGGTTATTTTTTAAAATTGTATCAAACAATTAATTATAACCTTGTATTTATATTATAAGATATAATCAAGGTTCAAGACTTTCTTAAAGTCTCATGGGCCCAAACCCATGATTTAATTAAATCCTTATAATCATTTAATTAAGACTCTTCTTAATTATTTAATTCATCCCATGAATTTAATTCCCTTTATCGATTTAATCTTTTGTGCGATCCGATAGGATCTTGTAATGTTGGCAGTGACATAAAATCTCATTTTATGTCGCAAGCAATGAGCGGTATCTAGCAACACATCAATGCTACCCAAATTACAAGAATGTCTTTGACTCGACATAACCTTAGAACTTGTGATAATATTAACCATGTAACTTAGTCCCTTTGTCCTTTGTGTTTAGATTGAACACGAGTCATGTAATAGTCATACTCGTATATTCAATCTTTATTTCTTGATCTCCAAGTAGAACTAGAATAAACGAATAAGCTCGATATCTCATATCGACTTATTCGAGCATGGCCATGCATTTTAGTCTTACTTGATCAAGGGCCCAAACACTTCTCATGTTATATAGGAGGGACAAATCCTATCTCGATCAATCAACATCCCTCTACATAGTTCGTAATGTATCCAATAGTTGCCTTTATAGTTTACCCTGTTACAGGTAATGTTTGACAATATCAAGATACATAACTCCTTATGTTGGGATCTCTGATGATCTCAAGTCGTAAGGATACATACATTATTATCACTATGAGAATTGCTTATGACACTCATATAACTATCCATGTAGCATTTTCATGGTGGGTCTGTCCAGTACATCGTTCTTTAACATGTACCCATGTGTTGATTTGATATCTCATATCTATGAACAATTCATCAATCAAAACATACTAGTCTCAATGTATTATCATTATCCTTATTTATGATAATACTTGACTAGGGACAATCTTTAAGAATAATACAATATTATTCTAAGGACATTAACTTATATATCAATTCATATTGCATAGATATTCAAATAATATATAATAATGATTTGCTATTCATAAAATCATAATACATTGTATGTCATAAACAATCATCTAATGACTTATCTTAGGGCATATCCCAACAGTTTATGATATGGTAAGATGACATACGATAGGGTAAGATGCCCATATGTATGATTGTGAATCATGGACAAAAAAAAAGGGAAGTCAACGAATAACCAGCAAGTTTACTTAACTAAGATTTCATGCATTTACTGTTATGTTTTGTTTATGATGATAAGTAAGGATGTGTATGCTCATGATGTGTTGTTCCTGTAGGTACGCTTTTGGATTGAAAGTTTAAGGGTCGGGTTGAGGCAGTGAGCTATGAAGAGCATGAAAGAAGATAGGATACAAGATTTTTGGGTAGTCTCTACTCTAGGAGTAGTATAATTCTATCGCTTTAACATTCATTATTGAGAATGTAATTAATTAAGTTTTGAAATTTCACTTTTTTGGCCTGTAATCTTATTGGCTCAAAGCTACAACCGGAACCCTAAGTTGTCATTAATGCATGTTTAGTCCATAATACATTATTAATATGATGTTAAGGTAGGAAGACCCTTACATTATGCGTCCCTTCGGCTAATCGAAATCTACTGTCAGTTCATCAATTTGCCAAGGATAATAATGTATTCTTTGAATTTCATCCGTTTCATTTTGTGGTGAAGGATCAGAGTACAGGGTCGAGCCTCATTCGCGGACAATGCAGTAATGGTATCTATCATCTGCGGTTTAAACCCAACATTGGTGCCCATCCCTTAGCTCTTTTGGGTGAACGTGCCAGTATGGAGAATTGGCATCGTCGTTTTGGTCATCCGTCTGCTCGGATTAGCTCTTTTATTATTAACAAGTTTCATTTACCTAGCTTTAAACAATTGCAAGTTGATTTGAATAATTGTAGTTCTTGCAGTTTAAATAAAAAGTACTCAGTTGCCGTTTACCATGTCATCTATTGAGTCTACACGTCCACTACATTTTATTTATGATGATGTTTGGGGCCTACCGAATGCCCCTCTATCGCTAGGAATCGGTACTATTTATTGATTGTGGACCACTTTACAAAATATTGTTGGTTATATCCTCTGCAGTTGAATCACAGGTTGATTCTGTCTTCCAACAGTTCCATGCTCTAGTTGAAAAACAATTCAACTGTGTAATCAGAATTTTTTACACGGACAATGGGGGTGAATTTTTGGCTCTTTGCCAATATCTTGTCACAAATGGTATTAGCTGGCTCACTACTGCGCCACATACACAACAACAAAATGGCCTTGTTGTATGTCGTCATCGACAAATTGTTATTATGGGGCGATCATTACTGCATCATTCTTCCTTACCTACGAAGTTCTGGGACTTTGTTTTTCAAACGGCCGTGTATCTAATCAACAGATTACCTACACTCATCTTGCATGGTTGCTCGCCCTTTGAGGCTCTATTTCATCGTTCTCCAAATTACTTGCGGCTACGCATCTTTGGTTGCCTATGTTATTCGTGGTTACAGCCTTATATCTTTGGGAAACTTGAAAGTCCGTCACGCCCAATGTCTTTTCCTTGGGTATTCTACTACTCAAAGTGCTATGATCCTTGTACTGGGCGTATATACCTTTCACGCCATGTCCGATTTTGTGAAGAGATATTTCCATTGTGATGTTCGGGAATTACTGGTGTTAATCTCGGTGTAGTGATAATCCTTTATGGATTTTTAATTGTGGCAATTAGGAATTAATTGTAGTGTTGGGTCTCCCGAGGTTGTTAAATCGGGCATTTGGGATCGTTGGATCCAAATGTTGAGATTGTATTCTCATTTTGGTGGAAAACCTATGAGTTGGGTTTTTGGTGGGACTTGGAGTCAGGGGTGCTTTTTGTTGAGGCTGGTATGAGGATTTGACGTTGGAGAGTGAGTTTTTGAAAACAGATGATTTTTAATGAATCATGATGTATTTGTGGAGGTATTGGTATGTTGGGATATTTTTGCTATATATACCCGATGGACTCGAGATTCCGTCATTCGGAATCCATTTCCTCTCCTCTTTCCCCTCTCCTGCGATGACCCTCCCCAAAACCCTTCCCCTCTTTCCCCTTCAACAAAATTGTTGGGAACACGATGTAGGGGCCGAATTCCTTGGAGAAAAGCTGGTAATATCTTTTCCCCTCTCTTTTAGCTTTGATTGGATTGTAATTTTGTTGATTTTGGTTGAGTTTTGGGTTTGGGTTGGTTGGATGATTTTGGAGGAATCATAAAAATCTTTGGGTTTGTTTTAATTCAAGTCTAACACCCTAGTTGGAGGTTCTTGTGTGTTGTTTTGTTGTGGTTTTGAGTTGGGAGGAGTTGGGGTGTGATTTGAGGAGGTTTTAAGCTTTTAAAAATGGAGGATTTCGAGTTTCAGGGCATGGCGATCGATCGCCCGTAATAGGTGATCGATCGCATGCAAGCAGTAGGCTTTTCTTTGGAGAAGCGATCGATCGCCACTTTTGAGCGATCGATCGCCTCGCGCCAGTAAGGTCTGGCGATCGATCGCTATATCGATCGATCCAGGCTAGATCGATCGCCAAGGGGCTAG
The DNA here is from genome assembly GCA_907163345.1 of Haberlea rhodopensis. Taxonomy (NCBI): domain Eukaryota; kingdom Viridiplantae; phylum Streptophyta; class Magnoliopsida; order Lamiales; family Gesneriaceae; genus Haberlea; species Haberlea rhodopensis. The sequence goes on along the minus strand of CAJQUN010000006.1, from coordinate 11,099,943 downwards.
CGATCGATCGCCAAGGGGCTAGCGATCGATCGCCCGGTATAGCGATCGATCGCCAGCAAGTGTATGTTGATTTTCTTGGCTTTTTCGCGGGGTTTTGAATGTGCGACTTAAATGGTTGGCTTCCGGGACAATTTTCACATTCCAATGGGAATGCTAGGCTTTTAAAATGGTTTGGTTGGAGCCAAGTTAATTAAACGGAACTCCCGGTTGAGTTTTTGGCTATCTATTAAACGTTTTAAATGGAATATTTTGGGTTTTAAGCATGCTTAGCCGGAGGGCTTTTGTTTTGGTAATCGTCATGGATTGACGATGGGTTTTGAGGTTTGCTAACGTGCGTGGGCACGTGAATGCATGCTTATGCTTGATTGTGAGTTGTTTATGTGTTTTAGCACATATTTCTCGAGGCATGGAACTCAAGCAAGGTTTGGCTTGGACTTCGGAACTTAAGGTACGTATGACGTACGAGCATAACCCTTTTATTATAATTGTAATTGTGAGTGCATGCTACGCTATATTACAATAAATGCATATTGAATTACATGGTTTATGGTAATCACTATGAATGGACATATATACATGGGAAATTATATAGCGCCGCTTTTGAGCGAGCAATGATTGGGATGTTGTCGCCTTTGAGCGGACATCAGTTATGACGCCACTGCCGTTGAGCAAGCGTGAGGATGAAATGCCGCTATTGTAGAGCGAGCAATGAGATAGAACCATGGAACCATAAATGAGATAAATGAATTAATTGTAATCATTGTTTAATGATTTGATATTATGGTTATGTTATAGGTATATAGCATATGTATTCGTTAATCAATGTAATGATTAACTGGCATTTGGGAATTTGATGATTTCAGTTGTTTTGAGAACAGGGACAGCACAGAGAATCCCGGATGAGGATGATACCATCCAGGGAGTATATTTTGTATTTCATAGCATTTACATTGTTGTAAATTATGAATTGTATTATTACGATTATTGATTTGGGATATTGGTATGCTCACCCCGTGTGGGGGCTATCTCTGTTGGGGCAGGTTGTTAGGTACATCGATGGCTTGGAGTTGAGCTCAAGCTTTGGAGCTGAGGTGAATCCAGAGATCGGAGTACCAGAGACGGTATTGAGCACGACGTTTTATACATTTGATACACATAGACTTATTCGCTGCTCGCGTGTGAGCACTATTATGTGTATATGGTATGTATAAAAAGGCAAGGGCCTTTCTCTCTTCATTTATGAGTAGTATGCAATTATTTATTGAATTGCTAAATGAACTGAGAGCATGTTAGTGTATTATATTGGTGCATGATGTATGTGGACTTGGTTGAGGGGAAACTAGACATTATATGAATAATGTAAAGAAATTTTATATGTGGCATGATTGGCTATAACGACAAGTGATTTTCACTGCATGAACGATTGTATGCACCAATGGCATGGATTAATACACTAATAACGGGTTAAGGGCGTGGGGGTCCTTACATCCATACTTTAGTGGTTCATCACTAGATTCACCTAATGTCTCGGATCGTCATCGATGCACTCCCATATTGCTCCCGGCGCCCCCTGACATTTCCAAGCCGCACCATGTTCCACCTATTGTACCCCCGGGGCCTCCTGCACCGCCATCTCCTCCACTTGCTATTGACTCACAACCTGTCGCTCCTAACAGGGATGCTTCGTCTCCCTCTTTGCTTACTCGCACTCATGCCATGAGAACTCGTTCCATGAATAATATCTTCCAGCCCAAATCCTTGAATTTGACCACCAAGCATCCAGTTCATGGCCTTGTTGAACCTACATGTGACACTCAAGCAATTAAGGATCCAAATTGGCGTCGTGCTATGTCTGATGAATACACTGCTCTTGTTCGACATGGCACTTGGGATCTTGTTCCTCCTCCAGCTAATGGTCATGTCATTGGCTCAAAATGGGTTTTCGTCTGAAACGCAACCCAGATGGCACTATCCACAAGTACAAAGCTCGTCTTGTGGCCAAAGGCTTTCACCAACGTCCTGGGATTGATTACAATGAGACGTTTAGCACTGTTGTCAAACCTATCACTATTCGGACGATTTTTTCACTAGCTATCATGTATCGCTGGCATATTCGTCAGCTTGACGTCAGTAATGCCTTCTTACGTGGCAATCTCTCTGAGCTTGTTTTTATGTCGCAGCCTGCGGGATTTGTTGATGACTCTCGGCCCTCTTATGTGTGCAAGCTTCGCAAATCCATCTATGGCCTCAAACAAGCCCCACGTGCTTGGTTTCATGCCTTAAGCACTACTCTTTCCTCTTACGGGTTTATGCAAACAAAATCCGACATGTCACTCTTTGTTTATCACCAGCAATCGACCTTATTATACATTTTGGTGTACGTTGACGATATTATTGTCACTGGCAATGATCCCACTCTCGCATCTGACATCATCCGACGTCTCAGCTCCAGATTTGCTATTAAGGATCTTGGTACCCTTACTTATTTCCTCGATGTTGAGGTGATGCGATGTCGTGAGGGGCTTCTCTTATCACAACATAAATACATCATGGATATTCTCCGTCGGCATCACATGGATGGTGCAAAGCCTCTCACCACACCTATGACTACATCCATTACCAAGGCGTCTTCCACTTCATCTTTCTTTGATGTGACAAATCGTAGGTGCCCTCCAATATCTTACTATTACAAGGCCTGATATAACCTTTGCTGTAAATTGTATGGCTCAAAGTATGAGTAATCCTTCTCATATGGCATGGACAGGAGTCAACCGCATCCTACCCTATCTCAAAGGGACACTCAATCAAGGGTTACTCCTTCGTCACAATTCCACTCTCACTTTATCGGCATACTCTGATTCAGACTTTGCGGGGTACCAAAGTGACAGTGTCTCTACTTCCGCTTATGTGGTTTTTCTGGGGACCAATCCGATTTCATGGTGCTCCAAACGTCAACGTGCGGTGTCCCGTTCCTCTACAGAGGCAGAATATAGAGCCTTAGCTAATGCTGCGGCTGAGGTCCGCTGGGTCCAGCACTTATTTTTGGAGCTTCATTTATCACTTCATCCTGTACCGCATATTTTATGTGACAACATTGGTGCTACTCACCTTTCTATACACACCGTCATGCACTCCAGGATGAAACACATCTCCGTTGATCTTCATTTTGTCCGTGACCTCGCCAACAAAGGATTTCTCACTGTCTCTCATGTCTCCACTCATTATCAATTGGCAGATGTTCTTACCAAACCACTACCTACCAAACCACTACCTCGCACTTGTTTTCAATTGCCGAGAGCCAAAATCTCCGTTGCCGATGGAACTTCGATTTTGCAGGGGTGTATCAACACACCACCTTATCAAGATAATATCTTCGGTTCAAAAAGATAAGATTGTATATATATGTTTTTATCAAGATTACAAATTCAAATGTATAGATTTGTTACAGATTCATCGTGATATACTTGTATAAAGTTAGCCATTAACAAGAAATAAAATATTCATTTCAGCAAACTCTATTTCCTCTTTAGACACGACCAAATATGTGGGACCAGACACAAAACATATTATAATATCTCTTATCTGGCACCACAAACTAAATATATATACATATTTATATGGTTTACCTTAGTACATACCATATATTACATAGGGTTTAATTAATTATATTAAAGAGGTGGCTCCTACCAGACAGTTAAGTGTAACATTTTTCCTCACATCTTCATATACGATCTGTACAATCAACTATTACGAGCCAATGTGAACCATTCTCTGTACCGTAAAATAGTGTGCGTTGTTTAGATGAACCATATACCCAGACTGTTATCTGCTGTTCATTGGACTCACTTTTCGAGTCAAAGCCACGTTGTCCAATGAACTCAATATCCAGACATATGTCTGTTGTCCAGGACTACAACATTCACACAATCATTCAAAGGGACAAATTAGTGATAAGCGCTATAAATACACATACAGACAAGATGATCAAAAAATGATATGATGCACAACATGATGGCATTTATTAAAGGTACGATAATATTTAACTATTAATTGCAAGTTCCAGGTCAAATGACAAGTGACTATATAGAAAGAATTCGATAGTATACCTCACCTTGATAGATTATGATATTATTTCGGTTGCTAAGTCCAAGCTATCCTATAATTATAATTCAAGCAATATTACATGGGTTAGGACCAATACTGGCTATTTAAGTATTTAAAATAATTATTTTGCTTAAAATCTATCCCGCACGATTTTGTTTGCCTTTAAAAATTCATAATAATTTAACCGTCAGTTGAAAAATCATGAAATATTCCAGAAATACATAAAATAACTGTACAAAGATGCGGACACCAGAAATTCAACAATCGGGACGACGCGTGTAACTCACGCGCCACCGTGCCTGCGCGCGACCGTGCTCCAGCCGTCACACGCGACCAAGATTTTTACATATCGATCATCTCATTGTCCTGTACGACTTTGTCCACCGGAAATGGTACTTCCGGCAATATTTTGGGCAATCGGACGACATCTTTGTAAAATAAAATACATTTGAAACAACTTTTGTTCAGAAAGCAAGTTAAAAATCATTTTTAGAATGCACGAAATTGAAGCTTGATACTGATATCTTAAAATGGGTTTTCTGGGCTTGACAACTTCTCTGTTCTTCACGTTTTCGAATTTTCCGGGCAAGTTCGACTTGTGATTTTAAACACCCCCGTTACAGAAACTCTTTCTGAGTGTATGTGTAGTGTTGTGAAATATTTTTGAAATATTTGAACAAGGTCTGGTATTTTTCACTGAATTGTAATGCTTCTATCCCTATTTTCTATATTCATACTAACTTTTATCTTATTTTTCCCACACTTATACCTTAAACTTGGTGAGTAAAACTGATAAAATGTGGGTATTTATAGTTAAAGTTGGAGTACATAAGTTATATTTAAAGTGACACTTAAATATTATATTTATTATAATATATTTGTTTCATTTTATTAATACTTACCATTTAAATTTGTTTTAACAACACATTTATGAAGTTTGATATATTTTATCTAATTTATTAACAACTTTAGTACAATAATATAAATGTTTTAGGTATTTATTATGCTCGTACCTACTTTATTGGTATATGTATATCAATACAGGTCTTTGTGAGTGTTACCTCCTTTTTTGGTTCGCTTTGATAACAAAATGAATTTATAGGGGGGAAGGGATGAGCAAATTCGTGAAATCACAGATTAGGCCGGAGCCAGGGAAGGTCTAACTGGTTGCCAATCTCCGGTGATCAAGAACTGGTGAATCCAATCCCTTTTCTTGCTAACAAGTCCCCTCTTTATAGGGGGAGGGGCGTCAGTGGTCCCGCCTTGTCTGGGGCTTAGGAGACAATGTCTGATGCTGGGGGAGAACCACAGATTGGGGACCACCTACATCTGTTACCTACCTCGTACGACCTTCCTGCTTTTGCGATTCTCTGCATCCGGGGATATGCTTTTCGTCCTCAAGGTGCTTGACCATCCTCTAATTGGTTAGTAGGCCTAGCCTTTGCTTTAATAGGTGTCCGATTCCTGTAACCCTAGTCCCGATATACAGGACCACCATAGGTGGCCTCAACTCGTCTGTCCTGTCCAATGACTGCCCGTCCCGACCTGTTGAAGGAAGTCTTATTGAGGAACCTCCTCGCCTCAGCTCGGCTACTTTGCAATGACTGCACATCCCGACCTATTGAAGAACCTCCTCGTCTCAGCTCGGAGGATGCCCCGAGGGACATTGTCAAGGAGCGCGTAATAGGGCATGCTCGGAAAAGACCACGGCAGCTGGCCAGAGGTGGTCGTGCCCGGTATCAACTCGGATCGGACGGCGGGCTTGAAAATGGGTCCACCTGTTGGGCTGAAAGAGGGTCCCCAAATGACCGGGGCCCAAATAAAGTTCGGGTACCTAAACCTATTGGGCCTCCAGGGCTAGGGGTATCATCAGTATCCCCCCGAAGTTGAGCTAGAGCAGCGCTGCCTCGACTAAAGGGTTTATGACGAACTTTATTTACTCCTGACATCTTGGTCCTTTGATTGGACAACTCCTGGTCCCGGGGTCATAGCTGTCTTGTACCAAACCCTAGGGGGCTGTCAGGCCACGTGCCCTCATCTGGTGCTCCGACCGTTCAGATTCTTTAATCTGTGCCGTTGGTTTGGGCCTGGCTTTCTCGGCCCACTCGCCATATCCTCTATAAATAGAGGCTCTCGAGTCACTTTCATTTATTTGTTCTCCAGGTCGGATCAGTCGTCTTTCCTAAATCTTGTAAGTCAGTTCTGCCTTTCTTTTCTGTTCTTAATGTCCAACTCCACATCTTGCACTTCCGGTGCTCTCTTTCGCGGGGGGGACGAGGATGCCGAGGTGTCTGAGCTACCCAGCCCATCGGGTCGGAGGTCGGATGCCGCCCAGGGAAACATTCCCGAGGTGGCACTCCTCCGACAGGTCCCTCCCCGAATATTTGATCCATCTCTCCCCACCTTCGAGGTTTTCGACCCGAGGAGCCTGGCCCAGGCTGGACTTCCTTGGTACGAGATTCTCGACTCGGGTATTTCCCCTGATGCCGAGCACCTTCTCCGTGCGTGGTTTATCCCGCCGGACCACGACATCCGGGTCCCTAGGGCTGGTGAGCGTCCGCATCTCCCCCCGCCCGGGTACTTTCCCTTCTTCCTTGGGCAGCTTAAGAGCGGACTCCGCTTTCCTATCCCCCTTTCTTACCAGGAGTTCTCCCACTTTCATTGTGTTTCTCTGAGCCAGCTTACCCCCAACTCCTACCAGAGCCTAGTCTCTGTCACTGCCCTCTTTCGATCTTTGGATCTGCCTTTCTCCCCTACCCTTCTCAATTATTTTTTCCAGGTTAAGAAAACCTAGTCTCCCGGGGTGTTTTACTTTGGTGCCCGGACATTTTATAAATTTTTAAATAACATCCCGAGCTCCCGTAAAGGATGGAAACAAACCTATTTTTTTGTCAAACCACCTCGACGCTGGGCCTGCCCCATGGCCTGGCGAGATTCCCTACCTGCCCCCCCAATCCTTGCCCAAAAAATATAAAGAGGACGTATTCTTCCAAACGGTTCTCTCCACCATTGGGGCTCGGCGTTTCGATTCAGCTGCCCTGATCAGGGAGGACGTACTCAGGCGTTTTGGGCTGAGCTCCTATCCAGACGTCCCTGGTGGTACGTTCTTCCTATCTGGCCCCCGTTTATCATATTTATTTTTTCATGTCTGACCTGAGCCCTTTCTCTTGTAGATAACATGTCTCTCCAGCAGCTGCTATCCGCCATGGCGTCTCAGAAGAAAGCGGGAAGAGGGGCGGCTGGGGCAGGCCCTTCGAGCCAACCCCCTAGCGCCCCCGCTGTCATTCCAAACCCGCCCTCCCTAGGGGCCAGTCCCCCTCGCGCCGAAGAGGTTAGGGAGGAGACCGGCCTGAGAAAAAGGAAAAGGGGCAAGGGCGTAGCTGAGGTCTCGACTCGGGAAGAGGTGGCCACTTCCCCGATTATTCATGAGATCGACACCCCACCCGCTTCCCCCCCCCCCCGAGTCATCTGTCCGCTGCTCCCACCGACCCGGGTTCACCTGGGGTACCAGTGGGTTATACTAGAGAGGTCAGCCCGATCAACTCTGCCCCATCAAGCCTCTCTGCCCGAATCGTCGAGTGTCTGACCTCCTCTGCCGACCAGCAAGTCCTATCAGAGCTGAGGTGGAAACCCCTAGCAGAGGAAGGCGTATCTCGGGCCCTATCGGTAAGCTTTTTTTTTTATTTGCCAGGATTTTTCCTTGGTGGATATGAAACTGAGCCCCCCACTCCCCTTTTCTTTTCATGGTCTGGTGATGATGTGCGAGAGCCTTCGTCGGGGTGCTAGCTACGGCCAATCAGCCAGGGATGCGAGGAAGGCAGCGCGGAAGGCCAAGTCAGAGGCTGAGAATGCTATTGCTAAGTCCGAGGCGGACTCTGCTGAACTAGAGTCTCACAGGGCTTCGGTGACCCGACTCCGAGCTGATGTCGAACAGCTCCGTGGTGCCCTGGTCGAGAAGGAACATGACCTTTCAAATGCCTTGGCCGAGCTGGGAAGGGTGAAATCCGAGTTGGAATCCTATGTGGCTGGCGAATCAGCTCGCCGCGAGGCCTTCATCAAGTCGGAGGAATTCACTCGCATGCTGGCCTCCAAGGCCTTTAAATTTCTGGACCTTGGTTTTGATGGGTGCAAGGGCCAATTTAAGGCCAAGGGCTTCCCGCCTAATGACCAGGACCCTGACGACTTCCTGGACCTTAACGCAATCATCGCCAACATCCCTCCCGACTTTATCAACTAGTCTGACTTGTTCTTAATTCACCCCTGTATTCTTTTTTTCTTTTTCTTTTTTCTTGTACTGTGCTTTGGTCGCACCCCCTTGTAATGAGGTTATTTTGAATTTTGATTGTCCTTTCTTCGAAGCAATCCATTCTATTATCGCAAATTTATGAACGTCCTGACCACTTATAGCAGCCGAGCCGGCCCGTGGTTTTACATTGGATTGACCCACAATACTAACTTAAAAATAATCCCACGCATAGAACTAAATGCCGCATGGGGCTGTCATGCCCTAACAACTAGAAATAATTCCAAGGGACTTAAATCTCAAAACAGGGCTGACTTGTTACATTGGCAGGGCTGACCTGCCTAAACTCCACAAACAGTTAACCGAACACAAAAGTCTCGCTCAATCCGAGCTCACGAAATAGTCAATACAAACAGATAACGTCCTCTCGACCTGAGCTCTAGAGATAATAATCCGAACATATGGCGGACCTGTGCTTTTAATTGGTGCCAGGGCCTCATACACCTGGGCTTAAGCATGCAGGGCGGACCTGTGCTTTTAATTGGTGCTAGGGCCTTATACACCTGGGCTTAAGCATGCAGGGCGGACCTGTGCTTTTAATTGGTGCCAGGGCCTCATGCACCTGGGCTTTAGTGACAGGGATGACCTGCACTTTTAATTGGTGTCAGGGCCTCATACACCTAGGCTTAAGCATGCAGGGCGGACCTGTGCTTTTAATTGGTGTCAGGGCCTCATACACCTGGGCTTTAGTGACAGGGATGACCTGCACCTTTAATTGGTGCCAGTGCCTCATACACCTGGGCTTTAGTAACAGGGATGACCTGCACTTTTAATTGGTGACAGGGCCTCATACACCTGGGCTTAAGCATGCAGGGCGGACCTGTGCTTTTAATTGGTGTCAGGGCCTCATACACATGGGCTTTAGTGACAGGGATGACCTGCACTTTTAATTGGTGCCAGGGCCTCATACACCTGGGCTTTAGTGACAGGGATGACCTGCACTTTTAATTGGTACCAGGGCCTCATACACCTGGGCTTTAGTGACAGGGATGACCTGCACTTTTAATTGGTGCCAGGGCCTCATACACCTGTGCTTAAGCATGCAGGGCGGACCTGTGCTTTTAATTGGTGCCAGGGCCTCATACACCTGGGCTTTAGTGACATGGATGACCTGCACTTTTAATTGGTGCCAGGGCCTCATACACCTGGGCTTTAGTGACAGGGTTGGCCTGCACTTTTAATTGGTGCCAGGACCTCATACACCTGGGCTTTAGTGACAGGGATGACCTGCACTTTTAATTGGTGCCAGGGCCTCATACACCTGGGCTTTAGTGACAGGGATGACCTGCACTTTTAATTGTTGCCAGGGCCTCATACACCTGGGCTTTAGTGACAGGGATGACCTGCACTTTTAATTGGTGCCAGGGCCTCATACACCTGAGCTTTAGTGACAGGGATGACCTGCACTTTTAATTGGTGTCAGGGCCTCATACACCTGGGCTTTAGTGACAGGGATGACCTACACTTTTAATTGGTGCCAGGGCCTCATACACTTGGGCTTTAGTGACATGGATGACCTGCACTTTTAATTGGTGCCAGGGCCTCATACACCTGTGCTTTAGTGACAGGGATGACCCACACTTTTAATTGGTGACAGGGACTCATACACCTGGGCTTAAGCATGCAGGGAGGACCTGTGCTTTTAATTGGTGCCAGGGCCTCATACACCTGGGCTTTAGCATGCATGGATGACCTGCACTTTTAATTTGGGATAGGAGATATAAAGGAAAAGTTCTTTAAATAACAGTGTTCCTACATTGAATTGAAATAACAACAATAAAATGCCTAGGAATAATATTTTCTGAGGTGATATGCATTCCAAGGTCTTTTTAGGCGTCGGCCTTCGCCCTCCTCTAAGTAGTACGATCCGGAACTCAGTCTCTGGACTACTTTGTATGGTCCCTCCCATCGGGGGTCGAGCTTTCTTACCTCCCCTGCTGGGTTAACCTTTTTTAGGACGAGGTCCCTCACCTGAAAATTTCGGGGTAACACCCTTTTGTTGTAGGCTTTGACTATCTTGCTGCGGTAAGCCTCCATCCTTATAGCTGCCCTTTCCTATTTCTCATAGATCAGATCCAAATCAAGAGCCCGGTGTTCCTCATTGTCGTCATCATATGCTTGGACCCTGGCAGAGGTCTTTCCAACCTCAGCTGGGAGCACGGCCTCCGTTCCATATACCATGCTGAAAGGCGTTTCTCCAGTTGGGACGCGAGCTATCGTTCTGTAAGCCCACAACACACTTGGTAACTCGTCCACCCAATCCTTGACAACCCCGTACAGTCTGGCCTTTAACGCTTGCACAATTGATCGGTTGGTGACCTCTGTCTGCCCGTTGCTCTGCGGGTAACCCACTGATATAAAGACTTGTTCGATCTTCATTTCCTTGCACCAAGCCATTAACCTCTGCCCCTGGAACTGCCTCCCATTGTCTGATATCAATTTTCTGGGTACTCCAAAGCGGCAAACTATGTTCTTCCACAGAAAGTCCAACACATTCTCCTCGGCAATCTTGGCTAAAGGTTCGGCCTCGACCCACTTCGAGAAATAATCTACAGCCACCAACAGAAATTTCTTTTGCTTCGGGGCTATCGGGAAAGGTCCCACGATATCCAAATCCCATTTATCGAAAGGGCAGGCCGATGTTACCGCTTTCATGAGCCTTGCTGGCCTTAACTGGAACTTACTGTTCCTCTGACAACCCTCACAAGTGACTACAGTCCTGATCGCGTCATTCCTCAGGGTCGGCCAGAAGTATCCAGCAAGGAGGGTCTTTCTGGCCAGAGCCAACCCCCCGAGATGGTCTCTGCAGCATCCTTCGTGAATTTCCCTGAGCACATATTCTGCCTCCTCCGCGCTCAGACATCGGAGCAGGGGTCCGGCAAAGGACCTCTTATATAACACATCCTCTATCAGAACAAAACGGAATGAATGCCTCTTCAACCGCTGGGCTTGGTTCTTATCAACGGGTACTTCAAGCTTTCTTAAGTAGTTCAAAATCGGGGCTATCCAACCTAAGACCTTGGGGGCCTCGGTGGCGGGCCGAGTTGACGGAACCAACTCAGTTTGAAATATGAGCTCCCTCTGTGACAAAGGAACCAGGGATGTTGACCACTTGGAGAGCTCATCAGCTTCGTGATTATCCTCCCTAGGGATCTGCACTATGCTCCACTCCATGAAACTTTCTGACATCTCCTGTATAGCCTTCAAGTATTCTATCATCTTCTCGCTTTTGGCTTAGTAATTCCCTTTCACCTGCTGAGTGGCCAGCTGGGAGTTCGAGTGAAGGATCACCCGGCTGGCACCGACCTCCTTTGCCAACCTCAGCCCGATCAGTATGGCCTCGTATTCTGCTTCATTGTTAGAAGCCCGGAAATCCAATCTGTTAATGACCTTCATCTTTTCACCCGCGGGAGATATCAGAACAATCCCCACTCCACTGCCTTCACTGTTAGCTGCTCCATCCACGTATACTTTCCACGGCTCCTCAGCCTCAACCTCTATCATCTCCGCGAGGAAATCTGATAAATCCTGAGCTTTAATGGATGACCGAGGTTGGTAGGTTACGTCGTACTCGCCGAGCTCGATTGTCCACTTCACCAATCTCCCCGATACGTCAGGCTGGGTCATTATCCTCCCCATGGGGCTGTTGGTTAGCACTGAGATGGGGTGTGACAAGAAGTAGGGTCTCAGCCTTCTTGCGGTTATGACCAAAGCTAATGCCAATTTCTCGACCTCTGGATACCTGAGTTCCGCCCCTCTCAGTGCATGGCTAACATAGTACACCGGCCTCTGGTCCGTACCGTCCTGTTTTATCAGTACCGAGCTAACAGCACTCTCTGTAGCAGACAAATAGATCCATAATCGCTCGCCGGGCTCGGGCTTTATCAGGACGGGCAGCTCGGCCAAGTGCTTCTTCAAGTCAGAGAAAGCTTTCTCGCACTCGTCGTCCCAATCGAACTTTTTCGCCTTTCTTAGCACTTGGAAGAAAGGGTAACTCCTATGAGCTGACCTGGAGATAAAACGAGCTAAGGACGCAATCCGCCCTGTCAGTTTCTGCACCTCTTTTATACTGCGAGGTGAGGTCATCTCTTGAATTGCTCTTATTTTTCCGGGTTGACCTCGATCCCCCTCTCTGTTACCATGAAACCCAAGAATTTACCGCTCTTCACACCAAATACGAACTTAGCCGGATTTAATTTCAAACCAAACCTGCTTAGTGTGGCAAAAGTTTCCTCCAAGTCGGGCAACAGGTCTGCCTGGCCCTTAGATTTTACCAAGATGTCATCCACATAAACCTCAATGTTCCTTCCCGCCTGGTTTTCAAACACTTTGTACATCAACCTCTGGTATGTGGCCCCGGCGTTCTTGAGGCCAAAAGGCATGACCACATAGCAGAATGTTCCATCCGACGTGATAAAACTGACCTTATCCTGGTCCTCTTTTGCCAAGGGTATCTGGTGATATCCTTGGTACGCGTCCATGAAACATAACAACTCGTACCCTGAGGTGGAGTCTACCAACTGGTCGATCCGGGGTAGGGGATAACAGTCCTTGGGACAGGCTTTGTTCAAATTATGAAAGTTGATGCATATCCTCCATTTTCCCCCCGACTTTGGAACCAAAACCACGTTAGACAACCAGGTGGGAAACTGCACCTCCCTTATCTGACCAGCCTTCAGCAAGGTCTGAACCTCGGCTCGGATAATTCTGTCTTTATCTGGTCCAAAATGCCTCTTCTTTTGCCGGGTTACTTTGACTTATGGATTGACATTTAACCTGTGCTGGGCTACCGCGGGCAACACCCCTGTCAGCTCGGTTGGAGACCAGGCGAATATTCCGGCATGCTTGGACAGGAATTTCACTAAATCGTTCTTCAGGACGCTGTCTAGGTCAGCCGCTACTCTTGTGGTTTTATCGGGCTGTCCTGGGACTAATATAATTTCCTCTTCCCCGTCCCGCATCGCCTGCACCTCATGCACCATCTGTACTCCCCTATCCTCCCGTCCTTCATCACCGCCCCTTCGGGATCTTTTCACCTCTACCCTTACAGTTTTCGCGTAGCATTTCTTGGATGAGGGCTGGTCTCCCTTAACTTCCCCCACTCTTTTTTCTACAGGGAACTTTATCTTTTGGTGGAAGGTGGAGGCCACAACCCTGAATTCGTTCATAGCTGGTCTTCCCAGAATGATGTTGTACGAAGACGAGGCCGCCACAATGGTGAATGTGATCAACCTCGTTTTCCGATCCTCGTTAGATCCCAGGGAAAGGGGCAGGGAAATCTGACCGAGGGGGTACACGGTGTGCCCAGCGAAGCCAAATAGGGGGGTGTTGATTGGCTCGATGTGATACCCTCCCAAGTCCATCTGCCGAAATGCTTCGTCAAACAACACATTCACGAACTCCCTGTGTCTACAAACACCCTCCCGACTTCATAATTGGCAACAATGGCTCGTATGACCAGAGCATCATTATGGGGTGCGCAAATGTTTTCCAGATCCCACGGCCCAAAATTGATAACCACCTCTTCCTCGGCACCACAACTCCCTCCTACACTCAGGGTCTCTCTCCTGCTGGCAGCCTTCCTGGCTCTGTTGGAATCCCCATCCGTTGTGCCGCCCGAGATCATGTTGATGACTCCCCGTGTTGGTGAGTCAACACGGGTAGGGTTGACGTCATTTAAACTCCTTGGGGGTCCTCGAGCCCGTCCTCTACCGCGAAACGGAGGATGGAAGTTGGTCCGTCCCCCTCTCCCTCTTGTCCATGACGGTCCTCGACCCCTTCCCCGAGGAAGATTATCCCCTGGTGGGACGGGTCGGGACAACAACTGCTTGAACTGGGAACTGTTCTGTATTGCCTTCTCAAGTTCCTCATCCAAACGATGGCAATCTTGCGTGGTGTGCCCAGTCGCTTGGTGGAAGATGCAATATTTCTCCGAGACCTCCTTGCTCGGCTCTACACTGGCTGGTGCTGGCTTTTGCAACATCTGTTTGTCTTCACATATGTGGATGGCCTCCTCCTTGGAGACTTTCAACGGCGTATACTGGGAAAAGCGACCGAGCTGCGCCCCTTCCACTGGCATTTTCTCGCCCTGGCTGATCCGTTTTTCCCCAGTCCTCCGCACTTCCTTCCTCCTCAGCTGCTGGGCCTCCTCCACGTTAATGTACTTTTTCGCTCGGGTGAACAGATCATCATATGTAACATGAGGCTTCTTTACTAATGATCGGAAGAAATCTCCTCCTCTCAGGCCTTGTGTAAAGGCGCTGATCATAATTTCCGCCGGGCAGGCAGGTATTTCGAGTATCACAGTGTTGAAGTTTTTGATATACCCCCGCAGCGACTCATCCTCGGCTTGCCTCATCTCGAACAAGCTCAGAGAGGTCTTCTTATATCGCTTGCTGCTGGCATACTGGTGTAAGAACGCGGAGCTAAATCCGGCGAAGGAAGTAATGGAACTAGGCTCCAACTGGTTGAACCACTTCTGGGCCGACCTCACCAAAGTGGTCAGGAACACTTTGCACTTGAGGCGATCCGAGTAACAATGTAGCATGGCAGCGTTTTCGAACCTGCCCAGGTGTTCTTCCGGGTCCGTGCTCCTATCATATTCCCCAATATTGGGGGGTCGAAAGTTACTTGGGAGCTCCTCGTTTACTATTTCACCCGAGAAAGGGGTTCCCCTCCTGACAGAGGTACCCCCCATCCGCTTCTTCATCCTCTGGACCTCGTCCTTCAGCTCCTCCACCTGGCCCTACAGATCCAGAACAGCAGTCACTTTAGGACGGGAAGTTGCTCCCTGTTCGGGATCCTTCATCTGCTGGGAGCTTTCCCCGTGCACGCCCTCGAACGGATCTTCCTTTCTCCTCATAGTCTGTTCCACCGTAACTGCAATTAGTCTTGTGAGCTGTTCCAGTGTTAAAGCTCCCACTGTCATGTTTACCCCGGGCGGTGGCTGTTCCTCGCCATTGGTGGAGGCGTGGTGCTCTCGATTTTCCTCCGCTTCTGTTCTCCTTGTTCTTACCATTGTATCAACGTCATTTGCTCAGATGTTCCCACAGATGGCGCCAATTTGTTACCTCCTTTTTTGGTTCGCTTTGATAACAAAATGAATTTATAGGGGGGAAGGGATGAGCAAATTCGTGAAATCACAGATTAGGCCGGAGCCAGGGAAGGTCTAACTGGTTGCCAATCTCCGGTGATCAAGAACTGGTGAATCCAATCCCTTTTCTTGCTAACAAGTCCCCTCTTTATAGGGGGAGGGGCGTCAGTGGTCCCACCTTGTCTGGGGCTTAGGAGACAATGTCTGATGCTGGGGGAGAACCACAGATTGGGGACCACCTACATCTGTTACCTACCTCGTACGACCTTCCTGCTTTTGCGACTCTCTGCATCCGGAGATATGCTTTTCGTGCTCAAGGTGCTTGACTATCCTCTAATTGGTTAGTAGGCCTAGCATTTGCTTTAATAGGTGTCCGATTCCTGTAACCCTAGTCCCGATATACAGGACCACCATAGGTGGCCTCAGCTCGTCTGTCCTGTCCAATGACTGCCCGTCCCGACCTGTTGAAGGAAGTCTTATTGAGGAACCTCCTCGCCTCAGCTCGGCTACTTTGCCATGACTGCCCGTCCCGACCTATTGAGGAACCTCCTCGTCTCAGCTCGGAGGATGCCCCGAGGGACATTGTCAAGGAGCGCGTAATAGGGCATGCTCGGAAAAGACCACGGCAGCTGGCCAGAGGTGGTCGTGCCCGGTATCAACTCGGATCGGACGGTGGGCTTGAAAATGGGTCCACCTGTTGGGCTGAAAGAGGGTCCCCAAATGACCGGGGCCCAAATAAAGTTCGGGTACCTAAACCTATTGGGCCTCCAGGGCTAGGGGTATCAGTGAGTAAAGTTTTTTAATGGATATTCTTTTGATCAAAATAAAATATTCATATTCAAGGATATACATATATTTTCATTTTTTGATGTTATTTTAATATTACAATTAATATATAGATTTACTTTGTGAATTATTTTTAGTTATGAGTAGGTTTTTTTAAAAATAAAATTGTTGGCTCACCCCATTGTAGCTTTCCTAAACTGCTTATTGTTTCTGTTAAAAATCGAAACCTTAATCTGCTCCGATTTCACAAAAAGGTCATCAGACTCTCGTTCACTGATCTATTGTGTTGATTTTGGATTTCTCATTCTCTTTTCCTGCAATCTTTTGTTCAATTTGAAGTTGGAAATTATTTTGTTTTGGAGTGATTGTACGAGAGATTTTGGGAATTGACCTTTCCAATCTTTTTTTTAAGGAAATGACCCGATTTGGCGTCCCCCAACTCCTTTCACTCTTGCGGGCGCAATCGCCGCACACCAACACTACTTGAGTTCTGTTGGCTCTCCACCTACATGTACGGAGTTCTTCACTGAACACCCTTTTTTGATAATTCCCGTCTTTCTTGATTTTGGAAATATGAGATTTTCCCCTTATTAAATACAACGAACTCTTGTTTTTTGTTGTTTTTGGTATCATTAATGGCTTTCGTTAACCGTGATGAGGAGTTCAATTTAAGATGCCTATGTTTGTTTATTATCTCTAAGAAAATCTTTCCCATAGCTGAGCGGTCCCATAGAAGCAATGTTTTTAAAATCGGCCAGGACCGGCCGGTCCAACCGGTGACCGGAACCGGTGACCGGTGCTTGGTCCTGGCCGGTTAACCCAATAAAATCGACAGTGTAAAAAATCGGTGTTAACCGGTGAGAACCGGTCAAAAACCGGTCGATCGGTGAACCGGTCGACCGGGTTGAACAGCTCGAAACTCTTTTTTTTTTCTTCCAATTTTTGTTTTGTTATCATCCCTTTTAAGTTTTATCATTCCTTCCTAAATACCTAAATAAAATGTTACAGCCATGATTAGAGGTTCCATGTAGTTTATTTATATATATTAGATTTAATTTTGTATTGCATCAACTCCATAAAACTATGAGTTTTAACATTTACCCATTATATGTTTTTGATATTTGTATCGGTCTTATACATAAATGCAAAAAGTAATATATTGTATAAAAAATAAAAATCTCTTAATTTTGATAATCAATACTAAATATTTGTAATAATATAGTAGCCCATTATTGAATAATATAATACATATTTGGTGTATACATGACTAATTAGTGCATTTGTAATTAATTCTTTTTTATATAAAGTTTATATTTACAAAAAAATAGTTATAAACTTAAATAGATGAAATTATTGAAAGAGTGTGTAAAATATTGGTCTTCATGCTATATTACTACAATGATATTTCTTTTATTATTATGAACGTTTGAAACTTTTTCAAATACATGTTAAATATTTTACAAAAATTAAATATAGATATTACATCATGCTGACGTCACACCGGTTGAACCGATCGAACCTGTAACCAGTAAGGGCACCGATTTTATGTCCGGTCTGGTTTTGAAAACACTGCATAGAAGCTTCAACCCAAAACACATGAAGTGGCAGTATGAATGCCGGGTTTCCTCTCCTTGAAATCTGATTTTCATGTCTTTTTATAGATCGCAGGAGATGTAAATGAATCGAATCGATTCGTAAACTTTTCAAATCGGCTCCAAAAATATTCGATTTGAGTTTGAAATTATCGAATTCGAGCCGAACTCGAATTTTTTTCGAACCAAATTCGAACCCAAAATATTTTATTTGATAGTTTACGAACTTGTACCGAACCTTAAAATTTTATTTATATAATATTTTTATTTATTAAATATTATGTATATTAAACACAATGTCTTTCACTTTTCACGCTATAACCTAATTCATAACATATCTTTTTTTTCAAAACCAGCAGCCGCTTCAAAACCTAATCTTTACATTCAGCTTCTCCTTTCTTCATCTTCACAGCGCCGCTCGTTCCTAGACTCTTTGCACAACCAGGTTTCTCTCCTGAGTCGCTGTGGCTAAGGGTTTGCCCCTTCTTCCTCGCGCAACCAAGCTTCGAACGAGCTCAAGGCGGCCCTAAGGTTAGTGCTCGAGCCGCCTCTCCTGTCCTCTTCGGTTCATCTTCGCCCAAAAAATGGCTGTTGGCTTTCTGCAACGAGGCGGTGCCGCTATGGTGTCTGGCTCTTTCTTCTTCATTTCTTCCTCGCGGCCGCTATCATCTGTTTTAAACGTTATCCCCTTCGCCATGTTTTACTCCGAAGGAAATCAGGACAAGAGTGTGGAAGAAGATGAAAATGCACTGTGTCGGCACCGGCTTGTCAGACTGAGTGGCGGCGGTTTTAGGCAAGTGTTCTGACCGAGAGAGTAGAAACCATTTTCGGTTCGAGCTCACCAAAGTGTGACCTGTTAGCCCATAAGTCAGTACTGTGACGATGCGGCTCTTGCTCACCCGACACTATCCGGGGTGAACAAGATTTCGAACCGAATTTGATGCGTGATTATAGGCTAAGTAATTCCATTGAAAGTCCTAGTGCATTCTATGGGGTAATTCTTCTCTTCTAATGCCACATATCTTAATATCCTTATACTTAAATGAGCATTTAAAGCAGATATATAGTATTACCTAAATTATTTGGTGCACATGAGCTGCATAATATGTACTTCACTAAAAAATGATGGGATCTTCAAGTATTTAGAGATTTTTGTGAACTATGAAGTTGTTGGTATCACAAATGTTGGATGTGTGCATCTATGGACATGCTGTGTACTAACTTAGCTGGCTGTTGTCTCGTAATTGAAAATTATCTAGGGTTGTGTTTGGTTATTAAATGCTTCATCGAATGTTAAAATGAATTTCACTGACCTTTTTTAAAAAAGAAATTCGTGGGCAAAAAGAATTATATCATGTTTGTAATGGCTTTTTGTTTGTCGATGCAGAACACTATTACCGAATCAAGTTTTCTTCTTTGGATTTGATATTTCATATCCTTGCTTATTTGAACTTCTTTGGATTTTGTCATTGACAGATAGAAGACAAACTTCTCTATTTAACTTTTCATTCTTTAGAAAATTTTGACCAAGAAATAAATGTCAGTCCATGAGTAAATCATCATTTTATTTGAACCTATTTGGAATTCCACTTAGCAAAATATGCATAATAATGTGCTTGTTCAATCGTTACTATTCTAATTTCTATGAGATTCAGTTTTTCAATTAAGTTTGTGTCAAAATATTTGCAGCTTGTTTTGGTGCGAGTCATTTTCATCGCAAAATATGCCCATCTTTTTCCTTGATCAGGTGTTTGATTGACACGAGGAAAGCACGCTGCTGACTTTGCATGCTACCATTTGCCAAGGTTCATCGTCGAGGATGAAGATTTTCCTCAGGACATTGAGAGTCATTGCATCAGCATTTCTGCAGAGAGATACTGCTTTTGCAGAAGCTTGCTCCTTAGACGCAGATCTTGATTCTGGTACAGATTGGAAGGTAAGAGTTCTTGAAATCCTTCTGATTAAACTTTGTGGATAATTTTTCAAGGTTTTAAAAAACAAAAGGATGAGGAATTTATTATTTTTTGTCATTGTTGATAACAATGAGAAATGGATGTGTTTCCTCACAATTCACGTATTAGTTCGTCAATTTATTAAATTAGCTATTAATTTCAAATATTTTAAATTTTAAAAAGAAATTGGGAGGCGATCGTGGCCGCCTCCAGTAAGTTTGAGCCTTGCAGCGACCAATCGCTGCCAATAGACGGCGATCAATCGTCGCAACCAGAAAATAAAAAAAAATTCTAAAATTATGGTATTGATTCTGTTTGGACCCTGTCCAATCCAGATCCGATCCGGATCCCAGGATCGTGGTGGTTCCATGGCCCGGACAGATCAATCCAGGGTAAATTGTATTACATAAATTTTATAAATATTTATTATAGGGTAAATTGTATAAAATCAACCTGTATTATAGATGTGCGGAATCATCAAGTGTTAACAAAATAGGCAAAAAAAAATCATGCTTTCTTAAACTCTACATTGTGTATTAAAAAAAAGCAAAAAAAAAAACTCTTTATCAAGAATACATGCCTTTCGTTGGTTGGCTCTGAATGATTCTAAACATCATCAGTCTCTGTCGCTAATGTCACAGATTCAGAATCCTCTCCTACCTCAATCTCCTTCAATCAGCAACTGTCCTCAAGCCATTCTATTGGAAGGGATGCCTTGCAGTCGCTCATCATATGGGTTTTTCTATCCATATTCACCATATCCATAAAGTTGCATTCTCAGTTGGTTAAAGCCTCAACTTCATATTTTAAGCTTAATACCCATGGAAGCGAACGTGATAACCCTGGTGATAAATATATATATTAATAATAATAAATGAATAATATTATATATAAATGAATACTAATATATAAATATATATATGTAATAATAATAAAATAACAATAAAATAATTAATAATAATAATAATTAATAAATACTATTCATATATATATATTAACATTATAAAATAAAATAATAATTATTATTATTGTTAATAATAATATATAAATAATATATTAATGAATAATAATAATAATATATTCATAATTATGATAAAATAATAATATATATATTATTAATATATAAAATATAAAATAATAACAATAAATTAAAAAATACTAATATTAATAATATTAACATAACAATAAAATAAATAGTAATAATAATACAAAAATATAATATAATAATAAAAATAATAATTATATATATAATATTACTAATTATTATTGTTAACTAATAATAACATATAAATAATAATAATAATATATTATTAATATTAATAAAATAACGCGTATATATATATATATATATATATATATATATATATATATATATATATATTAAGATATAAGAAATAAGTTGAAATTTTTGGCTTTGGCGGGAAATGATATAATGTCATTTTGCTTACAAGTAGGATTAAAGTTGGATAAGTATGATGTGATAACTTTTGGTTAAAATCACAAAAGATATGGGATAAAAATAAACCAAGGGGTATGTTTAAAGTTAAAAATGCTTCAAACGCACCCTAATAGAACTAAACTTTACATCCTAATTTATTTTGAACAAATAAATAAAATACTAGTACTTTTATAACATGTAGGAGGCTTTACTCTCCGGATCGCCATTTTCAAGTTCCTTAAATCTGTATTCAAATTCCCTAACAGCTTCATGATGTCCCCCTCGGGAGCATGTCTCTCTTTCACCAAAATCAATTCCAAGTCATCCAAATTTTGACGAGACATGACGACACATTGGTTTCCCACATTCCGATATTGGAAACCATGCACGTTTCTATAACATCTATGTACTTCGGTGAAGATCATTATGCGATATGCACAACACAGAAAAGCAACAAAGAAAACCTTAGATGCGTCATGCTTTAAACTAATGAATAAGATGGAGAGCAAGATGACCTCTACCATATCTGTCAGGCCAAACATAGCATAATCCCGTAGCATGAGGCCATAAGCGTCACAGATCATAAGTCAAATACACACTTTCAACCTATCATTCTCTGGCAGAAAGTCGGGCAGGATAGTGGGACCAAATGGAAATAAAATCGCTCTGAATATTTGAATTGCTTCTGCTAAGCTTCTGTGACCAAAGCTCATTATATTGTTCATCCTTTCATTCCTTTGCGCCTTTCACATATTTGTTCTTTGTATCTTTAAGAGTTTTTAGGGTAATAACGGTATAAATCCAAATGCATATGGCGTAAAATAGGTAAAATACTATCTTCCAGCTACATTCTGAATGACCATTCTCATATTCTTGTTCTAAGAGCCATATACTATTGATCTAGCAAAAAAGATTGTATGCTTGGAAAAAAACATATGAAAGTTATCATTCCACACATGCACTTAGCAGTCCAAGAACACATCTTTGTTTTTTCGTATTCATATGCAAATGTTTTGATTAACTGTTACGCGAATTAACGACTCTCAAATTGTGAACCTCATAGTATCTCAAGTTCACAATTTGAGAATTATGATGTTTCATAATTATTTAATATCGTTAATTCACGTAATAGTTAACCAAAACATTTTGCATATTAATTGGAAAAAACAAAGAATGTTTTACTGGACTTATGTTGCTCAGTGCATATGTGAACTGATATCTTTCATATGCTTATTTCAAGCATATAATTTATTTTCTAGATCAACAGTACGTGGCTCCAGGGCCATTCAGAATGTGGCCGGAAGAGAGTAATTTACTTATTCTACGACATATGCATTTGGATATATGCCGTTATTGCCCTAAAAGCCTTAAAGATATGAATAACAAAAATGTGAAATACTCAAAAAGGAATGACATGATGAACAATAGAATGATAAGATTTGGTCACATAAGCTTAGTATAAACGATTCAAATATTCATAGCGATTTTATTTCCATTTGGCTCAACTATCCTGCCCGACTTTCTGCCAGAGAATGATAGGTTTGCAATGTGTATTTGACTTATGATATGTGTGACACTTGTGTCCTTCATGCTATGGGGTTGTGCTGTGTTTGGCCTGACAGACATGGTGGATGACATCTTGCTCTCCACTTTATTCATTAATTCAAAGCACGATGCATCTAGCGTTTTTTTGTTGCTTTTCTGTGTTGTGCATATCACATATTGATCTTCATCCACACCGAAGTAAAGAGATGCTGTAGAAACATGCATGATTTCCAATATCTGACAAATGTGGGGAACCAATATGTCGTCACGTCTCGTCAAAATTTGGATGACTTAGAACTGATTTTGCTGGAAGAGGGACATGCTACCGAGGGGGACATCATGAAGCTGTTAGGGAATTTGAATACAGATTGAAGGCACTTGGAAGTGGCGATCCGGAGAGTAAAGCCTGGTTAGACCACTAATCCTACATGTTGTAAAGTTCTAGTATTTTATTTATTTGTTAAAAGTAAATTAGAATGTAAAGTTTAGTTCTATTAATATATGAAATATGAGAGCCGTTGATATGGATTATGTTTGCTTTCCAACTCAGATCGAAATATTTTAGGCAATTTCTAAATGTTTGTTAAAGACGTATGGCTTCCCAACTCCAGATGTTTTTAAGCTCCATGCACATGATGCGGTTAAAATCAATACCCGACACGTTTGTTTGAACACATTATACATTAATAATTTCTCTGAGATGGGTAACACCGAGCATCCTTCCGCAGTCAAAAATTCTGATAAGATTAGCGATCTATTCATGACATTTCACTCAAATAATGTCCATAAACCCCGATGAAGAACCAAAATGCAAGATAAGGCTAAAAATTGGGGTAAAAGAACAACTTTGGTCTAAAGAAACAACGAGTCAACCAAGAAAGAACAAAATGGAGGTTGTTTCAGTACGTTACAAAAGATTCAACAAAATCAAGAAAAGTGATTGATTTAAATATGGTATTTTCTTTTTTTTTTTCTCATGGCCCTTGAAAAGAGGAGGTTAGAAACTAAAATAAATGAAAAAAAAATTTATTTTTGCTCTAATTTTTCTCTCTCCTTCTATGTTCTCTCTTTACCAGAGATTATTACTCAATTCCTAGAATTACTTATTTGTTGATGCTCTGCACCTGAGCATTTCTTCTTGTTTAATGAGCAAGAGTGTGAGTGAAGAAGAAAAAACTAAGTTTAACAAATATTAATAGTCAATCAAGAATACGGAATGGTTTGCTATCAAAATATATACATAATTGCCCAAGGAGTCTTTATAGTTTCTTTTATCATCAAATATTAGTGACATATTAAATATGCTCAAAAAAATGTGCTTCGAGTCCGTCTGAATCTTATGTTCTTATGTTCATTTGTATTTACATGTTTTTATTCAGTATGTACGATATGAACGACATAAAGTCTTTCTGATTCATTTGGATAGAAAAAGTTGTAATGTTTAGTTGTTTACATTACAAAATTTGTCCTTTACTCATGGAGAATCTTCTCCTTAAATAAACTGACATTACAAAATCATCATAAATATATACCAAAAAATTTAATAACTTCTTTGCATTAATAGAATTGAAAATCATGAGGATATTTGTGTATTATTTTTCTTACCAGTATGTTATTTTTCTTCAAAGTCCTTTACTTACAAAACTAGATTACACTTTTAATATATATTTAGGAGATTTGTTTATGATGGTAAGTTGAGAAATACATATTGTGAGTTTCTTGCATCTTTATAAAACAAGATAATTGTATGAAAATATGGATTGCAAGGAACAATGTGGTTTTTGAACATCAAAATTATCTGCTCAGAAAGTTAGTGATACTATAAAAATAATGATGTGATCATGGTTAAAGACAAAAGTCAAAATATTGCACCTTATTTGGTCAATGATTGGTTGAATTCGGATTCGGAGTTGATTTTTTTTGTGTGTGAATGTAATAGACATGGGTTTGAGCACCCATAGTATTCATTTGCAATAAAAACATAATAATACTGAAGCAAGGCAACTATATAAAATAAACATCAAGTACAATATATATATTTTCTTGGTTTTTGTTTCTCCCAATTCTATAGTAGAGAGCATACACTATGATTTGGATGCTAACACCTTACTTTTATCACATGATATTAGATTAAATTGCTTCAATCCTCCAAATATAGAGAAACATTCTCAAACATAGTACTAGTCAATATTTGATAGTTAATATCAACTCTTGACAATTCCATAATGTAATTTTATATTTAAAAAAGAGTCATAATATGGACAGTAGAGTATTAAGTGAGTAAAAATACTCGATTATGTATAGAGTAAGTGAACAATATTATACACAAGTTTTAGCTGAATAAATTAAGCCACATGCACACGATGTGGTTAAATTAGTAAAAAAATGAGTACACCAACACGTTTGCTTGAATTAAAATTGCAGAAATCAGACACATATTATATATTAATTTCCCAGGAGATAGGTGTAGGATAAAACGCTTGCTGTTTTACCAAAACAAAAGCTATAACTGATAGTAAATGTGCAACTCAAATTTTTTAAAACTGTACAACAGCATAAGCACCATGTTCGATCGATCACATTTGTTGTACCCAAACAATTCTTCTCCCAGTAATTGTACTACTTGCGACTCATGGGAATTGAACATGTTACCTTGACTTTGATACCAATTATAGGATCAAACGATTGCCCGTTTACCAAAAGCTATAGCTGATGGTAACGATGAAACTCAAATCTTTTAAACCGTACAGCAGCACAAGCATCATGTTTCGATCGGTCACAAAACAATGGCCACACAACATCCTTTCACAAAATCCAAAGTTCTCACAAAATTAAGAATTTATCCATGACAATTCACTCATATAATATCCATAATATAAATTGTGTTTGGAAGGAAAACAAATAAATTTAAAGAACCAGACTATGTTGGAAGTTGGAAGTTGGAAGTTGGGAAGTTGGAACACATTTCAACATTAACTGATAGTATTTCTTTCTTTTTCTCCAGTTTCATCTCCTTTCTCGCCAAGAACAAGTAAAAACTCATAACAAAATCCAGGCTTCTGAATCTACAATCACAGAAATGCAGAAAAAACAACGCATGTGTCAACCAAGAAAGCACCAAATACAGGTTGTTTAAGACGACTTAAAATATTTACCAAAATCAAGAAGATTGTTGATTTAAAAATGGGATTCGGCAAAAAAAAGGAATTGCATTTCTTTTACGTTTTATTTATAAATCAAAGTGCTTCATTTTCCATGCAGTTTTGTCACGTTACGATCATTAAAAGCATAACTGAACATTAATTTGGAGCATTTCATTAATATAATACTTTAAATTCATTAATATGTTCAACTTCAAACTACGAGCCTGAATGTATATTTTTGGGTTAAATTTTAGGGTAAAAGGTGTTCAACCCTATAACATTTACCATATTTAGCATTTTACCCCATAACCTTTCAAAATGTGCACTTAACCCCCTGAACAATTGTATATAGTGCACTTAACCTCATGAAAAATATCCGGGAACAATTTTTTCGAATATTCTGGCTGCAGATTCCCTCACGTGCATCACACATGCCACGATCGAGTGTATGTATGTCTTTTCATGAATTTTAACGAGTATACATGAAAAAAGAATTTTATGACTATGACCACGATCTAGGAATTTTAATGGTAAAATTTCTGCATAAAATATATAATTGGAAAAAAAACAATCGAAATAGCCAAACATTACTACCCAAATTGAAATCCTATCTTCTAACAAACTAATAAAAAGATGAATACAGGTTATAAATTCACATAAATTTCCGGAATTTAATCATTGTTTATGACAGTAAAAAAAAATAGTTCTAAGTAGGGGTTTATTGGATCGGGTCATTCTCGAATCGAACCATATCCGGTCTGGTTTAACCTTTTTAATTTGGTCCTAGAGCTAATAAATAATATATTTAGGGTGCGCTTGGTTCGAGGATAGGATAAGTGATAGATAGATTAAAAAGTGGATAATGGGTTGATAAGTAAACTAATGGATATGTTATATTGCGTTTGGTTCGTATGATTAATAAAGTATGATAATGAATATTGTGTTTGGTGTACTTGATAATTAGGTGGTATAGATTAATTTTATTCATAAAATGACAAAAATACCCTCGAATAGTTTTGCACTTATTTTTATTATTTTATTTCAATTTAAATTTAAATTAATCAAAATAAATTATTTATATGATTTAATTAATAAAATATTATAATTAATTATTATTAATCAAAATACCCTCGAATTATTTTGCACCAAACTTTTCACATATACAAAATGATCTAGTATTTTCCCAGCATGAATTTATTAATAAAAATTATTAATTTTTTTAAAATAATTAAATATTCATAAAAAGACTTATTAACAATAATTTGATTAAATTATATTAGTTCATATAAGTTCATGACATATGTAAAATGAGGCATTTTATAATATAATATAATTTAGATAAACGGATTCATCCTCAGCTTCGCTTCCATCCTCATCGTAAATTATGGTTTTGCTCTAGATAAACAGATTCATGACATATATTAGAAATTCTTTAAATATTATTATGAACTTATGTAAAATAAAAAATTAGTTACCATAAATTTTTTTTTTCTTCTGAAAAAGACACAAAAATAATATAATTTGAATATAAGTAAATTTATAATAACTAAGGCATTATAAAGATCAAATTAATAGCTTGTTTTAAATTAATTGGATAAATAATTATTTATTTACAAATGTACTTTAATGTAATATAATTTAGATAAATTAAACTCATAAATTCAAAAAATTTATTTAGTAATTAAATAAAATTAAAATAGAAATTATAAACTAATTATTACTAGAAATTATAAAACACTTATTTTAATAATAATAATAATAATTTATAATATGAAATTATATTATTAGAAATAAGAATAATAATAATAATAATAGAAATAATAATAATAATAATAATAAGTTAATATGATTTAAGGGATATAATGGTAATAAAACACTACCATCACTCCTCATCACACCAAGTAAGAGGGACAAATTATCAATCAAACTATGTATAAGTAATATGTATAGTGCGGGCCTCATTCGGGCCCATCGGGCTATCCCAAAAAATTATCCTTGAGCAAAACATAGGATGAAGAAGATTGTGTCATCAATCCATCTGTTATCTTTGAGCAGAACACACTCTTAATTTATTATGACTGACTAATATTTGTAATTATTCTAAAGATTTTTGAGTTATTTGTTATTTGATGTTAGGTGTACTTCTAAACTTGATAAATGATTTATTTAATTTTTGACTCCCACAATAGCTCCTGTTTTGTTTCAGAATGTCGTTGATTTGTTGTGTGTGCAGTAACAACAAGTTTGTTTAGGAATGGCAATGGGTCGGGTATGTGACGGGTTTTGTCAATCCCAGGACCCGCCCCGCTACACATAAAACCCGGACCAGCCCCACCCCGCTTAGACCCGCGAACCCGGCGGGTTTACCCGACCCGCCCCGGTTCCAGTTTTTTTTTTTTTAAAAAATTTAGCTAGAAATAAATTTTGAAACACAAAAGTTGAGTTTTGTGATTAAATTTTATGTTTTCTCTAGTAAATATTTATAATAAGCGTTGCAAAACTATCTTTAAACTACTAATATTTATTAATTTGCTCTTATTTCCTTCAAAATGTCTAACTTCTTTAACATGAACACATGAATTTTGATATAAAATTAAATAATGACACTTTATTGTTCAATTAAAGAAGTAAAATGTATAATCAATATCATATTTTTTTTAAAAAAATTAAAAATGTATTGCGGGGCAGGTACGGGGCGAGTTCAGCCAATCCCAGGACCCGCCCCGCCCCGCTTCCAAACCCGGTTGAAGCGGGTCCAGACCCGCCCCGACGGGGCGGGTTCAATGCGGGTCCGAGTTTGGACCCGTCCCATTGCCATCCCTAAGTTTGTTACATATAAACAAGTAAAAGATTTAAAATAGAAATTTATATTAGCATTTATTATAGCATCAAAATCATCACGTAGAGATTTCTTTATATCATATACATCCGGTGATTGTGGAAATGTTAGGATGTGTGATAATGACTTATCAAAATCCATTGGCATGAGAGATGTATGTTTGGAGACAAATAGTGGTATAATGTTATTTTTGAAAAAAATGTTAAACATGTGCCTGACCTTCGTTTGAATTTGATTTTTGATGAAAAACTTGATGATGAGGGATTCTGCAGCGCATTCTCTAATGATCAATGGAAGCTTACTAAAGGGTTCATTAGTTGTGGCTAGAGGCAAGAAACATAGTTCACTGTATTTGATGCAAACAAAGCTATCTGATCGCTCTATAAATACAGTGGAAGCTGAAAACAATGTCGAGTTGTGGCACATCAGACTCAGTCACATCAGTGAGAAGGGATTGATGATTTTGGCCAAGAAGAATATGATTCATGAGATAAAGAATGGGTGTCTGAAATAGTGCTCTCATTGCTTGGCAGGAAAACAGACCAGAGTTGCCTTTAAGACATCTACTCCCTCAAGAAAACCAGGTATACTTGATTTAATCCATTCTGATATTTGTGGTCCTATGAAAACAAAAAATCTTGGTGGTTCATTCTATTTTTTGACTTTTATAGATGATCACTCAAGAAAAGTGTGGGTGTACACATTGAAAACAAAAGATCAAGTTGTTGATGTGTTTAAGCAGTTCCAGGCTTGGTTGAGAGACAAACTGGAAAGAAATTGAGGTGCATCAGAACTGATAATGGAGGTGAGTATTATGTTCCTTTTGATGAGCATTGTAGGAAATAACGTATTTGTCATCAAAAGACACCTCCCAAAACTCCTCAGTTGAATGGACTAGCAGAAATGATGAATAAAACTCTTGTTGAAATGGTGAGACAGTGGTCCACCTAGAAGCCAATTTGCTTCGCGTACACCTCTGTCCATGAGCTTGGAAAGAGCTATGGAAATATGTGATGATAGAAAGAAACTGGAAAGACCTAGGAAGTATGACAAGGGTTCCCTTCTGCCTCCATTTGATAAGTACCGTGGATTCCATAGAGATAACGGTCATATAACTAATGAGTGTCAGAAGCTTGAAGATGAAGTAGAGAGAATCATCAAAAGAGATTCTGAAATAAAAACTCTCCTAACAAGGACTCAGGAACCTTATCACAAAAATCATGGTAGAAGCCGATACCGAGGTAACAGAATAGAAAAAACACCACATGGTGGCCGAACTAGATCCCATAAGAGGGATATTCCTCCTAGAGAAATAGATAATCAAAGGAGAAGGGCCGAACATGTGGAGAACAATCCCACCCGAGAAACTATCAATATGATCTCGGGGGGACCCACTGATGGAGACTCGGGCAGAGCTCGGAAAAGTCATGGTAGAATATTGAAAAGTTTCGAAGTATCGGAAGAGGTAATCTCAAAAGATGAGCCTATCATAAGCTTTGGGCCTGATGATCTGAAAAGAGTTGCAACACCGCACAATGATGCTCTAGTGGTCATTGTAACCATAACTAATTATGACGTATCAAGGATCTTCATTGATACCGAGAGCTCAGTTAATGTTTTGTTCAAAGACACTTTAGAAAAGATGCAGATAGAGGGGTCAAAGTTTGAACATATTACAACTCCTTTGTACGGGTTCACTGGGCATGCAATTCAGCCTCTTGGACATATCACCCTGCCCTCACGCATAACAAAAATTGTTAATTTCACTGTGGTTGAGGCACCTTCCTCATATAATGCAATCTTAGGCCGACCTGCTATGAAGGACTTCAAAGCAGTAGCTTCTACATACCATCAGAAACTAACATTCCCATTGGGTAGAGAGGTCGGGTTCTTTGTGGTGATAAGAAAACAGCCCTCCGATGTTATGTTGATGAGGTAAAAGAAGATAGAAAACAAGCTTGTTCGAGAGGTCGGTTTTATTGAAAGAACTGGGTATAGTATTCCTATTGACAGAGGCGTCCCAAACAGCTTAGATGAAGAGCCAGAAATAGTTGAGCTCTGCATCAGAAAATAAAAGTAGCCAGGGACTTGGAAACGAATATAATAGCATATCTCATCTCATGTCTGGTCAAGAATGAAGATATCTTTGTTTGGAGGGCTTGTGATCTGAGGGGAATCAACCCCAACGTCCTAGAACATCGTTTGAATGTGCTTTCAGGAGCCCAACCTGTAAAACAGAAGAAAAGACACTTTGAACCTGGAAAGGATAAAGTAATAAGAGAACAAGTGGAGGAACTCCTTCGGGCAGGTCATATTCGAGAAATACAATTTCCAACATGGCTCTCAAACGTGGTTCTGGTACCCAAGAGCTCGGGAAAGTGGAGGATTTGCATAGACTTCCGAGATCTTAATAAGGCATGCCCAAAGGATTGTTACCCATTACCAAGGATTGATCAGTTGGTCGACTCCACTGCAGGACATCAATACTTGTGTTTAATGGATGCTGATAGGCTTAGATTTTAAGTGTTTTTAGCTGTAATTTCTTACCATTTTTAGTACTTTTTCCTGGATGAAATTACGCTTTTTGGTGTTTATTTGCTTGTTTCAGGAAAATAGGTTGGAAATGGTAGAAATGAGCTAAACTGAAGAAAACGGGTGAAATCGAGGCGAAAAAGTGGAAAATTCGGATTTTGCAAAATCTCGATCGATCGAGAATATGTACCGATCGATCGAGCCGGGCAGAGAGTTCAGCAAAAATTTTATCGAAGGATCGATCGATCGGAAGAAAATCTCGATCGATCGATCGAGGCAGAAACTTTTAAACGCTGAAGCGAACAGTGCACCGATCGATCGAAAAATATTTTCGATCGATCGAGACGCGATTTTCTGCAAATCTGATTTTCCAAATATAAAGTGATTTTCGGTGGTTTAAAAAGGGTATCTCTTCCATACCATATCATATCATATCAAAGAGGTTTGAGGACTGATTTTCATCACGCTACAACCCTAGTAGCCGCCGCCTAGAAGAAGGAGGAGAAATCTTCTACCTCCGTTCTTCATCCAAGCTTGAGCGAGCCAATTCCGGAGTGCAAGGAAGGAGCAAGAGAAGAGATTACGGTGCAACGCATGGATTCATTCCAGCATTTATCGTATTTCTAAACTCAGATTTATTTTATATTCATTTTCATTGGATGTTTTTGAGGTTGAGAAACAATTAAACATCTTATTGATTTGTTTTGAATTGAATCAAGTTTATTTTATCGAGTTTACGTATAATCGTGTTTGATTTATTGATTCGAATGTGTTTGAGTGAATTGATTACTTATTGTTCATGAATTGAATGCTTATTAAGATCAAAGCCTAGCTAACTTTGATTGAATATTGTGAATTATAACCGAGATCGAGAGATAACGTTATAATACGCTACATTAATTCATGATTTATGTTTAAGATTGAGATCGAGAGATAAAATCACATACGTGAGCACTTTGAATCGAAAGATTTAGAGTAACGAGGTTTTGAAGATTTATGCAATATCGAATTAGTAAATAAGTGAACGAGAGTTACTTGTTCTAATTTGATATTAGTTTCTATACAGCTCGAGAGAGTGTATTGAATAATAACGAAAACCTTTCACCTTAAGAATCAATTGTTTGGTAATTGCTTATTCAAACGAATCTTTAAAGATAACATAGTTGAACGAAGAGCTTAATAAATTTCTCGAGCGAAATTCCTTTGTATATCCGGAAACCATTCATTTTATTTATTCTTATTTTATTTAGGTCCTTTAGTTATAAATTTGCAGTAGTTAATATACCCTCTTTTTAATCGTAGGCTAAATATAATTTTACTAGTGTTATTTGATACTTATATGTTAGTCCCTGTGGATTCGACAACCCTTACTTTCATTTAACTATACTAAAACTTGACATCGTGCACTTGCGGTAAAGAATCGCTTCACTGAGAATTTTCTGTTTAAAAATAAAGCGGTCAAGTTTTTGGCGCCGTTGCCGGGGACTAATCTGTATAATATCATACGAGATTAGTTAATTGTAATTTAGCCAATTTGTATTAATTCGTTTTATTTTTCTTTTTCGTTTTAGTTAGTTGTTCTTGTTTTTGATTTTGTATTTTTGTTGTTGTCTCCTTTTGTCTGATTCAGTACATGAACCATTTCTCTAGTGCATGCTCAGAAGAGAGGAGCCCATTCTCGAGCCATTTGATCCTGAAATAGAGAGGACTTTACTTAGAAGATTACGAGAAGCTCGAGCAATGGCCGACAATAACGAAGCACAGAACCCGAGGTCGATGATGGACTTTGCACAGCCAACACTTAATGGATCTTTATCCAGCATTACTAGGCCGACAATCCAGGCGAATAACTTCGAGATCAAGCCTGCAATTATCCAAATGATACAGCACTCTGTAATGTTTGGGGGAGCTGCCACGGACGATCCAAACACTCACATCTCCAACTTTTTGGAGATCTGTGACACGTTTAAACATAATGGCGTCTCCGACGACGCCATCAGGTTAAGGCTCTTCCCTTTTTCATTAAGAGACAGCTAAATCCTGGTTGAATTCTTTACCTGCAGGATCGATTACAACATGGGAAGGGATGACAAAAGCTTTCTTATCGAAGTACTTTCCTCCCTCCAAGATGGCAAAGATGCGGAACGATATCACTACGTTTGGGCAATTCGATCCCGAGAGTTTATACGAGGCGTGGGATCGTTTCAAAGATTTATTGAGGAGATGGCCACATCACGGTCTACCCATCTGGCTGCAGGTACAGACTTTTTACAATGGTTTGTTTTCTGCTAACCAATCTATGATAGATGCAGCATCTGGGGGATCGATCATGCGGAAGACACCGGAAGAAGCATATAACTTATTGGAGGAAATGGCGTCCAATAGCTATCAGTGGCAATCGGAAAGAAACACGCCACAGAAACCAATGAGAGTCCGTCAAGTGGATGAGATTACTGTTATTTCGGCTCAGTTGGAAGCTATGAACCGGAAGATAGATAGCCTGGGTGCAGCAGCGATGCAAGTTCAAGCTGTCTTCTGTAATTTATGTGGAGGCGGTCATCCGAGCATTGAGTGCCAGGCAGGTAACCAATTTAACCAATCTACTGAAGCTGTGAATTTCGTAGGGAACAGGCAGCAGAACAATCCATATTCGAACTCATACAACCCGGGGTGGAGGAACCACCCAAATCTGAGGTGGTCAAACCAAGAGAACGTGTTGAATCCACAACCACAGCCGGGGTTCACACAAAAACCGAGTTTGGAGGAGCTGATGGCAAAACTGATTTCGTCGACTGAGGTGAGGATGCAGAATCAGGATGCATCGATTAAGAACCTGGAAGTGCAAATAGGGCAGCTGGCCACGTTGATTTCTGGAAGGACGCAAGGTACGCTCCCGAGTGATTCCGTGAAGAATCCAAAGGAGCAATCAAGTTAACAGGCGAGGAGGTGACAATCCAGCTTGGGACCATATATTAAGAACTTTCTTTTCATTCCTCGAGTTTTTGTTTTTAGTTCGTCATTTTAGTTTGGTTGTTTTTAGTTTTTAGATGTCCCGAGAATGAATCCGTGCAATTTTGTGCAGGTGTAAAAGCAAGAAAGATGTAGGCGAAGCAACCCGAGAGGAAAAAAAATATTGAAAAAAAAAAAAAATTTGATTTTGGTATTCTGGTGCTGGTGATCGATCGAGATTTATTCTCGATCGATCGTCCAAAAATTTTAAAAGACCCAAAGGTTCACTGCCTCGATCGATCGATCGAGGGAAAATTTTGAAAAATAATGGGGCACCGAAGAGCATTCTGCACAACACAGAAATTTTTTCCTCTCCTCTCCAACGCAGAACCCAATCACCTCATCTAATCTATCATCCATATTTTATCCAATTTTCAAATTACTTCAAATCTTTGAAGTAAGAATTGTTCTGATGAGATTCTAATTGCAGATCTGAAGAATTGCATGCTGAATTGGGTAGAATTTCATCCAAAAAGAGAATTCCAAGCCAAGTGCCAAATTCATCAAAGTTCAGATTTTTTCTTGGTAATTGGTTTTCAATTTCATATATTTTCATCCTTTGATGCAATTTCTTTGTGGTAGTTGAATTGGGTTGAGAAGAATCAAAGTTTGGGGGAATTGTTGTGGTGTTGCGGTATTTTGGGTGTGGTGTTTGTGTGCAGTTAAGAGAATTAATTGAGAACAACTTAGCAAGACAATGGCTCCAAGAAAGAAGGCAAAGCAGGCTGAGGCCTCACAGAAGCAAAAACAGACGGAGGCCACCGCTTCTGAGCCAGAGTATGACAAACAGAAGTTTGAAAATGCCACAGCAGCTGAGTTGTTTCCCAGTTATCACAAGAAACCCCTCAGTCGTGAAAGGGGCATGAGTTTAGACAAGATTGAGTGTCCTGTCATAAGGGCAGTTAGGCGACGAGGTTGGTTTCAGTTTATTCAAACACCAATTGATGCTGTGGTTCCACTGGTAAGGGAATTCTACACGAATCTCCGAGTTATCCCACCAGGCCACAGAGCGAATGTTTTTGTCCGAGGGAAGGATGTGCTTGTCGATCAGGCAGCAATCAATAATATTTACCGGATGCCATTCATACATAACTGTGCGTACCAATCCTTCCGAAAGAGTACGATCAATTATGATGATGTACTTGCAGTTATTGGCATGCCGGGAAAAGATTGGCAGCGGAATGATAAGGGAGAGCCACAGGTGTTTCTCAAGAAGCATTTGACACCAAAGGCCCAAGCATGGTTCTCATTTGTCGCCTCACGGGTCATGCCTTCGACCCACACTTCTGAGGTGACAAAAGACAGAGCGTCCCTGGTATTTGCCATTCTCACAGGGCAGGATGTGGATCTGGGCGAGATTATAAGTGATCATATCCATGATATCGGTAGCAGCCCACCTACCTCTGCACTACCGTTTCCATCTACCATCACTGCTTTATGCCAGAGATGCGGAGTGCAATGGGGGGAAGACGAGGAGTTACTTCTGCCGAAGACTCCGATTATTGTTGATGGTCCACCACCCCCTACAGGCCGAAGAAGAGCTGAGCCCCGACCGTCGGACACTAGACATGCCGGAGCATCATCATCCTCTGCTGCAAAGCGTACACGCATCACTTTGGACTCCCTTCACAGGGATCTCCAAGACATTCGCCTGGAACAGCAGAGCATCCATAGCATGCAGCGGAACATACACGGCATGCAGAGAGCATTGCAGTTGGACCATGAGCAGATAGCTCAGCGTCAGATGGAGTTCATGCAGTACCAGAGTGCATGGAACACTGCCATGGCCCAGGGCTTCCCATGATTCCAGTTCCCGCCAGAGCCATACTTCCCACCATACCAGCCGCATGCACCCCCACCTGCTGATTACCCACCATTTCCACCGTACCAGGGTGAGCAGCATCACTACCCAGTCCCCCCTCCGGAGCATGATGAGGACGACGATCAGTGACGATCGTCGTCATGGTATGTGTTTTGCCTTTACGCTTATTTGTCTTGTACATTGAGAGCAATGCACATATTAAGTTTGGGGGGTTTTGTGTATATTTGTTTATATTTGTAGTTTTTGCACTTTTTGCTACTTGTCTTGTTTATTTCCTTGCATGACTGCACTCTTTTGAGACTAAATCGTCCTTGAGCTCTATCAACAAATTTTTTTTAGAAAATGAGTCAATACTTGAGAAATGATGAGTTGGATTTGCAACGGTAATACATGATGAAATTAATCCTCATCTAGATAAGAGTCATGAAAATGTTTAATTTGTTTGTATATATCCTTTGTTGAGCTTATGTCAAAATTGAGGAATAGTTTGAGCATATTTTGAGTCATGATTGAGTGAAGTATGTATTGAATAAAGTGAAAACTTGAGTTAACTATGATTAGTCTTGAGCATCTTAGAAAACTCTACAATTTATTTGAAAGCACTTTGAGGCGAAATTTTATAATTAGGAATTTGACTTGGAGATGATTTAGGCGATCTTTGGACCGTTTGTGCCTTTCAAGCTTACCTTGTCTATATCATTCCTTAGTGTCCCCTCTTGAGCCTTATTGAAAAAAGAATGGTATATGCATTGCATATAATTAGACCTCCATTCGACATTTTTGGCTAACTCATTATACCTATCTTGGATTGAGCCTAAATGAAAAATGTTATCCGTCCCTAAGGGAGTATAATGAATCTCATTCACTACACTGAATTATGATATGTAGATGAGTTCATTGTGAAAAACAAAAATGAACAAAAAGAATGAGTAATAAGAAAAGATGTAGAGAAAAGCCTTGAAAAAAAAAAAACAAAAAAAATTTGAAAACATTCAAATAAGACCCAAAGTGGCCAAGGCTAGGAAAAAAAAATATTTTTGAAGAGAAGCTAAATAGTGTGCGAAAAAATTTGAACTGATTCTATTATACTCTATTCTTTGCATTCATCCTACCTTTTCTTTGGAGCCGACACCAAAAGGCCTAACGCTATAAGCTTTTAAAGACCTTCTGATCCAAGTCTAGGGAATAATTACATTAGTGGAGAAGTGCTGGATAGTAGATTTGTAGAGTAGTTTAAAGTAATCTTGACTTTGAGTTTTTATGGCACAGTTTGATCTTAAAAGATATGTATATAACTCATGTTTGACAACAGCACACACGCACGTTCCGATGTTGCGATGTATTGTTTAGCTTAGGAGAAAACGCTTCTTGTTGAACTTTGAATGACTCTTATTGATGTGTAAGTAGGATTGCTGAGCTTTTACCTAGAGTTGTAAAGATGATTAATTCAAAGTATTAAGTTTAACTCTACTTTTTGAGCTTATTGCTTGCTCGAGGACGATCAAGTCTAAGTTTGGGGGAGTTGATAGGCTTATATTTTAAGTGTTTTTAACTGTAATTTCTTACCATTTTTAGTACTTTTTCCTGGATGAAATTACGCTTTTTGGTGTTTATTTGCTTGTTTCAGGAAAATAGGTTGGAAATGGTAGAAATGAGCTAAACTGAAGAAAACGGGTGAAATCGAGGCGAAAAAGTGGAAAATTCGGATTTTGCAAAATCTCGATCGATCGAGAATATGTACCGATCGATCGAGCAGGGCAGAGAGTTCAGCAAAAATTTTATCGAAGGATCGATCGATCGGAAGAAAATCTCGATCGATCGATCGAGGCAGAAACTTTTAAACGCTGAAGCGAACAGTGCACCGATCGATCGAAAAATATTTTCGATCGATCGAGACGCGATTTTCTGCAACCCTAGTTTACGTATAATGGTATCTCTTCCATACCATATCATATCATATCATATCAGAGAGGTTTGAGGACCGATTTTCATCACGCTACAACCCTAGTAGTCGCCGCCTAGAAGAAGGAGGAGAAATCTTCTTCCTCCGTTCTTCATCCAAGCTTGAGCGAGCCAATTCCGGAGTGCAAGGAAGGAGCAAGAGAAGAGATTACGGTGCAACGCATGGATTCATTCCAGCATTTATCGTATTTCTAAACTCAGATTTATTTTATATTCATTTTCATTGGATGTTTTTGAGGTTGAGAAACAATTAAACATCTTATTGATTTGTTTTGAATTGAATCAAGTTTATTTTATCGAGTTTACGTATAATTGTGTTTGATTTATTGATTCGAATGTGTTTGAGTGAATTGATTACTTATTGTTCATGAATTGAATGCTTATTAAGATCAAAGCCTAGCTAACTTTGATTGAATAATGTGAGTTATAACCGAGATCGAGAGATAACGTTATAATACACTACCTTAATTCATGATGTATGTTTAGGATTGAGATCGAGAGATAAAATCACATACGTGATCACTTTGATTCGAAAGATTTAGAGTAACGAGGTTTTGAAGATTTATGCAATATCGAATTAGTAAATAAGTGAACTAGAGTTACTTGTTCTAATTTGATATTTGTTTCTATACAGCTCGAGAGAGTGTATTGAAAATAACGAAAACCTTTCACCTTAAGAATCAATTGTTTGGTAATTGCTTATTCAA
Source organism: Haberlea rhodopensis (assembly GCA_907163345.1). Lineage (NCBI taxonomy): Eukaryota > Viridiplantae > Streptophyta > Magnoliopsida > Lamiales > Gesneriaceae > Haberlea > Haberlea rhodopensis. The sequence continues at coordinate 11,061,116 of CAJQUN010000006.1, read as the reverse complement.
ACGAATCTTTAAAGATAACATAGTTGAACGAAGAGCTTAATAAATTTCTCGAGCGAAATTCCTATGCATATCCGGAAACCATTCATTTTATTCTTATTTTATTTAGGTCCTTTAGTTATAAATTTGCAGTAGTTAATATACCATCTTTTTAATCGTAGGCTAAATATAATTTTACTAGTGTTATTTGGTACTTATACGTTAGTCCCTGTGGATTCGACAACCCTTACTTTCATTTAACTATACTAAAACTTGACACCGTGCACTTGCGGTAAAGAATCGCTTCACTGATAATTTTCTGTTTAAAAATAAAGCGGTCAGATGCCTACCAGAGATATCATCAAATCCATTTGGCTAAGGAAGATCAAGATAAAACGAGTTTTGTCACCTCAGATGGGACCTTCTGCTATGTTGTTATGCTCTTCGGGCTCAAGAATGCAGGGGCTACTGACCGCTTTATTTTTAAACAGAATATTTCAAAGTGTAGTGTGAAGCGATACTACCGCAAGTGCACGGTTGTCAAGTTTTAGTGTAGTGAAATGAAAGTAAGGGTTGTCGAATTCACAGGGACTAATGTATAAGTACCAAATAAAATTAGTAAAATTATATTTAACATACGATTAAAACGGGGGTAGACTAACTAATGCGGAAATTAGAACTAAAACACAAGAATAAATAAAATGAATCGGGTTCCGGATATGCAAAGGTAATTCGCTCGAGAAATTTATCTCGCTTTTCGTTCAACTATGTTCTCTTCAAAGATTCGTTTGAGTAGGCATGTACCAAACAATTGATTCTTAAGGTGAAAGGTTTTCAATAATATTCAATACACTCTCTCGAGTTGTAAAGAAACTAATATCAAATTAGAACAAGTCACTCTCGTGCACCTATTTACTAATCCAATATTGCATAAATCTTCAAAACCTCGTTACTCTAAATCTCTCGATTCAAAGTGCTCACGTATGTGATTTCATCTCTCGATCTCAATCTTAACATACATCATGAATTAATGTAGCGTATTATAACGTTATCTCTCGATCTCGGTTATAACTCACAAAATTCAATCAAAGTTAGCTAGGCTTTGATCTTAATAAGCATTTAATTCATGAACAATAAGTAATCAATCCACTCAAACACAATCGAATCAATAAATGAAATACAATTTTACTCAAACTCAATAAAATAAACTCACTTAATTCAAAACAAATCAATAAGATGTTAAATTGTTTCTCAACCTCAAAAACATCAAATGAAAATGTAAATCAAATAAATCCGAGTTTAGAAATACGATAAATGCTGGAACGAATCCGTGCGTTGCACCGTAGTTTCTTCTCTTGCTCCTTCCTTGCACTCCAGAAATGGTACGCTCAAGCTTGGATGAAGAACGGAAGAGGATGGCTCTCCTAGGCTTCTCTTTGATGGCGGCTAGGGTTCTTCTCGTGTGAAAAACGGCTCTGATATCATCTCTCTTGATCTGGAAGAGATCCCTCCTTTAAACCACCGAAAAATCACGTTAATTATGGAAAATAAGATTTTCAGAATATCGCGTCTCGATCGATCGAAAAGAATTTTCGATCGATCGGTGCACTGTTCACTTCAGCCTCGATCGAGATTTTCTTCCGATCGATCGACATTTCGCTAAATTCATTGCTGAAGTCTCTGTCCGGATCGATCGATCGAGAATAAATCTCGATCGATCGAAAATCTGAAAAATCATATTCTTCATTTTTTACTCTTTTTCGCCTCGATTTCACCCGTTTTCTTCACTTTAGCTCATTTCTTCCATTTCCGACCTATTTTCCTGAAATAAGCAAATAAATACCAAAAAACGTAATTTCATCCTGGAAAAAGTACGAAAAATGGAAAGAAATTACAGCTAAAAACACTTAAAATCTAAGCCTATCAACTCCCCCAAACTTAGACTTGATCGTCCTCGAGCAAGCAAAAAGCTCAAAAAGTAGAGTCAAACTTAATACTTTGAAAGAATCTTCTTTACTACTCAATGTAAAAACTCAGCAATCCCACTTATACATCAATAAGAATCATTCAAAGTTCAACAGGAAGCATTTTCTCCTAAGCTAAACAATACATCGCAACATCGGAACGTGCGTGTGTGCTATTGTCAAACATGAGTTATATACATATCTTTTAAGATCAAAATGTGCCATAAAAACTCAGAGTCAAGATTACTTTTGATTACTCTACAAATTTACTATCCAGCACTTATCCACTAATGTAATTAGTCCCTAGACTTGGATCATAAAAGCTTATAGCGTTAGGCCTTTTGGTGTCGGCTCCAAAGAAAATGTAGGATGAATGCAAGAAGAGAGTATAATAGAATCAGTTCAAAATTTTCGCACAATACTGAGCTTCTCTTCAACTTTTTATAGCCTTGGCCACTTTGGGTCTTATTTGATTGTTTTCATTTTTTCAAGGCTTTTCTCTACATCTTTTCTTATTGCTCATTCTTTTGTTCATTTTTGTTTTTCACAATGAACTCATCTACATATACTAATCAGTGCAAAGAATGAGACTCATTATACTCCCTTAGGGACGGATAAAGTTTTTCATTTAGGCTCAATCCAAGGTAGGTATAATGAGTTGGCCAAAAATGTCGAATGAGGGTCTAGTTATATGCAATGCATATACCATTCTTTTTCAATAAGGCTCAAGAGGGGACACTAAGGAATGATGTACACAAGGTAAGCTTGAAAGGCACAAACGGTCCAAAGATGACCTAAATCATCTCCAAGTCAAGTTCCTAATTATAAAATTTCGCCTCAAAGTGCTTTCAACTAAATTGTAGATTTTTCTAAGATGCTCAAGACTAATCATAGTTAACACAAGTGTTCACTTTATTCAATACATACTTTACTCAATCATGACTCAAAACGTGCTCAAACTATTCCTCAATTTTGACATAAGCTCAACAAAGGATATATACAAACAAGTTAAAATTTCATGACTCCTATCTTGATGGGGATTGATTTCATCATGTAGTACTATTGTAAATCCAACTCATCATTTCTCAAGAATAACTCCTTTTCTAAAAAAAATTTGTTGATAGTGCTCAAGGACGATTCAAGTGACAATTAAGCACACAACATGTGGATAAAACAAGTGAAACACGCAAACCACTCCCCCAAACTTAACTGAAACATTGTCCTCAATGTTTAAAAGAATCAAAAGGGAAAAAGTAAACTCCCCTTATCAAGACGCTTGCATGAGGATTGAGGAAGTTTGGCTTTTGAAAGCTCCACTCTGTAGGGGTTCATCGCTCCACTTGAGTACCTCGCAAAAGAAGGATGCTAGAAAAAAAATTCGACAAGAGAGAAAAACAAACTAAATGCAAAATTGAAAATAAAACAAAGCTAAATGCAAAAGGATACGCTTGGGTTGCCTCCCAAGAACCGCTGATTTCTAGTCGTCGGCTTGACCATCAGAAGCAACCATCAAAGAGCGGTTGCCGCCCATAGTAAGTATTGTATGATACCACTAATGGGTCTTCATTCAGTATGCCCTCAAGATTGGCCAGATGTCTCCAGTGTAAACTCGTCGCTCCAACAACTTTCGTCATGACATAGTGAGCATGGGAGAATGATTCTTTACTTGACTTCATCTCATATGGGGCGTAGTGCGGTGAAGTTGGTGGCATCGATGGGAAATACGTATCCACATATGGCATATAACATGTCTCCATCGATGGGTGCATATCAAGGTTCTCGAAACTCTCATCCTCCAACATCACTCTTGGCTTGTTTTCCCATAGGATCTCCTCAGATGACTTTTCCACTGTAGGCTCACTCACTTCCATAGGTTCAACTTCCCTTGATTCTTCCACATGAGTGGGATCACTCCCCCAAACTTGATTGGTTGAGTGATCATCATCATGTAACCAGGCCTGATGTGTAGATCTCGTCTCCTCCTCTTGGCAGCTCATTGAGATGGTTTCCACTAGGATTGCTTAATTTCTGCTCTAGATGACGTATATAATTGGTCTGGTTCTCTAAACGTTGCTCAGTTGATGCCATGAGTCTAAATAACATATTCTCTGATTGAGCCGTTCCTTCTACAAAACTATATTTCTTCCCGCCGTGATGCTCAAAGGTTTGGTGCGTATCATTAGGGTAGTGAGGCTTTGGTGGGTATTGGTGACTCCAACCTTGCAAGGAAGGATCACAATGCCAGTGGTAGTCGAAGTCCGCCATATCATTTAACAGGTGTAATACACTGTCCTCATCTCTATCAACCAGGGGACTCCCATTCACCAGTGCTCCTCTGAATACCCATCCTCGTGTCTGTGCATCCAAACCTTTGAAGAAATGTTGCAGAAGAGTATAGTTCGAAAAGTTGTGATACCTGAATCTGTCTGCCAGTTCATTGAATCTTTCCCAAGCCGAATAAAACGGCTCTGAAAATTGTTGGGCAAATCTTGTGAAGACTTGTTGATGAAGCATCATAAGTACCTCGCAAGAAAAACAAATAACATACTTAAATAAAATAATATTTTTTTATTATTATATTTTTTTCGAAAAACAAAAAGAAAAAGAAAACAAAAACGCAATAATAAAATTGGCTAAATTACAATTAACTAATCTCGTATGATATTATAAATATTAGTCCCCGGCAACGGCGCCAAAAACTTGACCGCTTTATTTTTAAACAGAATATTTCAAAGTAGTGTGAAGCGATACTACCGCAAGTGCACGGTTGTCAAGTTTTAGTATAGTGAAATGAAAGTAAGGGTTGTCGAATCCACATGGACTAATGTATAAGTACCAAATAAAATTAGTAAAATTATATTTAACCTACGATTAAAACGGGGGTAGACTAACTAATGCGGAAATTAGAACTAAAACACAAGAATAAATAAAATGAATCGGGTTCCGGATATGCAAAGGTAATTCGCTCGAGAAATTTATCTCGCTTTTCATTCAACTATGTTCTCTTCAAAGATTCGTTTGAATAGGCATGTACCAAACAATTGATTCTTAAGGTGAAAGGTTTTCAATAATATTCAATACACTCTCTCGAGCTGTAAAGAAACTAATATCAAATTAGAACAAGTCACTCTCGTGCACCTATTTACTAATCCAATATTGCATAAATCTTCAAAACCTCGTTACTCTAAATCTCTCGATTCAAATTGCTCACGTATGTGATTTCATCTCTCGATCTCAATCTTAACATACATCATGAATTAATGTAGCGTATTATAACGTTATCTCTCGATCTCGGTTATAACTCACAAAATTCAATCAAAGTTAGCTAGGCTTTGATCTTAATAAGCATTTAAATCATGAACAATAAGTAATCAATCCACTCAAACACAATCGAATCAATAAATGAAACACAATTTTACTCAAACTCAATAAAATAAACTCACTTAATTCAAAACAAAGCAATAAGATGTTAAATTGTTTCTCAACCTCAAAAACATCAAATGAAAATGTAAATCAAATAAATCCGAGTTTAGAAATACGATAAATGCTGGAACGAATCCGTGCGTTGCACCGTAGTTTCTTCTCTTGCTCCTTCCTTGCACTCCGGAAATGGTACGCTCAAGCTTGGATGAAGAACGGAAGAGGATGGCTCTCCTAGGCTGCTCTTTGACGGCGGCTAGGGTTCTTCTCGTGTGAAAAACGGCTCTGATATCATCTCTCTTGATCTGGAAGAGATCCCTCCTTTAAACCACCGAAAAATCACGTTAATTATGGAAAATAAGATTTTCAGAATATCACGTCTCGATCGATCGAAAAGAATTTTCGATCGATCGGTGCACTGTTCACTTCAGCCTTTTCAACTCACTGCCTCGATCGATCGATCGAGAATAAATCTCGATCGATCGAAAATCTGAAAAATCATATTCTTCATTTTTTTACTCTTTTTCGCCTCGATTTCACCCGTTTTCTTCATTTTAGCTCATTTCTTCCATTTCCGACCTATTTTCCTGAAATAAGCAAATAAATACCAAAAAGCGTAATTTCATCCAGGAAAATGTACGAAAAATGGAATGAAATTACAGCTAAAAACACTTAAAATCTAAGCCTATCAGCTACTTACCAGCGGTTGATGGACAAGGTGTTTTCAGCACAGCTAGGCCGAAATATGGAAGTATATGTATTGACATTCTGGTAAAATAAAAAAGTGGCACCGATCTAATAACCGATCTGACGGAGACTTTCTCCACTATCAGATCTTATGGGTTAAAGTTAAATCCCCAGAAATATGTGTTTGGGGTAAAAAGTGAAAAGTTTCTGGGCTACATGGTGACAAAGAGGGGTATTGAAGCTAATCCAGAAAAAGTGAAAGCTATCTGTGAGATGTTTCCTCTGAAGAACCTTCAAGAGGTACAACGCCTCACAGGAAAAATCGTTGCTTTGTCGCGGTTTATCTCTAGATCAGCTCATAGAAGTCTCCCATTTTTCAAGATACTCCGGAAAGATGATAAGTTTGAATGGAATGAAAAATGTGGGGAAGCATTCGAAGAATTGAAAAAAAATACCTGGCTGAACTCCCTATACTAGCTAGGCCTCTGCTGGCAGAGCGATTATTTATCTACTTATGAGCAACTGAGGAAACAATCAGCTCAGTTCTAGTAAAAGAGATGGAATCAGATCAGCACCCTATCTATTACTTATCTCATGCCTTAAAAGATGCTGAGCTGAGGTATTCAGAGATCGAAAAGTTGGCCCTAATGCTGATCATAACAGCTAGGCAACTCAGGCCTTATCCTATCGCATCCTATAACAGTGTTAACAAACAGCTCCCTGGGAAAAAAATACTCAGTCGTGCAGATGTCTCTGGACGACTAGTCAAATGACCAACTGAGCTAGGATAGTATGATATACAGTATGAGCCACGCACGGCTATCAAAGCTCAGGATCTAGCAGATTTCATTGCGGAAACTATGTGTCCCGAGAAAGAAGAGTTATGAAAAGCATTTGTTGATGGTTCTTCATGTAATGAGGGAAGTGAAATTGGGGTTGTCCTGATCTCTCCCACATGAGATGAGGTCCAGCTGGCAGTACGATTGGATTTTCGGGCTTCCAACAGTGAAGCAGAGTATGAGGCAGTATTGACCGGATTGAGGGCTGCTCAGAATGTTGGAGCTTAGCGCATACAGGTCTTCTCTGATTCTCAGCTAGTAGCCCAACAGATGAATGTGGTCTATGAGGTTAAGAATGAGAAGTTAATTCAATATGCAAGTACCATAGAAAAAATCAAGGAGGGATTAATAATCAAACAGATCCCAAGAGAAGAGAATAGAAAGGCTGACAGCTTGGCAAGAATGGCTAGTGCTCTCCGCACTTGGCAATAGAGACATGATGTTTCAAGTTGAATTAACCCCTAGTCAGGATGATCTATCTAAATCTATTGAAAAAAATGATTGGAGAACAGATCTCTTAGACTATCTTACCAATGCTAAGCTCCCGAGTGATCTCAAAAAGGCCTACAAACTCAAGCAGAGGAGTCAGAGATTTATACTCATTAAAGGAATCTTATACAAGAGGTCTTTTGCTCAACCACTTCTGCGCTGTCTGGGTCCGAAAGAATCAGATTATGTATTGAGGGAAATCTATGAGGGATGCTGTGGAAATCACCTAGGAGCATATTTCCTAGCGAAGAAGGTGCTCCTTGCTGGATATTTTTGGCCTACAATTCAGAAGGACTCAACTACTATTGTTATATCATGTGATAGTTGTCAGAGATACTCTAGACTTCAGCATCAGCCAGCCAGGATGATAAAAGCAATTGTGGCAGGATGCCCGTTTGACCAGTGGGGCATTGATATAGTAGGACCTTTTCCAACAGGTAAAGCTCAGAAGAGATTTATTGATTATTTCTCGAAGAGGGTTGAAGCTGAATCGTTAGCCAGAATCACTGAGAAAGAGGTCTTCAACTTCATTTGGAAAAAAACATCGTCTGCCGATATGGTGTTGATAAGTGTCGTTTTTACACTTATTTAGATACGATTTTCTAATGGTTTTCGTGTTGACTCTTGGATTATTTTACGGTTTTTGGTATATATTTCTATGTTTCAGGAATCTTTGTGAAAATGCGGGAAGTGGAGAAAATGAGCTAATTAATGATGAAAAGTGCATAGGAGTGGAGATGACCCAAATTGATGACTGAGAGGAGAATATTATTAGAAGTTGAATGATATATTATATTATATATATGATATTAGAAGATTGAATGATTATAATTTGATCGGATAAGGGAGAATAAGAGGGATGACCATTCACGTAACTTGAAGATAGGAGATTTATGTGTCTTTGATTTTCATCAATTTAGATAAACACACAACATCAGATTTGAAAGGGGGGTCTCAACACCACATTCCTCCTTCCACTATATATCTGCACGTCCAGAACCCCAACCAATCTCTTTCCTCCACCCTTCTTCATCCCATCAAAAAAACCACACGCCTTTCTCTTCCCTGGAACCATCTCACGCCCCCCTTCATATTTTACCCATCACCATCTATCATCCTTCAAAACCTATGACTTTGGAACAACTCCAAGAAGGCGATTAAAGTGACGATAGAGAAGGAACCAAGAGAAGGAGCGAGGATCTACAACCGGAGTCAATGCTGGGAGTTTATTCTTACTTTTAAACTTTAGTTTAGTTTTATTTTGATTATATCATGCTTGGATTGTTGCTGTAAGGCCCCATTGCTATGTAATTATGATTAATCCGGTTTAATAATGAATAAGCAAACCCGGGCGATTAAAAGCGAAGAATTCGAATCGAGGTGTTCCGGATCACACCGTATTTTTTAATCAGATAAAATACATCAAAATAATACAAATTGGAATGCAAATCTTGTCCAACACCATGCAAAACACATCATTAAACCACCATTTTGAACACTTGGTATACCAAACAATTAAAACATTAAAATATTGCATGGCTAGTACATAGCAACTCACGCCTACTACTCATTTTTTTAATGCTTAAATTTTACCTATTTCTCTCCCAAACAATCTGACTTTCACCCTCAAAATTTCGAAAATCCCATCCTCCTTTTGTGAGAGATTTAGCCATAAGAATTCACATGCAATGGTGAATTAGTGACCTCTTGGCATGGGAGAGTAGATACCTTCAAGAATTTGAGGATTTGGTGCTAGGAAGAAGCCATGGTGGAATTATTGAGTCTACAAGGGTATGAACTTGTTCTTATCTTTATTTAGTTGAATTTTGTAGAATTTGGGTCGAAATTTAGGAGGAGACACGAAAATTGTCGGTGTCATTTTGTTAAACCAGAATCTGCAGAAAATGTTATTGCATGCAGTAGGTAGCTACGAATTTTGGATTTACCTAACTTCCGAATCTGACTTTGAGCCTCAAACAAACGTTGTAGATATAAGTGGTGTCGTCCTGAGGTTAAAATTTGAGATGATTTGGACTTAAAATGAGTGAGTTATGATGTTTTTACCACAAGGTGCACAATCTGGGACATGCATGTAGGCGGGTTGCACATGCAGTGTGTTCATGGTAAATCTGGGCAAAATGTACTACGATTTTGACCTTGGTGTCTGAATATAAGTTGTACAACTTTGAGTATCTTGCATTAGAAACTGGCCTCACATGAGTTGGAGTTTATTGTGCAAGATATGCACTTTTTCCTAGAACTGCTCACTCTGTCAAAACAGAATATGAGTATTTTTAAATCTGGCATACTTTGCTTTGCATGTGTCTCTAGATGAGCGAACTAGCTTCTGGACTTCAAATATGAACTGTATTACTTTGGGTTGTCGTGATTTTACCACTAGCCTCAAGTCATTTGGACATCATATGAATTTATTACAAATTTTATAGGAAAATGGGTCAGGCTGGAATTTGGTAAATTGTCCTGTTTTTCCAGCAGATTGTACTTGGCCATGTTACCTAGGCTAAATGAATGAATTTGAAGATGAGTTGAACTGATGAAATGTTCATTTGTGAGTTAACTTTGAAAATAAATTGGACCCATGTGATTTTATTAAGTATCGGACAAGTTATGAGTCGATCTCTACGGTTGCGCAGACTAAAATTTAGAGAATTGGTTTTGGGTCTAAGTTTGAGTTTTATTTTGATAAGTTTAAGGCTAGTATGTGACATTATATTGTATTTGGAACTGTTATGGCCAGGTTTATCAATCCTAAGATTGAGTCGAGGATCACTTGGTAATTAGCTAACGGTTTGAGGTACGTTGAAATGCGTTTTATCATGACGTCTGGCAAAGACGTGTAATGATGCTAATGTATGGCCTTATATGTCATTATTTGATTTATATGACTTATTTGTCACTATATGATTCTTATGTGACTATATGACATGATGAATGTCTTGGATTACATGATATGTGAAATTACATGATTTGTATATACTTTCACATGAGATTGCATGATATATTGAGTTGCATATGTCATTTGATGCATAAATGATTCATGGGCATATCATATTGATCTATCATTCCTTTGATATCCATGATTTGACTGAGTTGACTTACTCTGAGTGTCGGGTACGACGAGCATGGCGATGACATGCAGTATAGGTAGTAACTGTAGTCACGTGCAGGTGCGACCGGACCTAGACACGAGGGCTGGATGCAGTAACGTACATAGGATGAGTTTTCCTAGCGCAATGTACGCATACTGTCACCCTCTGCTCGAGCTTTGATGATTTGATGATACCTTCCTTTGGACTCCGATATTTGGTATCTTGAGATTCGATTCTTTGTACCCATTCATACATCGCATTCATACATGGTATGCATTGCATGATACTTTGTCATACTTGACATGATCTATTTATTTATCGTACTGGGTTCTGACCCCCTTTGCGGGGGGCTGTCATGTCTTTGTTGTATGGGATGCCAGGTGGTACAAGTGGACGTACTGTGGATGCTCGAGACAAAGCATCGATAAATACCAGAGCTCCTTGAGAGCGAGCTCAGGTATATGTTTTATGTTTTGAGTCCCAGTAGTTGTTAGAATATCTTTAATTATGTTTTGAATTACCGGGGTATGCCCCGAGTATCTGTATTTTAAGTATTCTACTACTGATTGATTTATACTTGATATGGATGTTATGCTCAACGTGTTAAATTGGAAACTGGAATTACGTATTTTCAGTATCACTATATATGTATCACCTAAAAGCGAAAAAAATTTAGGGCCATTTGATAAGACATATGAAATAAATCTTCCGCTGTTTACGCAAATTAATCATTATGTGTTAATTAAACACCACATTAGGATCAGGCCCTCACATTATGGTATCAGAGCATATATCTGGGATATGCTCGCACTAGAGTTAGGACACTGAGAATAGACACAAATGAATTGTTTGTGCATGTGTCTGACTATGTGATTTTATATGCTCTTGCCTGCTATGATTACATGTTAGATAATGAGATTTTATACATGTAATAGATTATTAAGCAGGGATAACTAGATGTCATATATCTGACTATTTTACTAGTGCTGAGGTGCATAGAATCTGGAGAATTTGAATGCTGAGTTGCATATAATCTAGAAAATTTGAATGCTGAGTTGCATACAATCTAGAGAATTTGAGAATTTTATTTGTTAGCACTGATAGTTGCTGACCGGATGATGATGTAGAATAAGTGATGAGAATATCTCTGACTTGAGATTGTATATGATGCTTTGATTTTATGATGGACAGTTAGTGTTTGGACATGTAGTGATATAAACTTTAAGAGCTATCTATCGAACCTGTAGACATTACAAACTGTTAATTGCACTATAACTTAGTGATAATGTATCAATTATTGGAAATTGTATTTATCACTTTGGGATTTATCCTTGTGAATAGTGGGATGACACTATAACTAATTAAAACGCATTTTGTCGTTTGTCATTGGGAATTTGAGTCTGAAAGACGATGGTAATATGTATGAGTTTACGTCAAAACCTGTTTACGTCGAGATAATGATTTAGAACTTGAGAATATTGAAATTAGTGATATTTCAATTGAAGAATAAAGTATAGCTGTTGTGAGAAACAACGAGAATTGGTTTGAATGAGGACTTGGATTTGGGGACTGTCGTAATTTAGTTCCAGTCTATGTGTCCGAACTATGCATAAATACTACAATATGAACTCTTTTAGATGAGAGTATCTAGAGTAATGGTAGTGATGGAATACGAGTTTTCCCTCTTGTTGACACGAGAAAGAATGTTTAACAGAAAGTCATGTTGATGACATGAAAAATGATAATCGATTATCGTGGACTTGAGAAATAGGAATATCTGCTTAATCTCAATAACTTTTCACTAGTGAAGGGATTAGATATCGACTGAAGAATAAGACACCGATGTGGTGCGAAGTAGTTAAGCTGGATTAAAGATTAATGAAGTGATTATCATTGGAGTAATCCAAGTAGTCCTAGAAAAGTTTAAGAAGTATCACTCCAATTTATCCAGCTCTAGTAGTTCTGGAGGTACTAAGAGATTGTAGAATACCAGATCTTTTCAAGGTCGTTGAGATCGTTGTAGATATAAGTATCTACTGATCCTGGTGAAAGAATAAAAGGAACTGTTATTGATGGTGGTCAGTCAGAGCATGTGCGTTACGTGCTCAAGAACAGATGCAACCATAACAACAAATACCCTGAGCTAGGGGTAGATATCCGAGTGATTATTCTTTTCGACCACTCAGTTCCAGCAGCAGTTAATTACCTGCAGACCAGAGGTAATACCTAATAGTTCTTTTTGGTTTCCCAACAGACTAGAGAGTATACATTGATAGAGGATAAGATTAGAGATGCTTTAAGAGTAATGATCGCAGATACATGTGTTTGATCACACTGCACGAGTTTAATTAAGACAAAAGCATTGTTTTCATACATTTCATAAAATGTGCATTGATAATAATGATTGGGAAAATACACCAGCAGTGATAATTATATTATCCACACTTGCAACAATGAACTGCAGATTACAGTTTGTTGATAGTGTTGTGGATTTGAATTAAATGATGTTGTCGAAATATGGTTTTGATTGTATCAAGGGCATGGATACTCTGATGAATTTTGAGCATATCGTAAGTTGATTTCAGGGTATAATGAATTTTTAACCGTCTTCTGGATACAAATGAAATGTTTATCGCCACGAATAGCAAGCTAAGATACTGATAGTACCAGCTATGAAAATATTGTGGTTGCAATACATGGAAAACGAGGGATATTTGATAATAAGCAGTTGATGCTTATCAAAAAGAGTCGAGGTTGACTGATATTATAGAGGTAAGAAAACTTATAAGATTTTCCTAAAGAAATGAAAGAATTTTCACTAAAGAAGGAAATTGATTTTAACTATTCGTTGATGACAATGAATAGATTTGATATCAAAAGCACTTTATGGAATGTCATCAGCAGAGTTGACAGATATAGACGAATAGTTGCTGAATATCCTCGATACTGGTACATATGTCTGAGTATGTCACCTTGAGGGAACATCAGTATTGTTCGTGAAGAAGAAAATTGATTTGATGAATATGTGTATCGATTAAGGTAGTTGAATCGGGCTATTGTCAAGAATAAATACATTCTGCCTCAGATCGAAAAGTAACTGATCAAGTTGAACTTTAACGTATAAGAAGAACGATTTTTACTCTGGTTACCATCAGTTCGAGTCAGAAGAAAAATGTTCTCTAAGCACTTGGTCAAACCAGATATAGGTATTTTGAATATTTTTTTTATGCCGTGTGGTCTGACAACTATACCAATAGAGTTATGAATTTGATGAAGAAAATATTTCGTAACTTTTGGGCGAAATTGTAATCATATTCATCAGTGGTATACTAGTGTACACGATATTCGGAAGGAACCACACATAACATTTGATTATTCAGACGCTTCATGAAGCTCAAAGTGTATACCACGTTATCGAAGTGTAAATCTTGGGTGAATGGAGTGTTATTTCGGGATCGGTGATACCAGTTCACCGGATACCTGTTGATTCCAGTAAAGTAAAGATAGTACTAATTTGGCCGAGACCAATCATTGTACTCAAGATGAAAAGTTTTATGAATTTTGACAGATACTACAGGCTTTTACGGAAGGATATTCTAGGATAGCCTGTCTTATGAACTAATTGACCAAGAAGAAATTTGATATTCGTTTGGTCAGATGAATGAGAAAGCAGTTTTCATAACTGAAACTGAAATGGACTACGGCCCCAATGTTGATGTGGTTAACTGGTTCAGGGAGATATGTAGTTGTGCAAATACGTATGTCAAAGATTCGAAGATATGTTCTAATGTATTATGAAAAGATGATTGCATATTCTTGAGATATAAGCGATGACTGGATTTATTAATGAATTTGACTTTGATAGTCAATATACATCAAAGAAAATGAAACTAGTAGCAGATGCGCTGAACCTAAAAGTCCAAGGTGCAATGGTAGCATCGATGTTTGCTTTGCAGTTTGATAACCTCTGATTTTTGACGATCGGAAAGACTCGAAGGACAGACCCATACATATATTGAGTTAAGAAATTGGTTCTGTCTTATCAACCAAGTAAATTTAGTATGCCATTTAGTGGTGGTTGCGAATGAAAAATCAGTATATAGCATCGAATTTTACTGATTTGAAAGACGTATTACAACAGAAAGCACACTGTAGAGAACATTGTGTTATTCTGGGAATGATGAGATGTATCATTCTCGAGATCCTATTATGATGAGATGGTATAAAGAAAGAAATTTTTGAATTTTGTGGCAAATTGTTTGACATGCCAGCAGGTCAAGATAAAAATACGAGACCTAATGGGATATTACAGGATTTGTAAGTACCACAATGAATTTGGGAAATTTATAGTTTTGAGTTTTATAGCTCAAATATTTACAACCAGAGATTGTGAAACAAGTTGAATCGAAATTGACTGACTATTCAATGCAAGATATTGATTTCATGTGATAGTCTATATGTCTATGAGAAGACGACATGTTTAAGATATGGATAATGTGGTTTAGTTACAGTGAGTTTCTGTAATAGATGTATCTGATTGAGATCCGATGATAATATCAGAATTCGAAACTATTTTCAGAATGTAATGGATACTAAGTTAGCAATGTGTATTGCTTAGCATACCCATACTGATGGATAAACTGAGAAAATATCCCAACTTTGGAAGTTATGTCTCAATTAATAGTGGTGAATTTAGTTTGAATTTACAGAAATCACTATTCACCAGTAGAATTTTCCTATAATTTAAGTTTCAGAAAACTTTTGGGATGGCATCGGTTCAGGTTTTGCAGAGCCAGAATTACCGATCGCTGATGTGATGATAGAAAATTGATAATGAATTTTTGGTACAACTTGAGATTGTTGAGAAAATGCCATGAACGATAAAACTTCCGTGAAAACGATTGAAATTGGCTTAAGATGAGCAGATTTGCTACGCCAAAGAGAAATATATCGTTAGACTTCGAGTTGAATCAGATAAGTATGAAGATATTACCTTTGCGATGATCAATATGATTCGTTAAGTGAGGTATGATGTTGCCTCGATATTTAGAACTTTGTGGAATCATAGAGAACTTTGATTAAGTGGTAGATCGTTGAGACGATCACATCAGTTGTTATTGATACATGATGATTCTTATGTATCTATGAATGAGATTGAGACATCTCATATGATTTAATTTATTGAGTTATACGCAGTTTTGAGATTTCGAGGACGAAATCATTTTTAAGAGGGGAAGAAGTGTAAGGCCCCATTGCTATGTAATTATGATTAATCCGGTTTAATAATGATTAAGCAAACCCGGGCGATTAAAAGCGAAGAATTCGAATCGAGGTGTTCCGGATCACAACACCGTATTTTTTTAATCAGATAAAATACATCAAAATAATACAAATTGGAATGCAAATCTTGTCCAACACCATGCAAAACACATCATTAAACCACCATTTTGAACACTTGGTATACCAAACAATTAAAACATTAAAATATTGCATGGCTAGTACATAGCAACTCACGCATACTACTCATTTTTTTAATGCTTAAATTTTACCCATTTCTCTCCCAAACAATCTGACTTTCACCCTCATAATTTCGAAAATCCCATCCTCCTTTTGTGAGAGATTTAGCCATAAGAATTCACATGCAATGGTGAATTAGTGACCTCTTGGCATGGGAGAGTAGATACCTTCAAGAATTTGAGGATTTGGTGCTAGGAAGAAGCCATGGTGGAATTATTGAGTCTACAAGGGTATGAACTTGTTCTTATCTTTATTTAGTTGAATTTTGTAGAATTTGGGTCGAAATTTAGGAGGAGAGACGAAAATTGTTGGTGTCATTTTGTTGAACCAGAATCTGCAGAAAATGTTATTGCATGCAGTAGGTAGCTACGAATTTTGGATTTACCTAACTTCCGAATCTGACTTTGAGCCTCAAACAAAAGTTGTAGATATAAGTGGTGTAGTCCTGTGGTTAAAATTGGAGATTATTTGGACTTAAAATGAGTGAGTTATGATGTTTTTACCACAAGGTGCACAATCTGGGACATGCATGTAGGCGGGTTGCACATGCAGTGTGTTCATGGTAAATCTGGGCAAAATGTGATACGATTTTGACCTTGGTGTTTGAAATAAAAGTTGTAAAACTTTGAGTTATATTGCATTAGAAACTGGCCTCACATGATTTGGAGTTTATTTGTGCAAGATATGCACTTTTTCCTAGAACTGCTCACTCTGTCAAAACAGAATATGAGTATTTTTAAATCTGGCATACTTTGCTTTGCATGTGTCTCTAGATGAGCAAACTAGCTTCTGGACTTCAAATATGAACTGTATTACTTTGGGTTTTCGTGATTTTACCACTAGCCTCAAGTCATTTGGACATCATATGAATTTATTACAAATTTTATAGGAAAATGGGTCAGGCTGGAATTTGGTAAATTGTCCTGTTTTTCCAGCAGATTGTACTTGGCCATGTTACCTAGGCTAAATGAATGAATTTGAAGATGAGTTGAACTGATGAAATGTTCATTTTTGAGTTAGCTTTGAAAATAAATTGGACCCATGTGATTTTATTAAGTATCGGACAAGTTATGAGCCGATCTCTACGGTTGCGCAGGCTGAAATTTAGAGAATTGGTTTTGGGTCTAAGTTTGAGTTTTATTTTGATAAGTTTAAGGCTAGTATGTGACATTATATTGTATTTGGAACTGTTATGGCCAGGTTTATCAATCCTAAGATTGAGTCGAGGATCACTTGGTAATTAGCTAACGGTTTGAGGTACGTTGAAATGAGTTTTATCATGACGTCTGGCAAAGACGTGTAATGATGCTAATGTATGGCCTTATATGTCATTATTTGATTTATATGACTTATTTGTCACTATATGATTCTTATGTGACTATATGACATGATGAATGTCTTGGATTACATGATATGTGAAATTACATGATTTGTATATACTTTCACATGAGATTGCATGATATATTGAGTTGCATATGTCATTTGATGCATAAATGATTCATGGGCATATCATATTGATCTATCATTCCTTTGATATCCATGATTTGACTGAGTTGACTTACTCTGAGTGTCGGGTACGACGAGCATGGCGATGACATGCAGTATAGGTAGTAACTGTAGTCACGTGCAGGTGCGACCGGACCTAGACACGAGGGCTGGATGCAGTAACGTACATAGGATGAGTTTTCCTAGCGCAATGTACGTATACTGTCACCCTCTGCTCGAGCTTTGATGATTTGATGATACCTTCCTTTGGACTCCGATATTTGGTATCTTGAGATTCGATTCTTTGTACCCATTCATACATCGCATTCATACATGATATGCATTGCATGATACTTTGTCATACTTGACATGATCTATTTATTTATCGTACTGGGTTCTGACCCCCTTCGCGGGGGGCTGTCATGTCTTTGTTGTATGGGCATGACAGGTGGTACAGGTGGACGTACTGTGGATGCTCGAGACGAAGCATCGATAAATACCAGAGCTCCTTGAGAGCGAGCTTAGGTATATGTTTTATGTTTTGAGTCCCAGTAGTTGTTAGAATATCTTTAATTATGTTTTGAATTACCGGGGTATGCCCCGAGTATCTGTATTTTTAGTATTCTACTACTGATTGATTTATACTTGATATGGATGTTATGCTCAACGTGTTAAATTGGAAACTGTAATTACGTATTTTCAGTATCACTATATATGTATCACCTAAAAGCGAAAACTTTTTAGTGCCATTTGATAAGACCTTTGAAATAAATCTTCCGCTGTTTACGCAAATTAATCATTATGTGTTAATTAAACACCACATTAGGATCATGCCCTCACATTATGGTATCGGAGCATATATCTGGGATATGCTCGCACTAGAGTTAGGACACTGAGAATAGACACAAATGAATTGTTTGTGCATGTGTCTGACTATGTGATTTTATATGCTCTTGCCTGCTATGATTACATGTTAGATAATGAGATTTTATACATGTAATAGATTATTAAGCAGGGATAACTAGATGTCATATATCTGACTATTTTATTGTGCTGAGGTGCATAGAATCTGGAGAATTTGAATGCTGAGTTGCATATAATCTAGAAAATTTGAATGCTGAGTTGCATACAATCTAGAGAATTTGAGAATTTTATTTGTTAGCACTGATAGTTGCTGACCGGATGATGATGTAGAATAAGTGATGAGAATATCTCTGACTTGAGATTGTATATGATGCTTTGATTTTATGATGGACAGTTAGTGTTTGGACAGGTAGTGATATAAACTTTAAGAGCTATCTATCAAACCTGTAGACATTACAAACTGTTAATTGCACTATAACTTAGTGATAATGTATCAATTATTGGAAATTGTATTTATCACTTTGGGATTTATCCTTGTGAATAGTGGGATGACACTATAACTAATTAAAACACATTTTGTCGTTTGTCATTGGGAATTTGAGTCTGAAAGACGATGGTAATACGTATGAGTTTACGTCAAAACCTGTTTACGTCGAGATGATGATTTAGAACTTGAGAATATTGAAATTAGTGATATTTCAATTGAAGAATAAAGTATAGCTGTTGTGAGAAACAACGAGAATTGGTTTGAATGAGGACTTGGATTTGGGGACTGTCGTAATTTAGTTCCAGTCTATGTGTCCGAACTATGCATAAATACTACAATATGAACTCTTTTAGATGAGAGTATCTAGAGTAATGGTAGTGATGGAATACGAGTTTTCCCTCTTGTTGACACGGGAAAGAATGTTTACCAGAAAGTCATGTTGATGACATGAAAAATGATAATCGATTATCGTGGACTTGAGAAATAGGAATATCTGCTTAATCTCAATAACTTTTCACTAGTAAAGGGATTAGATATCGACTGAAGAATAAGACACCGATGTGGTGCGAAGTAGTTAAGCTGGATTAAAGATTAATGAAGTGATTATCATTGGAGTAATCCAAGTAGTCCTAGAAAAGTTTTAGAAGTATCACTCCAATTTATCCAGCTCTAGTAGTTCTGGAGGTACTAAGAGATTGTAGAATACTAGATCTTTTCAAGGTCGTTGAGATCGTTGTAGATATAAGTATCTACTGATCCTGGTGAAAGAATAAAAGGAACTGTTATTGATGGTGGTCAGTCAGAGCATGTGCGTTACGTGCTCAAGAACAGATGCAACCATAACAACAAATACCCTGAGCTAGGGGTAGATATCCGAGTGATTATTCTTTTCGACCACTCAGTTCCAACAGCAGTTAATTACCTGCAGACCAGAGGTAATACCTAATAGTTCTTTTTGGTTTCCCAACAGACTAGAGAGTATACATTGATAGAGGATAAGATTAGAGATGCTTTAAGAGTAATGATCGCAGATACATGTGTTTGATCACACTGCACGAGTTTAATTAAGACAAAAGCATTGTTTTCATACATTTCATAAAATGTGCATTGATAATAATGATTGGGAAAATACACCAGCAGTGATAATTATATTATCCACACTTGCAACAATGAACTGCAGATTACAGTTTGTTGATAGTGTTGTGGATTTGAATTAAATGATGTTGTCGAAATATGGTTTTGATTGTATCAAGGGCATGGATACTCTGATGAATTTTGAGGATATCGTAAGTTGATTTCAGGGTATAATGAATTTTTAACCGTCTTCTGGATACAAATGAAATGTTTATCGCCACGAATAGCAAGCTAAGATACTGATAGTACCAGCTATGAAAATATTGTGGTTGCAATACATGGAAAACGAGGGATATTTGATAATAAGCAGTTGATGCTTATCAAAAAGAGTCGAGGTTGACTGATATTATAGAGGTAAGAAAACCTACCAAGATTTTCCTGAAGAAATGAAAGAATTTTCACTAAAGAAGGAAATTGATTTTAACTATTCGTTGATGACAATGAATAGATTTGATATCAAAAGCACTATATGGAATGTCATCAGCAGAGTTGACAGATATAGACGAATAGTTGCTGAATATCCTCGATACTGGTACATATGTCTGAGTATGTCACCTTGAGGGAACATCAGTATTGTTCGTGAAGAAGAAAAATAATTTGATGAATATGTGTATCGATTAAGGTAGTTGAATCGGGCTATTGTCAAGAATAAATACATTCTGCCTCAGATCGAAAAGTAACTGATCAAGTTGAACTTTAACGTATAAGAAGAACGATTTTTACTCTGGTTACCATCAGTTCGAGTCAGAAGAGAAAATGTTCTCTAAGCACTTGGTCAAACCAGATATAGGTATTTTGAATATTTTTTTTATGCCGTGTTGTCTGACAACTATACCAATAGAGTTATGAATTTGATGAAGAAAATATTTCGTAACTTTTGGGCGAAATTGTAATCATATTCATCAGTGGTATACTAGTGTACACGATATTCGGAAGGAACCACACATAACATTTGATTATTCAGACGCTTCATGAAGCTCAAAGTGTATACCACGTTATCGAAGTGTAAATCTTGGGTGAATGGAGTGTTATTTCGGGATCGGTGATACCAGTTCACCGGATACCTGTTGATTCCAGTAAAGTAAAGATAGTACTAATTTGGCCGAGACCAATCATTGTACTCAAGATGAAAAGTTTTATGAATTTTGACAGATACTACAGGCTTTTACGGAAGGATATTCTAGGATAGCCTGTCTTATTAACTAATTGACCAAGAAGAAATTTGATATTCGTTTGGTCAGATGAATGAGAAAGCAGTTTTCATAACTGAAACTGAAATGGACTACGGCCCCAATGCTGATGTGGTTAACTGGTTCAGGGAGATATGTAGTTGTGCAAATACGTATGTCAAAGTTTCGAAGATATGTTCTAATGTATTATGAAAAGATGATTGCATATTCTTGAGATATAAGCGATGACTGGATTTATTAAAGAATTTGACTTTGATAGTCAATATAAATCAAGGAAAATGAAACTAGTAGCAGATGCGCTGAACCTAAAAGTCCAAGGTGCAATGGTAGCATCGATGTTTGCTTTGCAGTTTGATAACCTCTGATTTTTGACGATCGGAAAGACTCGAAGGACAGACCCATACATATATTGAGTTAAGAAATTGGTTCTGTCTTATCAACCAAGTAAATTTAGTATGCCATTTAGTGGTGGTTGCGAATGAAAAATCAGTATATAGCATCGAATTTTACTGATTTGAAAGACGTATTACAACAGAAAGCACACTATAGAGAACATTGTGTTATTCTGGGAATGATGAGATGTATCATTCTCGAGATCCTATTTATGATGAGATGGTATAAAGAAAGAAATTCTTGAATTTTGTGGCAAATTTTTTGACATGCCAGCAGGTCAAGATAAAAATACGAGACCTAATGGGATATTACAGGATTTGTAAGTACCACAATGAATTTGGGAAATTTCTAGTTTTGAGTTTTATAGCTCAAATATTTACAACCAGAGATTGTGAAACAAGTTGAATCGAAATTGACTGACTATTCAATGCAAGATATTGATTTCATGTGATAGTCTATATGTCTATGAGAAGACGACATGTTTAAGATATGGATAATGTGGTTTAGTTACAGTGAGTTTCTGTAATAGATGTATCTGATTGAGATCCGATGATAATATCAGAATTCGAAACTATTTTCAGAATGTAATAGATACTAAGTTAGCAATGTGTATTGCTTAGCATACCCATACTGATGGATAAACTGAGAAAATATCCCAACTTTGGAAGTTATGTCTCGATTAATAGTGGTGAATTTAGTTTGAATTTACAGAAATCACTATTCACCAGTAGAATTTTCCTATAATTTAAGTTTCAGAAAACTTTTGGGATGGCATCGGTTCAGGTTTTGCAGAGCCAGAATTACCGATCGCTGATGTGATGATAGAAAATTGATAATGAATTTTTGGTACAACTTGAGATTGTTGAGAAAATGCCATGAACGATAAAACTTCCGTGAAAACGATTGAAATTGGCTTAAGATGAGCAGATTTGCTACGCCAAAGAGAAATATATCGTTAGACTTCGAGTTGAATCAGATAAGTATGAAGATATTACCTTTGCGATGATCAATATGATTCGTTAAGTGAGGTATGATGTTGCCTCGATATTTAGAACTTTGTGGAATCATAGAGAACTTTGATTAAGTGGTAGATCGTTGAGACGATCACATCAGTTGTTATTGATACATGATGATTCTTATGTATCTATGAATGAGATTGAGACATCTCATATGATTTAATTTATTGAGTTATACGCAGTTTTGAGATTTCGAGGACGAAATCATTTTTAAGAGGGGAAGAAGTGTAAGGCCCCATTGCTATGTAATTATGATTAATCCGGTTTAATAATGATTAAGCAAACCCGGGCGATTAAAAGCGAAGAATTCGAATCGAGGTGTTCCGGATCACAACACCGTATTTTTTTAATCAGATAAAATACATCAAAATAATACAAATTGGAATGCAAATCTTGTCCAACACCATGCAAAACACATCATTAAACCACCATTTTGAACACTTGGTATACCAAACAATTAAAACATTAAAATATTGCATGGCTAGTACATAGCAACTCACGCCTACTACTCATTTTTTTAATGCTTAAATTTTACCCATTTCTCTCCCAAACAATCTGACTTTCACCCTCATAATTTCGAAAATCCCATCCTCCTTTTGTGAGAGATTTAGCCATAAGAATTCACATGCAATGGTGAATTAGTGACCTCTTGGCATGGGAGAGTAGATACCTTCAAGAATTTGAGGATTTGGTGCTAGGAAGAAGCCATGGTGGAATTATTGAGTCTACAAGGGTATGAACTTGTTCTTATCTTTATTTAGTTGAATTTTGTAGAATTTGGGTCGAAATTTAGGAGGAGAGACGAAAATTGTTGGTGTCATTTTGTTGAACCAGAATCTGCAGAAAATGTTATTGCATGCAGTAGGTAGCTACGAATTTTGGATTTACCTAACTTCCGAATCTGACTTTGAGCCTCAAACAAAAGTTGTATATATAAGTGGTGTCGTCCTGTGGTTAAAATTGGAGATTATTTGGACTTAAAATGAGTGAGTTATGATGTTTTTACCACAAGGTGCACAATCTGGGACATGCATGTAGGCGGGTTGCACATGCAGTGTGTTCATGGTAAATCTGGGCAAAATGTGCTACGATTTTGACCTTGGTGTTTGAAATAAAAGTTGTAAAACTTTGAGTTATATTGCATTAGAAACTGGCCTCACATGATTTGGAGTTTATTTGTGCAAGATATGCACTTTTTCCTAGAACTGCTCACTCTGTCAAAACAGAATATGAGTATTTTTAAATCTGGCATACTTTGCTTTGCATGTGTCTCTAGATGAGCAAACTAGCTTCTGGACTTCAAATATGAACTGTATTACTTTGGGTTTTCGTGATTTTACCACTAGCCTCAAGTCATTTGGACATCATATGAATTTATTACAAATTTTATAGGAAAATGGGTCAGGCTGGAATTTGGTAAATTGTCCTGTTTTTCCAGCAGATTGTACTTGGCCATGTTACCTAGGCTAAATGAATGAATTTGAAGATGAGTTGAACTGATGAAATGTTCATTTTTGAGTTAGCTTTGAAAATAAATTGGACCCATGTGATTTTATTAAGTATCGGACAAGTTATGAGCCGATCTCTACGGTTGCGCAGGCTGAAATTTAGAGAATTGGTTTTGGGTCTAAGTTTGAGTTTTATTTTGATAAGTTTAAGGCTAGTATGTGACATTATATTGTATTTGGAACTGTTATGGCCAGGTTTATCAATCCTAAGATTGAGTCGAGGATCACTTGGTAATTAGCTAACGGTTTGAGGTACGTTGAAATGAGTTTTATCATGACGTCTGGCAAAGACGTGTAATGATGCTAATGTATGGCCTTATATGTCATTATTTGATTTATATGACTTATTTGTCACTATATGATTCTTATGTGACTATATGACATGATGAATGTCTTGGATTACATGATATGTGAAATTACATGATTTGTATATACTTTCACATGAGATTGCATGATATATTGAGTTGCATATGTCATTTGATGCATAAATGATTCATGGGCATATCATATTGATCTATCATTCCTTTGATATCCATGATTTGACTGAGTTGACTTACTCTGAGTGTCGGGTACGACGAGCATGGCGATGACATGCAGTATAGGTAGTAACTGTAGTCACGTGCAGGTGCGACCGGACCTAGACACGAGGGCTGGATGCAGTAACGTACATAGGATGAGTTTTCCTAGCGCAATGTACGTATACTGTCACCCTCTGCTCGAGCTTTGATGATTTGATGATACCTTCCTTTGGACTCCGATATTTGGTATCTTGAGATTCGATTCTTTGTACCCATTCATACATCGCATTCATACATGGTATGCATTGCATGATACTTTGTCATACTTGACATGATCTATTTATTTATCGTACTGGGTTCTGACCCCCTTCGCGGGGGCTGTCATGTCTTTGTTGTATGGGCATGACAGGTGGTACAGGTGGACGTACTGTGGATGTTCGAGACGAAGCATCGATAAATACCAGAGCTCCTTGAGAGCGAGCTCAGGTATATGTTTTATGTTTTGAGTCCCAGTAGTTGTTAGAATATCTTTAATTATGTTTTGAATTACCGGGGTATGCCCCGAGTATCTGTATTTTAAGTATTCTACTACTGATTGATTTATACTTGATATGGATGTTATGCTCAACGTGTTAAATTGGAAACTGGAATTACGTATTTTCAGTATCACTATATATGTATCACCTAAAAGCGAAAAAATTTTAGTGCCATTTGATAAGACCTTTGAAATAAATCTTCCGCTGTTTAAGCAAATTAATCATTATGTGTTAATTAAACACCACATTAGGATCATGCCCTCACATTATGGTATCGGAGCATATATCTGGGATATGCTCGCACTAGAGTTAGGACACTGAGAATAGACACAAATGAATTGTTTGTGCATGTGTCTGACTATGTGATTTTATATGCTCTTGCCTGCTATGATTACATGTTAGATAATGAGATTTTATACATGTAATAGATTATTAAGCAGGGATAACTAGATGTCATATATCTGACTATTTTAATGTGCTGAGGTGCATAGAATCTGGAGAATTTGAATGCTGAGTTGCATATAATCTAGAAAATTTGAATGCTGAGTTGCATACAATCTAGAGAATTTGAGAATTTTATTTGTTAGCACTGATAGTTGCTGACCGGATGATGATGTAGAATAAGTGATGAGAATATCTCTGACTTGAGATTGTATATGATGCTTTGATTTTATGATGGACAGTTAGTGTTTGGACAGGTAGTGATATAAACTTTAAGAGCTATCTATCAAACCTGTAGACATTACAAACTGTTAATTGCACTATAACTTAGTGATAATGTATCAATTATTGGAAATTGTATTTATCACTTTGGGATTTATCCTTGTGAATAGTGGGATGACACTATAACTAATTAAAACACATTTTGTCGTTTGTCATTGGGAATTTGAGTCTGAAAGACGATGGTAATACGTATGAGTTTAATTAAAAGGTTTTAATTAAATCATGGGTTTGGGCCCATAAGACTTTAAGAAAGTGATTAAACCTTAATTAAAAGCCTTATAATATAAATACAAGGTTTTGATTAATGGTTAATCATACTTTTCATATCATAACTTGATATCAAAACCCTAGACTACATACTCTCCTCTCGGCCGCCTCTCAAGAGCCGAACATCACCGCCGCCGCGCCGCCGTGTGGTGTTCATCTTGATTGTCCGTCGTTGATCGGTTTTGAACCGAGAGTTTAGTTTTGGTTCAAGAATAAGTCTAGCAACTTGTTCTTGAACATCCCTTTCGATTTGATCGTGTGGATACCGTAGAGACGAAGGTGCAAACTTTCGTTTGTGACTCGTGGTGCTACAACGAGGATTCTGCTTCAAACACGCTACAAGGGTGAGACTCTTATGTTCCTTTATCCGATATGAATCCCTATGTATAGATCCGGTGTTAGTAATCCATAAAATTTTATTCCGCTGCGTTGTATGCTCATTGGATCAATAACAGTGGTATCAGAGCCGTGTACAAGGCTCATATCGGATTTATGTGGTTAAATAGTTTAATCATATTAGAATTAATATTGCATGCTATTTAAAACTGTATGAACATATATGATATGTTAATATTTAGTTTGTGAAAATTATCGTAAAATTGTATTTGATATAATTGGCGAATAATCAAATTTATTGGGCAATATTTTCGGCCATCACCATCACAAATGACACCACGGCTAGCCACATGAGGGCTAGGGTTTTTGAACCCTTGGCTCGAGATGGCTTAGTCGTTGTGGCTAATAATTGTGCATGGAAGTGTCGAAAATTGATTAGGGTTTAGAACCCATTGGACGTGACGGCTAGCTCATGACGGCTAGGGTTTCGAACCCTAGTAGCCGTGCATGGCTCGGCCATCGTCGCCTCTTATGCTAAGGTTTTGAGACGTGGATGAGTTTTGAACTCTTTGGCTCGATAATGGTTCACTCATGCATGGATTAGTAGCTTTACCACATGAGAGCAAGGTTTTTCGAATCCTTAGCTCGAGATGGTTGAGCCAACCTTGTGCATGGCCTGACCGTGACTCGTGGCTAACAAATTCCGGCGTTTCGAACAAGATGGCTCGATGAAAACGCAAGGTGGTGCGTGGCGGCTAGGGTTTGGAACCCTAGTGCCGCCGCCGCTCGAGCTTGGCTCGGCCATGGGCTAGGGTTTCGAACCCTAGGCCCATTAATGGTCCAGCCGTGTGCTTTTGTGGTTCGAACCATGGTGGTTCGTGTCTTAGTCGCTTTAGTTCGTGGCATGTGATGTCCCGAGCGTACGATAATTTTTAAAAAAATTATTTTACAGTTTTAATTAGAATTAAATTTAAAATGTTTAGAATTTAATTAATTAAATGTTAATGCATGCTTTATGTGTTGTTTGAGCATGGTGCATGGTTATAGCCCTTTGACCTAGTAGATAGGATTTGTGGATGTTTGTAATATATAATACGACCTGCGTGTCGTGCCTTATCTATTTCATTCTAAATGTAATCCCTCCCCTATGTTCCCCTCGAATGTGAATCGAGGAATTCTATATCTTGTAAAAAGTGTAGTTTATTTTATTGATGGTGATCAATGAAGATGGAGCATCGTGCCAGGATGAGGAGGCCATTCACAAATTGGAGCCAAAGGAAGGTGCTTATGAAGTTACCTTAGGTTGACTCTTAGGATTTTCTCATTGGCTTGAGAGAATCGTTAGTAGGGGCTATAACCATGTCACGTTTTATTATGTATGTTGATGCATGATTTATCTTATGTTTTAGTTTGATAAACGTATTACACATATATGTAGATATGTATACAACTATATGTAGTGGACATATTTTAAATTATCAAACTAATCATGAGATCAATAAATCCCTCTAAAATATTAAGTTTTAGATGCCTTCCAAAATTAAAAGTACTCGTCAATAACTTCGATTGTACATGTGTGGGTTTGCCAAAGCAAAGCACCGTGGCAATCTTAGTAAGGCGCGAAAGGATAAAAGTGATATCCGTTATACTTTAAATTGGGTACGACTTAACTAGGTTATATCAATAGGATTGGGAACTTAGAGGCGTGGGTTGGATTATAATTCATTTGATGAATTGAACAAAGTGTTGTTCGTCCAACTATCCAAGAATTACATGTGATGTAATTGACAAAGTGTTGTCTACCTAAATAACCGAGTCTTGGGCGATTAGCCAAAGCTAACTCAAGATTAGGCGAAATATGGATCTTGGCCCACTAAAGGTTTCGAGGGTTGATATTTTTTAAACAAAATAGTGGGAGTATCATTTAATATAAGACCATGTTAAATGATTAAATTGTAAACTTATTTTGCATATTTATATTGTAGATATCCATGACAACTAACAACGTTACAAGCACTTTATCACTGCGATCGGTCCTTGAGAAGGACAAATTAAATGGGACAAATTTCCTAGACTGGCATAGGAACTTGAGGATAGTCCTCAAACAAGAAAAGAAACAATATGTCCTAGAGGAACCCTTGCCCGCTGAGGAACCTCCCTAACAGCTACAAGAGCTGATAAAGATGCTTACAAGAAGCATCAGAGTGACGCACTTGATGTTGGGTGCCTTATGCTTGCCACCATGAACTCTGAACTTTAGAAGCAACATGAGGAAATGGAGGCGTTCGATATGATCGAACACTTAAAGCAATTGTACCAACAGCAAGCTAGACAAGAGAGGTATGACGTCTCTAAAGCGTTGTTCCAGTGCATGATGGTAGAAGGAAGCCTAGTTGGAACTCATGTGCTCAAGATGATTGGGTACATTGAGAATCTGGACAAGCTGTGTTTTCCATTGGACCAAGAGTTGGCCACCGATGTGATCTTGCAATCGTTGCCTGAGAGCTTCAGTCAATTTGTAGTAAATTACAATATGACTGACATGGAAAAGACTCTACCACAATTGCTTGGTATGTTGAGAACATATGAAGCAAATACAAAGAAGACTAAGGCCACAAATGTTTTTATTGTGAATAAGGGCAAAGGAAGGGCCAAAGCTAAAGGCAACAAGAAAGCAAAGAAGGTCTTTGTTAAATCTAAGCCAAAGTCTTATGCACTGAAACCAAAGGGAGGAATAGCGAAGGAAGGGAACTATTTCCATTGCGGTGAGACCGGCCATTGGAAAAGAAACTGCAAAGTATATCTGGAGGATCTAAAGAAAGGAAGTGTGACTTGCACTTCAGGTATTTTTTTTATAGAAGTCAATTTATGTACTTCTTCATCATGGGTATTAGTTACGGGATGTGGATCTCACATTTGTGTAAATGTGCAGGACCTCAAAAAGAGTAGATTATTGGCGAAATGCGAAGTTGATCTCCGAGTTGGAAATGGAGCAAGAGTTGCTGCATTAGCTATAGGAGATTATTGTTTAGCTTTACCTTCTGGTTTATCGTTGATTTTAAAAGACTGTTATTTTGTGTCATCTATTACTAAAAACATAATTTCTATTTCTTGTTTAGACAAGTATGGTTTTTCATTTATAATAAAGGACAACTGTTGTTCTATTTATTTAAATGATATGTTTTATGCTAGTGCACAAATGGTGAATGGTCTTTATGTATTAAATCTTGATATGCCTATCTATAACATAAATACTAAAAGGATTAAAAATAATGATTGTAATCCGACTTATCTCTGGCACTGTCGCTTGGGCCACATAAACGAGAACCGCATATCTAAACTTCATAAGGATGGAGTATTAGATTCATTTGATTTTGAATCATATGAAACATGCAAATCTTGTTTAATGGGCAAGATGACTAAAGCCCCTTTCAAGGGACATGTTGAAAGGGCAAATGTTTTATTGGGACTAATACATAGTGATGTATGTGGACCAATAAGTACACTAGCTAGAGGTGGTTTTCAATACTTCGTTACATTTACTGATGACCTCAGTAGATATGGGTATGTGTACCTAATGAAGCATAAGCATGAAACCTTTGAAAAGTTCAAAGATTTCAAGAATGAAGTACAAAACCAACTTGGCAAAAGTATCAAAATCCTTCGATCAGATCGAGGAGGTGAATACTTAAGCCAAGAGTTTCATGACTATCTAAAGGAGTGTGGGATAGTCCCACAACTCACTCCTCCGTATACTCCACAATGGAATGGTGTATCAGAGAGGAGAATTCGAACCTTGTTGGACATGGTTAGATCAATGATGAGTCATGCAGATCTTCCGATATCGTTTTGGGGACACGCTCTAGAAATAGCGATTTTCTTACTGAACCGTGTTCCATCTAAATCAGTGGAAAAGACACCATATGAGATATGGACTGGGAAGCGTCCTAGTATGTCTTTTATGAAGATTTGGGGTTGTGAGGCTTTCGTTAGACGTCACGCCACTAACAAACTTGGACCCAAATCTGATAAGTGTTTATTTGTGACTATTTCTATTATCCCACCGAGAACAAAGTAGTTGTTGCTCGGACTGGTATATTTCTTGAAAGATAATTTATTTCTAGAAAAACCAGTGGGAGAAAAATAGAACTTAGTGAAGTTCAACCACAAGAAAACACTGAACCTGAGATTGAGATGGAAACAGAGCAGGCACCGCAAGCTGTTGTGGAAGAAGTACCTGCTCAAGAGACACAAGCCCAGCATAGGTCTGTAAGAGAACACCGGGAGCCACAAAGATATGGATTTCTTGTGACTCAACAAGGTGACTTACTACTTATTGATGAGGATGAGCAGCCATCTTATGAACAAGCTATAATGGGCAATGATTCTGAGAAATGGTAAGAGGCCATGAAATCTGAGATGGAATCCATGTATGTAAACCAAGTATGGACTTTGGTTGATCAACCTGAAGGGGTACGACCCATAGGGTGCAAATGGATTTTCAAGAAAAAGACCGATATGGATGGTAACGTACAAACCTATAAAGGTCGGCTGGTTGCAAAAGGATTCAAACAAATTCATGGTATTGACTATGATGAAACCTTTTCACCAGTGGCCATTGTTAAATCCATAAGGATCTTACTTGCAATAGCTGCATTTCATGATTATGAAATCTGGCAGATGGATGTCAAAACAGCTTTCCTTATGGAAATCTGCTCGAGGATGTGTACATGACACAGCCCGAGGGTTTTGTCGATCCAAAGGATGCTGGAAAGATATGCAAGCTACAACGATCCATTTATGGATTGAAGCAAGCTTCTCGGAGTTGGAATCTTCGTTTTGATGATGCAATCAAAGAGTTTGGTTTTATCAAAAACGAAGATGAACCTTGTGTCTACAAGAAGGTCAGTGGGAGCGTAATCATTTTCCTAGTGTTGTATGTAGATGACATACTTCTCATTGGGAATGATATCCCTGCCTTACAATCTGTAAAGATTTGGCTAGGGAATTGCTTTTCGATGAAAGACTTGGGAGAAGCCACCTATGTATTAGGAATCAAGATCTATAGAGATAGATCGAGAAGGCTTCTTGGTCTAAGTCAAAGTACATACATAGACAAGGCGCTTAAAAGGTTTAGCATGCAAGAATCAAAGAAAGGATTCGTGCCTATGACACATGGTATATATCTCTCGAAGGAACAGTGTCCTTCAACACCAGATGAGAGACAACGCATGAGTAAGATTCCATATGCGTCAGCTATTGGATCTATCATGTATGCCATGATATGTACTCGTCCCGATGTATCGTATGCTTTGAGCATGACGAGAAAATATCAAGTTGATCCAGGTGAAGGTCACTGGATTGCAGTCAAGAACATCTTGAAGTACTTGAGAAGGACTAAGGATACATTCTTGATTTATGGAGGTGCGGAAGAGCTCAATGTAATGGGTTACACTGATGCAAGCTTCCAAACCGACAAAGATGATTATCGATCGCAATCTGGATATGTGTATTGCCAAAATGGAGGTGTTGCGAGCTGGAAGAGTTCAAAGCAAGAGACAGTAGCCGATTCTACAACGGAAGCTGAGTATATTGCTGCCTCGGATGCAGCAAAGGAAGCTGTTTGGATCAGGAAGTTCATTTCCGAACTTGGAGTGGTGCCTAGCATTAAAGATCCGATAGAACTCTAATGTGACAACAATGGAGCGATCGCATTGGCTAAGGAACCAAGATCTCACCAAAGATCCAAGCACATACTTAGGCGTTTCCATTTCATTCGAGAAATCGTTGAAAGGGGAGATGTTAAAATATGCAAAGTACCAACAGATGATAATGTATCTGACCCATTGACGAAGCCACTGTCACAGCAGAAGCATGATCGTCATACTAGATCTCTAGGCATTAGGTATATGTCTGAGTGGTCTTAGTGCAAGTGGGAGATTTGTTGGGATATGCCCTAAGACAAATCATTAGATGATTGTTTTGACATACAATGTTTATGATTTTATGAATGGCAATTCATTATTATATATTATTCTTTTAACTGTGCAATGTGAATTAATATATATGTTAATGTCCCTAGAATAATATTGTATTATTCTTAAAGATGTCCCTAGTCAAGTATTATCATGAATAGGGATAATGATAATACGTAGAGACTAGTATGTGTTGATCGATGAATTGTTCATTGATATGAGATATCAAATCAACATATGGGTACATGTTAGAGAACGATGTACTGGACAGACCCACCATGAGAACGCAACATGGATAGTTATATGATCGTCATATGCAATTCTCATAGTGATAATAATGTATGTAATCCTTACGACTTGTGATCATCAGAGATCCCAACATAAGGAGTTATGTATCTTGATATCGTCAAACGTTACCCGTAACAGGGTAATCTATAAAGGCGACTATTGGATACACTACGAATTATGTAGAGGGATGTTGACTGATCGAGATAGGATTTGTCCCTCCTATATAACAGGAGATGTGTTAGGCCCTTGATCAAGTGAGAACCAAAATGCATGGACATGCTCGAATGAGTCGATATGAGATATCGAGCTTATTCGTTTATTCTAGTTCTACTTGGGGATCAAGAAATAGAGATTGAATATACGAGTATGACTATTCCATGACTCGTGTTCAATCTAAACACAAAGGATAAAGGGATTAAGTTACATGGTTAATATTATCACAAGTTTTAAAGGTTATGTCGAGTCATTGACATTCTTGTAATTTGGGTAGCCTTGATGTGTTGCTAGACACCGCTCTTTGCTTGTAACGTAAAATGAGATTTTATGTCACTGCCAACATTACAAGAACCTATCGGGTCTCACAAAAGATTAAATCGAGAAGGGAAATTAAATTCATTGGATGAATTAATTAATTAAGAAGAGTCTTAATAAGTGATTAAAAGGTTTTAATTAAATCATGGGTTTGGGCCCATAAGACTTTAAGAAAGTTATGAACCTTAATTAAAAGCCTTATAATATAAATACAAGGTTTTGATTAATGGTTAATCATACTTTTCATATCATAACTTGATATCAAAACCCTAGACTACATACTCTCCTCTCGGCCGCCTCTCAAGAGCCGAACATCACCGCCGCCGCGCCGCCGTGTGGTGTTCATCTTGATTGTCCGTCGTTGATCGGTTTTGAACCGAGAGTTTAGTTTTGGTTCAAGAATAAGTCTAGCAACTTGTTCTTGAACATCCATTTCAATTTGATCGTGTGGATACCGTAGAGACGAAGGTACAAACTTTCGTTTGTGACTCGTGGTGCTACAACGAGGATTCTGCTTCAAACACGCTACAAGGGTGAGACTCTTATGTTCCTTTATCTGATATGAATCCCTATGTATAGATCCGGTGTTAGTAATCCATAAAATTTTATTCCGCTGCGTTGTATGCTCATTGGATCACTAACAATCTGCACGTCCAGAACCCCAACCAATCTCTTTCCTCCACCCTTCTTCATCCCATCAAAAAAACCACACGCCTTTCTCTTCCCGGGAACCATCTCACGACCCCCTTCATATTTTACCCATCACCATCTATCATTCTTCAAAACCTATGACTTTGGAACAACTCCAACAAGGCGATTAAAGTGACGATCGAGAAGGAAGCAAGAGAAGGAGCGAGGATCTACAACCGGAGTCAATGCTGGGAGTTTATTCTTACTTTTAAACTTTAGTTTAGTTTTATTTTGATTATATCATGCTTGGATTGTTGCAAGACATGTTTGAGTATTGGTATTTATTTATGAGTGTGAACTAAGTTTATTTATCGAGACTAGGCGAACCTTTGTTATGAACCTTCGATTTGATGATTTGATGATTGAATTCTAATAGTTCTTTGCGTATGTTTTATGTTCTTCATGCTTTTAGAAGATTGATCACCTTTGAATGATGTTAGTATCGTAATTGAGATCGAGAGATGATTTTATGATACGGAATTAATAACTCATACCATGTATTTCAGACCGAGATCGAGAGATGGCGTCAAATACATGCGTGATAGCCATAGATATCTAGTAATTGAAAGCTAGGAGTTTTCATAGATCTTATGCAATATTGAGTTGTTAAATAAGTACACGAGAGTGACTTACTGCAAGTTGATATTAGGTTTAATATAACTAGAGAGATTATATTAGATAATTTCGGAGAACTCGTCACCTTAGAAATATTTGGATATTCAATCGAGAATTGTAGGGGATTGCATTGGTGAGCCAAAGTCTCGATAATCTTCTCTAGTGGATTTTTCTCGTTTACTTTTATTGACTTGGTTGGATTAGTAGTTTATATTAATTAATTAGTCGTTAATTATAAATTAATTATCGTAGGTTAAATATAGTTAAAAGTGTCTTATTTGGTACTTGCTTGTTAGTCCATGTGGGTTCGACAATCCGTATTCTTCCTATCTATACTAAAACTTGACACCGTGCACTTGCGGTAGAATCGCTAGAAATAACTGTTTAAAATAAAAGCGATCAGGTGTCCCGAGGAAAATCATCTCAGATAACGGAAGGAGTTTCCAGGGAGCTTTACTCCGGGCATGGTGTGAAGAGTTAAAAATCCATCAGGCTTTTACTTCCGTTGCATATCCTCAAAGCATTGGTCAGATAGAGGTCACCAACGGGTCTCTAGTGCAGAGATTAAAGTTAGGTTGGGGAAAGCGAAAGGAAATTGGGTGGAAGAACTACCCAGTGTCCTATGGTCCTATCGAACTACACCAAGGACGGGAACAGCTGAAACACCATTCAGTATGGTCTATGGAAATGAAGCGGTACTCCCAGTTGAAATTGGACAAAATCATCAAGAGTACATTTCTATGATGAACAAAACAGTGAGAGAAGAGTTGTTGGCCTTGATTTAATTGAAGAAAGAAGGGAAACTGTTGCCATCAGAATCGAAGCTTATCATAATCATATTGCACGGATGTACAACCAACGAATTATTCAGAAAACTTTCCAGGTCTTCGATCTCGTACTAAGAAGGATGCAAGAGGTTCAAGTGGGCAAGCTAGACCCCAAGTGGGAGGGTCCATTTAAGATTGTTGAAAAGATAAGTTCAGAAGCTTATTACCTAGAAGGCCCTGATGGGAAGACACTAAAGAGACCCTGGAATGCATATCACCTCCGAAAATATTATTCTTAGTTCGCCTCTTTTAGTTTTTTATTTTTGCAAAGATTGTGTTTTTTGTATGATATACTCTTTCATTATGACAGTACAAGTTTTAGAATTTTTTCTTACAAGTTAGCAAGGTTTTCACCGCAAGGTTTTCACCCTACCTCAGATCACGTTTACGACGAGCTCACCTCAGCCTTGGTTACGCCAGGAGAAAGGGTTTTCACCCTACCTCAGGAGCACGTTTACGACGAGCTCACTTCAGCCCTGGTTACGCCAGGAGAAAGGGTTTTCAACCTATCTCAGGAGTGTAAGTAAACCATCATGCATAGCAGCGCAGCGGAATAAAATTTTATGGATTACAAGATACCGGATCTATACATAGGTTATCATATCGGATAAAGGAATTACAAAAGTCTCACCCTTGTAGCGTGTTTGAGCAGATTCCACGGAGCACCACGTCCAACGAACTCCGAGTCACGAGCAACACCTCCAAGGTCTTGCCTCAACGGTATCCACACGATTAAATGACCAATGGACATTCAAGAACAAGTTGCTAGACTTATTCTTGAACGAAAACAAAACTCTCGGTTCAAAACCGTTCAACGACTACCTATCTCTCCCCAAAAATCGACGGCGGCGTGAGCTAGTGGAGAGGAAGAGGCGGCCGAGACTTATGAGAGGAAGGTAGGTTATGTTTGATATGAAGTGTTGGATTAAAACAATTAATCACATTGATATCAAATTATATATGATTTAATTAAAGGCTTTCTTAATGCCTCATGGGCCCAAACCCATGATTTAATTAAATCCTTATAATCATTTAATTAAGACTCTTCTTAATTATTTAATTCATCCCATGAATTTAATTCCCTTTATCGATTTAATCTTTTGTGCGACCCGATAGGATCTTGTAATGTTGGCAGTGACATAAAATCTCATTTTACGTTACAAGCAATGAGCGGTATCTAGCAACACATCAAGGCTACCCAAATTACAAGAATGTCAATGACTCGACATAACCTTTAGAACTTGTGATAATATTAACCATGTAACTTAATCCCTTTGTCCTTTGTGTTTAGATTGAACACGAGTCATGGAATAGTCATACTCGTATATTCAATCTTTATTTCTTGATCCCCAAGTAGAACTAGAATAAACGAATAAGATCGATATCACATATCGACTCATTCGAGCATGGCCATGCATTTTAGTTCTCACTTGATCAAGGGCCAAACACTTCTCCTGTTATATAGGAGGGACAAATCCTATCTCGATCAGTCAACATCCCTCTACATAATTCGTAGTGTATCCAATAGTCGCCTTTATAGTTTACCATGTTACGGGTAACGTTTGACAATATCAAGATACATAACTTCTTATGTTGGGATCTCTGATGATCACAAGTCGTAAGGATTACATAAATTATTATCACTATGAGAATTGCATATGACAATCATATAACTATCCATGTTGCATTCTCATGGTGGGTCTGTCCAGTACATCGTTCTCTAACATGTACCCATGTGTTGATTTGATATCTCATATCAATGAACAATTCATCAATCAATACATACTAGTCTCTATGTATTATCATTATCCCGATTCATGATAATACTTGACTAGGGACAATGTTTAAGAATAATACAATATTATTCTAAGGACATTAATATATATATTAATTCACATTGCACAGTTAAACGAATAATATATAATAATGAATTGCCATTCATAAAATCATAAACATTGTATGTCAAAACAATCATCTAATGACTTGTCTTAGGGCATATCTCAACAAATCTCCCACTTGCACTAAGACCACTCAGACATATACCTAATGCCTAGAGATCTAGTATGACGATCATGCTTCTGCTGTGACAGTGGCTTCGTCAATAGGTCAGATATGTTATTATCTGTTGGTACTTTGCATATTGTAACATGTTCATTTAGGCAATACACATATCCTGATTGCGATCGAAAATCATTTTTGTCGGTTTGGAAGCTTGCATCAGTGTAACCCATTACATTGAGCTCTTCCTCACCTCCATAAATCAAGAATGTATCCTTAGTTCTTCTCAAGTACTTCAGGATATTCTTGACAGCAATCAAGTGACCCTCACCTGGATCAACTTGATATCTGCTCGTCATGCTCAAAGCATACGATACATCGGGACGAGTACATATCATGGCATAAATGATAGATCCAATAGCTGACGCATATGGAATCTTACTCATGCGTTGTCTCTCATCTGGTGTTGAAGGACACTGTTCCTTCGAGAGATATATACCATGTGTCATAGGCATGAATCCTGTCTTTGATTCTTGCATGCTAAACCGTTTTAGCACTTTGTCTATGTATGTACTTTGACTTAGGCCAAGAAGCCTTCTCGATCCATCTCTATAGATCTTGATTCCTAATACATAGGTGGCTTCTCCCAAGTCTTTCATCGAATAGCAATTCCCTAGCCAAATCTTTACATATTGTAAGGCAGGGATATCATTCCCAATGAGAAGTATGTCATCTACATACAATATTAGGAAGATAATTATGCTCCCACTGACCTTCTTGTAGACACAAGGTTCATCTATGTTTTTGATGAAACCAAACTCTTTGACTGCCTCATCAAAACGAAGATTCCAACTCCGAGAAGCTTGCTTCAATCCATAAATGGATCGTTGTAGCTTGCATACCTTTCCAGCATCCTTTGGATCGACAAAACCCTCGGGCTGTGTCATGTACACATCCTCGAGCAGATTTCCATTAAGGAAAGCTGTTTTGACATCCATCTGCCAGATTTCATAATCATGAAATGCAGCTATTGCAAGTAAGATCCTTATGGATTTAACCATGTCAACTGGTGAAAATGTTTCATCATAGTCAATACCATGAATTTTTTTGAAACCTTTTGCAACCAGTCGACCTTTATAGGTTTGTACATTACCATCCATATCGATCTTTCTATTGAAAATCCATTTGCACCATATGGGTCGTACCCCTTCAGGTGGATCAACCAAAGTCCATACTTGGTTTGAGTACATGGATTCCATCTCAGATTTCATGGCCTCTTGCTATTTCTCAGAATCAGCCCCATTATAGCTTCTTGATAAGATGACGGCACTCATCCTCATCAATGAGTAGTAAGTCACCTTGTTGAGTCACAAAATCCATATCTCTGTGGCTCCCGGTGTTCTCTTACAGACCTACGCTGGGTTTGTGTCTCTTGAGCAGGTACTTCTTCCACAACAGCTTGCGGTGCCTGCTTTGTTTCCATCTCAATCTCAGGTTCAGTGTTTTCTTGTGGTTGAACTTCACTAAGTTCTATTTTTCTCCCACTGGTTTTTCTAGAAATAAATTCTCTTTCAAGAAATACACCAGTTCGAGCAACAACTACTTTGTTCTCGGTGGGATAATAGAAATAGTATCCTTTCGTTTCCTTAGGATACCCCACAAATAAACACTTATCAGATTTGGGTCCAAGTTTGTTAGTGGCGTGACGTCTAACGAAAGCCTCACAACCCCAAATCTTCATAAAAGACATACTAGGACGCTTCCCAGTCCATATCTCATATGGTGTCTTTTCCACTGATTTAGATGGAACACGGTTCAGTAAGAATATTGATGTTTCTAAAGCATGTCCCCAAAAGGATATCGGAAGATATGCATGACTCATCATTGATCGAACCATGTCCAACAAAGTTCGATTTCTCCTCTCGGATACACCATTCCATTGTGGAGTATACGGAGGAGTGAGTTGTGGGACTATCCCACACTCCTTTAGATAGTCATGAAATTCTTGGCTTAAGTATTCACCTCCTCGATCTGATCGAAGGACTTTGATACTTTTGCCAAGTTGGTTTTGTACTTCATTCTTGAAATCTTTGAACTTTTCAAAGGTTTCATGCTTATGCTTCATTAGGTACACATACCCATATCTACTGAGGTCATCAGTAAATGTAACGAAGTATTGAAAACCACCTCTAGCTTGTGTACTTATTGGTCCATATACATCACTATGTATTAGTACCAATAACACATTTGCCCTTTCAACATGTCCCTTGAAAGGGGCTTTAGTCATCTTGCCCATTAAACAAGATTCGCATGTTTCATATGATTCAAAATCAAATGAATCTAATACTCCATCCTTATGAAGTTTAGATATGCGGTTCTCGTTTATGTGGCCCAAGCGACAATGCCAGAGATAAGTCGGATTACAATCATTATTTTTAATCCTTTTAGTATTTATGTTATAGATAGGCATATCAAGATTTAATAAGTAAAGACCATTCACCATTTGTGCACTAGCATAAAACATATCATTTAAATAAATGGAACAACAGTTGTCCTTTATAATAAATGAAAATCCATACTTGTCCAAACAAGAAATAGAAATAATGTTTTTGGTAATTGAAGGCACAAAATAACAATCCTTTAAAATCAACGATAAACCAGAAGGCAAAGATAAATGATAATCCCCTATAGCTAATGCAGCAACTCTTGCTCCATTTCCAACTCGGAGATCAACTTTGCATTTTGCCAACAAATTACTCTTTTTGAGGTCCTGCACATTTACACAAATGTGATATCCACATCCAGTATCTAATACCCATGATGAAGAAGTAGATAAATTGACTTCTATAACAAAAATACCTGAAATGGAAGTCACACTTCCTTTCTTGAGATCCTCCAGATATACTTTGCAGTTCCTTTTCCAATGACCGGTCTCACCGCAATTGAAACAGTTCCCTTCCTTTGCTATCCCTCCCTTTGGCTTCAGTGCAGAAGACTTTGGCTTAGATTTAACAAAGACCTTCTTTGCTTTCTTATTGCCCTTAGCTTTGGCCTTTCCTTTGCTCTTATTCACAATGAGAACATTTGTGGCCTTAGTCTTCTTTGTATTTGCTTCATATGTTCTAAACATACCAAGCAATTGTGGTAGAGTCTTTTCCATGCCAGTCATATTGTAATTTACTACAAATTGACTGAAGCTCTCAGCCAACGATTGCAAGATCACATCGGTGGCCAACTCTTGATCCAATGGAAAACCCAGCTTCTCCAGATTTTCAATGTACCCAATCATCTTGAGTACATGAGTTCCAACTAGGCTTCCCTCTACCATCCTGCACTGGAACAACGCTTTAGAGACATCATACCTCTCTTGTCTAGCTTGCTGTTGGTACAATTGCTTAAGTGTTCGATCATATCGAACGCCTCCAATTCCTCATGTTGCTTCTGAAGCTCAGAGTTCATGGTGGCAAGCATAAGGCAGCCAACATCACGTGCGTCATTCTGATGCTTCTTGTAAGCATCTTTATCGGCTCTAATAGCCGTTAGGGGAGGTTCCTCAACAGGTAAGGGTTCCTCTAGGACATATTGTTTCTTTTCTTGCTTGAGGACTATCCTCAGATTCCTATACCAGTCTAGGAAGTTTGTCCCATTTAATTTGTCCTTCTCAAGGACCGATCGCAGTGATAATGTGCTTGTTGAATTGTTAGTTGCCATGGATATCTACAATATAAATATGCAAAATAAGTTTATGATTTAATCATTTAACATGGTCTTATATTAAATGATACTCCCACTATTTTGTTTTAAAAAATATCAACCCTCGAAACCTTTAGTGGGCCAAGATCCATATTTCACCTAATCTTGAGTTAGCTTTGGCTAATCGCCCAAGACTCGGTTATTTAGGTAGACAACACTTTGTCAATTACATCACATGTAATTCTTGGATAGTTGGACAAACAACACTTTGTTCAATTTATCAAATGAATTATTATCCAACCCATGCCTCTAGGTTCCCAATCCTATTGAGATAACCTAGTTAAGTCGTACCCAATTTAAAGTATAACGGATATCACTTTTATCCTTTCGCGCCTTACTAAGATTGCCACGGTGCTTTGCTTTGGCAAACCCACACATGTACAATCAAAGTTTTGACGAGTACTTTTAATTTTGGAAGGCATCTAAAACTTAATATTTTAGAGGGATTTATTGATCTCAAGATTAGTTTGATAATTTAAAATATGTCCACTACATATAGGTGTATACATATCTACATATATGTGTAATACAATTATCAATCTAAAACATAAGATAAATCATGCATCAACATACATAATTAAACGTGACATGGTTATAGCCCCTGCTAGCTATTTTCTCAAGCCAATGAGAAAATCCTAAGAGTCAACCTAAGGTAACTTCATAAGCACCTTCCAATGGCTCCAAGTTGTGAATGGCCCCCTCTCCCGGTACCAAGCACCATCTTCATTGATCACCATCAATAAAATAATCTATACTATATAACATTTACAAATATAGAATTCCTCGATTCACATTCGAGGGGAACATAGGGGAGGGATAACATTTAGAGAAAAATAGAGAAGGCACGACTCGCAGGCCGTATTAAAAATTACAAACATTCACAAATCCTATCTAATAGGTCAAAAGGGCTATAACCATGCACCATGCTCAAACAACACATAAAAAATGCTTAAACATTTAATTAATTAAATTCTAAACATTTTAAAATTTAATTCTAATTAAAACTGTAAAATAAATTTTTGAAAAATTATCGTACGCTCAGGACATCACATGCCACGAACTTAAGCGATTAAATTACGAACCATCATGGTTCGAACCATTATCGACCATGGCTGGACCAATCATGGGCCTAGGGTTCGAAACCCTAGCCCACGGCTCGGTCCGAGCCTATGAGTGAGCGGCGGCGGCGCTAGGGTCTAACCCTAGCCGCCTTGCTCCTTTCTTGTGTTTCCATCGAGCCAACTTGTTCGAAACGCCGGAATTCATGAGCCACGAATCATGTTCAGGTCATGCACAGTGGTGGCTCAACCATCTCGAGCCAAGGGTTCGAAAACCCTAGCTCTCACGTGGTGAAGCCACTTATCCATGCATGCGTGAACCATTATCGAGCCAAAGAGTTCAAAACTCATCCATGCCTCGAAACCTCCATGCATGAACATGAGCCACAACGACTAGGCCATCTCGAGCATAGGAGTCCGAAACCCCTAGCCCTCATGTGGCTAAGCCGTGGGTCAAGTGCATAGGTGGTGGCCGAAAACAACTTGTTACGGGTTTGATTGTTCGCTTCGTGTATCGTCTACATCAAACATCAATTATATCAAATATAATTTTATGACAATGTCA
Organism: Haberlea rhodopensis; assembly: GCA_907163345.1. NCBI lineage: Eukaryota > Viridiplantae > Streptophyta > Magnoliopsida > Lamiales > Gesneriaceae > Haberlea > Haberlea rhodopensis. The sequence goes on along the minus strand of CAJQUN010000006.1, from coordinate 11,018,357 downwards.
CAAACTTAATATTAACATATCATATATGTTCATACAGTTTTAAATAGCATGCAATATTAATTCTAATATGATTAAAACAATTTAACCACATAAATCCGATATGAGCCTTGTACACGGCTCTGATACCACTGTAAGTAATCCATCATGGATAGCAGCGCAGCGGAATAAAATTTTATGGATTACAAGACACCGGATCTATACATAGGTTATCATATCGGATAAAGGAATTACAAAAGTCTCACCCTTGTAGCGTGTTTGAGCAGATTCCACGGAGCACCACGTCCAACGAACTCCAAGTCACGAGCAACACCTCCAAGATCTTGCCTCAACGGTATCCACACGATTAAACGAACAAGGGACGTTCAAGAACAAGTTGCTAGACTTATTCTTGAACGAAAACCAAACTCTCGGTTCAAAACCGTTCAACGACTACCTATCTCTCCCCAAAAATCGACGGCGGCGTGAGCTAGTGGAGAGGAAGAGGCGGCCGAGACTTATGAGATGAAGGTAGGTTATGTTTGATATGAAGTGTTGGATTAAAACAATTAATCACATTGATATCAAATTATATATGATTTAATTAAAGGCTTTCTTAATGCCTCATGGGCCCAAACCCATGATTTAATTAAATCCTTATAATCATTTAATTAAGACTCTTCTTAATTATTTAATTCATCCCATGAATTTAATTCCCTTTATTGATTTAATCTTTTGTGCGACCCGATAGGATCTTGTAATGTTGGCAGTGACATAAAATCTCATTTTACGTTACAAGCAATGAGCGGTATCTAGCAACACATCAAGGCTACCCAAATTACAAGAATGTCAATGACTCGACATAACCTTTAGAACTTGTGATAATATTAACCATGTAACTTAATCCCTTTGTCCTTTGTGTTTAGATTGAACACGAGTCATGTAATAGTCATACTCGTATATTCAATCTTTATTTCTTGATCCCCAAGTAGAACTAGAATAAACGAATAAGATCGATATCACATATCGACTCATTCGAGCATGGCCATGCATTTTAGTTCTCACTTGATCAAGGGCCAAACACTTCTCCTGTTATATAGGAGGGACAAATCCTATCTAGATCAGTCAACATCCCTCTACATAATTCGTAGTGTATCCAATAATCGCCTTTATAGTTTACCCTGTTACGGGCAACGTTTGACAATATCAAGATACATAACTTCTTATGTTGGGATCTCTGATGATCACAAGTCGTAAGGATTACATACATTATTATCACTATGAGAATTGCATATGACAATCATATAACTATCCATGTTGCATTCTCATTGTGGGTGTTAGGATCGGTCCGGAGTGTTTAGAGGGGGGGGGGGGGGGGGGTGAATGAACACTCCTTGAAAAAATTAATCCCTTGTGATTTCTTTCGGATTAGTGAAAGAAATATGTTTCTTAATCAACTCTTGTACAAAACAGACCACTGAAAGTATAAGTGCGGAACGATCTGTTCTTGTATATGTAAGAACGGCTGGATGGCTAGTATGAAAGAACAAGTGCAGAAAGATAATACACGGGATATGTTTCTGGAAGTTCAAAGGTGGTGTAATCCTTCTACGTCTCCCCTTCTTCCAATTAAGGAAGGTTTATACTAGAAGACTTTGATTTATACAATCCTGTTGTACAAACCCGATTCAGGCTGGATTTACCTCACAACCAGTCTGAAACTCCTAGTCACTCGATCTGCTCAGACACACTCTGTCTGACAGTTACAATATGTTTCTCACTTCTATTTTTCAACACAGAATACACAAAATGCGCACAGTGATCCTAAATGATCAAATGTTACAAAGTAATCGTGCTTAAAAATAATTTCAGCTCGAGAGCTTCTGAGCTTGTAAGCTTGTGCTGTTTTGCTTTCTTGTGCGTTTTTCAATTGATCAGCGAGAGTCATCTATATTCCTTTTGTTGCATCCTTTTATAGTTGTAAGTACCAATGACATTATTTCCCTTAATGTGCAACTTTGACTCTGCTTGAGCTCTGAGTAGGCTACAGTCTTCTTCTTCAGGATACTTGCCGTTCTGGTTCATACTTTCGGCGACTGTCAGGTAAGCTCTTCTTTGTCTTCTTACCTTTTATGGCAATCTTCAGTCTTTGGTCCTTTGTAGCATTAATTACGACATTAAATGCTACAATAAATAGCCGTTAATGATTCGGACTGAGGAGCCATTCTTTATGTATCCTAGACTGCTCTGATCTGATAGAGATTGAGATCGATCTGAAGCATCGATTTAGTCAGTCTGAAATCCATCGATCCGGTCTGATAAGTAATATGCCTTATCAGCTTGTTCTGTTTTGAGCTATCGATCTGGTCAGTCTGATTACCCTCGATCCGGTCTGATATTCTTTGTCATCTTATCAGCTTGATCTGTTTTGGGCGATCGTTCTGGTCAGTCTGATTTCTCTCGATCCGGTCTGATATGTTTTGTCATCTTTAAAATCTCATTGATAAGGTTCGGAACTAACAAATTCCCCCTTTTTGATGATGACAAAACCTAGCTTCTAAGTCTGTTTAACTAGTCTGATAAGAACTCTGAAGCGAAAACTTTCGGATCGATTACTTCTTCTTTGTTCAAAATAAATGAACATTATTAAGTTGGATCGATTAAGCCTTTATTAAAGTTCAAAATAAATGAACAAGGACTTAATAAAGAAAGATTTTTATTGATAAAAAATCTCGCATACAGTCAGTCTAAAAATTTAATCAACGAGACTGCTATCTTCTTGAAGTTTGAGGCGGCTTGAAGTCTTTCTTCTTTTCCCCCTTTTTGTCAGCAGCAATCTCTTGAAGAAAATCAACAACTTGTGCGAGCTGCGCGCTGATAGCGCCAAGACGAACGTCTTGAGCGCAGAGGGAATTGGCAACAGATGCTCCGACTTCAGTGGCCAGCTCGATCTGCTCTTTTCTCAGGCTGTTCTTATAAGTGGCTTGCTGAGAAAACAGATCATTCAGTCCTCGCTGAAGGCTGCTTATACTGGCTGTCATCTTCTCTTTGAATGAATCAAAGTCCAAAGCTGTAAGCCTTTGACCTTGATGAACTTCTAGAACACGTTGAGAGAGCGACATGCAGTTGTCAGAGAAATGATGGAGAGTCCGTGCCAGTGATGGAGGTGCATCAGATAGCCGGCTGGGAGAGTGAACGGATGATGATAGTGCAGGATCATCTTCTTCAGCAATCGGCATAATGGAAGATATGGCAGCCTGATGACTTTCGGATCGGATCAGGGTGACCAAATCCGAAGAAAATTCTTGAATGAAAGCCAGATCTTCATCTGATTGTCGCGGAGGAGTGTTGGGACTGAGAGGCTCCTCAATATGTAAAGCTGCAACAACTGTAGACACCACTAAATCCGGATCGACGAAGTCTGGTGCTTCAATTGTTGCAAGAGCTGCGGTTGACTGATTTGTGCACGGGAGGCTGATGACCCCAAAGGAATAGATGTTGTTGGAGAGTCCAACAACACATTCAATGGTTCATCATCTGTAGCAGACGTAGCATTAGGCAATGGCTGCTCCGCTGTCTGATCTGCTGGCTGATCTGGTACTAGCTCTGCAGTCTGAGCTGCTGCTTGATCTGCAGTCTGATCTGCGGCTGGTTCTGCGGGCTGCGCTGCTGGCTGATCTTCAGTCTGGTCTGCTGCCCCAGAGGGAATAACCTCAATGAAAGGTTCTGCCAGAGTTTTGCTTGCAGAAGGATGATCCGGGCTGGTTGCTGGAGTGGATACACTGATCTTCTGTCGTTGAAAATGGACAGCTAAGTGAAGAGCATGAACATCCATCTCTAATTGAGCAATAACGGCCTCATCATCTCTGGCAGTTGGAGCATTTGGATCGAAGTTCTCTTTCTTAGCAGCTAGGAGCAGAGTGGCCAGTCTGAATCTTTGAATTGCCGTAAATAGCTCTTTGCGCTGTACGGCGAGCCGAACATCATCGGTCTCTGTTCCTTTCAGAACTTCCTCTTCCATCTTCTTCAGTCTGCTCAACTTTCCGAAGAACATCTCAATGTGGTTGATAGTCCGGCACTGGACGTATTCATCAAAGACCACAATGAGTCCCTTCACCTTCTCATCAACATCCTCCATAGCAATGTCGATGGCTGTCTGCGCTGCAGATTTGGGTTTAGAGGAGAGGAGTTCGGAGAGAATGGCTTTTCCCTTGCCGGTGGAGGAAGGGGACTTGATTCCTGATTGGGTATAATCTCCCAACTCAGTGATAACTATCCCTTTGACCACGAGAATGGCAGAGGGAAGTCTAACGGTGACTTTGGGTGCAGGGGTTGAAGTGGTTGAAATTTGTTTTGAAGGTTGGGGTGCAGGGGTGGCTTTAGTTGGTGGCAAAATGGGTAGGGGTAGAGTTTTGATTGGTTTGGTAATCTGGGTTCTGGACTTCTTGGGAAGTGGCTTGGTTGGTGGCAAGGGAGCAGACTGAGTTTCTTCAGAATCAGTCTGGATGGTCAGCTTTCGCTTGACCCGAGGTTTGCGCGCAACAACATGTTCTTCGCCCTTCTCAATCTTGACTGCAGCCAGAGTGGCAGGAGTAGGCGGAGCACTCTTGGACTTCAGCAGTGCGAGCCCTTTGGAGTTTAGAATCTTGAAGGGACTGAGAGCGGACTGCTTTCCCAGCTCGATGTCTAAGGAATCCAGTAGCTTGCTGAGAGGAACAGCAAAGCATACGGCCTGTTTTGATGCAATCACCGTTTCCATCAGAACTCCAAAAAGAATCACGGACCAGTTCATCTTCTGTCCGGATACAATAGCCGCCATAGCCCTGAACTTCTCTGCGGTTACAGCGTCAAAACTTCCTGCTTTGCCCAACAGAGGCTTGCCAACGATTTCGCACAGCACCTGGAAATGAAAAAGCATTCCTTCTTCTTAAACGAGGGTTGCAGGCGGTGGCCAAAAATAGAGATCTTACCTTGAAGATCTGAGAGTGACGCTTGAGGAATCTGTCCAAATTCTGTCAGTCCAGAATTGGGGAGGCCAAAGGTCTTGGCCAGCGTCATCGGCGAGATCTCAAATGATTTGCCCTTGACAGAGGTGGATATTGATGTCTTCTGGGAGACGGCATTGGCGAATAGCTCGCGGATTTCTGATTCATAAACAACTGTGCCGCACTCCAGAAAGTTTCTCAGACCAGATGATTCCAAATCTCGGAAGATGGACACCATCTCTGTATCTTCTGCCCTGTAAATATCATTAAACTCAACGGAGAGAGAATTGTGAGTAATGGTAGCCATTGGAATGAAGGTAAAAGAGTGCGAAGATTTAGGAGAGTGAAAGAATAAGAAAACAGATAGCGGTAAATTGTAAAAAGTGAAAGAAGATGAAATGTTCAGCCCGCTAAATAGGAGAGAGAAGACACGTGTCTTTATCTCAATTACTGATAGAAAGAAATTCAAAATAAACGGTCAGGATAACAGATAGATAAGGCGGTTAAAATGCGATCAGTCCGGGCTGTTTTTGTACAAAAGATGTATTGACCAGACAGATCATGGGATAACATCAGATTGACATGGATCGGTCTGAAAGTTCGGACCGGTTTGTGTCTTTCTGAACATTGTATTATCGATCTGTGGCAACAAAAATCTTTAAGAGCGAAAGTAAGAAAACATCTAAACTATTAAGATAAGTCAATTAAACCAAGAATTTGACGGAAATAATTAAACTTAGCCTCTGGGAGCGGTTTGGTGAAGATGTCTGCTGCTTGCTGCTCTGTTGAGATGTGCTCGATCCGAATTTCCTTTTTGCCAACATGATCTCGAATAAAATGATGTCGTATATCAATATGCTTTGTTCGAGAGTGCAAAACTGGATTATACGTTATAGTGATTGCACTAGTGTTGTCGCAAAATATCGGAGAGTCAACAGCTTGGATGCCATAGTCTTTGAGCTGGTGTTGAATCCAGAGCATTTGAGCGCAACAGCTTCCAGCGGCTAGATACTCTGCTTCAGCTGTAGATGTGGCAATCGATGTCTGCTTTTTACTGAACCAAGAGATCAATCTTTCACCTAGAAATTGGCATGTTCCACTGGTGCTTTTACGATCAATCTTACACCCAGCGTAGTCTGCGTCTGAATATCCGATCAAGCTGAAGTTTGAATCTTTGGAGTACCAAAGACCAACGTTCTGAGATCCTTTTAAGTATTTCAGAATACGCTTGGCAGTAATAAAATGTGATTGCTTTGGTTCTGACTGAAATCTGGCGCACATACAGACTGAGAACATAATATCAGGCCGGCTCGCTGTAAGATACAATAGCGATCCGATTAGTCCTCTATACATGGTTACTTCAACTGCCGTTCCCCCTTCATCTTTGTCTAACTTGATTGTTGGACTCATTGGAGTTGATACAGTTGAGCATGTTTCCATTCCAAATCTCTTGAGGAGCTCTTTGGTATACTTGGTCTGGTTGATGAAAATACCATTGTTGAGCTGTTTTACTTGGAGACCCAAAAAGAATGAAAGTTCTCCCATCATGCTCGTCTCAAACTGTCCCTGCATTAACTTAGAAAATTTCTCGCACAATTTGGGGTTAGTTGACCCAAAGATTATGTCATCAACGTAAATCTGAACTAATAGGGTATGTTCCCCCTTAATAAATTTAAAGAGAGTTTTATCTACTGAGCCGATCTGAAAATCATGGTTCTGCAGAAATTGAGATAGAGTGTCATACCAGGCTCTTGGAGCTTGTTTCAGACCATACACTGCTTTATTCAGTAGATACACATGATTAGGGAATGAGTGGTTCTGAAATCCAGGAGGTTGCTCAATGTAGACTTCTTCCTGAAGCTTTCCATTAAGAAAGGCGCTCTTGACGTCCATCTGATATACTTTGAAGTCTTTAAAGGCAGCATATGCAAGAAAGATTCGGATAGCTTCAAGTCTGGCCACTGGTGCAAATGATTCATCGAAGTTGATTCCTTCTTCTTGTCTGAATCCTTGTGCCACCAGTCTGGCTTTGTTTCTAACCACAGTTCCATCCGCGTCCAGCTTATTTCTGAAAACCCATCTGGTTCCAATAACAGGCAGATCACTTGGTCTGGGGGTTAGACTCCAAACTTGATTTTGTTCGAATTGATTTAGCTCTTCTTGCATGGCCTTAATCCAGTTGAAATCAGTTAGAGCTTCATAGATCTTCTTAGATTCCAGAGTTGAGATGAAAGCAGCATGTGTGAATTCATCCATCATCTGTCCTCTGGTTCTGATCGGTGCAGAGGGACTACCAATCACTAGATTAGGTGGATGCTTCTTAGTCCATCGATAGCTTGACTCTGGATTGTCTGGTCCGATCGGATGAGTAGTAGCAGCATGATCAGCATCTGCTTTAATATTTGAGTGAAGAACATCCGGATCAGCTCGATCTGAAGAAGCTTCAATGCCTTGATCCGGTATGTCTGGTACTTCTGGTTCTGATGGATTATCTCTTGACCTGTTAGCTACAATCTCATCATCACTGTTAGCTTCGAGATGGATATTTTCCATCTGATTTTGAATTGATTCTTTGTTGCCCTCAACACATAAAGATTCATCAAAAACTACATGAACAGATTCTTCTACAGTTAAGGTACGATTATTGAAAATTCTATAAGCTTTACTAGTTGATGAATATCCTAAGAATATTCCATTATCTGACTTAGCTTCAAATGCTGTAAGATGATTTTTACCATTGTTATGAACGAAGCATTTGCAGCCAAAAACATGAAAGTGAGAAATAGATGGTCTGTTACCAGTCAATAATTCATATGGGGTAAGGTTCAGCTTCTTGTTGATCATAGACCGATTTTGAGTGTAGCAAGCAGTGTTTACAGCTTCTGCCCAGAACTTTTGCGAAATACCAGAATCAGCAAGCATTGTTCTTGCTGCTTCCTTGAGCGTTCTGTTTCTTCGTTCTGCAACTCCATTCTGTTGAGGAGTTCGAGCGGCTGAAAACTCATGCTTGATTCCATGATCTTCTAGAAAGGATTCAAGATTCTGATTTGAAAATTCAGTGCCTTTGTCACTGCGAATCCTGTCTATGCTGGATGATTTCTCATTCTGAGTGCGTTTCAGCAGCTTGATCAACTTTGGACCGGTCTGATCTTTACTGCTCAAAAATATAGTCCATGTAAAGCGTGAGTAATCATCAATAACAACAAGAGTATACCGCATTCCCCCTAAACTTGTTATTGGTATAGGACCAAACAGGTCCATATGCAATAGTTCTAAACAACTGGAGGAGGATTTGGCATTCTTGTTCTTGAAGGATGATCTGATCTGTTTGCCCATTTGGCAAGCTTCGCAGATCTTATCCTTAGCAAAATCGATCTTGGCCAGACCGATGACTAACATGTTTACACATGCTAGAGATAGTCTTAAAATTGATATGATTCAAGCGTTTATGCCATAGCCAGTGTTTATTATCATTGTTAGCGATGAAGCAAGTAGGATTATCAGGTTGAGCATGATTCCAGTTAATCTTATATGTATTTCCATTCCTGATTCCTACAAGCATGGTTATACCGTCTGATGATTTAACAGTGCAAGTGTGTTTGTGAAATTCTACAGCATAACCATTATCACAGAGTTGACTTATACTAATCAGATTATAGCACAGATTTTCAACTAACAGCACATCATTGATAATAATGTTACCATGGACAATCTTACCCTTGCCCACGGTCTTACCCTTTGAGTTATCTCCGAAGATGATCTTGGGTCCAGTACATTTTGTAACTCAGACAGCAGCTCGATGTTTCCAGTCATGTGACGAGAACACCCACTGTCCAAATACCAGTCTGATGCGAGTTTCTTCGGTACCAGTCATCAAATATAATTATTGTTGGTACCCAATCCTATTTTGGTCCAGAACGGATTAGCCCTTTGGGAACCCACACCTGTATCAGCTTCAATGGCTTGTGTGTGTAAGGTGTGCTGTGTGCTGTGTGCTGGTCTGTTTCGATGTTGTGTGTGATAATGTGTGCGCTGTGGAAACCTTTGATTCTCATAAGGTAGTCTATATCTTCGTTGAATCGGTTTTGAATTATAGTAATTGTATTGTCTTCCTTGCCTTCGATCTTGCACCCTTAGATTTGGTCTGAAAGACGCAAAGCTTGCAGGTACCTTTTCTTTGGCTTGGTTGACATATCCAATTCCTTTTCTCAAACCTTGATTCACGAAAGAGACTCCCGTTTGAAACGTAGGTGCTTCAGTCTCATATACTGTGCTGGATTTAACAAATGTCATTTGTTTGATTTTGTTCTTTACCAGCAACAGTTCAGATTCATCTTTGGTGGATTCTTTGGTGTCAAAGCCTATGCCGGTGAAATCACCAACGTTTCTTTGTACCTCTTGTAATTCTTCCAAAGATGTTCTGGATTTTGTCCATGTTTTGAATATATGAGAAAGCTTAGCATTTTGTGTGCTAATTCTCTTATTTTCTTCATGGAGCTGATCATAGGAGATTTTCAGCTTATTCAGCTCGATCTTTAGATTATTGCACTCACTCTGCTCAGAGCAGCTTGGTTTATTGTGCTCATCTATTTGATTACTGGCTTTAGCTTTATTTTTCTCAAATGATTCAGCTAAGATCCTATAATCATTAGCCATGTCTTGCAGTGCGGACATGAGCTCTTCTCGTGTAAATTCATTTGAGTCAAGATCATATACCTCGTCTGTCTGACTCATCTCTTCGTCTGCCATAAGACATTGAATATCTTCTTCGCTTTCGCTGGAAGAATATTCAGAGTTTTCCGAGTCTGAGTCTGTCTGAGCCCATTTGCTGTTCCCTCTTCAGCTACTAGGACTTTTTGAGATTTTCCATGATTCTTGCGGTCTTTGTAGTGCTTCTTCTTCCTATCATCACGATGCTTCTCTTTTCGTTCTTCTTTCTTCGGTCTGGTGCAATCTGCAATAAAATGTCCAGTCTTACCACAATTGTAGCAAGCCTGATCGTTAACAGCATCATCTTTTCTTGATTTATAATGATGAGAGGGTTTGAAGTTTCTCTTATTCTTAGACATGAATTTACCGAATTTCTTGATAAATAATGACATAGCATCATTACTTATCTGTTCAGCGGATCGGTCTGATGTTGAGGCGATCTGGTCTGGAATGGCTGCCAGGGCCTTGTTTGGTTGAGAGATGAATGGCTCTGCTTCACCTCTGCTTATCAGTTCAAACTCATAGGCCTTAAGATCTGCAAACAGATCATGGAGTTCAACCTTGTTAAGATCTTTTGATTCCCTCATGGCAATGGTCTTAACATCCCATTCCTTTGGCAGAGCTCTCATAACTTTCAGAGCGATCTCTTTGTTAGAATATTCCTTCCCCAGACCATTCAGTTCATTTATGATGCCAGTGGCTCTTTCATCAAACTCATTTAGAGTTTCTCCACTCTTCATCTTTATGCCCTCAAATCTTTGAAGAGCAACAGTCAGCTTGTTTTCTTTGGTCTGGTCGTTGCCTTCGCATAGCTGTGCTATCTTCTCCCAAATTTCTTTAGCAGTAGAGCACATTTTGATTTTGCTGAACATGTTCTTGTCCAATGTCTTGAACAAGATGTCTTTGGCAACATTGTCGAGATTTGCCTTCTTTCTTTCCTCATTCGTCCAGAGGGATCTGTCTTTCTCTACCATTTGTGGTTCACCACTAGCAATGGCGACTGCTGTATTTATTTTTAGAATCTTCATTGGTCCATCAGTGATGACGAACAACATATCGTCATCCTGAGCTGCCAGATGAGCTTGCATTCTGATTCTCCAGTCATCATAGTCTTCTTTTGAGAACATAGGAATTTTGTTGAATGATGCCATCAGCTCGAGTGATTTAGTGCTGATTAAGATGACCTGCTCTGATACCACTTGTTAGGATCGGTCCGGAGTGTTTAGAGGGGGGGGGGGGGGGGGTGAATGAACACTCCTTGAAAAAATTAATCCCTTGTGATTTCTTTCGGATTAGTGAAAGAAATCTGTTTCTTAATCAACTCTTGTACAAAACAGACCACTGAAAGTATAAGTGCGGAACGGTCTGTTCTGGTATATGTAAGAACGGCTCGATGGCTAGTATGAAAGAACAAGTGCAGAAAGATAATACACAGGATATGTTTCTGGAAGTTCGAAGGTGGTGTAATCCTTCTACGTCTCCCCTTCTTCCAATTAAGGAAGGTTTATACTAGAAGGCTTTGATTTATACAATCCTGTTGTACAAACCTGATTCAGGCTGGATTTACCTCACTACCAGTCTGAAACTCCTAGTCACTCGATCTGCTCAGACACACTCTGTCTGACAGTTACAATATGTTTCTCACTTCTATTTTTCAACACAGAATACACAAAATGCGCACAGTGATCCTAAATGATCAAATGTTACAAAGTAATCGTGCTTAAGAATAATTTCAGCTCGAGAGCTTCTGAGCTTGTAAGCATGTGCTGTTTTGCTTTCTTGTGCGTTTTTCAATTGATCAGCGAGAGTCATCTATATTCCTTTTGTTGCATCCTTTTATAGTTGTAAGTACCAACGACATTATTTCCCTTAATGTGCAACTTTGACTCTGCTTGAGCTCTGAGTAGGCTACAGTCTTCTTCTTCAGGATACTTGCCGTTCTGGTTCATACTTTCGGCGACTGTCAGGTAAGCTCTTCTTTGTCTTCTTACCTTTTATGGCAATCTTCAGTCTTTGGTCCTTTGTAGCATTAATTACGACATTAAATGCTACAATAAATAGCCGTTAATGATTCGGACCGAGGAGCCATTCTTTATGTATCCTAGACTGCTCTGATCTGATAGAGATTGAGATCGATCTGAAGCATCGATTTAGTCAGTCTGAAATCCATCGATCCGGTCTGATAAGTAATATGCCTTATCAGCTTGTTCTGTTTTGAGCTATCGATCTGGTCAGTCTGATTACCCTCGATCCGGTCTGATATTCTTTGTCATCTTATCAGCTTGATCTGTTTTGGGCGATCGTTCTGGTCAGTCTGATTTCTCTCGATCCGGTCTGATATGTTTTGTCATCTTTAAAATCTCATTGATAAGGTCCGGAACTAACAGTGGGTCTGTCCAGTACATCGTTCTCTAACATGCACCCATGTGTTGATTGGATATCTCATATCAATGAACAATTCATCAATCAATACATACTAGTCTCTATGTATTATCATTATCCCGATTCATGATAATACTTGACTAGGGACAATGTTTAAGAATAATACAATATTATTCTAAGGACATTAACATATATATTAATTCACATTGCACAGTTAAACGAATAATATATAATAATGAATTGCCATTCATAAAATCATAAACATTGTATGTCAAAACAATCATCTAATGACTTGTCTTAGGGCATATCCCAACAAGGAGCACGTTTACGACGAGCTCACCTCATCCTTGGTTACGCCAGGAGCAAGGGTTTGTGTGATATCCCTGAAATAACTATGTACATTTTGGTCATTAATTATGTTTATGAGATTAATACGGTGTTAAATTTAGTAGGGTGGTGAAATGTATAGTTATGCGGTGGGCATGACCTGGTAGTACATTTCAGGGTGCATGTAATGCATGTAGGAAATTGAGTTTTGGCATGGTTATTTAAGGTGGATGTTAATTATTTTGGAAAGCAAGTTTAATTGGGGTTATGGTGCATTTTTGGTAAATGTTTAAAATATCAATGTTAGGACCGGTCCGGAGTGTTTAGAGGGGGGGGGGGGGGGGGGTGAATGAACACTCCTATTAAAAATAATCCTTTGAGATTTCTTTCGGATTAGTGAAAGAAATCTGTTTCTTAATCAACTTATCTGTAGGACAAACCACTGAATGTTTTAGTGCGGAACGGTCTGTTCTTAGACTAGTAAGAACTGCTCGATGGCTTGAATTGTATAATAAGTGCAGAATGATAAAAGACAGAATATGTTTCTGGAAGTTCGAAGGTGGTGTAATCCTTCTACGTCTCCCCTTCTTCCAATTAAGGAATGATTTCACTAGAAGACTTTGATTTATACAATCCTGTTGTACAAACCCGATTCAGCTGGATTTACCTCACTACCAGACTGAAACTCCTAGTCTCTCAATCTGTTCAGACACACTCTGTCTAACAGTTACAATTTGATTCTCACTTCTTATCTTAGTAAAGAATACAAAAGATCTATGCACACAGTGATCCTGAAATGATCAAATATTACAATATGCTTGTGCTTATGATAACTTTCGGCTCGAGAATGTCTGAGCTTGTAAGCTTGTGCTGTTTTGTTTTCTTTTGCGTTTTTCGATTGATCAGACACCCTCTTGAGCTCTATAGTTGCCTTCTTATATAGTTGCATGTACCAATGACATTATTTCCCTTTATGTGCAACTCTTGACTCTGCTCAAACTCTGAGTAAGCTGCAGTCTTAATCTTTTGGGCACTTGCCATTCTGGTTCATGCTTTCGGCGACTGTCAGGTAAGCTCTTCTTTGTCTTCTTACCTTTTATGGTAATCTTCAGTCCTTGGTCTTTTTTAGCATTAATTGCAACATTAAATGCTTCAATAAATAGCCGTTAATGATTCGGACTGAAGAGCAAAGTTTATTTAACTTTGTCTGCTCTGATCTGATAATAGTTGAGCTGTTCCGAGTCTTCGATCTGATCAGGCTGATGTTCATCGATCCGATCTGATTTTGTGATAGACCATATCAGCTTGATCTGCTTTGAGCAATCGATCTGGTCAGACTGATTTCCATCGATCCATTCTGATTTTGTTTTGTCATCTTTAAAATCCGGAACTACCAAATTCCCCCTTTTTGATGATGACAAAACCTAGCTTCTATGTCTTCTCATTCAGTCTTTTAAGAAATTTGAAGCTTATTCTTGCGGATCAATTACTTCTTCTTGTTCAAAATAAATGAACACAGTTAAGTTGTAGTTCGGATTGATTAAGCCAATTTGTTCAAAATAAATGAACGAAGACTTAAAGAAAATTCTGATTTTTATTGAATAAAAATCTGATATACAGTTACAGATAAGTCTGACTTATATAGACCGCTATTTCCTTGCTGAAGACTGAGCTGGCTTGAATTCCTTTTTCTTTTCCCCCTTTTTGTCAGCAGCAATCTCTTGAAGAAAGTCTACAATCTGTGCGAGCTGAGCGCTGATAGCATCAAGACGAGTGTCTTGAGCAATGAGGGACTTTGCGACAGAAGTTCGAACGTCAGTGGCCAGCGCGATCTGTTCTTTTCTCAGACTGTTTTTATATGTAGCTTGTTGAGAGAACAGATCGTTCAGTCCGCGATGAATGCTGCTAATGTTGGTTCTCTTTGAAAGATTCAAAATCCAAGAATGTAGCCCTCTGACTTTGATGAACTTCTATGACTTGTTGAGAGAGAGATAGACAGTTATCAGAAAGGTGCTGAAGTGACTGGGCCAAGGATGGGGCTTTATCAGATAGATGACTCGGAGAGTGATCAGATGGCGACAAGGTGTGATCAACTTCTGCGACCATTGGTATAAGTGAGGTCATATCAGATTGGCGTGTTTCGGACCGGATCAAAGTGACCAAGTCCGAAGAAAATTCTTCCAAAAATGCCATATCTTCATGAGACTGAGTTGGAGGAGTGATAGGTCTGGTAGGGTCCTCAACCTGTAATGCGGCAACAACAGTTGACACCACCAGATCTGGATCGACGAAGTCTGGGGAGATGACTGTTGTATGTTCGGCGGTTGGACTGCGCTGAATCTGGGAGACTGAGGGTGCAATGGGGATGGAAGTTGTTGGAGTGTCCAGCAAGACATCCATTGCTTCAGTCTCAGCTGCAGACGGAGCATTAGTCAGTGGCTGCTCCGCTGTCTGCTCCGCTGAATCAGAAGGAATTGGCTCAATGAATGGTTCGGCCAAGGTCTTGCTCGCAGATGGTTGATCCGGGCTGGAAACTGGAGTGGATATGTTGAGTTTATGTCGTTGAAAACACACTGCCAAGTGAAGAGCATGAACATCCATTTCCAGCTGAGCAATGACAGCACCATCATCTTTGGCAGTCGGTGTGTTGGCATCAAAATTTGCCTTCTTGGCTGCAATGAGCAAGTTGTGGTTAGCCTGGAACAGATCTTTGCGATGCACAGCAATTCTGACGTCATCAGTCTCTGTCCCCTTAAGGACTTCTTGTTCCATCTTTTGGAGTCTTCTCAGCTTGCCGAAGAACAGATCAATGTGGTTGATCGTTCTGTATACAACATATTCATCAAACACCACAATGAGCTCCTTTACCTTTTCTTCAACATCTTCCATGTCGATGGCTGTTTGAGCGGCTGACGTGGGTTTGGAAGAGAGGGGTTCGGTGAGAACGGCCTTGCATTTGCCGGTGGGAGACGAGGTTTTGATCCCTGATTGAGTGTAATCTCCCAATTCTGTGATGACAATCCCTTTGACTACAGGGAGGGCAGAAGGCGCTCGGATAGTGACTTTAGGTACAGTGGTTGGAGCTGTTGAAGGCTGAGTTGTAGCTTGGGGTGTAGGAGTGGCTTTTGTGGAGGACAAAATAGGTAGGGTTTTAAGAGGTAAGGTTTTGATTGGCTTGGTGATCTGGGTTCTTGGCTTTTTTGAAGGAGGCTTGGCTGGAGATGAAGGAGCAGACTGAGTTTCCTCTGAGTCAGTCTGGATAGTCAGTTTGCGCTTGACTCGAGTTTTTCTAGCAGCCTGTTCTTCTCCTTGTTCAATTTTGACAGCCACCAGATCGGAAGAAGTGGGTGGAGCACTTTTGGACTTCAGTAGTGCCAATCCCTTGGGGTTGAGAATTTTTAAGGGGCTCAAGGCAGACGGCTTCCCCAGCTCGATGTTCAAAGTCTCCAAAAGCTTGCTGAGGGGAACTGCAAATCATACAGCCTGTTTGGATGCGATAACCGTTTCAAGTAAAACTCCAAACAAGATCGCGGACCAGTTCATCTTTTGTCCTGAGTGAATAGCAGCCATGGCCCGGAACTTCTCGGTAGTGACAGCGTCATAGCTTCCGGCTTTGCCCAATAGTGGCTTGCCAACAATATCACATAGAACTTGGAAATGAAAGAGCATTTTCTTCTTCTTGAATGATGGCTGCAGTCGGTGGCCAAAAATGGATACCTTCCCCTGAAGATCGGTGATAGTGGCCTGAGGAATGTGGCCAAACTCAGTCAGTCCGGTGTTGGGAAGACCAAAGGTCTTCGACAGTGTTGACTGAGAAATGTCAAATGATTTGCCCTTGACGGTGGTGGAGATGAACGTCTTCTGAGACACACCATTGGCAAACAACTCTTGGATCTCCGACTCATAAACCACCGTCCCGCATTCCAGAAAGTTCCTTAATCCAGAAGATTCCAATGATTTGAATATGGAAACCATTTCTGGATCTTCAACCCTGTAGATTTCATTGAACTCAACAGATAGAGAATTGTGAGTGATAGTAGCCATTTGAGTGTAATGAAGAATACAGAGAAATTGAAAATATTTGATAGTTAGAAAACAGACATCAGTAATTTGTAAAAAGTGAAATGAAAGTAAAATGTTCAGCCCGCTAAATAGGAGAGAGATGACATGTGTCTTTATCTCGATGACTGATTTAAGTAATTCAAAATAAACGGACAGGATGATAGAGAGATAAGGCGGTTAAAATGCAATCAGTCCGGGCTGTTTTAAACAATTACTTTATTAAAGATTGGGTGACCAGACAGATCATGGGATAATATCAGTTTTGACAGAGATCGGTCTGAAAGTTCTGACCGGTATGTGTCTTTCTGATCATTGTAATATCGATCTGTGCCAGTATATGATCTTTAAAAGAGAAAAGAAGAATACTTCTAAAATATCAAGATAAGTCTATTAAACCAAGAATTTGACGAATATAATTAAACTTAGCCTCAGGAAGTGGTTTGGTGAAGATATCTGCTGCTTGCTGGTCTGTTGAAATATGCTCGATCCGAATTTCCTTTTTGCCAACATGATCTCGAATAAATGATGTCCGATATCAATATGCTTTGTTTGAGAGTGCAAGACTGGATTATACGTTATAGCAATTGCGCTGGTGTTGTCACAAAATATCGGAGATTCAACAGCTTGAATGCCATAGTCTCTGAGCTGATGTTGATTCCAGAGCATTTGAGCGCAACAGCTTCCAGCGGCAAGATATTCTGCCTCTGCAGTAGAGGTTGCGATTGATGTTTGCTTCTTGCTAAACCATGATATCAATCTTTCACCTAGAAATTGACATGTTCCACTGGTGCTTTTGCGATCAATCTTGCACCCAGCATAGTCAGCGTCTGAATATCCAACTAAACTGAAATTTGAATCTTTGGAGTACCAAAGACCAACGTTCTGAGATCCTTTTAAGTATTTAAGAATGCGCTTAGCAGCAATAAAGTGTGATTGCTTTGGATCTGACTGAAATCTAGCGCACATGCAGACTGAGAACATAATATCAGGCCGGCTCGCTGTAAGATACAAGAGCGATCCGATCAGTCCTCGATACATCGTTACTTCCACTGCTGTTCCCCCTTCGTCTTTATCTAGCTTAATTGAAGGACTCATTGGAGTTGATGCAGTTGAACAAGTTTCCATTCCGAATCTTTTGAGAAGCTCTTTGGTATACTTGGTCTGATTGATAAAAATACCATTGATGAGCTATTTGACTTGGAGACCCAGAAAGAATGATAATTCTCCCATCACTCATCTCAAACTGTCCCTGCATTAACTTAGAGAATTTCTCGCATAATTTGGGGTTAGTTGACCCAAAAATGATATCGTCAACATAAATTTGAACTAATAAGGTATGTTCCCCCTTAATAAATTTAAATAGAGTTTTATCCACTGAGCCGATCTGAAAATCGTGGTCCAGCAGAAATTGAGACAGAGTGTCATACCAGGCTCTTGGAGCTTGTTTCAGTCCATATACTGCTTTGTTCAGTATATATACATGATCTGGAAATGAGTGGTTCTGAAATCTAGGAGGTTGCTCAATGTAGACTTCCTCCTGAAGCTTACCATTAAGAAAAGCGCTCTTAACGTCCATTTGATATACTTTGAAGTCTTTAAAAGCAGCATAAGCAAGAAAGATTTGGATTGCTTCAAGTCTGGCGACTGGTGCAAAAAATTCATCGAAGTCAATTCCTTCTTCTTGTCGAAATCCTTGCGCCACTATTCTGGCCTTGTTTCTAACCACAACTCCATCTGCGTCTAGCTTGTTTCTGAAAACCCATCTGGTTCCAATAACAGGAAGATTACTTGGCCTGGGGGTTAGACTCCATACTTGATTTTGTTCAAATTGATTGAGCTCTTCTTGCATGGCTTTAATCCAGTTGTAATCAGTCAAAGCTTCATCAATCTTTTTGGGTTCCAGATTAGATATAAAAGCGGCATGAGTGAATTCATCCATCATCTATCCTCTGGTTCTTATAGGTGCAGAAGGACTTCCAATTACTAGATCAGGTGGATGCCTCTTTGTCCATCGATAGCTTGATTCCGGATTATCTGGTCCATAAGGATGAGTGGTAGCAACATTATCAGCATCTGCTTTAATATTAGAGTTTAGAGCCTCCGGATCGGCTCGATCTGGAGGAGCTTCATTGCATTGATCCGGTCTATCTGGTACTTCAGGCTCCAATGGATTATCTCTTGATCTGTTAGCTACAATCTCATCGTCACTGTTAGCTTCGAGATGGATATTTTCCATCTTATTTTGAATTGATTCCTTGTTACCCTCAATACATAAAGATTCATCAAACACTACATGAACTGATTCTTCTACAGTTAAAGTGCGATTATTGAAGATGCGAAAAGCTTTACTATTGGATGAATATCCTAAAAATATTCCATTATCTGACTTAGCTTCGAATGCAGTAAGATGATTCTTGCCATTATTGTGAACGGAGCATTTGCAGCCAAATACATGAAGGTGAGAGATAGATGGTCTGTTACCAGTCCATACTTCATATGGAGTAAGATTCAACTTCTTGTTAATCATAGATCGATTTGAGTGTAGCATGCAGTATTTACAGCTTCTGCCCAGAACTTTTGGGAAATACCGGAATCTGCAAGCATTGTCCTTGCTGCCTCTTTAAGCGTTCTGTTCCTTTGTTCTGCAAATCCATTTTGTTGAGGAGTTCGAGAGGCTGAAAATTCATGCTTAATTCCTTGATCTTCTAGAAAGGATTCAAGATTATGATTTGAGAATTCAGTGCCTTTGTCACTTCGAATCCTATCTATGTTTGATGATTTCTCATTCTGAGTGCGTTTCAGCAGCTTGATCAACTTCAGACCGGTCTGATCTTTACTGATCAAAAATATAGTCCATGTAAAACGTGAGTAATCATCAATAACAACAAGAGTGTACCGCATTCCCCCTAAACTTGTTATTGGTATAGCGTGAGGAGGATTTGGCATTCTTTTTTTTGAAGGATGATCTGATCTGTTTGCCTATTTGGCAAGCTTCACAGATCTTATCCTTAGCAAAATCGATCTTGGGCAGACCGACAACTAAATCATGTTTACACAGGCTAGAGATAGTCTTAAAGTTGAGATGATTCAAGCGTTTATGCCATAGCCAGTGTTTATTATCATTATTCACGATGAAGCAAGTAGGATTATCAGGTTGAGCAAAATTCCAGTTAATCTTATATGTATTTCCATTTCTGATTCCTACAAGCATGGTCATACCGTCTGACGATTTAACAGTGCAAGTGTGTTTGTGAAATTCTACAGCATAACCATTATCACATAGTTGACTTATACTGATCAGATTATAGCATAAATTTTCAACTAATAGTACATCATTGATAGTAATATTACCATGGACAATCTTACCCTTGCCCACAGTCTTACCCTTTGCGTTATCCCCGAAAATGATCTTGGGTCTAGTACATTCTGTGACTTCAGACAGCAGCTCAACGTTTCCTGTCATGTGACAAGAACACCCACTGTCTAAGTACCAGTCTGATACTAGATTCTTCGGTACCTGTCATCAAACATAATTACTGTTGGTACCCAATCCTATTTGGGTCCAGAACGGATTAGCCCTTTGGGAACCCACACCTGTATCAGCTTCAATGGCTTGTGTGTGTCTGGTGTGATGTGAGCTGATTTGTTTCGATGTTGTGTGTGATAGTGTGCGATATGGAAACCTTTGATTCTTATGAGGTAATCTATATCTTCGTTGAACTGGTTTTGAGTTAAAGTAGTTGGATGGTCTTCCTTGCCTTAGATCTTGCACCTTTAGATTTGGTCTGATAGACACAAAGCTTGCTGGTGCCTTTTCTTTGGCTTGGTTAACGTACCCAATTCCTCTTCTTAAGCCTTGATCCCCGAAGGAGACTCCTGTTTGAATTGTAGGCGCTTCAGTTTCATATACTGTGCTGGATCTAACAAATGTCATTTGTTTGATTTTATTCTTTACCAGCAACAGTTCAGATTCATCTTTGGTGCAGTCTTTGATATCAAAACCTATGCCGGTGACATCACCGACATTTCTTTGTACCTCTTGCAATTCTTCCAGTGATGCTCTTGATTTTGTCTATGTTTTGAAGATATGAGAAAGCTTAGCATTTTGTGTGCTAATTCTCTTATTTTCTTCATGAAGCTGATCGTAAGAGATTTTCAGCTTATTCAGCTCGATCTGTAGATTATTGCACTCATCTAGCTTAGAGCAGCTTGGTTTGATGTGCTCATCTATTTGATCATTGGCTTTAGCTTTAGTTTTCTCAAATGATTCAGCTAAAATTCTATAATCATTAGCCATGTCTTGCAGTGCGGACATAAGCTCTTCACGTGTGAATTCATTCGAGTCAAAATCGAATACCTCGTCTGTTTGAGTCATTTCTTCGTCTGCCATTAAACATTGAATATCTTCTTCGCTTTCACTGGATGAATATTCGGAGCTTTCTGAATCTGAGTCAGTCTGAGCCCACTTGATGTTTCCTTCCTCTGCTATTAAGACCTTTTGGGACTTCCCATGATGATTTTTACAATCTTTGTAATGCTTCTTTTTCTTGTCATCACGATGCTTTTCTTTTCGTTCTTCTTTTTTCGGTCTGGTGCAATCTACAATAAAGTGTCCGGTCTTACCACAATTGTAGCAAGCCTGATCATTAACAACATCGTCTTTTCTCGATTTATAGTGATGAGAAGGTTTAAAATTCCTTTTATTCTTAGACATGAATTTACCAAATTTTTTGATAAATAATGACATAGCATCATTACTTATCTGTTCGACAGATCGATCTGTTGAGGGGGTGGTCTGGTCTGGAATGACTGCCAGTGCTTTGTTTGGTTGAGAGATGAATGGCTCTGCCTTCACCTCTGGTGATCAGTTCGAACTCATATGCCTTAAGATCTTGGAACAGATCATGAAGTTCAACTTTGTTCAGATCTTTAGACTCCCTCATTGCAATGGTCTTTACATCCCATTCTTTTGGCAAAGCTCTCATTACTTTCAGAGCAATCTCTCTGTTAGAGTATTCCTTGCCCAGACCATTTAGTTCGTTGATCATGCCAGTAACTCTTTCATCAAACTCGTTTAGAGTTTCTCCAATCTTCATTTTTATGCTCTCAAATCTTTGAAGAGCAACAGTCAGCTTGTTTTCCTTAGTCTGGTCGTTCCCTTCACATAGCTGTGCTATCTTCTCCCAAATTTCTTTAGCAGTAGAGCACATTTTGATTTTACTGAACATATTTTTGTCCAACGTCTTGAACAAGATGTCTTTGGCAACGTTGTCTAGATTTGCTTTTTTTCTTCTTCATTCGTCCAGAGGGATCTATCCTTCTCGACCATTTGGGGTTCACCACCAGTAATGGAGGCTGCTGTATTGACTTTCAGAATTTTCATTGGTCCATCAGTGATGACGAACCACATATCGTCATCCTGTGCTGCCAGATGAGCTTGCATTCTGATTCTCCAATCATCATAGTCTTCTTTTGAGAACATAGGAATCTTGTTAAATGATGACATCAGCTCAAGTGTCTTTGTGATGATTAAGACGACCTGCTCTGATACCACTTGTTAGGATCGGTCCGGAGTGTTTAGGGGGGGTGAATGAACACTCCTATTAAAAATAATCCTGCGTGATTTCTTTCGGATTAGTGAAAGAAATCTGTTTCTTAATCAACTTATATGCAGAACAAACCACTGAATGTTTTAGTGCAGAACGGTCTGTTCTTAGACGAGTAAGAATGGCTCGATGGCTTGAATGGTATAATAAGTGCAGAATGATAAAAGACAGAATATGTTTCTGGAAGTTCGAAGGTGGTGTAATCCTTCTACGTCTCCCCTTCTTCCAATTAAGGAAGGATTTCACTAGAAGACTTTGATTTATACAATCCTGTTATACAAACCCGATTCAACTGGATTTACCTCACTACCAGACTGAAACTCCTAGTCTCTCAATCTGTTCAGACACACTCTGTCTGACAGTTACAATTTGATTCTCATTTCTTATCTTAGTAAAGAATACAAAAGATCTATGCACACAATTATCCTGAAATGATCAAATATTACATAATGCTTGTGCTTATGATAACTTTCGGCTCGAGAATGTCTGAGCTTGTAAGCTTATGCTGTTTTGTTTTCTTTTGCGTTTTTCGATTGATCAGACACTCTCTTGAGCTCTATAGTTGCCTTCTTATATAGTTGCATGTACCAACGACATTATTTCCCTTTATGTGCAACTCTTGACTCTGCTCAAACTCTGAGTAAGGTGCAGTCTTAATCTTTTGGGAACTTGCCATTCTGGTTCATGCTTTCGGCGACTGTCAGGTAAGCTCTTCTTTGTCTTCTTACCTTTTATGGTAATCTTCAGTCCTTGGTCTTTTTCAGCATTAATTGCAATATTAAATGCTTCAATAAATAGCCGTTAATGATTCGGACTGGAGAGCAAAGTTTATTTAACTTTGTCTGCTATGATCTGATAATAGTTGAGCTGTTCTGAGTCTTCGATCTGATCAGGCTGATGTTCATCGATCCGATCTGATTTTGTGATAGACCATATCAGCTTGATCTGCTTTGAGCAATCGATCTGGTCAGACTGATTTCCATCGATCCGTTCTGATTTTATTTTGTCATCTTTAAAATCCGGAACTAACAATCAAGTAGGGATATTTTATACATCATGCTAAATACTTGGACATGGTTTAAATAAACTTACTTTCCCCTCACTTTCCCGACCACTCTCTATCTTCAACACTCCAAACCCTTTCCCCAAACCCAAAAAATCGATTTTCAAGAGAGAGAATAGGAGATTTCAAAAGCTTGCATTTGTTGGATTCCTTGCTAAGAATTGAAGCCTAAAGTGGTATGAATCCCTCCTAGTACGGTTTTAATATATTTTGTATTGAAATGGGTTTGTGTTTTAGGGATTAATAAGGGTTTGATTTGTAATGTGGTGTTTTTTGTTGAGTTTTGGATTGTTGTTGCTATTGGTGTTTATTTGGATGGTTTATGATGTTTTGGTTTTGATTGTTGGTTGGTATTTGAAGAGAAATGGGTTGGAGGGGATGAAATGTGTATAAATGGCGTTTACAGGACGCAACGATCGATCGCCCAGAAAATGGCGATCAATCGCGCGAAGCCAGTACCCGAGCAGAAGCGTTTGGCGATCGATCGCCAAGTTGGGGCGATCGATCGGTGAGTCTCGTGACCGATCGCTCTGGACTAGGTGATCGATTGCTGATTATAGAATTTTGAAGAGCAGGGCAGCGGATCTCGAGATCGATCGGGGCTTGATGGCGATCGATCGCGAGATGCCAAATTTTGAGTTTTGGGTTATTTTGATGGGTCTTTTGGCATTTGACTATTATTTGCCCTCTAATATTGGATTGTGTGATTGTGTAGAGCCTTCCAAGGTGGCAACACAACCCAGGAGATAAAATCTTACAACATTCCACATTTTGGAAGAAAGGTACGTAGTGAGACGTACGGGCATCTGACGGTAAATTATATTTTTACAATTTGGATTATGCATTATGGTTGCACGTATATGTTGGAATATGCATTATGGTTGCATGTATACATTGGATGCATTGGTGCATGTAAGTTGAGGTTATATTCAAGTGATGAAGAATGTTTGCTGCCTTCGTGTCGAAGCGATGATAGAATACTTGTCGCTGTCATATTATAGCGATGAAGAATATTTGCCGCTAATATGTCAAAGCGATGGTACATGCCGCTGTCATATTCTAGCGAGGGATATTATGCCGCTGTCATATTCTAGCGAGGGGTATTATGCCGCTAATATGTCGAAGCGAGGGGTATTAATGTCGATGTCATGTCAACGCGAGGGGCATTATGCCACTAATACAATGAGACTGGAAAATGGTTATCGGTATTGATGGAACGGATGCATGTCATGACATTTATTAATGGTATTATAATCTGTTAATTATGAATGTGATACAGGGACGACCAAAGGGAGCTTTTAAATGCATAAAATACAGGAAGTGATTTGTATTTACAGTTATGCATTTTTATATATCTTAATCATGTTGATGTGGATATGGTTTATTATATGCTCATGGTTTTGGGGTTGTTCTTGTAGGAGCTTTTGGCACGGAGGGCTAAGGACCGGGTTGATGCAGTGAGCTTTGTAAGGAGTGCTATCGGTATAGAAGGACATGATTATTTTGTATAGTCTCTACTCTAGGAGTAGTGTAAAGCTATAGCCTTATCATTCATTAAGTGGGAATGTAATTAATCCTTTTTGGAATTTTATTTTTGGCACTATAAATCCTTATGTTCAAGGCATCAACATGAACCTTATACTCTTGTTTATGCATGTTTAGCTCTCCTTATGCTTTTAATCCGCACTTAAGGTTGCGAGGCCTTACATTAGTGGTATCAGAGCAGTGGTTAGAGAACCCAAGAATGAGTGAAGGGTAGACTTAGCAACAAGTTGGCTAGGTGTTCACTTATGAGCATGTATATGCATGTGGTGCATATCTGTGTATATATTTGTTATACTGACATGCTTAGAATATTGTTGTTCATGTTATCTAATGGTGTAATACATGAATTGTTTCTGGTGTTGTTGTTAACCCTTGTATACAACATGACTGCCAGAAATACTGAGCACCTCAATGAGGAGGTGGGTGATGTGGGGAGTGCTAATCCTAGTATTATACAGACTAATCCCCTACCGCCATCGGTTGTGGGCATGGAACCTATTGCACAGCTATTATTGCCCGGTGAGTTAATTTTGACACAGTTTCTAGCTTTCCAACCACCTCGGTTTGAGGGGACTGAGTCTAGGGAGGAAGCGAAAGAATGGCTTGAGAGGATTGAGCAGATCTTTGTGTCTGCGCCATGTGCTAAGACTGCCTGGTTGAGGCTAGCAGAATTTCAGTTGGCCAAGAAATCTTACATGTGGTGGAACACGATCGTGATGGATATGAGAGCCCAAGGGATATTGATAGACTGGAGCTTGTTCAGGACTCGATTTTGAGTCGATACTTCTCTGCTGCGGAGAGACAACTGAAGGAGGATGAGTTCTCAAACTTGAAGCAGGGCAACATGGCTATTTCGGACTATGCTATACAATACTCATTACTGTTGAGGTATGTCCCTCACATTGCTACAAAACGGTCATGCCAATATGAGGCATTTTCTGAAGGGCTTGAGGTCGGAGCTATTTGATAGAGTCATTTCCAACTCCTTTGATGATGCTCTTACAAGAGCAGAGTTAGCAGAGATTCGAGTTGGTACTTATGCAGATGTTGTACCCCCGTAAGTTCCACCACAGAGGATATATATGATAACCTGAGGCCTCGAGGGGAATCATTTAAATCTCATGGAACTTCATCATCTTCCTGATTTAGTGGGAAGCATACGGATAGCCGAAGACAGGGGGACCAGAGGATCACTGTATCCACCAATAGAGGACAAACTCAAGCAAGTAGGGTTGGAGAAGGAAAATGTCATTTATGTGGAGGACCGCATTTGA
This sequence comes from Haberlea rhodopensis, assembly GCA_907163345.1. NCBI lineage: Eukaryota > Viridiplantae > Streptophyta > Magnoliopsida > Lamiales > Gesneriaceae > Haberlea > Haberlea rhodopensis. Next base: position 10,992,427 of record CAJQUN010000006.1, on the reverse strand, counting down.
TGCACGACTGTTCGGCATGTTATAGATGTGGCAAGACGGGCCACATTGCTCGGCATTGTCCTAACCGTGAAGGACAGATAGACCTTAGGGAGGGTAGGGGAGATTTACTGGTGGGACAGTACATCAGAGGCAAGTAATGCCTCGACAGGTGGGGGTCAGGCAGTGGGGCCATCTCAAGGGCAGGTTTATGCTTTGACTAAGGAGCAGGTTGTTGCTGCTACAGAGGAAGTGATTGCTGGTACATGTCTTTTATTTACGTACCCCGCTTTTATTTTGATAGATACAGGTGCCTCGCACTCCTTCGTGTCTGCAAATTTCATGGAGAGACATCTTATGTGTACATCTCCGTTACCCACGCCTCTTTTGGTCTCGATACCCACTGGAAAGAGTGTAATTGCTGACCGGTTACTTTCTGCTTGCCTCATTTATTTTGAGGGCAATGAACTGAAGACAGATTTGATTGTTCTGGGTATGTCAGATTTCAATTGCATTGTAGGCATCGATGTACTAACATATATCAGGCAGTGATGGATTGTCGCTAGAGAACTGTTCATTTCCGATCTGATCAGGGGATTTAGTGGACTTTTTATGGGAACGGTTCTCGTCCAAAGATTCTGTTGATATCGGCTGTTAAAATGTCGAGGTTATTGGAACGTGAATTATTGGAACGTGGACATACATGCTATCTTATTTATGCCGTGGATATGGCCGAGAATGAGAAAGAATTGAGGATTGAGGATATACCCGTAGTTGCGGAGTTTGCCAATGTGTTTTCGGAGGAAATTCCATGTTTTCCTCCGAGTAGAGAGGTCGAGTTTGGAATTGAGTTGGTACCGTCCGCTATTTCTCGTGCCCCTTATAGAATGGCACCGGCGGAGTTAAGAGAACTGAAGGTTCAGTTGCAGGAACTTCTCGACAAAGGATACATACGCCCTAGCGTATCACCTTGGGGTGTATCGCTTCTATTCGTAAAGAAGAAGGATGGTTCGATGCGTTTGTGCATCGATTACCAGCAATTGAATAAGGCGACAGTGAAGGAAAAATATCCTCTCCCATGGATTGACGATCTGTTTGATCAGTTGCAGGGTACGAAACTCTACTCCAAGATTGACCTGAGGTCGGGTTATCATCAGATACAGGTCAGAGAGGAGGATGTTCAGAAGACCGTGTTTTGGACTCGGTATGGGCACTACGAGTTCTTAGTTATGCCGTTCGGAGTGACGAACGCCCTGGCTGTCTTTATGAGTCTGATGAATCGGGTGTTCCTACCGTATCTTGATCAGTTCGTCATTGTGTTCATTGACGACATACTTATCTATTCTCGGAGTGAGGAGGGGCACGTGAGACATTTGCGGACAGTGCTCCAGATTCTCAGGGATAATCAGCTATTTGCCAAGCTCAGCAAGTGTGAATTATGGTTGGACAGGGTGGTGTTTCTGGGGCATGTCATCTCTAGTGATGGGATATCAGTGGATCCCAGGAAAGTAGAGGCAGTTATGGAATGGTCTGCGCCTACTTCTGTACCCAAGATTCGGAGTTTTCTTGGTTTGGCCGGGTATTATCGACCTTTTTTATCGAGGGATTTTCGAAGATTGCTAAGTCGTTGACACAATTGACCCAGAAAGGGGTACCATTCTATTGGTCTGAGGCTTGTGAGCAGAGCTTTCAAGAGTTAAAACACCGATTGACGACTGCACCTGTGTTGGTGATTCCTACGGAGAACAAGAGGTTTGTTCTGTATACTGATGCATCGCTACAGGGCTTGGATGTGTGTTGATATGGGATAAGCATGTGGTAGCTTATGCTTCGAGACAGCTGAAGCCGCATGAGACTAGATATCCAGTTCATGACTTGGAACTGGCGGCTATCATTTTTGCCTTGAAGATTTGGCGGCACTACTTATATGATACGTCGTTTACCATCTATATGGACCACAAGAGCCTGAAGTTCATATTTACTTAGGCGGAGTTGAATATGAGGCATATGAGATGGATCCACTTGCTCAAGGAGTATGATTGCGAAATAGAGTAACATCCCGGAAATGCGAACTTGACAGCAGATGCCTTAAGTCGGAAGGTGAAGTGTACTGCAGAGGACATCATGCATTTATCGGCTATGATGACTTCCTACTGTCATCTGGGCTATGACTTCGATGTATCTGCATCACAGGTACATGTATCAACATTATTAGCAGATCCAGATATTTTTGAGAATATCAGGAGAGCTCAGAAGGCAGACAATGAGATTCAGAGGTGGTTAGCATTGGTACGTCTGGGATAGCCATCGAAGTTCAGAGTGGCTCAAGACGGTTCTTTGAGACTTGATAACCGTTGGGTAGTTTCGAGTACGTTGGAGTTGCGTCGAGGGATCTTACAGCGAGCTCATAGCAGCAGACTTAGTATCCACCAAGGTGGGAGAAAGATGTATAAGGACTTATGTGATAGATTCTGGTGGAAGCGGATGAAACGGGATGTTATCACTTTCGTTAAGAGATGTTTGATCTGTCAACAGGTGAAGGCAGAGAGACATAGGCTCGGAGGTGAGCTGAAGAGCTTGGAGATACCTGAATGAAAGTGGGAACACATATCCATGGACTTTGTGACCCACTTGCCGAGGACTGCTTTGGGGTTTGATGCGATTTGATGATCGTGGATAAACTGACGAAGGTGGCTCACTTTATTCCGTACAGTATGACATTCACATACTTGAGGATGGCTCAGTTGTATGTTCGAGACGTGGTGAGGTTACACATGATTCCAATTTCTATTGTGTCTGACCGAGATCCACGGTTTACATCTCACTTTTGGGAAGGTCTTCAGTCAGCTTTGGGAACGAAAGTGAGATTGAGCATGGCATATCATCCCCAAATGGACGGCCATACCAAGCGTACTATACAGACGCTCGAGGACATGTTTCTGGCTTGTGTATTGGAGTTTGATACTTCATGGCAGGATTCGGTGGCCTTGGTAGAATTCTCGTATAACAATATCTATCAGGCGAGCATTCAGATGGCACATTTTGAGGCCCTTTATGGTCGACTTTGTAAGTCACCATTATACTGGGATGGCTTGGCTTGTAAATCGGTCGGAGGACCCGAGTTGATTCGAGAGATGGAGGAGAATATAAAGGTGATCCGGCAGAAAATGAAGGCAGCTTAGGATAGGCAAGCAGCCTATGCGAATAAACGGCGGCGACCATTAGAATTCCAGTTGGGAGATAAAGTCTTTTTGAAGATCTCACCTTTCAGAGGTGTGGTGCGATTTGGAATGCGTGGGAAATTATCTCCGAGATATGTTGGACCGTTTGAGATCTTACAACGCATTGGAACTCTGGCTTACCGTCTGGCTTTGCCCCCGTCATTGTCTGGTATTCATGACGTGTTCCATGTGTCTATGTTGCGGAAGTATGAGCCGAATCCATCACATTTGTTGCAGCCTTCAGAGGTTCAGTTAGATTCTGATATGTCCTATGTGGAACGGCCATTCAGGATTCTGGATAGAGCTGATCGCAGACTTCGGAACAAGGTGATACCGATGGTCAAGGTTCAGTGGGATCGCAGGGGTGTCGAGGAGGCCACGTGGGAGACATGGCGACATATGGTGCAGCACTACCCGGAACTGTTTTCTGGTATGTGATTTATGTTTTGTTTCGGATTGGTATGCGGATTTTGAGGACGAAATCTTCTAAGTAGGGGAGTATTGTGATATCCCTGAAATAATTATGTACAATTGGGTCATTAATTCTGTTTATGTGATTAATACGGTGTTAAATTAATTAGGGTGGTGAAATGTATAGTTATGCGGTGGGCATGACCTGGTAGTACATTTCAGGGTGCATGTGATGCATGTTGTGGAAATTGAGTTTTGGCACGGTTATTTGAGGTGGATGTTAATTATTTTGGAAAGCATCTTTAATTGGGGTTATGGTGCATTTTTGGTAAATGTTTTAAAATATCAAGTAGGGATATTTTATACATCATGCTAAATACTTGGACATGGTTTAAATAAACTTACTTTCCCCTCACTTTCCCCACCACTCTCTATCTTCAACACTCCAAAACCTTTCCCAAACCCACAAAATCGATTTTCGATAGGGAGAGAAGAGGAGATTTCAAAAGCTTGCATTTGTTGGATTCCTTGCTAGGAATTGAAGCCTAAAGTGGTATGAATCACTCATAGTATGGTTTTAATATGTTTTGTATTGAAATGGGTTTGTGTTTTAGGGATTAATTAAGGGTTTGATTTTGTAATGTGGTGTTTTTGGTTGAGTTTTGGATTTTTGTTGCTATTGGTGTTTATTTGGATGGTTTATGATGTTTTGGTTTTGATGGTTGGTTGGTATTTGAAGAGAAATGGGTTGGAGGGGATGAAATGTGTATAAATGGCGTTTTTCGTGTTTACAAGACGCGGCGATCGATCGCCTAGAAAATGGCGATCGATCGCGCGAAGCCAGTACCCGAGCAGAAGCGTTTGGCGATCGATCGCCAAGTTGGGGCGATCGATCGGTGAGTCTCGCGATCGATCGCCCTCGATCGCCCTGGACTAGGCGATCGATCGCTGATTACAGAATTTTGAAGAGCAGGGCATCGGGATCTCGCGATCGATCGGGGTTTGATGGCAATCGATAGCGAGATGCCAAATTTTGAGTTTTTTGTTATTTTGATGGGATTTTTGGTATTTGACTATTATTTGGCCTCTAATATTGGATTGTGTGATTGTGTAGAGCCTTCCCGGGTGGCAACATAACCCAGGAGATAAAGTCTTACAACATTCCACATTTTGGAAGAAAGGTACGTAGTGAGACGTACGGGCATTGGACGGTAAATTGTATTTTTACAATTTAGATTATGCATTATGGTTGCACATATATGTTGGAATATGCATTATGGTTGCATGTATACATTGGATGCATTGGTGTATGTTATTGTAAGTCGAGGTTATATTCCAGTGATGAAGAATGTTAGGTGCCATCATGTCGAAGTAATGATAGAATACTTGCCGCTGTCATATTATAGCGATGAAGAATATTTGCCGCTAATATGTCGAAGCGATGGTACATGTCGCTGTCATATATTAGCGAGGGATATTATGCCGCTAATATGTCGAAGCGAGGGGTATTAATGCCGATGCCATGTCAACGCGAGGGACATTATGCCACTGATATAATAAGGCTGGAAAATGGTTATCGGTATTGATGGAACGGATGCATGTCATGACATTTATTAATTGTATTATAATCTGTTGAGTATGAATGTGATACAGGGACGACCAAAGGGAGCTTTTAAATGCATAAAATACAGGAAGTGATTTGTATTTACAGTTATGCATTTTTATATATCTTAATCATGTTGAGGTGGATATGGTTTATTATATGCTCATGGTTTTGGGGTTGTTCCTGTAGGAGCTTTTGGCACAGAGGGCTAAGGACCGGGTTGATGCGGTAAGCTTTGTAAGGAGTGCTATCGGTATAAAAGGACATGATTATTTTGTATAGTCTCTACTCTAGGAGTAGTGTAAAGCTATAGCCTTATCATTCATTAAGTGGGAATGTAATTAATCCTTTTTGGAATTTTATTTTTGGCACTGTAAATCCTTAAGCTCAAGGCATCAACATGAACCTTATACTCTTGTTTATGCATGTTTAGCTCACCTTATGCTTTTAATCCGCACTTAAGGTAGCGAGGCCTTACAATTTTCACTCTACCTCGGGAGCACGTTTACGACGAGCTCACCTCAGCCCTGGTTACGCCAGGAGCAAGGGTTTTCACCCTACCTCAGGAGCACGTTTACGACGAGCTCACCTCAGCCCTGGTTACGCCAGGCTTAAGGGTCACCCGAACGTGGCCGAGCTAATTCATGCTTGGTCCTACCTGTTTAAACTTTGTCATTACATGGTAATTTATTAAACAGTGGCCAAGCTAATCCATGCTTGGTCCTACCTATTTAAAATTTGCCATTACATGGTAATTTATTAAACGAGGCCGAGCTAATTCATGCTTGGTCCTACCTGTTTAAACTTTGCCATTACATGTTAATAAATTAAACATGGCCGAGCTAAGTCATGCTTGGTCCTACCTATTTAAACTTTACCATTACATGGTATTTATTAAACGAGGCCGAGCTAATTCATGCAGGGTCCTACCTGTTTAAACTTTGTCATTACATGGTAATTTATTAAACGTGGCCGGGCTAATTCATGCTTGGTCCTACCTGTTTAAACTTTACCATTACATGGTAATTTATTAAACATGGACAAGCTAAATCATGCTTGGTCCTACATGTTTAAACTTTATCATTACGTGGTAATTTATTAAACGAGGTCGAGCTAAGTCATGCTTGGTCCTACCTGTTTAAACTTTATCATTATAAGGTAATTTATTAAACAGGGCCGAGCTAATCATGTTTGGTCCTACATGTTTAAACTTTGCCATTACATGGTAATTTATTAAACGTGACTGGGCTAATTCATGCTCGGTCCTACCTGTTTGAACTTTACCGTTACATGGTAATTTATTAAACATGGCCGGGCTAATTCATGCTCGGTCTTACCTGATTGAACTTTACCGTTACATGGTAATTTATTAAACATGACCGAGCTAAGTCATGCTTGGTCCTACCTGTTTAAACTTTATCATTACGTGATAATTTATTAAACGTGGCTGAGCTAATCCATGCTTGGTCCAATCTGTTTTTTGCCATTACCTGGTAATTTATCAAACGTGGCCGAGCTAAGTCATGCTTGGTCATACCTGTTTAAACTTTACCATTACATGGTAATTTATTAAACATGACCGAGCTAAGTCATGCTTGGTCCTACATGTTTAAACTTTATCATTACTGGGTAATTTATTAAACGTGGACAAGCTAATCCATGCTTGGTCATATCTGTTTTTTGCCATTACGTGGTAATTTACTAAACGTGACCGAGCTAATCCATGCTTGGACCTATCTATTTTTGCCCTATCTATTTTTGCCCTTACGTTGTGATTTATTAAACATGGCCGAGCTAATTCATGCTTGGTCCTATCTGTTTTAACTTTGCGATACAAAAAAGACAAGGATGTTAAAACTAAACTCACATTAAAGAACAAGAGCAATTCTAAGGGATTACGAAAACAAAGTACAAAATAAAAGGACGAACTCATATCTAAAGGTCAGGGGGGAGAGCGGAAGGTACTTTTTCTATATCCAGAAAGTCCATAGAGATGTCAGGTACAAGACAACCTCGCTCTTGAATCTGACTGAGACATCCTTGGAAACCAGCTTCAATAAAAGTAAGAAGCTTCTCCCCCACCATCTCGTCAGATTTTTGTTTCTCCTCAGCTGCCTCCTTTTGAACCTTGGCAAGCTCCTGCTCGGTAGAGTCAGCTAGTCCCTTAGCTACGGCAAGCTCATTATGAAGCTCCCGCACGACGTTTTCATGCTGGCGTTTCTGTGCCTCAATCAAGGAACGGGCCTCAGCCTCAGCAACGGTCTTCTGGTCAATCTGAGCTTTTAAGCTCAGAGACTTCCTTCTCACGCAAGGATTTGGCCTCGGACAGTGAGTCTTGCATAGCCTCCAAAACCTTAGCGTCTTTCAGAGACTGTCTTCATATAAAAGAAGCCATGGAGGTAAAATCCCCCATCAAGATCATGGCCTCGGTAAGACGGCTACCAGTACGGGTAATCAGGTCACCCTAGCTTAGTTGGTTCATATAGAGAGCATCCTCAGCATTAGCCAGGTCACGAGCAATGGCTAAGGTAATTGTGCTCGGCCCCTCCCCAACAAGTCTAACTCCTCCTCTGTAGGCCTCCATCACCCGCTCACGACGCCTCTCGACATACTCAAGATCCAAAAGATCCCTCTAAATAGCTTTTTCCAAATGTATCATTAAAAAGGTTTGTAAACAAGAAGAATGAACTTTTCCATTCTCACCCAAGAATTTTTCAAAAAACTTCAACCCAAAAGGATATACCTATCCAGATTACAAAATGGCTTGGTATTATACTTTTTTTAAAAGACAGTTTGACCACTCATGATTTTTTAGCTTTCATTCAAATTTTGTAAAAAATTTCCCAATATGGTTCTGCGACTGGTGGATTAAATCCGGTCCATCTGTTGGGATCATTCCCCCGAGGTCAAACTGGCATTTCAAATTTATGTAAAAAATGCACCAGGACAAGATTTCAAAAAACAAATCTTATATTTTTCAGAAATCAAAGTCCCATGGATTTTTTGCTGGAATTATCAATTTCAACAATATTATCCTAAACCATATCCTATTTCCATTGTTCGCGAATTCAAAATTAAATGGTGGCAAAATTATGCAACTTGTTATCGTAACCAAGAAGTAGTCCTCAAATTTCTCAAAACAGGAGAAAAAATTAAATGGTCTCCAATGAACCCAGCTGAAACAAATACTAAATCCACTCATCCATTTAATGCTAAATGGAGAGCCAAAGAAGAAATAATACTCCAAACTGATTTAAGGACCAGTACAAAGGCAGTTAAACAGTCAGACAAACAGTCAGGACTCTATGATCAACAAATCAAAATACTTCAATTAATGGAAGACTGTCCAAAATTAGCCGGATATTATATTCAATATTTAAAAACTACTAAGTCAACCTCTTCAAAAGCAAATTCAGAAGAATCTACATCAAATTATGATCGGCTCAAAGATCAATTTGCTCAAAGATCCCTTCGATTTCTAATAGTTATGTTGAAGGACTCCGCCACACGTAGCAAACAAGAAAATCTATTCTCAATGATTCAAACAAGTCAAAAATAAAATTCATGTGGATAGCTGGAGGTATTATACAACTAGTTGGCTTTTCAATGACCCACATAAGAAGACAAAATTCAAAAGACAAATTTAAAGGAAGATGCTAAAGCAAAGGCTCTCATTCAAGATGCTTTCTCCACTCAGAAGTAACAGACAAAAGGCTACAGAAAGATTCCAAAGTACTGTCGGCCACTTTCAAAAATAAGATTCTAATGTAATTCAAATTTAGTTGAAATTCAGATGTAAATTCAAATATGTATCTATAAATAGATGTCAGTATTTCATTTAAATCATCGCCAATTTCTGGGATGATTCTGTAATCAAATTCTCTCTTTAATTTCCACTATATTCCGGTTTTTGTAACGACCAGTTTATCAAATTTAGTTGAATTTCATATGTAAATTCAAATATGTATCTATAAATAGATGTCAGGATTTCATTTAAATAATCGCCAATTTCTGGGATGATTCTGTAATCGAATTCTCTCTCTAAATTTTCAATATATTCCTGTTTTGTAACGACTAGTTTATCAAATTCAAAGTAAGCCTTTAGTTCAGTTGTTTTTCATTAACTGTTTTAATTACAATTAAGATTAATATCTTCCATGCATATTATATATGACAACATTTGGATCCTGCCCAAAATGGTATCATAGCCAGGTTACTATTAGAAACTATCTTCAAATTGAAAATTCATCTTTAAGTTCATAGGTTCTATCCAGATTCAAGTTATATTACGTTTAAGTTCATATTGTCTAGGTGTTACTGTTTGCGTTGGTCAGCCGGTAAGTCCGTTGGTCAGCCATGTGTAGGTGGTCCCGGTGGTGGTCCCGTATTCTGCAACACTAAACACAGTAAAAAACTTAAATTTAAGAAAACTTTCATCTGAAAAAAAATTAGAACTTTTCGATGGCTTTATCAATTAGAAGATTATTTTCTAGAAATACTACTAGTTCAAGCAGTATAATTCAATCAAAAGAAATACATTACCAATCAATTATTCAAATTGGACTATTCCAGAAGAACAAATAGAAACAAGTTATCAAATAGATTCATTTGATTTCAAAACAACTTTTTCAATTAAAACTCGTGAAAAGACTATTTCAATACAACAAGAATTTCAAAGTATACCTTATAAAAAATTAGCTAGTATTGCCTCTACTAGTAATTCAAAAAATAATTGTGTTAATAGCAAAGCATCAAGCGATATTTCAGAAAGTGATAATGAAAATATCATTAACGAAATTCAAGAAAATCTTAAAGGTGAAATTAACAAATTACGTTCATCTGGTCCAAATAGAATTATTTCAAAAGACCTACACCTCCTGATATTCAATATGAAGAATATGATGGACATTCTATACATCAACGGAATATTGATGGCAAATCTGAATATGAAATGCTCAATACTTTACAAGAAATGGGTATGGCAAGAACTGCCTACAGAGTTCAAAATATTACGAAAAAAAAATGTTGTAAGTGTACTTGTTATAGGATTTACAGGACACCTGAAAAATTGTTGGGATAATCAATTAACTCTAGAAGAAAAACATTAACAAATAGCCATATATCAGAATATGAAACTAAAGATGCTATAATTCAACAAAACGGATGCATGTGATTATTTAAAAATTACCGTTGGTATGTATTTCATCGGTAATCCAAAAGAAGAACTAAATTCCTCACATATAGTTCTTTCAAACCTACGATGTCCATACTATCTGATTATAGATGGTATAAAGACGTTTTTTTTACACATGTTCTTAAAAGAACAGACTGCAATCAAGCTTTCTGGAAAGAAAGATCTAATGCAGGACTTTCAAAGTTATTTGGAGAAAGAATACTCAAAAACTCAAAACTGAAACAGATAGTGATCCGATTAATTTCGATTCACTAACTTTTGGGCAACTATTTGACTTCATCAAAATAGAAGCATTAACATTATGCTCTGAATTAAAAATTCGATCAAAATATGGTAAAGACAAACAAACATCTAGAAAATTTATGTGAAGCATTTGGCATGCAAAAAATTTTAGCTCCTTCAACATATTATAAAAATAAAGTTAAAAAACGTGTTTATGATAAACAATATAGAAAATATTTTAGAAAACCAAATAGAAGTTCAAAAAAAAAACCAGAGGAATTATTTACATCAAAAAGAAAGAAAAAATCTTATAAAAAATATAATCCCCACACTAGTAACATTAGTAAAATTCAATGCTGGAAATGTCATCGCTTTGACCATAAAGCAGATACATGCCCTGTAAAATAAATAATTAACGAATTATTTCAAGATGATCCAGAATTTAGAGACAAAATATCCTTACTTATTAATGAAGAAAATCCAAAATCTCCAACCTCGGAATCGGATTCTAGTTCAGATACTGGTTTTGAATTTTTAAATCAAATAACAAATAACTCCAGGGATAGTGAAAGCGAAGAACAAGACTCTGGCTTTTGCCCCTTTTCTATTAATGTTATTACAAAAAATAATGATCAACACTAATTTTTATTAGAATTAATAGATAGTGGTGCTTATCAAAAATGTATTAATGAAGGTCTCATGCCAACTAAATACTATGAAAAAACCAAAGAAAGACTCGTTGCTGCTAATTCAACACCTTTTAATATCAAATATAAATTATCAAAAGCTTACATCTGTAATCAAGGATATTGTTTCAAACTCCTTTTATTTTAGTTAAAAATTTAAATCTATAAATAATATTAGGTACTCCTTTCCTTACTTCAATTTACCCTTTCCATGTTAATAATAAAGGAATCACTACTAATATTATGGGTAACAAAATAATATTTCATTTTTCTACACCCACCAAAACTAAAGAAATATCTTTACTTCAGGAATCATCAATTTTTAAACAGATTAATTTAATTAAGACTAAAACGTCACAAATAAATCTCTTAAAAGAAGAACTCTCATATTTAAAAATTGAAGAACAATTACAAAATACAAATATTCAACAAAAAATTAAAATTATAGAAAATGACATTAAATCAAAAACATGTTCTGATTTCCCCAATACATTTTGGGACAGAACATCACATCATATAATTACCTTATGAAAAGAAATTCAATGAAAAAGATATTCCTACTAAAGCAAGACATATTCAAATGAATAAAGAATTGTTTGAAACTTGCAAACAAGATATCCAAAGTTTACTCAATAAAAAAATTAATAAGGCCTAGCAAATCTCCTTGGAGTTGTGTTGCCTTCTATATTAATAATAGTGCTGAAAGGGAACGAGGTGTTCCTAGTTTAGTAATTAATTACAAACCTTTAAATAAAGCACTTCAACGGATTAGATATCCAATTCTTAACAAAAGAGATTTAATAAATAGATTATACAAAAGAACTATTTTTTTCAAAACTTGATATGAAGTCAGGATTTTGGCAAATCCAAATAAATGAAAAAGATAGATACAAAACTACATTCACAGTACCCTTTGGACATTACGAATGGAATATAATCCCTTTTGGTTTCAAAATATAATGAATAATATATTTAATTCCTTTAGTTTTATAATTGTCTATATTGATGATGTCTTAATATTTTCAGAATCTATAGATCAACAATTTTAAGCATTTAAATATTTTTATTCAAACTACTATAAAAATGGAATCGCAGTTTCAGAATCAAAATTAAAATTATTTCAAACTAAAATTCGTTTCTTAGGACACGATACCTTCCAAGGCACAATAAAACCCATTTCAAGAGCCATCAAGTTTGCTTCTAAATTCCCTGACGAAATAAAAGATAAAACTCAACTTCAAAGGTTCTTAGGATGCTTAATTATGTCTCAGATTTCTTTCCCAAACTTCGCATTATTTGTAAACCTCTTTATCAACGACTTCAAAAGAAACCTTGTGATATGAACATCTGAACATTCACATATTGTTCAGTTAATAAAAACTCAAGTCAAGTCATTACCCTGTTTAGGACTTCCAAACTCTAATGCCTATCTAATAGTCAAAACCGATGCATTTGATTCCGGGTATGGGGGTATCCTCAAACAATTGTTACAGAAATCATCTAAATCTGCACCTCATACAACATAACAAATCATATTGTTTCATTCAGGCATTTGGTTAGGGTCACAAAAGAATTATTCAACGGGCAAAAAAGAAATTTTAGCCATAGTTTTATGCATTTCAAAATTTCAAGATGATCTCTATAATAAATCTTTTCTTTTAAGAATATATTGCAAATCCGTAAAAGAAATTTTACAGAAAGATGTAAAAAATATAGTTTCAAAACAAATTTTTGCCAGATGGCAAGCCATATTATCAGTATTCGATTTTGAGATTGAATATATTAAATGATCATCCAATTCACTCCCATATTTTTTAACAAGAGAATTCTTACAAGGAAAAGGTTCACTTTCTACAGATGAACAAGTCCAAGATTCAAATCTCAGATGATTATGCAATTCAAACCACTCAAAATCAATTCTCTGTACTTGCATACTTTCTCCCTTTAACCTGTACTCAAGCGGCCCAAACCTCCTTACTCCAAAATACGCCTGAAAGCTCTACACGATGACCACCTCAAAATTCACTCTATTTTACTAAACCAATAGTAGAACACCTTACAGTGACAAGATTTTCAATTGCTCCAGATTTCAATACACTACGAGGTATAATTCAACGATTTTATCCTCAAGGATGCTAATGGTATCCCGAATATTCATTAAAAACTCAAAGATATTATGAATATATTTTAGTAGATTCAAAATCAATAGAATTAGTTCATACTCAAGATCCAAAAGATCCCTCTAAAATAGCTTTTCCAAATGTATCATTAAAAAGGTTTGTAAACAAGAATAATGGACTTTTCCATTCTCACCCAAGAATTTTTCAAAAATTTTCAACCCAAAAGGATATACCTATCCAGATTACAAAATGGCCTGGTATTATACATTTTTTAAAAGACCGTTTGACAACTCCTGGTTTTTACCTTTCATTCAAATTTTGTAAAATTTGAACTAATATGGTTTTGCGACTGGTGGATTAAATTCGGTCCATCTGTTGAGATCCTTCCCCCCGAGGTCAAACTGGCATTTCAAAGTTATGTCAAAAATGCACCAGGACAAGATTTCGAAAAACAAATTTTATATTTTTTCAGAATTCAAAGTCCCATGGATTTTTTGCTGGAATTATCAATTTCAACAATATTATCCTAAACCATATCCTATTTTCATTGTTCGGGAATTCAAAATTAAATTGTAGCAAAATTATTCAACTTGTTATTGTAACCAAGAAGTAGTCATCAAATTTCTCAAAACAGGAGAAAAATTAAATGGTCTCCAATGAACCCAGCTGAAACAAATACTAAATCCACTCATCCATTTAATGCTAAATGGAAAGCCAAAGAAGAAATAGTACTCCAAACTCATTTAAAGACCAGTACAAAGCAGTTAAACAACCAGACAAACAGTTAGGACTCTCTGATCAACAAATCAAAATACTTCAATTAATGGAAGACTGTCCAGAATTAGCCAGAGATTATATTCAATACTTAAAAACTACTAAGTCAACCTCTTCAAAAGCAAATTCAGAAAATCTACATCAAATTATGATCCGCTCAAAGATCAATTTGCTTAAGATCCCATTGATTTCTAATAGTTACGTCGAAGGACTCCGCCAAACGTAGCAAACAAGAGAATCTATTCTCAATTATTCAAATAAGTCAAAAATAAAATTCATGTGGATAGCTGGAGGTATTATTACAGCTAGTTGGCTTTTCAAAGACCCACATAAGAAGACAAAATTCAAAAGACAAATTTAAAGGAAGATGCTAAAGCAAATGCTCTCATTCAAGATGCTTTCTCCACTCAGAAGTAACAGACAAAAGGCTACAGAAAGAGTCCAAAGTACTGTCGGCCACTTTCAAAAAAAAGATGCTAATGTAACTCAAATTTAGTTGAAATTCAGAAGTAAATTCAAATATGTATCTATAAATAGATGTCATGATTTCGTTTAAATCATGCCAATTTCTGGGATGATTCTGTAATCAATTCACTCTCTAAATTTCCACTATATTCCTGTTTTTGCAACGATCAGTTTATCAAATTCAAAGTAAGTCTTTACTTCAGTTGTTTTTCATTAACTGTTTTAATTGCAATTAAAATTAACTTTTGCTATTATTTATCGAGTTTATTTTAGAGTCATGAACTCTCACTTGAATCCAAAATTTAATCTACAAACAACAATAAACGATGAAACTGTTTTACTTCAAGTAGAAGAAGCCAGTCCATCTGTTTTTGTTCCAAAAATATTAAAATGGATGAAATCATTATCCCAAATGAAATTATTATTCAAACTCCTCAAGTACCACGAAACTTAATATGTAACGACCAAATAACTAATCTCGTCATTAGTGAATTTTCATCTCTATTAGTGCATACTTTCATAACATTAGGGAATTCTCGTACGTGCTTCAATGAGCTCAACATGCCATCTATAAAATTTTTGCCATTAATCCACTTAATGTTCAATTCCCATACATCTCAATTTGCAAAAATATTCACCTCACAACACACTAACATGTTCTCCATTCATTATGCAATTTCCTTAATCAATTGCATGCAACACACGAAAGAGAAAAGCTCATGATCTTTATACAACCCATATACACAATAGAATGCTCGCAGGCGAGCATTGAATGTGCGAATGTGTATCTAATGTATAAAGAGTACTACTCCATACCAACATTGGTAACTCAGCCCTAGGAGCATTTCCAATCAACAGCTTGAACTCAACTCCAGAGCCAATGATGTACACATTCTACCTGTTCCAGCAGAAACAGCCCCAACATGGGATGAGCATACCAATAACACAATCTCCATATCAACAATCTCACAATTCATAATGTACAGAATTTAAATGCTGTAAAGTAAGAAGACACTCTCTGTGTGTACCGTTACCATATGAGATTTCCCATGCTGTTCATGTTCTCACAATAACCAAAATCATCAAATTCAAAATCAGTTAATCATCACATTGATTAACTAAACTCATTCTCACACCGCCAATTTCATAATCAAATATAGCTAAATCATTACACTAATGATTTACAGATTTACATATATCTCAATTTAATGATTTCATAGTTTCATCACATCGTATCACATCGCTCGCTCAACAGCGGTGGCACTCTAACCTCTCGCACGCTCAACAGCGGCGGTATCACAATCCAATACTCTCTCAACAGCGACAACATCATAATTCACAATATGCAACAACTCATTGCAACAAGTATATTATTCATCTAACAATGACAAGAATATATTTAACTATGCTCGTACGTTATACGTGCCTTATAGTTCCATAGTCCGAACCAAACCTTGCCTTAGTCCTAAGTTCTAGTGAATTATACGCTATTCACAGATAATAACTCACAATTAAATTCGTGCCCACAAACACATACCCAAGTAAGTTTACAACCTCCAAGTACATCATCAACCATGATGATTAACCATTTAACAGACCCGGGCAAAGTATACGCCAAAATCATAGCACAAAATAATTTTCAAAAATCAGGCATCGGCGATCGAACGCTGCCTTCCAAGCGATCGATCACTTCTCAACGCATTTTGTTTCTACCTCCAGGCGATCGATCACTACTTTTGAAGAGATCGATCGCTTCACTATTCATCATCTTCAAAATTTTACAAACGACGCGGCGATCGATCGCTCCGACCCTAGCGATCGATCGCTCCGACCTGTTTCAGCCAAAAATGGCGTTTTTCATGCAAAAACTCCCAAATCCACAAACCCAACACCCAATACACTACAAATCCTCAACAAGGAACCATAAATACTCCTTAAACACAACAACCCAAAAATCTTTAAAAAATCAAAAACTCAAACCCAACTCAATCATTGGCCAAATAACATAAAAAGACTACCAATACGAAGATAAAAGCGAGGGGAAGATCTTACCCAATTATCTTCGAGAAATTTGGCCCCAAACCCAAGCTTAGCTTGATTCTTCCATGGGAGAAGAAAGGGGGGAAAATGGGAAGGGGAGAGAAACATGGAGAGAGGGAGAGAAATGAGGTGGGGAATGGTTGAACACCGAGTCCACTTGGTATATATAGTACTAAGACTCCAAAAACTCGAGTCTCAAATACTCGCACCATGACTCATTAAAAATCATATGTGTTCAACATTTATCTCTCACTCACTATTTTTATTACCAACCTCAATCCAAAGCTCCCCAGATTCCAGATCCCACTGCCAACACAAAACCAAAGTTTAACACCTCAATGAGGATAAATCTCCACCCTTGGATCCAACAATCTCAATACTGGATTTAAAATCCTCGGGGGTCTCAACACCGTATTATCTCATAATTACCACCATTAAATCCATTAGGGATCATAATCACTCCGGGATTAATACAATAATTTCGGGGTATCACATAATAAGAAGAGAAATATCTCAAATAATTGAAGAAACTGATGGTAGAATTCTTTAAGATTCAATTCTTATAAAGAATGATCAAATTAACCAATAATAGACGAGCCAGAATCTTCAAGAAGATATGTTTCAAATTATTCTAGTTCTAGATTTACTGATTCAAAATTAATTTTAAAGCACCTATTCCAGAATTTCAACCCTCTAATACAAACTATTCTCCACCAAATTCCCCAACTTTATCTCAAATAAACATTAAACATATTTAAACTTTAAAGTTAATCATCAATATCTTTGTGAAGATTACGATGATCCAGACAATACAAATCGACGACAATGGTTCGAAGAACTCGATCCAAAGGTCATCGAACAAATAAAAGGCTTGGATGATGGATATCATCAAGAAAAAAGCTAAATTCCTTTACTTGATATGCCTATGCTTTTACAAAAGACATTGAAAATGTCTATTCCCTAAAGCAAATAAATGTCCAAACAGTCCTTTACAAAAATGGACTTTAGAAAACAACATTGTTGTTACTTCTATCCATCCACCACTCCAAAAAATTAAAGTAACTACTTCCGATGGCGAAATTGTAGCAACTCCTTTTAAAAGAGGCAAAGAAGGAAAAGATCATGTCACACAAGAAGATGTTATAAAAAATTATCAATACAATAATTTCTCAAACCAAATTTTACATACAATTGCTACACAAATTAATCAAATGCACAATTTACAAACAGAGAATGAATCAAAAAATTTAAAGTTCCCTTTTGATGTTTGGAAACCTCATTTTAATCCAAGAAGCATTCCTATATCTATAGAAAATAAAATGAAACTACCAAATACTGATATTCTTGAAAGAATAGATACAAAATTAGCTAGTATTCTCTCTACTAGTAATTCAAAATTTAATTGTGTTGATAATAAAACATCAAGGGATATTTCAGAAAGTGATAATGAAAATATCATTAACGAAATTCAAGAAAAGTTTAAAGGTGAAATTAACAAATTACGTTCATCTGGTCCAAATAGAAATTATTACAAAAGACCTACACCTCCTGATATTCAATATGAAGAACGAGCTCAATTCCAAACTTCCAAATATGATGAACATTCTATACATCACTGGAATATTGATGTCAAATCTAAATATGAAATACTCAATACTTTACAAGAAATGGGTATGGCAAGAACTGCCTACAGAGTTCAAAATATTACAGAAGAAAATGATGTAAGTCTACTTGTTACAGGATTAACAAGACAACTTAAAAATTGGTGGGATAATCAATTAACTCTAGAAGAAAAACAATTAATAATTAGCCATAAATCAGAATATGAAACTGAATATGGCATAATTCAACAAAAAACTGATGCTTGTGATTGGTAATCCAAAAGAAGAACTAAATTCCTCACAACTACCTACGATGTCCAACACTATCTGATTATAGATGGTATAAAGGCGATTTTCTTACAAATGTTCGTAAAAGAACAGACTGCAATCAAGCTTTCTAGAAAGAAAGATTTATTGCTGGACTTCCAAAGTTATTCGGAGAAAGAATAACTCAAAAACTCAAAGCTGAAACAGATAGTGATCCGATTAATTTCGATTCAATAACTTTTGAGAAACTATTTGCCTTCATCAAAAGAGAAGCATTAACATTATGCTCTGAGTTACATATTCAATCAAAATATGGTAAAGACAAACATACATCTAGAAAAGAACTACTAAATTTCTGTGAAGCATTTGGCATACAAAAAAGTCTGGCTCCTTCAACATATTATAAAAATAAAGTTAAAAAACTTGTTTCTGACAAACGATAAAGAAAAATATTTTAGAAACCTCATAGAAGTTCAAAAGAAAAACCAGAGGAATTATTTACATCAAAAAGAAAGAAAAATCTTATAAAAAATATAATCCCCACAGTAGTAACACTAGTAAAATTCAATGCTGAAAATGTCATCGCTTTGGCCATAAAGCAGATACATGCCCTGTAAAATCAAAATTTAACGAATTATTTCAGGATGATTCAGAATTTAGAGACAAAATATCATCCTTGCTTATTAATGAAGAAAATTCAAAATCTCCAACCTCAGAATCGGATTCTAGTTCAGATACTGATTTTGAATTTTTAAATCAAATAATAAATAACTCCAATGATAGTGAAAGCGAATAACATTTGCCCCTTTTCTGTTAATGTTATTACAAAAAATAAAGATCAACAAGAATTTTTATTAGATTAATAGATAAAATTAATAATCCTGAATATCATAAAGAATACTCACAATGATTTAAAACATTAATTCTTACAGAAGAAGGACCTTCTGAAAAAATTAATGAACCTTTTAGTATTTCCAAACTGTTTGATAAATGCCATTTGTCTACAATTAAAAAGATTAATTCTACAGATCTCCAAAGAGAGATAATCAAATAAAACAACATATTTCAAATATTCATTTTAAATTAACGAGTCTTGACGCAAAAGAATTAGAAGTAGATACCAAAATATCCATTCTTAGTCAAATACAATCTTTTGAACGAGAAAACTCTAATGAAAACCAAGAAAAGATTTATGTTTCTCAGAATATTCCCAATAAAGAGCAATATATTCAAACAATTGAAAAAATTTCATTCGAGAAATGGTATTCAATGATGTAAGACCCCAACACCTAAACTCGTCCTTAGTTCATTTATGACGTCGTATATGTATAAATTTTTCATTTTCTTTTCATTCTTTAAAAAGAATCATTACATGCTTTGTGATATCCCCGAAATGATTATGTGTTATTTAAACATTAATCATTGTTGTGAAAATTATGGTATTAATTCTTGTGATGAATTAATAATATTGGGAGGTGCATGTGAGGGTGCATGTGTTACATGTTGGGATTTTGGAGGTTGTGGCATGTTTAATTTGGGGTGTGTGTTAATCGTTTTGGTAAAGTATATTTTTTAAATGGGAATTGAAGTATTTTAATGAGAAAATACTATAAAATATCATGTGAGGATATTTTAATACATCGTGCGAAATACCGGGACCAAAACATAACACATCACATAAACCCACCACAAACCACCCCCCCTTGACCCATACCCTGCTGCCAGCTGCAGCTTGCCCATACCTCTTCCCTCATCTCCCACTCCACCTTGTCATAACTGAAATCACTCCATTCTTTCCAACTTTTTCGTCCAACATCTGGTAAGGGAAAACAAGAGGAGATCCACCATTTTTCTTGCTTGGAAAGCTTGCAAAAATCGGAGCCAAAAGGGGTGAGAAACCATTTCTGGGTTTGAAGTTTTTGTTGTTGAGTTCATACTTTGTTTAGTGTGAAAAATGGCATGTTAGGTTAGGTTTTGTTAAACCTTCGATTCATGTTCATTTATGGTGTGTTTATGAAGCTTCCAGTATTTTTCCTTGAGCACATTACATGTTTTATGTGGTAGATTTAAGCATGTAAAGTATGGTGTTCGAAAATCTGGGTAGATATTTTCCCCTGTTTTCTGGAAATATGTGATCTGGGAGTGATATTGAAGGGGTGGTATTATGCATGTTAGAAGGGTTTTTGAATGAACCTTCGATGTGAAAATATGCATGGTAGTTTGGTGAAACCCTTGACATTTTTATTCGAGCAAATTGCATGACTTATGTGGTAGATTTCATTGCTTGAAAGTGTGTACTCAAAAATCTGGGCAGGAAGACAATGCCCTGTTTTCAGAAAATGTTGGATGAGTACTGATGTTCATGGGTGTTTTTAATGCATGTGGGTTTGTGGTTGGGGTACAATCTTGATGTAAATACACTCAGGGTAATGTGTTTTAAATACTAGCATGTTGGTCTTGGCATGTTGTATGTCTTACATGTTAGAATGAAAGGTGTGAATATCGGTGTTGAACATTCTGGAAAATTATCGCGCACAGACCAGGTGGCGATCGATCGCCACAAATGGCGCGATCGATCGCCGAGGTCCAGTAGCCAAAATCGAAGCCACGCGATCGATCGCCATAAAAGGCGCGATCGATCGCCATGGGACAGTGGAGTTTGGCGATCGATCGCCAAGGGGTAGCGATCGATCGCCAGAGACAAAATTTTGAAATATTGATTTTTTGTTGGATTCTTGATTTTGGATCATATATTGGCATCTAATATTGTGTTGTACACTGGTGTAGAGCCTTCACAGACGGCTACACAACGCAGGGGATAGAGTCCCACCACACACTACTTTTTGGAAAGGTACGTAAGCGACGTACGGGCATCCCAACGGTAACATGTATTTATGTTTTGTCTGTATGACACATGATGAATGCAATGTGATGCATTATGAGTTGATACATGTTATTATGCATTGTTGTTGCATATTATGCATTGTTGTTGCATATTGTGATGTGGGATAAAGAGATGTATTCCACGAGTCAGGGCGATCACGGTTAAGGTGTTAATGCTTACGCTTTACCGCTAAAAATGTGGAGCGGGAGGGGGGAGGCTCGCTTGCACATGGAGGCGGGTTTATACTATACTGAGCGAGGATGAGATACCGCTAGTATAAAGAAGCGAGGATGAGATACCGCTTGTTTTGAGATTATGAAAGCGGAGAAGTATTAAAATAACCGATGATGACTGACTCAAGAAAAAGAGGAAATGTCATGACATTCATTTGTGAAACCATACATTCATATAATGTGTTATATTATGAATTATGGTACAGGGACAACCAATGGGCATTGTAAATGCGATGGAAATACAGGAAGTGATTTGTATTTTATGATTGTGCATTTACGCCTTATTTTTCATATTATGTTGAATATGAATTGTGTTACGCTCATATGTTGGGGGTTGTCTTTGTAGGTGCTTTTGATGTTGAGGACCAGGGTCGGGGTTGAGAAGCTGAGCTGTAAGGAGAGCTACAGGATTAGCTACATGATTTGAGAAAATTTTATATAGCTTCTACTTGTGGTAGAATAAGACTATAGTGTAGCACCTTTTGTAGGAATTTGTGAAATTCCTTTTGAAACTTTTGCTACTGTATCCCTTAAGCTCAGGAAAATCAACATGACTCTTTACTCTGATTTATTCATATGAATGTTTAGTTCTCTTAATCGCACCTATAAGTATATTGAGATATCGGGGTCTCACATTTAGTGGTATCAGAGCAGTGGTTAGATAACCAGGGAAGAGTGAAGGGTAGCCTTTAGAGACAAGTTGGCTAGGTATTCATTGTTGGGCATGTTATGCATGTGATGCATATTATTGTATAAGTGTTATACTAACATGCTTTTGAATAAGATACTCTTGTTATCTAACGGCTTATACTATGAACTGCTTTTGGGTATTGTTGTTAACTCTTGTGTTGCAGCATGGCGGCTATTAACCCGGAGAACCTCAATGAAGAGGTAGGGGATATGGGCAGTATGAATGCTAGTGTTGCTCATGTGAATCCTTTACCGCCACCTGCTGTGGGAGTAGAGCCCAGTGCACAGATGTTATTACCCGGGGAGCTCAGTTTGACACAGTTTCTGAATTTCCGTCCACCCATGTTTGAGGGGACCGAATCTGGAGAAGGGGCCGAAGAGTGGCTAGAACGGATAGAGCAGATACTTGTGACTGCGCCCTGTGCACGTACCGCATGGCTGAGGTTAGCCGAGTTTCAGATGGCGAAGAAGCCTTCTATGTGGTGGAAGACCACTGTGGTGGAGCTGAGAGCTCAGGGCATGGTAGTAGACTGGACTGTATTCAGGACCCGGTTTCTTAACCGGTATTTTTCTGCCGCTGCTAGACAAGTCAAGGAGGACGAATTCACTAATTTGAAGCAGGGAAACATGTCAGTTTCAGACTTTGCCTTGCAGTATTCCTCACTGTTGAGGTATGTCCCCCATATTGCTGTGAGCAGCCATGCAAAGATGAGGCACTTCCTGAAAGGACTCAGGCCAGAACTATTTGACCGGGTTATCTCCAACAACCCTAGCTCTTTTGATGACGCCCTGACACGGGCAAAGTTAGCAGAAATTGCAGTGGGAGCATACAAGGATGTTGTACCCCCTTCAGTACCATCACAGAGGCCTGTTGCTGATAGTTTGAAACCACGAGGGGATCAGTTCAAGACCCGTGGAGCCTCATCATCTTCCAGATTTGGCGGGAAGAAATCTCAGAGTCAGAAACAGAGCAATCGAGGACCTACACAGGGGAGTAAGGCAGGAGGGGACATGTGTGACCGCTGTGGAGGATTTCACTTGTCACGTGACTGCCGAGGCTGTTATGTTTGTGGCAAGGTGGGCCACTTAGCTAGGAACTGCCCCAATCGGGCAAGTCAGGCAGACTCAGGGCCAAATAGGCCAAGATTTGATGCTGGGAGGGCACCACCGAGACAGCAGTTTGCGCCTCGACCGCAAGGAGGTCAGGCGGCAGGACCACCGCAGGGTCAGGTGTACGCACTGACTAGGGAGCAGGCTGAGGCAGCCCCAGAGGAGGTCATTGCTGGTACGTATCATTTATTTACGTACCCTGCATTTATTTTGGTAGATACAGGTGCTTCTCATTCTTTTGTATCTGTTGCTTTTGTGGAGAGACACCACTTGTGCTCGTCTCTGTTACCCACGCCTCTCATGGTCTCGACACCCACGGGGAAGCATGTGATTGCGGATCGGCTTTTGTCTGATTGCCTCATTTATTTTGAGGGCAATGATCTGAGGACTAATCTGATTCAGTTAGAGATGGCAGACTTTGACTGTATTATCGGCATTGATGTGTTGAGCAGATACCGAGCTGTGGTAGACTGTCGGCAGAGGACTGTTCGTTTTCTATCTGACCAGGGGTTCCAGTGGACTTTTTATGGGGACGGCTCTCGTCCAAGGATTCCAGTGATCTCAGCGGTTAAGATGTCGCGATTATTGGAGCGCGGCCACACAGATTACATCATTTATGCGGTGGATGTATCTGAGGAAAAGGAAGTGAGAGCCGAGGACATTCCAGTTGTGGCGGAGTTCATTGATGTGTTCCCAGATGAGATTCCAGGATTTCCGCCTGTCAGGGATGTTGAGTTTGCTATTGAGCTGCTGCCGGGGACATCAGCCATTTCTCGTGCCCCATACAGGATGGCACCGGCAGAGCTGAGGGAACTAAAGGTACAGTTACAGGAGCTCCTTGACAAGGGATACATTCGTCCTAGTGTATCACCTTGGGGTGCACCAGTCTTGTTCGTGAAAAAGAAGGATGGATCAATGCGTCTGTGCATTGACTACAGGCAATTGAACAAGGCTACAGTGAAGAACAGATATCCACTTCCGAGGATTGATGATTTGTTCGACCAGCTTCAGGGTACAGAGGTGTACTCGAAGATAGACTTGAGGTCAGGCTATCATCAGGTACGGGTTAGAACTGGTGATGTTCAAAAGACGGCTTTTAGAACTCGATATGGGCACTATGAGTTCTTGGTGATGCCTTTCGGTGTGACAAATGCACCTGCAGTTTTTATGAGCCTGATGAACCGAGTATTTCAGGAGTACCTCGATCAGTTTGTGATCGTATTCATTGACGACATCCTTGTCTATTCAAGGAGTGAGGAGGATCATGCCAATCATCTGAGGATAGTACTCCAGATCCTCAGAGATCATCAGTTGTACGCCAAACTCAGCAAGTGTGAGTTCTGGCTGAGCAGTGTATCATTCTTGGGCCATATCATATCACGAGAGGGGATATCAGTAGACCCGAGAAAGATAGAGGCAGTTATGGATTGGTCTACCCCTACTTCAGTCAGTGAGATTCGGAGTTTTCTTGGGTTGGCTGGCTATTATCGACGTTTCGTCGAGGGTTTTTCAAAGATCGCCAAGCCACTTACACAGCTGACTCAGAAGGGAGTCCCTTTTTGTTGGACAGAGGCTTGTGAGCAGAGTTTCAGGGAATTGAAGCACAGACTGACTACTGCACCAGTTCTAGTGATTCCCAAGGAGAACAAAGGATTTGTTCTTTACACCGACGCATCGCTACAGGGCTTAGGGTGTGTACTGATGCAGAACAGACATGTTGTGGCTTATGCTTCGAGACAGTTGAAGCCACATGAGACGAGGTATCCAGTCCATGATTTGGAGTTGGCAGCTATAATTTTCGCCTTGAAGATATGGCGACACTACTTATACGGTACCTCATTCACCATCTTCACTGATCACAAAAGCCTGAAGTTCTTGTTTACACAGGCTGAGCTGAACATGAGACAGAGGAGATGGATGGATCTGCTGAAGGATTATGATTGTGAAATCCTATACCATCCCGGGAAAGCAAACTTGACAGCCGACGCTTTGAGTCGGAAGGTGAGGAGCACAGCAGAGGATGCCATGTGCCTATCAGCTATGTTGGGCTCCTACTGCCATTTGGGATTTGATTATGATGTATCTTCTTCACCAGTACAGGTTTTGACCTTGCTAGCTGAGCCGGTTATTTATGATCACATCAGGAAGGCTCAGGGGACCGATGCAGAGATTCAGAGATGGATGTCAGTGGTCCATTCAGATCAGCCATCGAGATTCAGAGTGGCTGAGGACGGTTCTTTGAGACTTGGCGACAGATGGGTGGTTCCAGATACACCCGAGTTGCGCCAGGGTATTTTACAGCGAGCTCATTGCAGCAGGATGAGTGTCCACCCGGGCGGGAAGAAGATGTATAAGGATCTACGCAACCAGTTCTGGTGGAGGCGTATGAAACAAGATGTCACCTCTTTTGTCAAGCGCTGTTTGATTTGTCAACAGGTGAAGGCTGAGAGGCAGAGGCCTGGAGGTGAACTAAGGAGTTTGGAGATACCCGAGTGGAAGTGGCAGCACGTGTCGATGGACTTCGTGACCCACTTACCGAGGACTGTTTCGGGTTTTGATGCCATCTGGGTAGTCGTGGACAGATTGACTAAAGTGGCTCATTTCATTCCCTACTGTATGACATATACGCACTTGAGGATGGCACAGTTATATGTCAGAGATATAGTGAGACTGCACGGGATCCCTGTTTCGATAGTGTCTGATCGAGATCCGCGGTTCACATCTCACTTTTGGGAGGGTCTGCAGACAGCTCTAGGTACGGAGTTGAGGCTGAGCACAGCCTATCACCCTCAGACGGACGGACAGACTGAGCGTACGATACAAACGCTCGAGGATATGTTGAGAGCTTGTGTGTTAGAGTTCGACATATCATGGCAGGATTTGATAGCCTTGGTAGAGTTCTCTTACAACAACAGCTACCAGGCAAGTATACAGATGGCTCCTTTTGAGGCCCTCTATGGTAGGCGTTGTAGGTCACCCTTGTGTTGGGATGACTTGGACCGTAAGTCGGTTGGAGGACCAGAGTTGGTTCAGGAAATGGAAGAGAAAGTTAAGGTTATCAGACGAAAGATGAAGGCAGCTCAGGATAGACAGGCAGCATATGCCAATCAGCGGCGGAGACCGTTGGAGTTTCAGTTGGGCGACAGAGTTTTTCTGAAGATCTCACCCTTCAGGGGTGTGGTACGGTTTGGTATGCGGGGGAAGTTGTCTCCTAGATACGTGGGGCCGTATGAGATCTTACAGCGTGTTGGTACTCTGGCGTACCGTTTGGCTTTACCGCCTTCTCTGTCTGGTATACACGATGTATTCCATGTGTCTATGCTGAGGAAGTATGAGCCGGATCCTTCACATGTGTTACAGCCTTCTGAGGTTCAGATTGAGTCCGATGTTTCCTATGTGGAGCGGCCTATCAGGATTTTGGATAGGGCAGATCGCAGACTGAGAAACAAAGTTATACCTATGGTCAAAGTTCAGTGGGATCGTAGGGGTGTCGAGGAGGCCACGTGGGAGACGGAGCGACACATGGTGCAGCACTACCCAGAACTGTTTTCTGGTATGTGGTTTACGTTTCACTTTATTTTGGGTAAGTGCATGCTGATTTCGAGGGCGAAATCCTATAAGTAGGGGAGTATTGTGATATCCCCGAAATGATTATGTGTTATTTAAACATTAATCATTGTTGTGAAAATTATGGTATTAATTCTTGTGATGAATTAATAATATTGGGAGGTGCATGTGAGGGTGCATGTGTTACATGTTGGGATTTTGGAGGTTGTGGCATGTTTAATTTGGGGTGTGTGTTAATCGTTTTGGTAAAGTATATTTTTTAAATGGGAATTGAAGTATTTTAATGAGAAAATACTATAAAATATCATGTGAGGATATTTTAATACATCGTGCGAAATACCGGGACCAAAACATAACACATCACATAAACCCACCACAAACCACCCCCCTTGACCCATACCCTGCTGCCAGCTGCAGCTTGCCCATACCTCTTCCCTCATCTCCCACTCCACCTTGTCATAACTGAAATCACTCCATTCTTTCCAACTGTTTCGTCCAACATCTGGTAAGGGAAAACAAGAGGAGATCCACCATTTTTCTTGCTTGGAAAGCTTGCAAAAATCGGAGCCAAAAGGGGTGAGAAACCATTTCTGGGTTTGAAGTTTTTGTTGTTGAGTTCATACTTTGTTTAGTGTGAAAAATGGCATGTTAGGTTAGGTTTTGTTAAACCTTCGATTCATGTTCATTTATGGTGTGTTTATGAAGCTTCCAGTATTTTTCCTTGAGCACATTACATGTTTTATGTGGTAGATTTAAGCATGTAAAGTATGGTGTTCGAAAATCTGGGTAGATATTTTCCCCTGTTTTCTGGAAATATGTGATCTGGGAGTGATATTGAAGGGGTGGTATTATGCATGTTAGAAGGGTTTTTGAATGAACCTTCGATGTGAAAATATGCATGGTAGTTTGGTGAAACCCTTGACATTTTTATTCGAGCAAATTGCATGACTTATGTGGTAGATTTCATTGCTTGAAAGTGTGTACTCAAAAATCTGGGCAGGAAGACAATGCCCTGTTTTCAGAAAATGTTGGATGAGTACTGATGTTCATGGGTGTTTTTAATGCATGTGGGTTTGTGGTTGGGGTACAATCTTGATGTAAATACACTCAGGGTAATGTGTTTTAAATACTAGCATGTTGGTCTTGGCATGTTGTATGTCTTACATGTTAGAATGAAAGGTGTGAATATCGGTGTTGAACATTCTGGAAAATTATCGCGCACAGACCAGGTGGCGATCGATCGCCACAAATGGCGCGATCGATCGCCGAGGTCCAGTAGCCAAAATCGAAGCCACGCGATCGATCGCCATAAAAGGCGCGATCGATCGCCATGGGACAGTGGAGTTTGGCGATCGATCGCCAAGGGGTAGCGATCGATCGCCAGAGACAAAATTTTGAAATATTGATTTTTTGTTGGATTCTTGATTTTGGATCATATATTGGCATCTAATATTGTGTTGTACACTGGTGTAGAGCCTTCACAGACGGCTACACAACGCAGGGGATAGAGTCCCACCACACACTACTTTTTGGAAAGGTACGTAAGCGACGTACGGGCATCCCAACGGTAACATGTATTTATGTTTTGTCTGTATGACACATGATGAATGCAATGTGATGCATTATGAGTTGATACATGTTATTATGCATTGTTGTTGCATATTATGCATTGTTGTTGCATATTGTGATGTGGGATAAAGAGATGTATTCCACGAGTCAGGGCGATCACGGTTAAGGTGTTAATGCTTACGCTTTACCGCTAAAAATGTGGAGCGGGAGGGGGGAGGCTCGCTTGCACATGGAGGCGGGTTTATACTATACTGAGCGAGGATGAGATACCGCTAGTATAAAGAAGCGAGGATGAGATATCGCTTGTTTTGAGATTATGAAAGCGGAGAAGTATTAAAATAACCGATGATGACTGACTCAAGAAAAAGAGGAAATGTCATGACATTCATTTGTGAAACCATACATTCATATAATGTGTTATATTATGAATTATGGTACAGGGACAACCAATGGGCATTGTAAATGCGATGGAAATACAGGAAGTGATTTGTATTTTATGATTGTGCATTTACGCCTTATTTTTCATATTATGTTGAATATGAATTGTGTTACGCTCATATATTGGGGGTTGTCTTTGTAGGTGCTTTTGATGTTGAGGACCAGGGTCGGGGTTGAGAAGCTGAGCTGTAAGGAGAGCTACAGGATTAGCTACATGATTTGAGAAAATTTTATATAGCTTCTACTTGTGGTAGAATAAGACTATAGTGTAGCACCTTTTGTAGGAATTTGTGAAATTCCTTTTGAAACTTTTGCTACTGTATCCCTTAAGCTCACGAAAATCAACATGACTCTTTACTCTGATTTATTCATATGAATGTTTAGTTCTCTTAATCGCACCTATAAGTATATTGAGATATCGGGGTCTCACATGCTTCCCATAATCCCATGACATAAATAATGTTCAACATTATATGATCATCTCTACCAACAAATAGACTCAAAGATTTCGCACATTACCATCCGCATTACACCACTTTTATATTGTGGACTTTTATAAAAATTTGGGCAGAGTCTCCCCATAAATTGAGCTATCCCAAAATAAACACATTACCAAAATAACTCCCAGCCAGGGAAGACACCACACTAATAAGACAACAAAAGTGGGTTTCAACACCCTTATACAGTCCATATACAGATACAAGTGCTCACAGAAGAGCAACGAATAACGGATACTCATCCGGATGTATAATTAATATATATACCAACAGCTCAACCTCGTATATCGGCTCAATCTCATACTATGCTTCTGGAAGCATCATCCAACAAGGTTCGAGCCTAGCACTCCAATGCAGCATCGTACCTGTCATACCTGTTTCAACAGAAACAGTCCCCACACAGGGTGAGCATACTCCAACTCAAAATTCAATCACAAATCGATATACAAAATCATAATGCAACAGTTTAGATTATTCAAAACTCATAAAATATACTCCCTGTACAATTCCGAATTTGTATTAGCTTCCACACACTTTTCCTGTTTCAAACTCATGCAGCTTCAAAATGTCAAGTTCAGTATTATCATTGAAAATATGATACCCAACAACACTATGAATTCAATACAACAACAATGTATTATTTATGCTCAACATAAATAATTCAACATCAATGTAAACCTGGTTATCCCACTATCTCATTCTCGACACTTTCTCATATTGCTCATGCCCAAGGCATCAATACTCAACTAGTATAATCGGATCACGTACCACTACGTGTCCACCATACTTCGTATATTAACTCAATTATTAAAGTCAAACACTTAACCTGGAACATCAAAATCAAAATACAAGTGTATATGAATGTATAGATACTAGGTATACCTGCTCGTACGTCACCACGTACCTTATAGTAGACAACATGAACAAGCTATCATCAACGTCCGAAGTCTCCTGTAGAGTCTATATCGAATATCAATCCAATATTAGCTCGAAATCAAAGCAATTCATAACCATCATATATTTCTTACTTTCATATCCATATCATAAATCAATAACTCAATATTATGAATCAAATCATAATCAATACTTTGGATGCACACATCCTCACATTAATCATGATATATCATTGGTAATGCAAAACCCCATCATCTCCCACCATCCGCTACATCACACACATGATGCAGGATACACACACCCATACGTGCAAGATCACGCCCAACTCACATAACAGTTCACTAGACACACCAGTTCAACAGAGGGAAAGGAAGTGCAAGGGTGTATGCATAATAACATCCAACTAGTGTCTAACTAAAACAATCCAATTAAGCCAATTAATATGTTCCAAACATTCAAACCCACACCGAGGTGATTCAAACCAAGACATGAAATAAAGGATCCATGTAGATACGAGATTCTACCCTTTTAAATCTACTTCTCTTAATCCCAACATAAAGTCATTTATTTGTTTGAATTCAACTTAAACAAATTAAACATGCATTGAATTTCAATCTAAACTCATAATGCCCATTCAAGCATACACATCACCACAATCTTATTCCATGCCATAACTTACACTACCATGAATCTAACCCATTTATTCCCACATTTAGTATAGCTTTTGGTTATACTTGAACTCCACTTAAACATTATATCAAACACTTTATGAGCATTATTTTTAAGCCAATACCATAGGAATCTCTAACCATGGCAGCAACCATTTGAATCCAAATTAGCAAGATTTTCGAAATGAATTGGACAGAAATCGATACACTTTCTTCCCACTCGCAATTACTCGAAGCTACGTATTACATGAATCGAACAGCAGGAAAAAGTCGAGGCCAAACCAACATGCACTGGAAGAAAATCGAACACAAATCAAGTAACATTTTAAAAGCCCACAACAGCAAGGAATTGAATCAAGAACAGCATGAATTTCAAACCAAATAACAGCACAAAACCGTCCCAAAACCGTCTGAAAAAATGCCCAAAAAATGCACCAAAATCGAGCCCCAAATCGGACGAATTCAAAAGTTCGAACCACTGCGCTTCCTTGCAAGATCCGGACGCAACCCGCGACGAAACATCAGGTTTTTGGTATGGAAAGTTGCGCCTAGAAGAGACGAAGACGATGGTGGTTCGGACGCGCCGGAAGGAGGTCCGACGGCCGCCGACGCAGGGCTTTTAGCGACGAGGGTCAGATGAGAACGGGAAGAGGAAAAGAGGGAAGAGAGTTCGGATCTGATGTGTGTGCGTTTACACACTTTTAGTGTGTGAAAATAGGCTGAAACATTTTAATATAAATGTATTTCCAATCCAGTTATGTACATCGGAGTGTCATCGGTGCACTGATAAATTAAATTTACAATTACCAATCGGGATTTATACTCTCCTAGAACGCAAATTAATTCTTCATTTTAATTAACTTATCTCTAAAATATTATCGGAGTATATTTTACAATCTCAAAATATTTTATGATCCGATTAACTTGTCAGTTGACCTTCACTTGGTCAATTCCACTTCTAATTAATTAATTCTAAAATTAATTAACAATAAAATCCAAATCATATTTAATCCAATAAATGATTATTAATAAATCTGGACATCACAATTCTCCCCAACATATAAAATTTCGCCCTCGAAATTTAAAAGCATGCTTACCATAAAAGCCAACTGTAAAATTTACGTACCGTATATAGCTCAAGATAGTGACTTTACCATCCGTAAGGCGACAGTCATCGGAATCATCGTGGTTCACTCATGTGCCCCATTGCACCAACGATCGCAAGAAGTGATTAACCATCAAGCTTCTCTGTCATGTTTCACTACCTGTGTACTTTCATCGACACAATTCCATTGCACAAAATCTTATTTCCGTCATATACTTTCATCACAGTACCCATCATATAATCTCGTTAAATCATGCAATCCATGCTTTCATGTATGTTCAAGAATATATGACCATACACCAACATTTATCTTAATTAACTTCATACATGTGTCGTTGCAAATGTATGCAACTTATACCAACATCACCACCATCGTCCGTATGAAGTAACAGTACTCTTGAGCCTTTACACATCAATCTTTCATATATCATCTCCTGGCTATTATCTGGTGCAAGGTAATGACTAGAAACCCATTAGTCATTCTCACATACATATCTCCACATTATACACACCAACAGTCACAGATCATCAATAGCAAATCAGGATGAATGGCTTGACACCAATATTCTCATGTCACGATTATACTCCTCTAAAACAAGGCATCAACATCAATATCGAATAGTTCGTGACATACCTGTGTAGATGGAATCATCTACAATACACAATGGCACATAGTATTATGCTCATCACAGTACTCACATACTCTTAAGTATCAACATTTCCAAATTACACCACCCAACTATTATTTGACATAGGACAAGTACGAAATAAACTTGTTAGTATCTCTCAAATACTCATGACATAACACGTACCTTGTCATTTGCGCATTTCGATATTCATAATGTTTCCATATCAAACATCAATTTCTACGTCGACCTGCAACGTCCACCATGATCACACGTCCACACAGGACGTTCGTAGCGATCTTATGTCATCCCATGACGTTCCATATCATCTCATAACCTGTTCATTAATCTCACAATATACAAAACAATCATGTTTTCATAAACCAATATCATTTCAATCTCTTTCTCAATTCTTCCTTATCTTTATATTGGTTCTCATAGACCATATCAATGAATCAAGATAATTCACAATCCATATAAATCAAACATGTTACATCACATTATCTCATAGGGTGATTGAAATTTAACATAAGAATTAATTGCATGCCCCAATGACGCAATTTATATCAATCTTTAACTCATCCTCGAAACATAATAATTCATTAATCATGAATGTTCACAATGAAAACATGTCCACACACGACATTCGTAGTAATCACGCATCATCCCGTGACATACTCATGTCATCCTGTGACACACTCATTAAACTCATGTCTATCTGATTGTATTCCATTCAACATAATAGGTGATTAATCAATTATTAATCCTACCACATACAAAACTAGCATGCTTTCACAACAATAATTATCATCACAAAATGATTAACATCTATTTTCAATATCTCATCACTACACACCGTAGATATGAGAGTGTTATCACAGATGTTACACCCCTTCTTGCCTCATTACCGCAACAAAATATGAATATGACACATCTAGGTTCCACTTCAGTTCCATTATCAACTTTTCTACATGTACATGATTTCAAAATCAATATAAATCAACAAAATAACTCGAATCAACATATATCAATTGTTCAACCAACTGAAACGGTTTACCTCGATACTTCGTCCTCCTGGATCGATCCAATATCCTCTTGGGCCTAAATCACATATACCCAATGAGCAATAACATAACTGTACATAGCACAACTTCTATTGCCACCTGCAATCAAAGCATCATCAATACTCATTGCTAACACAATTGCGGTACAGCAGCATTCATCGCTAATCACAATAGCGGTATTTAAAATATTCATTGCTAACACAATAGCAATGCATCAATCTTCATCGCCCTACGGTGGTACATAATACTCATCGCCAACGCTGGCATACATAATATCCATAATCACAATGAATATACATTCTTAAAACAATAAGATGTAATAACACTTACTGTACACAGTTGATCCACACTTGATCCTTTAAATTGTCCCTGCTCTCAACATAAATATTCCACAAAATATGATTTCATATCAATACACAAATTGATATACTCATCATCAACAGAATAGCGGAATGAGGCGTCGCTATATATAATCGGCGGCAAGAACCATAGCCATGGAATCAGCGGAATGCACCATCGCTAAACACATGTCTGGCGGCATGAGCCATCGCCAATAACATAGCGGAAAGAGGCATCGCTATACACGTACCTGGCGGAATAACCATCGCCTATAATATAGCGGCATGAACCATCGCTCGATATACCTGGCGGCATGAATCATCGCCCATAATATAGCGGAATGAGACATCGCTATCAATATACCTGGCGGCATGAACCATCGCCAACCAATATAGCGGAATGAGACATCGCTATCAATATACCTGGCGGCATGAACCATCACCAACCAATATAACGGAATGAGACATCGCTATCAATATACCTGGTGGCATGAACCATCGCCAACCAATATAGCGGAATGATACATCGCTATCAATATCGATAATGTGGTTGTTCCGATCTTGTTATAGCAACGGAATTTTAGGACCCCTCGCTTTGACATATAGCGGCATCATATGATATCCCTCGCTTCGACAATGACAGCGGCATGTACATCGCTTCGACATGACAGCGGCAAATATCATATTACCATCGCTTCATATGACAGCGGCAAGTACCTCCCTCGCTCGAATATAACAACCACCGGAACTTCCACTAGCTCCATGTACCTGCATCCAGGTTAATACAACAGTTCACAAATCCTACTACATCATATCGGCGGCTCAATAATATCCCTCGCTTCGACAATGACAGCGGCATGTACCTCGCTTTGACATGGCAGCGGCAAATATTATGATCCATCGCTGATGATATACCCGTAGTAGGACGTTAAAAATAACACATTGTATATTCAATAACACTTGAAATCATACCACAATATCCCACTGTCTGTTGTCAACCATCCATGTCCTTAAACAGCATGTCACATTTCCTGATTTTCCTACAAAATCAGATCCCTTAACATATGGAGTGCCAGACATTACTGTAGGGTCTTCCTACCTTAACATCATCTTGTACAAAAATTATGGACTAAAACATGCATTCATAACATCTTAGGGTTCCGGTTGTTACGTGAGCTATTAAGATTACAGGCCAAAAATGAAATTTCAAAACTTAGTTGATTACATTCTCAAAATGAACGTTAAAGCGATAGAATTATACTACTCCTAGAGTAGAGACTATTTCAAAAATCCTGTATTCTAATTTCTTTCATGCTCCTCATAGCTCACTGTCTCAACCCGACCCTGAGCCTTCTGTCCAAAAGTGTACCTACAGGGACAACGCATCGTGAGCATACAAGTATTTACTTAACATCATATTAAAAGGCATAACAGTAAACGCATAACATCTTAGTTAAGTAAAATTCATTGGTCGTTCTTTAACTTCTTTTTGTTGTCCCTGATTCTCATTCATGTATAAGGGCATCTTACCCCATTGTATGGCATCTTACCATAACATAAACATCGTGTGGCATCTTACCACATGGGCATCTTACCCAATTGTGATGACCAGGGATTATAGGTGTTAATCCCGGAGTATTAATAATCCCTAAAGTGGTTTTACGTGACGATTTGGAGTTTAATTGAGGTATTGGGCCTTCTCGGCTCGTTTATTTGGGCAGTTGGGATCGTTGGATCCAGAGGTTGAGATTGTATTCACATTACGGTGTAAAACCTAAGAGTTGGGTTTTTGATGTGTCTCGGAATCTCGGGTGCTGTGTGAGCACCGGTAGGGGGTTTTGGAGTTAGAGAGAGAGTTTTTGAAAACAGATGATTTTTAAGGAATCATGATGTATTTGTGGGGCTATTAATTTTTCGGGGTATTTTTGCTATAAATACCATTTGAACCCAAGATTTTAAGAGAAATTTCATTTCAGCCCCAAATCTTTTCTTTCTCCTCCCTGCGTGCGATTCCCGTCACCTCCCCTGCCCCGCCGTTTCAGGCGCTCCGCCAGTCGCCGTCCGGCCGTCGATCGGCGCGTGCGACCTACCCACGGCTTCGTCTCGATGAGGCGCTCCTTTCCCCTCCATCAATTGAAGGTTTCGTCGCGTCCTGGAGTCGAATTTGGCAGAAAGGCGTCGATCCCCAAAAGTTAGGGTTCATCGATTTTGAACGATTTTGCTTCCGATTTTCGTTGGGTAATCTCCCTTACCCCTTGTTCTTCTTTTTCGTGCATTTCCCTGCTTATTTTGGTGATTTTGGTTCGAAATAATTTTCGAAAATTGTAGGGTTTGATTTCGAAAATTTGGGGGTTTTTGGCAGGGGTATTATTTCGTGCAATTGATCGATTATTGCATGTTTTAAGAGTATTATGATGCTTGATTGAGATCGAATTGAGAAGCTTTGGTTCGAATTTGAAGAATTTTAAGAGTTGGGATTTAAAGGCTTGTTTGGGTTCGATTTTAAGGGGGTTGAATTCGAAAAATGGGGAGTTTTTGTCAAGGGATGTTGATTCTTGCTTGGATAGCTTAATTGACATTTTAGATGAATTATGGTATTTTATTGGGTTCGAAATTGTGAGATTAAGGTTCGATTTTTGTAGGGCATTCTTGAACGAATTTCGATTGTCTCATTTATTTCCTTCCCTGCATGTACCCTGCCCCGGGTCTTTTAAGAGGATAATTGTCGTGTATTGACAATGTTGTGAGGGATATGGGTGTGCTTGAGCATAGGTTACATGTTCGTAAATAATTGTGAATTATTTATCGTGTTAGCACATCATTCCTCGGGGCATGGAACTCGAGCAGGGCTTGGCTCGGACTTCGGAGATTTAAGGTACGTGCGACGTACGAGCATTTCTATATTTTAAGGCATATGTGAATGCATAATGAAAATTTGATTTCATTGAATAATCGCGCATGAGGATTATATATATATATATGTTGATATAGCCAAGGAATGACCCAAATCTTGATATCGCCGCTTGTAGCGTGCGTGACACTAGAGTAGGATGACTCTTGCATGATATATGGGGTACTGGGTTTATTTGACTATATTAGGGCATTTGAGATGCCTGGGAATGATCGTAAAATCATGTATTCTTCGTAAGACATTTGAGATGTCTAAGTTCGTAGAATCGTGTATTCATTATAAGACATTTGAGATGTCTAGGTTTGTAGACTCATGTATTCATTATAAGACACTTGAGATGTCTAAGTATAATGAAGGATTGGTAAAATAAATGCTAAAGCATTTGAGCTATCTGTGATTGATAGCAAGGTTGTGAAATCAGTATTAGATATTGTGATATCTGTAATTGCATGTTTAATGAATTTGTAATCACTATATGTTGATATTCGAGGATTAGGCATGCGATGAGTTAATCAATGCGTTGATTTACTGATTTATGAGATTTGATGAGTTTGATGTTGTGAGAACAGGGACAGTACACGGAATCCCGGATGAGGATGTTGCCATCCAGGGAGTATCATTTAAATTCATTAGTATTTACTTGTGTTGTAAATTATGAATTTCATTATTATGATTATGGGATTTTGTGTATTGGTATGCTCACCCCGTTGGGGGCTGTCTCTGTTGGGACAGGTGGACAGGTACATCGATGGCTATGGAGCTGAGCTCGAGCTGTTGATTTGAGGTACTCCCAGGATCGTGGTACCAGGGCTTGATGGAGCACGGTATCGTATAGAGTACCTATATATACACCTGAGGATTTATACATATTCATGATGCTCGCATGTGAGCACGATTATACTTGTATATGGATTGTATATAAAGGCATGAGCCTTTCTCTCTTTCATTTAAGGTTGCATGCAATTAGGTTGAATTGCTAGAATGATATGAGAGTCATTGGTGTATTATGTGGGTGTTGGAACCCACTTTTGTTGACATATGTGTGGTGTCTTCCCTGGCTGGGAATCTACTTGTATTACTGCTTTCTGTTGAGTATTATGTGTTCCCTGGCCGGGAATTTTGTTATGTGTTGTACTCTTTTTTTGGGATAGCTCTATTTATGGGGAGACTCTGCCCAAATTTTTATAAAAGTTTACAATGTGAAAAGTGGCACCAAGGGGTTGGTAAAGGGCAAACATATGAGTCTTTCATTGTCAGGCAATGATTAAGTATCATCAGAGCTTCCCGATTGACATTTTATAGAAAGCATGTACCACACATAGTGGTTAATACACTAATCAAGGTTTAAGGGCTTGGGGTCCTTACATTAGTGGTATCAGAGCAGTGGTTGCTCATTGGGGCTGTTAAGGGCCTAGGAAGTTATTGATAGCACATATTTATGCATGATGGCATTAATGTTGTATGACATAGCAAATTGTTTATGTGCTCTTATGATATGAAAAGTGGTATTGCTAACCATTGTGGTTGCAGGAATCGTGTGGAACACGATAGGATGACATTTATGGGGATGTCTGGCACTCCGTGTGTTATGTGCCAAGGAAGCTGGTTTTAAGAAAATCAGATAAAGGG
The DNA here is from genome assembly GCA_907163345.1 of Haberlea rhodopensis. NCBI lineage: Eukaryota > Viridiplantae > Streptophyta > Magnoliopsida > Lamiales > Gesneriaceae > Haberlea > Haberlea rhodopensis. Next base: position 10,953,624 of record CAJQUN010000006.1, on the reverse strand, counting down.
ATATTTCCGAGGTAACATGTATTTTACGTTGTCTTGTTGACACATGATGAATGCAAAGTGGTGCATTGAGGTTATGATATATGTTATTGTGCATTGTTTTTGCATATGCATGTTGTGAAATATAAGAGGTGTATTTCACGAGTCAAAGTTATCTTAGTAAGGATTTTAATGGCTTATGCTAAAGTCCATATGAAGCGATGAAGAGTCCCGCTTATATGGAGTAGCAACGCTAAAGTCCATTGGAAGCGATGAAGAATCCCGCTTACATGGAGTAGCAACGCTAAAGTCCAGTGGAAGCGAGGAAGAATTCCGCTTTCCTGGAGTAGCAAGAAGCATTAAAATGTACTAATGATAAGGGCTCAGGATGAAATAAGGATTTAAGGAAAAAGAATGTCATGACATTGCATATCCATACATTCATATAATGCGTTTTTATTATGTATTGAATGTTGATGCATAGCGTATATGGCTATTGTTGTTAACCCTGATGGTTGCAGGTTACAGGAAATAAGGAATACGAAAAGGAATGATGATTATACATATGTACGGGCATCCCAAGGGCAACATGTATTATGTGGTTAGTCATTTAACACAAGGTAAATCAAGGTATGCATAAGATAGTGCATTATGATATGATACATGTTGATACGCATTGTTTTGCATATGTATATTGTGAAATATAAAGTGAGGATTTCAATGCTTACACTAAAGTCCATATGAAGCGAGGAAGGATTCCGCTTATATGGAGTGGTGAGAAGCATTGAAATGCACTATTGATATTTCACGAGTCAAGGTTATCCTAGTGAGGATTTCAATGCTTGCGCTAAGGTCCATATGAAGCGAGGAAGGATTCCGCTTATATGGAGTAGTGAGAAGCATTGAAATACACTACTGATAAGTGACTCAATTCGAGGTTTATTTATAGCGATGGTTCATTCCGCTATATCTATTGGCGATGGTTCATTCCGCCAGGTGTATTTATAGCGATGGTTCATTCCGCTATATCTATTGGCGATGGTTCATTCCGCCAGGTGTATTTATAGCGACGGTTCATTCCGCTATATTGTTTGGCGATGGTTCATTCCGCCAGGTGTATTGATAGCGATGCCTCTTTCCGCTACTTTGTGGACGATGATTCATGCTCAGGGTATAGCGAGGCTTCATGCCACTTATTATCTGACGAGGTGTCATACCGTCGATTCTATAGCGAGGGATTGTGCCGCTATGTACTCAGCACAGGATTTTGCCGCCTTCGAGCGATGGGTGCTGATTACGCACTATTATTGAGCGACGGAGACAGGTATGACGCTATATTGCTAGCGATGAGGTATGAGATATTGCTATTTTATTAGCTTTATTGTAGCTGGCATGCATTGATATACATGTTTTATTATGCCTATTTTACTAGCATGTTAGTGGATGACATACGCTGATGTACATGTATCGTCACTAGTTGGCAATGTTTTAGATGCCATGAGTTGGCATGTGTCGTCACAGGATGACGATGACGATGGTGTAGGAGATGTCTTATTAGACATGCATCATCGTTACGATGATCGATGCGTTGAGTATACGTATTCAGTGGTATGCCTTGGGTGCCAGTACCGAGCACAAGGTGGTGTGTGCGACACCGATGGACGTGACCCTTATACCGAGCGGGTTGCTCGAGGAATGGTTGGATGCGCTGTACATGTGATTGTACCGCAGCTTACGATTGGGGGTAATCATTTTACGAGTGGTGATACCCTTGAGGTATGCTCGTTGGAATGGCTTTTGGCCATGTGATTTGACGACAGGAGTAATCATGGAGGAAATTACTCGCTTTCTGTCGATGTGACATGTGGTAGACATGATCACACCACCCTTGAGGGTGTAGGATGGGTCTTAAGGGAGTAGGATCAGGTTATGTTAAGTACATAGGGACATTGGAGTGTCCAGGGTGTATCGGCATTGAGGAGTGTTGGATAAAGACCCACTACTCTATTGAGTTTTCTTCCCATAGTATGTTATACCATGTGGAAACGTCCGTCTTGTTAGTAGGTTTGAGGTAAACCTAAAGAGGCAGAGACTAGGTTGTCTGCCACGTGTGTGTAGTACCGTGATGGGCTTGCTAGAGCCGTTATACTGCTCGTTGGAACCAAGTTTGGCAATCGTAAGGTGATGCGATGTGGATCGTGGTGGACTCTAGTAGTCACCACATCATTTGAGGTTGTGCGTGCCTCGCTGAAACGTGTATACGTTTATGTTTAATCTTGGAGACTTGTCTGGGACAGCTCAGGATGTTGGAGTACCAACAAGAGAGTCATCAGGTTGTTATTGACTCAATCTAAAGGAACCCGTGTATTAGGGATACAATGGGTGTTATTATATCCAGTTTTTCCGAACGATGGTTCGAGACTTGTGGATCTCGAGTTCGATGGCGCTTCCCTTGCGAGGAAGGAGGTAGTATTATACCCATTTGGGAATCTTTGAAAGATTCGGTAAGTTGGTACAAGTGGTGTTGATTTTGGGAATCACACCGTGTATTGTTAATCGTCGATTTTCATCCTCCACTGAGTAAGGAATGACTCAGAATTGACGGTTGTGTTCGGGGCTTAGGGATATGTGGTAGATACCCGAGCCGAGTGCATTGAGTATGCATGCGATATCAGTGCTTAGGCAGGTATACCGGTGAGTATACGGATGCCAGTTATTGATTTCCTCTCTGTTAAGCATAGAGTTATGCTATTTTTGGATGGTTAAATCTCTGATGAGAGATATGGAACACCTTGAGATTGGGAATCTCCATGGCACGATGTTTATGAGGATGCAATGGGTTTATTGCATGCCCCTTAAGAAATTTAAACTCTGCGGAGTCTCGGTTGTTATTTATGATCAGGACGTGATTCTTGGAACATCCGGAGGTGGACATCTCGTGAGATGTCTTTTGTTTGAATTTGTGGCCGTGAGTTGCCCAAATTAAGTTGCAATGAGGCGACTACTCCTTCGATGGAGGAAGTTGAAAGTGGAAACCAGGTTTGGTATGGGTACACCGTGGTTGTACTAGTGTTTCCCTCGTAACGATGTATGTTAGACATCGTGAGTCTTGATAGAGATGTCATTGGATGATATCTACGATAGAATCAGGAGCGATTCGAATCCTCGCAGTTTCAGTTGACTAACTGCTTTTGGATTATTAGCGTTGAGTTGTACCGACGCTCTTTGACGTTATGATGGATTTGGAAGTCTATTCCACTCCAGAGTTTGACACAAGGTCAACGTTCTCACGGTTGAGGTGTCATTCAGGATGCGTTCTTACTAGTTGTATTAGATCGAAGGATGACTGTCCGATCTACAGTCGTATGTATTGGTTGTTTTGCAGTCATGAGGCTGACTTTTGGGATGACCCGCATCGAGGTACGTTTTACCTCTTGGGTGATATGTTGGTTTTGGTATGTCGCTCTGTTTCAGAGTTAGATGAGAGGTAAGTATCCTCGCGTTTATTAATACGATTCTGATATGGTCAGGAATCGAGGTTATGGCTTCATGTTGTTGTGCAGCCTGGGTGTTACGTGATACACCAGTGCTAATTTCGAGGACGAAATTCTTTTAGTGGGGGATATTGTGATGACCAGGGATTATAGGTGTTAATCCCGGAGTATTAATAATCCCTAAAGTGGTTTTACGTGACGATTTGGAGTTTAATTGAGGTATTGGGCCTTCTGGGCTCGTTTATTTGGGCAGTTGGGATCGTTGGATCCAGAGGTTGAGATTGTATTCACATTACGGTGTAAAACCTAAGAGTTGGGTTTTTGATGTGTCTCGGAATCTCGGGTGCTGTGTGAGCACCGGTAGGGGGTTTTGGAGTTAGAGAGAGAGTTTTTGAAAACAGATGATTTTTAAGGAATCATGATGTATTTGTGGGGCTATTAATTTTTCGGGGTATTTTTGCTATAAATACCATTTGAACCCAAGATTTTAAGAGAAATTTCATTTCAGCCCCAAATCTTTTCTTTCTCCTCCCTGCGTGCGATTCCCGTCACCTCCCCTGCCCCGCCGTTTCAGGCGCTCCGCCAGTCGCCGTCCGGCCGCCGATCGGCGCGTGCGACCTACCCACGGCTTCGTCTCGACGAGGCGCTCCTTTCCCCTCCATCAATTGAAGGTTTCGTCGCGTCCTGGAGTCGAATTTGGCAGAAAGGCGTCGATCCCCAAAAGTTAGGGTTCATCGATTTTGAACGATTTTGCTTCCGATTTTCGTTGGGTAATCTCCCTTACCCCTTGTTCTTCTTTTTCGTGCATTTCCCTGCTTATTTTGGTGATTTTGGTTCGAAATAATTTTCGAAAATTGTAGGGTTTGATTTCGAAAATTTGGGGGTTTTTGGCAGGGGTATTATTTCGTGCAATTGATCGATTATTGCATGTTTTAAGAGTATTATGATGCTTGATTGAGATCGAATTGAGAAGCTTTGGTTCGAATTTGAAGAATTTTAAGAGTTGGGATTTAAAGGCTTGTTTGGGTTCGATTTTAAGGGGGTTGAATTCAAAAAATGGGGAGTTTTTGTCAAGGGATGTTGATTCTTGCTTGGATAGCTTAATTGACATTTTAGATGAATTATGGTATTTTATTGGGTTCGAAATTGTGAGATTAAGGTTCGATTTTTGTAGGGCATTCTTGAACGAATTTCGATTGTCTCATTTATTTCCTTCCCTGCATGTACCCTGCCCCGGGTCTTTTAAGAGGATAATTGTCGTGTATTGACAATGTTGTGAGGGATATGGGTGTGCTTGAGCATAGGTTACATGTTCGTAAATAATTGTGAATTATTTATCGTGTTAGCACATCATTCCTCGGGGCATGGAACTCGAGCAGGGCTTGGCTCGGAATCTACTTGTATTACTGCTTTCTGTTGAGTATTATGTGTTCCCTGGCCGGGAATTTTGTTATATGTTGTACTCTTTTTTTGGGATAGCTCTATTTATGGGGAGACTCTGCCCAAATTTTTATAAAAGTTTACAATGTGAAAAGTGGCACCAAGGGGTTGGTAAAGGGCAAACATATGAGTCTTTCATTGTCAGGCAATGATTAAGTATCATCAGAGCTTCCCGATTGACATTTTATAGAAAGCATGTACCACACATAGTGGTTAATACACTAATCAAGGTTTAAGGGCTTGGGGTCCTTACATCGTATGGCGTCTTACCATATCATGAACATCGTGTGGCATCTACCACATGGGCATCTTACCCAATCATATACATCGAGTGGCATCTTACCACATGGGCATCTTACCCATTCATATACATCGGGTGGCATCTTACCACATGGGCATCTTACCCAATCATATGGCATCTTACCATATCATATATACCGTATCATTAAATAAACATCGTATAAACATTATCATAACCTTACTCATCACAATCATCATCATAAACATCATCATCATCATCAACTTACTTATCATAATAATCATCGTAAACATCATCATCATAAACTTACTTATCACAATCATCATTATAAACATCATCAACATAAACTTACTTATCATAATCATCATCATCATAAACTTACTTATCATAATCATCATCGTAAACATCATCATCATAAACTTACTTATCACAATCATCATCATAAACATCATCATCATCAACTTACTTATCATAATCATCATCGTAAACATCATCATCATAAACTTACTTATCACAATCATCATTATAAACATCATCATCATAAACTTACTTATCATAATCATCATCATAAACATCATCATCATAAACTTACTTATCATAATCATCATCGTAAACATCATCATCATAAACTTACTTATCACAATCATCATCATAAACATCATCATCATAAACTTACTTATCATAATCATCATCATAAACATCATATGTAGGAATATGGTTTACCGTCCGATGCCCGTACGTTTCTTACGTGCCTTAATTCCCAAAAGTTGAGAAGTTGGAGAATTTTATCTCCTTGACGTTGTGGGTACCTGGGATGGTTCTACACAACCATACAAATCGATATTAGAAGCTAGATATAGTCCAATATCCAAAAATTCCATCAATTATGCCAAGAAAATAATTTTCAGCAAAATCGCTCGACCGATCGATCGGTTACACTTACCGATCGATCGGTAACTGTTCATAATTTCATTTTAAGCTACGGCCTTTCACCGATCGATCGGTCCAAGCTACCGATCGATCGTTAGCCATCCACCGATCGATCGATCACTTTTACCGATCGATCGGTAAGTAAAGGAATTTCACCCCTCGCTACGCCCTTGCACCGATCGATCGTTGCCCTGCTACCGATCGATCGGTCGCTGCGATATTTTCGTGTAAACTCCATTTCTTGGCACAAAACTACTAAATAAACCAATACATCTTAAACCAAAGACATCCCAAAAACTTATTATCACAAAAACCTCATAAAACCATACCCCGATCACATACAACACATACCCAAAACAAACCCACCTAAAATACTTCAAAATCATCCCATTTCAAAACCAAACATCATAAAACTTTAGGGAGGGTTCCATACCTCTTGAAGACTCCAAATCTTAACAAAGATCTCAAAAACAAAGGTTTTGTGGAGCTTCCTTCTTCCTCCTTTGAAGAATTTCGAAAATGGGAAGGGTTTTTGGGTTGGGAAGTGATTTTGGGGATTTAAAAGTGATTGGTAAAGTAAAGGGGAAAAATGTATAGTGGGGGGTATATGGGTTAAATCAATTAAACTTGTACCCAATAATTAACATGATGTATAAAATACCCCAACATGGTATTTTAAAAGCATTTCACAAAAATGCAACAAACTTCATCTAACTTCATATTTTCCTCATAATTGACAATAAATCATGTTAACACTTCATTACCCATCACATAAATTGATTATGCACATGATTCATCATATAAACATAATTAATGCCCAAATTGCATATAATTAATTTCGGGGTATCACATTACTCCTCTACTTATAAGATTTCATCCTCGAAATTGCATGCACTTACCCAAAATGAAACTAAACATAAGTCATACCAGAAAATAGTTCCGGGTAGTGCTGCACCATATGCCGTTCCGTCTCCCACGTAGCCTCCTCGATACCCAGACGATCCCAATGATCCTTGACCATCGGTATAACTTTGCTTCGCAATCTGCGATCCTCACGATCCAGAATTCTGACCGGTCGTTCTACGTAGGATACATCTGAATCTAATTGTACTTCGGTAGGCTGTAATACATGAGACGGGTCTGGCTCATACTTCCGTAACATAGAGACATGGAAAGCATCATTAATCCCAGATAAAGACGGCGGTAGAACCAAACGGTAAGCCAAAGTACCGATACGCTGCAATACTTCATATGGCCCAACATACCTCGGGGATAACTTCCCCCGCATACCAAAACGAACTACACCCCTGAAGGGTGAGATTTTCAAGAAGACCTTGTCTCCTACTTTGAATTCTAGCGGTCGTCGTCGCTTATTGGCATAGGCTGCTTGCCTATCCTGGGCCGCTTTCATCTTTTGGCATATCAACTTAATCTTTTCTTCCATTTCCTTAATCATATCAGGTCCTCCGACCGCTTTACTAGTCAAGTCCTCCCAATACAGGGGTGACCTGCATCGTCGTCCGTAAAGAGCTTCAAAAGGGGCCATTTGAATGCTCGCCTGATAGCTGTTATTATAGGAGAACTCTACCAGTGGTATAGAATCTTGCCACGGAGTATCAAACTCCAAAACACATGCCCTCAGCATATCTTCGAGCGTCTGTATGGTACGCTCTGTTCGGCCGTCTGTCTGAGGGTGATAAGCTGTACTCAGTCTCACCTCGGTGCCCAAAGCTGTCTGGAGACCCTCCCAGAAATGAGAAGTAAACCTTGGGTCTCTGTCAAACACAATCGAGACTGGAACCCCATGCAACCTCACTACATCCCGTGCATATAATTGGGCCATCTTTAGATACGTGAAAGTCATACTGTAAGGGATGAAATGAGCTACCTTCGTCAGCCTATCCACGATCACCCAGATCGCATCAAATCCAGAGGCCGTTCTTGGCAAGTGGGTCACGAAGTCCATAGATATATGCTCCCACTTCCACTTAGGTACTTCCAAGCTCTTCAGCGCCACCAGGCCTCTGCCTTTCTGCCTTTACCTGCTGGCAGATCAAACATCTTTTAACAAAAGTGATCACATCACGCTTCATGCGTCTCCACCAGAATTGACTGCATAGGTCCTTGTACATCTTCCTTCCTCCTGGGTGGATACTTGTGAGACCCCGTTATCTCAACAAGGTACTAAGGTGCAATTAAGAGAACTAAACATACTTATATATATGAATCAGAGTAGTAAGTCGTGTTGATTATCCTGAGCTTAAGAGATTACAGTACCAAAAGTTCAAAAAGGAAATTCACATTTTCCTACAAAAGGTACTACACTAGTCTTACTCTACTTCGTGTAGAAGCTATACAAAAAGATTCTCTAACATGCTAATCATGTAGCACTCCTTACAGCTCAGCATATCAACCCCGACCCTGGTTCTCATCGTCAAAAGCACCTACAAAGACAACCCTCAATACATGAGCATACTGTGATTCATATTCAACATAATATGAATGTAAAGCGTAAATGCACAAATCATAAATACAAAGCACTTCCTGTATTTCCAAGCATTTACAACGCCCATTGATTGTCCATGTACCATAACTCATAATAACACATTATATGAACATATGGTTTCATCAATAAATGTCATGACATATCTTTACTTCTTAAATCCTCACTTCAATCCTGAGTCCTTATCATTAGTGTATTTCAATGCTTCTTACTTTTCCACGTAAGCGGAATTCTTCCTCACTTCTTATGGAATCCACGTAAGCGAATTCTTCCTCGCTTCTTATGGACATTAGCGTAAGCATTAAAATCCTCACTAAGATAACCTTGACTCGTGAAATACACCTCTTATATTTCACAACATACATATGCAAAAACAATGTATATCAACATGTATCACATCATAATGCACTATCTTATGCATATCTTGCTTTACCTTGTGTTAAATAAATAAACACATAATACATGTTACCGTTGGGATGCCGTACGTCGCTTACGTACCTTTCCAAAAGATAGAGGAGTCAACCGACTTTATCTCCTCGGCTGTGCTGGCACCTGTTATGGTTCTACATAACCACACAACACAATATTAGGCACCTCATAATAATCCGGAATCAAAACTCAAATAAAAATCACATTTACCCTACAATGTCATCTCGCGATCGATCGCCCCTTAGTCCCGATCGATCGCGAGATGCTACTGCCTTGTATTCCAAAAATATGCAATCAGCGATCGATCGCCTCAATATTGGCGATCGATCGCCAAAACCCACTGGAACGCCGCGATCGATCTCGCCTCCTTGGCGATCGATCGCCAACCCTGTTCCTTTGAGCGATTTTCAAAATTACCGAGCACCTCTTTTCATACACTTAAAACCATATCATAACACATATAATATGCACGAATAAAAATACTAGGGGCTTCACCATACTTCCATGAAGGGTTTTAAACCAAAGTTTCAATAAACTCCTAGCCTAACATGCATCATAATAACCCCAAAAGTTTGACACTCAACCAAAATTCCAGAAAAACAGGGCACTTGAACCTTGCACAGAATTTTCGAACACTACTTTTCACATGCTTAAATCCTTCACATAATACATGAAACATGCTCAAGGGAATATACTGGTATCTTCAACAAACTACCATACACGTATTCACATCAAAGGTTCAACCAAAACCTAAGCTAGCATGCTTCATATATTCATGATAGAACCCTTACTCAACATGAAAACAGGGCACTTCCCCTGCTCGGATGTTCGAGGAACCCTTTTCTCAACTAGAAATCTAACACATAAAGCATGCAAGTTACTTAACAAAACATGCTAGGGGCTTCACAAACATCACATAAAAGTACTCATAACAAGATTTCATTGAACCCTACACTAGCATGCCAAATCTGCTACAAAGAACACACATGCTAGAAATCTGAAAACTGGGAAAAACATGTGACTCCTCACCACTTTTGCTCTTCGATTTTCGTCAAGAAGGGATTAGTAAAATCCGATCACTTCCTTCCTAGAAACAGTCCAAATTGCAGACGAAATGAAGGGAGGAAGAAGGAGGTTTTTGGAAGAGACCAAGTGAAAATATCTAAGTGCCAAAAAGGCTTACAAGTCAATCAGTTTCTAGAAAAACAGGGGAGGGGCGTGGGTTGTATGCAAGTGGGGGTGGGGTGGTTGCATGTAGGGTGATCTTGTGGTGTTTAATTGTGTTCCGGTATTTCATACGATGTATAAAAATATCTCTCCTTGATATTTTATTATTCTACCACATAAACACAACAATTAAAAACACCTAACATGCTCCCTAAACCACATCATCAAATTAAATAAATCATTCCCACATAAAATACGCCTTTAACACATAGGCTCACAATTAACAACCCTTAATTGCATGATTACCCACATAATCATTTCGGGGATATCACAATACTGAACCGAGTACTATGAGCTCGCTACAATATTCCCCTACGCAACTCTGGTGTATCTGGGACTACCCATCGGTTGCCCAGTCTCAAGGAATCATCTTCTGCCACTCTGAACTTTGATGGCTGTCCTTGAAGTACTATCGATGACCATCTCTGAATCTCATCATCCGACCTCTGGGCTTTCCTGATAGCCTCAAATATGTCTGGCTTGGCCAACATGGTCGACACTCGCACCGGCGACGTGTACACATCGAAATCATAGCCCAGATGGCAATAAGAAGTCATCATCGCTGATAAACACATAGCGTCTTCAGCAGTACTCTTCACCTTCCGACTTAAGGCGTCTGCTATCAAATTTGCTTTACCAGGATGGTACTCAATCTCACAGTCATAATCCTTGAGCAAATCCATCCATCTTCTTTGACGCATATTCAGTTCAGCCTGAGTGAATAGGAACTTCAGGCTCTTATGGTCCGTATAGATGGTAAACGTCGTACCATAAAGATAATGACGCCAAATCTTCAAGGCGAAAATGATGGCCGCCAGTTCTAGATCATGGACTGGGTATCTGGTCTCATGAGGCTTCAACTGTCTCGAAGCATAAGCCACCACGTGCTTCTCCTGCATCAATACACAGCCCAAACCCTGCAATGATGCGTCTGTGTACAAGGCAAACCTCTTATTCTCAGAAGGAATTACCAACACTGGCGCTGTCGTCAAACGACGCTTTAATTCTTGGAAGCTTTCCTCACAAGCTTCGGACCAATAGAACGGCACTCCTTTCTGAGTCAGCTGTGTCAGGGGTTTGGCAATCTTTGAGAAACCCTCGACGAAACGTCGGTAATATCCTGCCAAACCGAGAAAGCTCCGTATCTCGGGTACAGAAGTGGGTGCAACCCACTCCATCACAGCTTCAACCTTCCTGGGATCTACAGATATCCCGCTGCTAGATATAACATGACCCAAGAACACCACACTGCTCAACCAGAATTCGCACTTGCTGAGCTTTGCATATAACTGATGATCCCTAAGGATCTGGAGCACTGTCCTCAAGTGCTTTACGTGTTCCTCTTCAGTCCGGGAGTAGATGAGTATATCGTCAATGAAAACTATGACGAACTGATCCAAATATGGCTGGATCACCCTGTTCATCAAAATCATGAAAACAGCTGGGGCATTCGTCACCCCAAAAGGCATGACTAGGAATTCATAGTGTCCATATCTAGTCCTGAAATCTGTCTTCTGGACATCATCTTCCCTCACTCGAATCTGGTGGTACCCCGACCTTAGATCTTACTGTAGAGCCTCGTACCCTGCAACTGGTCAAACAAATCATCGATCCTCGGGAGTGGATACTTGTTCTTCACTGTAGCTTTGTTCAACTGTCTTTAATCGATGCACAGACGCATCGAACCATCTTTCTTCTTAACAAATAAAACTGGTGCACCCCAGGGCAATACGCTAGGGCGTATATAGCCCTTATCAAGGAGCTCTTGCAACTGAATCTTTAACTCCCTTAGTTCCGCTGGTGCCATCCTATATGGGGCACGAGAAATGGCAGACGTCCCCGGTAGTAACTCAATCCCAAACTCGACCTCTCTCATCGGTGGGAATCCGGGAATCTCTTTCGGAAAGACATCAGGAAATTCCGCCACTACAGGCACATCCTCAACTTTAATTCTTCTTTCTTTTCAGAAACATCAACAGCATAGATGAGATATCCAGTATGGCCTCGTTCAATTAACTGTGCCATCTTGACCGCAGATATCAACGGAATCTTAGAACGAGAACCATCCCCAAAGAACGTCCACTGGATTCCCACATCAGACCTGAATCGGACAGTCCTCTGCCTGCAGTTCACAACTTCCAGATACCTGTTCAGAACATCAATGCCTACAATGCAGTCAAAGTCTGACATCCCCATAACAATCAAATCTGACCTTAGTTCGTTATCCTCAAAATAAATGAGGCCATCATAGACAATCTGATCAGTAATCATACTTCTTCCAGCGGGGGTCAAGACTATAAGAGGCGTGGGCGACGGAGAAGTGCATATGTGGTGCCTTTCCACAAAACTTGTCGACACGAAAGAGTGTGATGCACCTGTGTCTATCAATATAAAAGCAAGGTGCGTAAATAAAAGACACGTACCCGCTATAACCTCCTCCGGAGCTGCTGTAGTTTGCTCCCTCGTCAAAGCATAAACATGCCCCTGAGGTGGCCCCATGGGCTGACCTCCAAACTGCCTCGGTGCAAAAGGTGGTCTGTGCTGAGCTGCTCTGTCCGCAGGCCTCCCCGCAGAGTTCTGTTGTCTTCCCCTGTTGGGACACTGTCGAGCAAAGTGGCCTTTGTCGCCACAAACATAACATCCTACACAGTCTTTCGCCAAATGTGGTTGCCCACAAAGAGTGCACTGGACCTTCCCGAATCGGTCTCCCTGAGACTGCCCTCTTCCAGATGGGGCATCATTCCTACGACTTCCTTTCCAACGATTGTCGGGCCTCTTACCACTAAACCTTGACTGCTGATGTGTTTCCTCTTGGCTTGAACTGATCACCCCTCGGCCTCAAATTATCAGGAGTGGATTTCTGAGGGGGTGCTGGAGGTGGTATGGTATTAGGGTATGCACCAACTCCTAGTTCGGCTAGCTCAGCCCGTGAAAGTGCATCGTCAAAGCAAGTAGGGCCATAAGTGATCACCCTATCATACAGTTCCGGCCTCAAGCCCTTCATGAAGTTCCTCATTTTTGCTTGCGTACTTGTGCCGATATGAGGCACATATCTGAGCAAAGAACAGTATTGGAGAGCATAATCTGACACCGGCATGTTACCTTGCTTGAGGTTAGTGAATTCATCTTCCTTGGCATGTCGTACAGCAGCTGAGAAATAGTGGGTCAGAAACCGAGTTCTGAACAGCCTCCAATTAACTTCATGACCTTGAGCCTCTTGTTCTACTACGGTGGTCTTCCACCACATCAGCGCCTTCTTGACCAATTGGAACTCCGCTAGTCTTATCCAGGCCGTCTTAGCACAAGGAGCTGCCACAAATATTTGCTCTATTCTTTCCAACCACTCTTCTGCTTGTTCCCCTGTTTCAGTTCCTTCAAAGGTCGGGGGTCGGTATGCAAGAAATTGAGTCAAGCTCAGTTCCCCAGGCAGCAACTGCTGTTCAGACGATTCTTCGCCAAAATCTGGCGGGGGTAGGGGATTCGTATGTCCAGCACTTGCATTCACACTAACTGCATCTCCCACTTCAACGTTCGCTGCCATGCTGCAACACAAGGGTTAACAACAATACCAAAGGCAGTTTATATAACACATCGTCAGATAATCAAACATGTTAGTGTGACATCATATACTTCATATGCAACTTATGTACAAAACATGTTTAGAAAGAAGCACCTAGTCAACTTATTGCTAAGGCTACCCTTCACTCATTCCCGGGTTATCTAACCACTGCTCTGATACCACTAATGTAGGGTCTTCCTACCTTAACATCATCTTGTACACATATTATGGGCTAAAACATGCATTCATAACATCTTAGGGTTTCGGTTGTTACGTGAGCTATTAAGATTACAGGTCAAAAATGAAATTTCAAAACTTAGTTAATTACATTCTCAAAATGAACGTTAAAGCGATAGAATTATACTACTCCTAGAGTAGAGACTATTTCAAAAATCATGTATTCTAATTTCTTTCATGCTCCTCATAGCTCACTGTCTCAACCCGACCCTGAGCCTTCTGTCTAAAAGTGTACCTACAGGGACAACGCATCGTGAGCATACAAGTATTTACTTAACATCATATTAAAAGGCATAACAGTAAACGCATAACATCTTAGTTAAGTAAAATTCATTGGTCGTTCTTTAACTTCTTTTTGTTGTCCCTGATTCTCATTCATGTATAAGGGCATCTTACCCCATTGTATGGCATCTTACCATAACATAAACATCGTGTGGCATCTTACCATATGGGCATCTTACCCAATCGTATGGCGTCTTACCATATCATGAACATCGTGTGGCATCTTACCACATGGGCATCTTACCCAATCATATACATCGAGTGGCATCTTACCACATGGGCATCTTACCCATTCATATACATCGGGTGGCATCTTACCACATGGGCATCTTACCCAATCATATGGCATCTTACCATATCATATATATCGTATCATTAAATAATCATCGTATAAACATTATCATAACCTTACTCATCACAATCATCATCATAAACATCATCATCATCAACTTACTTATCATAATCATCATCGTAAACATCATCATCATAAACTAACTTATCACAATCATCATTATAAACATCATCATCATCATATTCATCATCGTAAACATCATCATCATAAACTTACTTATCACAATCATCATTATAAACATCATCATCATAAACTTACTTATCATAATCAGCATCATAAACATCATCATCATAAACTTATTTATCATAATCATCATCGTAAACATCATCATCATAAACTTACTTATCACAATCATCATCATAAACATCATCATCATAAACTTACTTATCATAATCATCATCATAAACATCATATGTAGGAATATGGTTTACCGTCCGATGCCCGTACGTTTCTTACGTACCTTAATTCCCAAAAGTGGAGAAGTTGGAGAACTTTATCTCCTTGACATTGTGGGTATCTGGGATGGTTCTACACAACCATACAAATCGATATTAGAAGCTAGCTATAGTCCAATATCCAAAAATTCCATCAATTATGCCAAGAAAATAATTTTCAGCAAAATCGCTCTACCGATCGATCGGTTACACTTACCGATCGATCGGTAACTGTTCATAATTTCATTTTAAGCTACGTGTGATATCCCCGAAATGATTATGTGATTTAATCATTTATTTATATTATGATGATTTAGTGTTAATTCATGAGGTTGAATTAATATGGTTGAGGAGTTACATTTCGGGGTGCATGCGACATATGTTGGGATGTTGGGGTTGTGGCATAATTATTTTGGGGTGTGTATTATTGTTTTGGTAAAAGCATATTTAAATGGGAATTGAAGTATTTTATTGAGAAAATACTATAAAATATCATGTGGGGATATTTTAATAAATCGTGCTAAATACTGGGACCAAAACATAACACATCACATAACCCACCACCCAACCACCCCCCTTGACCCATGCCCTGCTGCCAGCTACCAGCTGCTTGTCCATACCCCTTGTCCCATCTCTCACCCAACCCTCCCATGTCTGAAATCACTCCAATTCTCTCCCACAATTCGTCCAACAGCTGCTAAGGGAGTTAGAGAGGAGACCTTCCATTTTTATTGCTTGGGAAGCTTCCAAAAATCGGAGCAAAAAGGGGTGAGAAACCATTTCTGGGTTTGAAATTTAGTTGTTGAGTTCATACTTTTGTTGGTGTGAAAAATGGCATGTTAGCTTAGGTTTCTTAAAACCTTCGATTTAAATGCTTACATGGTGTTGTTATGTAACTCTCAGTATTTTTCCTTATATATTTTACATGTTTTATGTTGAGGAAATAAGCATGTAAAGTAGGGTGTTCGGAAATCTGGGTAGGAGTATGCCCTGTTTTTCTGGAAAATGTGGACTGGGAGTGATTTTGAGGAGGTGATATTATGCATGTTAGATGGGTTTTAGGGTAAACCTTTGATGTGAAAATATGCATGGTAGTTTTGTGAAGCCTTTGGCATTTTTATTCGAGCAATATTCATGACATATGTGGTAGATTTCATTGCTTGAAAGTGGGTACTCAAAAATCTGGGCAAGAAGACAATGCTCTGTTTTTCGAAAAAGTTGGTTGAGTACTGATGTTATATGGTGCTTTTAATGCATGTGGGTTTGTGGTTGGGATATATATCTTGTATGATTACACTCATGATAGTGTATTGTAGCTACTAGCATGTTTGTTTAGGCATGTTGTATGTCTTACATGTTAGAACGAAAGGTGTGAAAATCGGTGTTGAGCATTCTGGAAAAATGTCGTGCACAGACCATGTGGCGATCGATCGCCACAGATGGCGCGATCGATCGCCGAGGTCCAGTAGCCAAAATCAAAGGCACGCGATCGATCGCCATGAATGGCGCGATCGATCGCCATGGGACAATGGAGTTTGGCGATCGATCGCCAAGTGGTAGCGATCGATCGCCAGAGGCAGAGTTTTGAAATATTGATATTTTGTTGCATTTTTGATTTTGGATCTTAAATTGGCATCTCATATTGTGTTGTACACTGGTGTAGAGCCTTCACAGACGGCTACACAACGCAGGGGATAGAGTCCCACCACACACTACATTTTGGAAAGGTACGTAAGCGACGTACGGGCATCCCAACGGTAACATGTACTTATGTTTGTCTGTTTGACATATGATGAATGCAATGTGATGCATTAAGAGTTGATACATGTTATTATGCATTGTTGTTGCATATTATGCATTGTTGTTGCATATTGTGATGTGGAATAAAGAGGAGTATTCCACGAGTCAGGGGTGATCACAGTGAAGGTTTAATGCTTACGCTTGACCGCTAAAAATGTGGAGCGGGAGGGGGGAGGCTCGCTTGCACATGGAGGCGGGGTATACCATACTAAGCGATGGTGAGATACCGCTAGTATGAAGAAGCGAGGATGAGATACCGCTTGTTTTGAGATTGTAAAGCGAAGAAGCATTAAAATAACTGATGATGACTGACTCAAGAAAAAGAGATGATATGTCATGACATTTATTAGTGAAGCCATACATTCATATAGTGTTTGATTATGAATTGTGGTACAGGGACAACCACTGGGCATTGTAAATGCGATGAAAATACAGGAAGTGTTTTGTATTTATGATTATGCATTTACGCCTTACGTATTCATATTGTGTTGTATATGGATAGCTATGTGCTCATGTATTGGGGGTTGTCTTTGTAGGTGCTTTTGCTAAGGAGAACTAGGGTCGGGGCTGATACTTTGAGCTGTAAGGAGTGCTACTACAATAGCAGGACAGAGTTCTTATGCGTAGTCTCTACAAGTAGTAGAGTAGAACTATAGTGTCACTCCTATTGTTTTGAGAAATGTAACTATTATCTGTTTCAAATTTTATGGGTACATTTGAACTGTAAGCTCAAAATGTCAACACGATTAAATACTCTGATATTGAAATGCTTAGTTCTCTTAATCACACCTATTAGTATCTTGAGATATCGGGGTCTCACATTTAGTGGTATTAGAGCAGTGGTTAGATAACCAGGGAAGAGTGAAGGGTAGCCTTTAGAGACAAGTTGGTTAGGTATTCATTGTTGGGCATGTTATGCATGTGATGCATATTTTTGTATAAGTGTTATACTAACATGCTTTGAATATGATACTCTTGTTATCTAACGGCTTATACTATGAACTGCTTTTGGTATTGTTGTTAACTCTTGTGTTGCAGCATGGCGGTTATTAACCCGGAGAACCTCAATGAAGAGGTAGGGGATATGGGCAGTATGAATGCTAGTGTTGCTCATATAAATCCTTTACCGCCACCTGCTGTAGGAGTGGAGCCCAGTGCACAGATGTTATTACCCGGGGAGCTCAGTTTGACACAGTTTCTGAACTTCCGTCCACCTATGTTTGAGGGGACCGAGTCTGGAGAAGGGGCCGAAGAGTGGCTAGAACGGATAGAGCAGATACTTGTGACTGCGCCCTGTGCACGTACCGCATGGCTGAGGTTAGCCGAGTTTCAGATGGCGAAGAAGCCTTCTATGTGGTGGAAGACCACTGTGATGGAGCTGAGGGCCCAAGGTATGGTAGTGGACTGGACTGTATTCAGGACCCGGTTTCTTAACCGGTATTTTTCTGCCGCTGCCAGACAAGTCAAGGAGGACGAGTTCACTAATTTGAAGCAGGGCAACATGTCAGTTTCAGACTTTGCTTTGCAGTATTCCTCACTGTTGAGGTATGTCCCCCACATCGCTGTGAGCAGCCATGCGAAGATGAGGCATTTCCTGAAGGGACTGAGGCCAAAATTGTTTGATCGGGTTGTTTCCAACAACCCCAGCTCTTTTGATGACGCCCTGACTAGGGCAGAGCTAGCAGAGATTGCAGTGGGAGCATATAAGGACGTTGTACCCTCTTCCGTGCCATCACAGAGGCCTGTTACTGATAGTTTGAAACCACGAGGGGATCAGTTCAAGGCTCGTGGAGCCTCATCATCTTCCAGATTTAGCGGAAAGAAATCTCAGAGTCAGAAGCAGAGCAATCGAGGACCTACACAGGGGAGTAAGGCAGAAGGGGACAGGTGTGACCGCTGTGGAGGATTTCACTTGTCAAGTGACTGCCGAGGCTGTTATGTTTGTGGCAAGATGGGCCACTTAGCTCGGAATTGCCCCAATCGGGTAAGTCAGGCAGACTCAGGGCCGAATAGGCCAAGATTTGATGCTAGGACGGCACCACCGAGGCAGCAGTTTGTGCCTCGACCACAGGGAGGTCAGGCGACAGGACCACCGCAGGGACAAGTGTATGCACTGACTAGGGAGCAGGCTGAGGCAGCCCCAGAGGAGGTCATTGCTGGTACGTGTCATTTATTTACGTACCCTGCATTTATTTTGGTAGATACAGGTGCTTCTCATTCTTTTGTATCTGTTGCTTTTGTGGAGAGACACCACTTGTGCTCGTCTCTGTTACCCACGCCTCTCATGGTCTCGACACCCACGGGAAAGCATGTGATTGCGGACCGACTGTTATCTGATTGCCTCATTTATTTTGAGGGCAATGATCTGAGGGCCGATCTGATTCAGTTAGAGATGGCAGACTTTGACTGTATTATCGGCATTGATGTGTTGAGCAGATACCGAGCTGTGGTAGATTGCCGACAGAGGATGGTACGTTTTCTATCTGATCAGGGGTTCCAGTGGACTTTTTATGGGGACGGCTCTCGTCCAAGGATTCCAGTGATCTCAGCGGTTAAGATGTCGCGGTTATTGGAACGTGGCCACACTGGGTACCTTATTTATGCCGTGAATGCATCAGAAGAGAAGGAAGTGAGAGCCGAGGACATTCCAGTGGTGGCGGAGTTCATTGATGTATTCCCTGATGAGATTCCGGGGTTTCCGCCTGTCAGGGATGTTGAGTTCGCCATTGAGCTGCTGCCGGGGACTTCTGCTATTTCTCGTGCCCCATACAGGATGGCACCGGCAGAGCTGAGGGAGCTGAAAGTGCAGTTACAGGAGCTCCTTGACAAGGGATACATTCGTCCTAGTGTATCGCGGTGCACCAGTATTGTTCGTGAAAAAGAAGGATGGTTCAATGCGTCTGTGCATTGACTACAGGCAACTGAACAAGGCCACAGTGAAGAACAGGTATCCACTTCCGAGGATTGATGACCTGTTCGATCAGCTTCAGGGTACAGAGGTGTACTCGAAGATAGATTTGAGGTCCGACTATCATCAGGTGCGGGTTAGAGCTGGCGATGTCCAAAAGATGGCTTTTAGAACTCGGTATGGGCACTACGAGTTCTTAGTGATGCCATTTGGAGTGACAAATGCACCTGCAGTTTTTATGAGCTTGATGAACAGAGTATTTCAGGAGTACCTCGATCAGTTTGTGATCGTATTCATTGATGACATCCTCGTATACTCAAGGAGTGAGGAGGAACATGCCGATCATTTGAGGACAGTACTTCAGATTCTCAGAAATCATCAGTTGTACGCCAAACTCAGCAAGTGTGAGTTTTGGCTGAGCAGTGTATCATTTTTGGGCCATATCATATCACGAGAGGGGATATCAGTAGACCCGAGGAAGATAGAGGCAGTTATGGATTGGTCTACCCCTACTCCAGTCAGTGAGATTCGGAGTTTTCTTGGGTTGGCTGGCTATTACCGACGTTTCGTCGAGGGTTTCTCAAAGATCGCCAAGCCACTTACACAGCTGACTCAGAAGGGAGTTCCATTCCTTTGGTCGGAAACTTGTGAGCAGAGTTTCCAGGAGTTGAAGCACAGATTGACTTCAGCGCCAGTTTTGGTAATTCCCAGGGAGAACAAAGGGTTCGTTCTCTATACCGACGCATCGCTTCAGGGTTTAGGATGCGTGCTGATGCAGGATAAGCACGTTGTGGCTTACGCTTCGAGACAATTGAAGCCACATGAGACGAGGTATCCGGTCCATGATCTGGAGCTAGCAGCTATAGTGTTCGCCTTGAAGATATGGCGACACTACTTATACGGTACCTCATTCACCATCTTCACTGATCACAAAAGCCTGAAGTTCTTGTTTACACAGGCTGAGCTGAACATGAGGCAGAGGAGATGGATAAATCTGCTGAAGGATTATGATTGTGAAATCCTATACCATCCCGGGAAAGCAAACTTGACAGCCGACGCTTTGAGTCGGAAGGTGAGGAGCACAGCAGAGGATGCCATGTGTCTATCAGCTATGTTGGGCTCCTACTGCCATTTGGGATTTGATTATGATGTGTCTACTTCACCAGTACAGGTTTTGACCTTGTTAGCTGAGCCTGTTATTTATGATCACATCAGGAAAGCTCAGGGGACCGATACAGAGGTTCAGAGATGGATGTCAGTGGTTCATTCAGGGCAGCCATCGAGATTCAAAGTGGCTGAGGACGGTTCTCTGAGACTTGGCGACAGATGGGTGGTTCCAGATACACCCGAGTTGCGTCAGGGTATATTACATTGCAGCAGGATGAGTGTCCACCCGGGCGGAAAAAAGATGTATAAGGATCTACGCAACCATTTCTGGTGGAGGCGTATGAAACAAGATGTCACCTCATTCGTCAAAAGATGTTTGATCTGTCAACAGGTGAAGGCTGAAAGGCAGAGGCCTGGAGGTGAGCTAAGGAGCTTGGAGATACCACAGTGGAAGTGGGAGCACATATCCATGGACTTCGTGAACCACTTACCAAGAACTGTTTCAGGTTTCGATGCTATATGGGTAGTCGTCGACAGATTGACAAAGAGTGCTCATTTCATTCCCTACTGTATGACATATACGCACTTGAGGATGGCACAGTTATATATCAGAGATGTGGTGAGACTGCACGGGATCCTTGTTTCGATTGTATCTGATCGAGATCCGCGGTTTACATCTCACTTTTGGGAGGGTCTGCAGACAGCTCTAGGTACGGAGTTGAGGCTGAGCACAGCCTATCACCCTCAGATGGACGGACAGACCGAGCGTACAATACAGACGCTCGAAGATATGTTGAGAGCTTGTGTGCTAGAGTTCGACACTTCATGGCAGGACTCGATAGCCTTGGTGGAGTTCTCTTACAACAACAGCTACCAGGCAAGTATACAGATGGCTCCTTTCGAGGCCCTCTATGGTAGGCGTTGTAGGTCACCCTTGTGTTGGGATGACGGGGATCGCAAATCAGTCGGAGGACCAGACTTGATCCGGGAAATGGAAGAAAAGGAAAAAGTGATAAGGCAAAAGATGAAGGCAGCTCAGGACAGACAGGCAGCGTATGCCAATCAGCGGCGTAGGCCGTTGGAGTTTCAGTTGGGCGACAGAGTCTTTCTGAAGATCTCACCTTTCAGATGCGTGGTACGGTTTGGTATGCGGGGAAAGTTATCCCCGAGATATGTGGGGTCGTACGAGATCTTGCAGTGTGTGGGTACTCTGGCTTACCGGTTAGCTTTACCGCCCTCTCTGTCTGGCATTCACGATGTATTTCATGTGTCTATGTTGCGGAAGTACGAGCCAGATCCTTCTCATGTGTTGCAGCCTTCTGAGGTTCAGATTGAGTCAGATGTTTCCTATGTAGAGCGGCCTATCAGGATTTTGGATAGGGCAGATCGCAGACTGAGAAACAAAGTTATTCCTATGATCAAGGTTCAGTGGGATCGTAGGGGTGTCGAGGAGGCCACGTGGGAGACAGAGCGACACATGGTGCAGCACTATCCAGAGCTGTTTTCTGGTATGCATTTATGTTTTGTTTTACTTTATATTGGGTAAGTGCATGCTGATTTCGAGGGCGAAATCTTATAAGTAGGGGAGTATTGTGATATCCCCGAAATGATTATGTGATTTAATCATTTATTTATATTATGATGATTTAGTGTTAATTCATGAGGTTGAATTAATATGGTTGAAGAGTTACATTTCGGGGTGCATGCGACATATGTTGGGATGTTGGGGTTGTGGCATAATTATTTTGGGGTGTGTATTATTGTTTTGGTAAAAGCATATTTAAATGGGAATTGAAGTATTTTATTGAGAAAATACTATAAAATATCATGTGAGGATATTTTAATACATCGTGCTAAATACCGGGACCAAAACATAACACATCACATAACCCACCACCCAACCACCCCCCTTGACCCATGCCCTGCTGCCAGCTACCAGCTGCCAGCTGCTTGCCCATACCCCTTGTCCCATCTCTCACCCAACCCTCCCATGTCTGAAATCACTCCAATTCTCTCCCACAATTCGTCCAACAGCTGCTAAGGGAGTTAGAGAGGAGACCTTCCATTTTTATTGCTTGGGAAGCTTCCAAAAATCGGAGCAAAAAGGGGTGAGAAACCATTTCTGGGTTTGAAATTTAGTTGTTGAGTTCATACTTTTGTTGGTGTGAAAAATGGCATGTTAGCTTAGGTTTCTTAAAACCTTCGATTTAAATGCTTACATGGTGTTGTTATGTAACTCTCAGTATTTTTCCTTATATATTTTACATGTTTTATGTTGAGGAAATAAGCATGTAAAGTAGGGTGTTCGGAAATCTGGGTAGGAGTATTTCTGGAAAATGTGGACTGGGAGTGATTTTGAGGAGGTGATACTATGCATGTTAGATGGGTTTTAGGGTAAACCTTTGATGTGAAAATATGCATGGTAGTTTTGTGAAGCCTTTGGCATTTTTATTCGAGCAATATTCATGACATATGTGGTAGATTTCATTGCTTGAAAGTGGGTACTCAAAAATCTGGGCAAGAAGACAATGCTCTGTTTTTCGAAAAAGTTGGTTGAGTACTGATGTTATATGGTGCTTTTAATGCATGTGGGTTTGTGGTTGGGATATATATCTTGTATGATTACACTCATGATAGTGTATTGTAGCTACTAGCATGTTTGTTTAGGCATGTTGTATGTCTTACATGTTAGAACGAAAGGTGTGAAAATCGGTGTTGAGCATTCTGGAAAAATGTCGCGCACAGACCATGTGGCGATCGATCGCCACAGATGGCGCGATCGATCGCCGAGGTCCAGTAGCCAAAATCAAAGGCACGCGATCGATCGCCATGAATGGCGCGATCGATCGCCATGGGACAGTGGAGTTTGGCGATCGATCGCCAAGTGGTAGCGATCGATCGCCAGAGGCAGGGTTTTGAAATATTGATATTTTGTTGCATTTTTGATTTTGGATCTTAAATTGGCATCTAATATTGTGTTGTACACTGGTGTAGAGCCTTCACAGACGGCTACACAACGCAGGGGATAGTGTCCCACCACACACTACATTTTGGAAAGGTACGTAAGCGACGTACGGGCATCCCAACGGTAACATGTACTTATGTTTGTCTGTTTGACATATGATGAATGCAATGTGATGCATTAAGAGTTGATACATGTTATTATGCATTGTTGTTGCATATTATGCATTGTTGTTGCATATTGTGATGTGGAATAAAGAGGAGTATTCCACGAGTCAGGGGTGATCACAGTGAAGGTTTAATGCTTACGCTTGACCGCTAAAAATGTGGAGCGGGAGGGGGGAGGCTCGCTTGCACATGGAGGCGGGGTATACCA
This sequence comes from Haberlea rhodopensis, assembly GCA_907163345.1. Classification (NCBI taxonomy): domain Eukaryota; kingdom Viridiplantae; phylum Streptophyta; class Magnoliopsida; order Lamiales; family Gesneriaceae; genus Haberlea; species Haberlea rhodopensis. The sequence goes on along the minus strand of CAJQUN010000006.1, from coordinate 10,929,350 downwards.
TACTAAGCGATGATGAGATACCGCTAGTATGAAGAAGCGAGGATGAGATACCGCTTGTTTTGAGATTGTAAAGCGAAGAAGCACTAAAATAACTGATGATGACTGACTCAAGAAAAAGAGATGATATGTCATGACATTTATTAGTGAAGTCATACATTCATATAGTGTTTGATTATGAATTGTGGTACAGGGACAACCACTGGGCATTGTAAATGCGATGAAAATACAGGAAGTGTTTTGTATTTATGATTATGCATTTACGCCTTACGTATTCATATTTGTTGTATATGGATAGCTATGTGCTCATGTGTTGGGGGTTGTCTTTGTAAGTGCTTTTGCTAAGGAGAACTAGGGTCGGGGCTGATACTTTGAGCTGTAAGGAGTGCTACTACAATAGCAGGACAGAGTTCTTATGCGTAGTCTCTACAAGTAGTAGAGTAGAACTATAGTGTCACTCCTATTGTTTTGAGAAATGTAACTATTATCTATTTCAAATTTTATGGGTACATTTGAACTGTAAGCTCAAAATGTCAACACGATTAAATACTCTGATATTGAAATGCTTAGTTCTCTTAATCGCACCTATTAGTATCTTGAGATTACGGGGTCTCACACTATTGTAGTAGCTATCCACCGATCGATCGATCACTTTTACCGATCGATCGGTAAGTAAAGGAATTTCACCCCTCGCTACGCCCTTGCACCGATCGATCGTTGGTCGCTGCGATATTTTCGTGTAAACTCCATTTCTTGGCACAAAACTACTAAATAGACCAATACCTCTTAAACCAAAGACATCCCAACAACTTATTATCACAAAAACCTCATAAAACCATACCCCAATCACATACAACACATACCCAAAACAAACCCACCTAAAATACTTCAAAATCATCCAATTTCAAAACCAAACATCATAAAAACTTTAGGGAGGGTTCCATACCTCTTGAGACTCCAAATCTTAACAAAGATCTCAAAACAAAGTTTTGTGGAGCTTCCTTCTTCCTCCTTTGAAGAATTTCGAAAATGGGAAGGGTTTTTGGGTTGGGAAGTGATTTTGGGGATTTTAAAAGTGATTGGTAAAGTAAAGGGGAAAAATGTATAGTGGGTGGTATATGGGTTAAATCAATTAAACTTGTACCCAATAATTAACATGATGTATAAAATACCTCAACATGGTATTTTAAAAGCATTTCACAAAAATGCAACAAACTTCCTCTAACTTCATATTTTCCTCATAATTGACAATAAATCATGTTAACACTTCATTACCCATCACATAAATTGATTATGCACATGATTCATCATATAAACATAATTAATGCCCAAATTGCATATAATTAATTTCGGGGCATCACAATTACCGTTAATGCCATCCCATCGCACTCTACACGATTCCTGCAACCACAATGATTAGTAATATCATTTTCCATATCGTAAAAGCACATAAGTAATTAGTTGTGTTACACAACATTAATATCATCATGTATAAATATGTGCTACCAATTCCTATCAACAAGTGCCTAGGCCCTTAACAGTCCCAATGAGCAACCACTGCTCTGATACCACTAATGTAAGACCCCAACACCTAAACTCGTCCTTAGTTCATTTATGACGTCGTATATGTATAAATTTTTCATTTTCTTTTCATTCTTTAAAAAGAATCATTACATGCTTCCCATAATCCCATGAAATAAATAATGTTCAACATTATATGATCATCTCTACCAACAAATAGACTCAAAGATTTCGCCCATTACCATCCCCATTACACCACTTTTATATTGTGGACTTTTATAAAAATTTGGGCAGAGTCTCTCCATAAATTGAGCTATCCCAAAATAAACACATTACCAAAATAACTCACAGCCAGGGAAGACACCACACTAATAAGACAACAAAAGTGGGTTTCAACACCCTTATATAGTCCATATACAGATACAAGTGCTCACAGAAGAGCAACGAATAACGGATACTCATCCGGATGTATAATTAATATATATACCAACAGCTCAACCTCGTATATCGGCTCAATCTCATACTATGCTTCTGGAAGCATCATCCAACAAGGTTCGAGCCTAGCACTCCAAGGCAGCATCGTACCTGTCATACCTGTTTCAACAGAAACAGTCCCCACACAGGGTGAGCATACTCCAACTCAAAATTCAATCACAAATCGATATACAAAATCATAATGCAACAGTTTAGATTATTCAAAACTCATAAAATATACTCCCTGTACAATTCCGAATTTGTATAGCTTCCACACACTTTTCCTGTTTCAAACTCACGCACCTTCAAAATGTCAAGTTCAGTATTATCATTGAAAATATGATACCCAACAACACTATGAATTCAATACAACAACAATGTATTATTTATGCTCAACATAAATAATTCAACATCAATGTAAACTTGGTTATCCCACTATCTCATTCTCGACACTTTCTCAAATTGCTCATGCCCAAGGCATCAATACTCAACTAGTATAATCGGATAACGTACCACTACGTGTCCACCATACTTCGTATATTAACTCAATTATTAAAGTCAAACACTTAACCTGGAACATCAAAATCAAAATACAAGTGTATATGAATGTATAGATACTAGGTATACCTGCTCGTACGTCACCACGTACCTTATAGTAGACAACATGAACAAGCTATCATCAATGTCCGAAGTCTCCTGTAGAGTCTATATCGAATATCAATCCAATATTAGCTCGAAATCAAAGCAATTCATAACCATCATATATTTCTTACTTTCATATCCATATCCTAAATCAATAACTCAATATTATGAATCAAATCATAATCAATACTTTGGATGCACACATCCTCACATTAATCATGATATATCATTGGTAATGCAAAACCCCATCATCTCCCACCATCCGCTACATCACACACATGATGCAGGATACACACACCCATACATGCAAGATCACGCCCAACTCACATAACAGTTCACTAGACACACCAGTTCAACAGAGGGAAAGGAAGTGCAAGGGTGTATGCATAATAACATCCAACTAGTGTCTAACTAAAACAATCCAATTAAGCCAATTAATATGTTCCAAACATTCAAACTCACACCGAGGTGATTCAAACCAAGACATGAAAGAAAGGATCCATGTAGATACGAGATTCTACCCTTTTAAATCTACTTCTCTTAATCCCAACATAAAGTCATTTATTTGTTTGAATTCAACTTAAACAAATTAAACATGCATTGAATTTCAATCTAAACTCATAATGCCCATTCAAGCATACACATCACCACAATCTTATTCCATGCCATAACTTACACTACCATGAATCTAACCCATTTATTCCCACATTTAGTATAGCTTTTGGTTATACTTGAACTCCACTTAAACATTATATCAAACACTTTATGAGCATTATTTTTAAGCCAATACCATAGGAATCTCTAACCATGGCAGCAACCATTTGAATCCAAATTAGCAAGATTTTCCAAATGAATTGGACAGAAATCGATACACTTTCTTCCCACTCGCAATTACTCGAAGCTACGTATTACATGAATCGAACAGCAGGAAAAAGTCGAGGCCAAACCAACATGCACTGGAAGAAAATCGAACACAAATCAAGTAACATTTTCAAAGCCCACAACAGCAAGGAATCGAATCAAGAACAGCATGAATTTCAAACCAAATAACAGCACAAAATCGTCCCAAAAACGTCTGAAAAAATGCCCCAAAAATGCACCAAAATCGAGCCCCAAATCGGACGAATTCGAAAGTTCAAACCACTGCGCTTCCTTGCAAGATCCGGACGCAATCCGCGACGAAACTTCAGGTTCTTGGTATGGAAAGTTGCGCCTAGAAGAGACGAAGACGATGCTGGTTCGGACGCGCCGGAAGGAGGTTCGACGGCCGCCGGCGCAGGGCTTTTAGCGGCGAGGGTCAGATGCGAACTGGAATAGGAAAAGAGGGAAGAGAGTTCGGATCTGATGTGTGTGCATTTACACACTTTAGTGTGTGAAAATAGGCTGAAAACATTTTAATATAAATGTATTTCCAATCCAGTTATGTACATCGGAGTGTCACCGGTGCACTGATAAATTAAATTTACAATTACCAATCGGGATTTATACTCTCCTAGAACGCAAATTAATTCTTCATTTTAATTAACTTATCTCTAAATATTATCGGAGTATATTTTACAATCTCAAAATATTTTATGATCCGATTAACTTGTCAGTTGACATTCACTTGGTCAATTCCACTTCTAATTAATTAATTCTAAAATTAATTATCAATAAACTCCAAATCATATTTAATCCAATAAATGATTATTAATAAATATGGACATCACAAATGATCACGTTAGTAATCAATGATTTCAAAATCAATACTATTTGTCTTATAGATAGTGGTGCTGATCAAAATTGTATTAATGAATGTCTTATACCTACTAAATATTATGAAAAAAACTAAAGAAAGTCTTGTTGCAGCCAATTCAACACCTTTAAATATCAAATATAAATTATCTAAAGCTTATATCTATAATCAAGGATATTGTTTCTAAACTCTCTTTATTTTAGTTAATAATTTAAATCAAGAAATAATATTAGAAACCCATGTTCTTACTTCTATTTATCCTTTTCATGTTAATAACAAAGGAATTACTACCAATATTATTGGTAATAAAATAATATTTTATTTTTCTACTCCTACCAAAACAAAAGAAATATCTTTACTTCAAGAATCTTCGATTTTGAAACAGATTAATTTAATCAAAAACAAAAACTTCACAAATAAATCTTCTAAAAGAAGAAATCTCATATTTAAAAATCGAAGAACAACTACAAAATACAAACATCAATCAAAAGTTCAAAATACTGGAAAATGACATTAAATCAAACATATGTTCCGATTTTCCCAATGCATTTTGGGATAGAAAACATCATATCATAAAATTACCTTATGAAAAAGAATTCAATGAAAAAGATATTCACACCAAAGCAAGACCTATTCAAATGAATAAAGAATTACTTGAAACTTGCAAGGAAAAAATCCAAATTTTACTTAATAAAACATTAATAAGCCATAGCAAATCTCATTGGTGTTGTGCTGCCTTCTATGTTAATAACAGTGCAGAAAAGGAACGTGGTGTTCCTAGACTACTAATTAATTATAAACCATTAAATAAAGTACTTCAATGGATTTGTTACCCAATTCCAAATAAAAGAGATTTAATATATAGATTATACAAAGTAACTATCTTTCAAAATTTGATATGAAGTCTGGATTTTGGCAAAACCAAATTAATGAAATAGATAGATATAAAACAGCATTCATAGCACCCTTCAGACATTCCGAATGGAATGTAATGCGCTTTGGTCTAAAAAATGCTCCTTCGAAATTTCAAAATATAATGAAGAATATATTTAACCCTTTTAATTTCATAATTGTCTATATTGACGATGTCTTAATATTTTTAGAATCAATATACCAACATTTTAAACATTGCAACATTTTTAT